>JAPZDY010000007.1:8029380-8077124 GCA_029783645.1 Ctenochaetus hawaiiensis
GGGGAAAAAGAGAAAAGAGAAGAATTTGGTCTCCTTGCATGCTCTGTTTGGTTAAACCGCACTCAATCGCATAACAAAGCTTTAAAAGGGAACAACGCTCAGTTCCCATCAACGTGAGGTGGATCAACGCTGGTGAACAGCTTTCTCTTAAAGCCAGAAGCCACAGAGCTCAAGCCAATCGCCTGTCTGTAGGAATAAAAGGGATGATTTTATAAAGTGAAGAGATGCTCCTCTTTAATATTTTAAAGCTTTATTTTGAGGCTAAACCTGAAATCATCTATGGTTTTCAACCTGTGGGTCACAAGCTAAATCTAAAGGGGTTGGAAGTGGGGGTGGGAATGGACCCCTAAACTTACAGTTTTCTCCTTGTTTCCACTTTACGGTTATTAAAACATTTCATTGCAAACTGTTGCCAGCATCAAACACTTTCTCTTTTTGTATCAGCTTGTTCCAGCTCTTTATTCAATCTATACCATGTTTACAGACAAAAGAACATTAAAACCCAAAAGTCTGCATTTTAAGGGGTTGCGCCATACTTCATATTTAAATGTGCTTGATGTCCTGTTTATCATTTTATACGCATTACTGCAAACTGCAGCTTAAATATACTCAGAGATTTTGGAATATCCTCAGAGAAAGTTCAACATACACAAGCAGTAAATCTGCTGCACAAATTTATGTATAAAAACTTCGAATAAAAACTGCTAGCTTGGCTCTGTGAAAACCTGAAGTCTTTGCTCCTGGCCAAGAAAATGTCTGGCACATAACCCCCCGTAAAACCACAAATTGTTCCTGTTACACCAAAGTTTTTATGTGGATAAAACAAACAAGATAAAACGTGTTAATTAATGGGCTTTAGATGTGCTAGAAGGCACAGTTTTATGTTTTGTCTGTCTGTTAATCACTGATTATAGTCTAAATGCTAAGATAATTGGTACCCTGCTCTCGCTAAAAAGTTAGCAAGTAACATGAAAGACAGACGTACGATTCCTAAAATATCTGAATGCACATTTAAATTAACTATTACTTACCAAAAGGAGAATCAATCTTTTAACAGCATTCAAAGAGCAAGCAACTAATATGGTCATGTTAACTGGCCAACATCCTGTTAGCCTGGATTAGCTAAACCATAACTCAGAAACAATACTTAAATAAACAAATTGATCTCTGAAGTTTGTCCATAGAGCCAAGTTAGCAAAATTAGAATTACCATGATTATTAGCTGGCTAAAATTATGATAGCCTGGGTTAGTTAAACCGCATCTGAAAAACGAAATTAAATTAAACCTTAACTGCATCAAAAGACCCAAGTTAGCTGTTAATAATTAGCATCATCCCTTAAGTGGCTAATATCATGATAGCCTGGATTAGTTTATCATGCCTGAAAAACAAGAACCATTTTTAAAGATCATCATCGTAAGGACTACTATATAACTCCTAAATGTAAAGATATTTTCTTTTAGTCAGCAACTAAAACTAAAATTATTGTTTCATATTGATGTTATTAGATTAAGTATTCTTTAATTTGGACATTTTTCAATTTTAATTTTTTTTTATGGTTTTTGTTTCATCACTGTTGCCAACTTTATAGTTTTTCCTTCCATTTGCAAAATAACTCATAACGTTTGTTCTTCCTTATTCTGTTTTGCTGATAATGTGTGACCTAAGACTGTTAAGTGTCTTCATTTGGCAGCACAATGAGAAACCCCTGCAACCAATCTGGACGACAAAAATGGAGCTTTAAATCAGGAATAAAGAATCAGAGAGAAAAAAAATCACAAAATCTCTCAGTGATTGAACTGCTGAGAGGTCAGGAACAGATATCCAACCTCTGATGAGAGGTCATGGGTAAACACTGATTTGCTTTTTTAAGGGTCATGAGCAAAAAAAAAGGGCGGGTATCCACTGTCCCTGTTTATAACCTGAGGGCTCTGGGACACCGGGATCTAAGCTCTAAAAAAAACAGCGCAGTTCAAGAAAGCAGGTCAAAGTTCACTTCTCCTCGCACTCACCCACGTCTAGGATGTCGAGGGTGATGACATCAGAGGTAGCCTGGCCCAGCTGGTTGGAGGCCTCCACCCAGATCTCGTAGGGTGTGAAAAGGTGCAGGTCCCGAGTGATGCTGCAGGAGTAAGGCTGCGAGTGAGTGTAATCCTCACACTCCTTCTCCTTCCCATACCATCTGTCAGGAGAAACAGAGAGTATTGAAATTACTCTGGACGGGATTAATAACCTTTAATAAAGCATGTGTTATGAAATTTGTTGTGTAATATGTTAATAGTTAAGAGTTAATCTGGCACTTGTGGTTATATTAAGTCCTTATTTACACTAATCTGACTGCAGAAAGACATCTCCATGCAGAATGCACACCTGCGGGCATTGCATGTCTTGTTTCCTTTCATTGCATTTAAAAAGGCCGATTTAAGTATTTAGCAAATTGTGAATAGACGTAAGAACCCATCTGAAACTCATTTTTGAAAATAATTGTTCCCAGATGAAAACCAACTTGCCTAATTCTCATGAAATTTGACTTTTCTAAAAGGCTTCATGATCTGACATCCACTCATCCTATTTTTCTTAAAAGACAGTCAGCCAGGATAATAAGGTATTTTGTTCTGTTTCCAGTTTCACTTTGGGGCTTTTTTTAAGGCAAGCCAGAATCATAAAAAAAAAAAAATGTTGATTTTGACTGGGAACATTTGCAATAGGCTCACTAAGTTCAATGTTTAACCCCCATGAACCCAAGGCTTCATTTGCTTGGTTTTCACTCCTTTTGTGTACGTTCTTATGGCAAAGTTATTCTCTATGTTGTGCTTTTTAGAATAAGTTCAGCTGTCAGTCGACTGTTCGTTAAACCATTGCCATTCAGCTGCCCAAACATAGCTGAGGAAGGCCGTCAAGAATTTTGGGTTGATTACACAACATATAAATAGTTTGGGGGATGCTGTCTTTTGTGAGCCTGTCAAAAAACAAAACACAAGGTCTACAGTGTAGAGAATTAATGAAAGAGTTTCATTATCTGCCCTGTTGTCCTATAAAAATATTCTAACAGTATAAAACCCCTCATAAAAAATAATAATAGTAACTCTAAAAATAAATGCAAATATCCAAATTCCTGCACTGTGTGATGAATGTCTGTCTGCTCTGATTTGATTCAGTTAAAACTTTGTGATGAAGTTGAACATTTTTGACACAAATGGCATCAAAAAGTTCATTTTTCCAGAATTTTTCCAGTGAACTGAGTGAAGCTGTAGTGTGTGTTTATACCTGAGTTTGTACTTGAGCGTGTACTGTGTGCTAATGTTTGTCTCTCCTTTCCCTCCTGGTGCCCAGCTGCAAGTCAGGTCTTTGGTGTTCCTGGACCAGCAGGTCAGATTGACCGGCTTCTCCGGAGGCACTGGGTCATAAAGAGGGACAGACAGAACAAGAGAGATGGACGACAAAAATAAGAGTAGAACAGAGAAAAGGTGGATATAGAAAATGTTGGGTCACTGAGGGTAAAGGTACCTTCAGCCATTACTTCAGCCCCTTTTGTCGTGAGTGTAATTCACCCACTAGCAGTGTTCCTTAGAAATTGGTGTGTTTTGTTCTTTATTTTGTGTGTGTGTGTGTGTGTGAGTGTGTGTGTGTGTGTGTTTTAGTGTGTGTGTGTGTGTGTGTGTGTGTGCTGTTTGGTCAGACCAAAGATCCCTGCCAACATTCCTCGTGTCTCAGAACACTGGGTGCTCAACATCAGTGTCGCACAGAGATTACAATCCCAACCACATCTCCTCATGTGTGTGTGTGTGTGTGTTCTTGTGAGTGTGTGAGTGTGTGACAAAGAAAATAAACACACATATTTCTTCAAGTTTTTGTAACTCCTGAAAAGTTCAAGTTTAACTCCAAGTACAAACTGTCTGATCATTTGACTGCTGGTGTTTCCTTCCCCGTCAGATCGAGCTGTTAAACTCAGTGATATAACCGATAGAAACCAAAGCTGAAATAAAACGGAATAACCCTTTAAGGCTTAGTTATAGTGTTGGGATGCCATTGGGTCTATATTTTGTTGTGCTCATTTGCTTTTTTTGCAGAGTTACATGAGAAAATCAGCACCACTCTGCATTGTAAATACAGAGCTGAACAGAGTTAGCTTAGCTTAGCTTAGCACAAACAGAAGAAACTGACAGAGACAGCTAGCCTGACCCTGTCAGATAGGAAAACATCTGTCTCCCAGCACCAATAAAGCTCACAAATTACCGCACTCTATTGTCAAATCAATAAAAACACAAAGTGTTTAAAGATTGGAGTGCAAAACTGTTTATTGGCCAAAAACATTGAAGCTCAGCTGGCAAACAGTGACAATGAGACTAAAGGAAGTTTTCCACATTGTAATGCTAAGCTACGCTAACCAGCTGCTGGATGCAACTCAATATTTATCCTACAAACATGACAGTGGTCATGTTTGTTGGATAAATCGGTCTTCTTACTCTCAGCAAGGAAGCAAATAAGCATATTTTCCAAAATGTCGAACTATTTTTTAAAGATAAGGACTGTTTTCCTTAAAGGCACCCAAACTGACCAAAAACAAGAAATATGTAGGGGCCTCAACAATGCACTATGTAAATTCTGGTCGCCTTAAATACTTAAGTACAAACATGTCTGTGTAAAATGTCTTATGACTCATGCCCTGTGAGTGATTGAGCGAGTAATGGACCACACAGGTGGTCAAAACGCACACAGTGACACACTCACGAAGGCCTCTCACTGGCCTGAAGGCAGAAATACTAAACATAAAATACAGCCACAACCGTGCAGGGACACTTAAAAATCTGCCCACTACTTCCTCGCTGTCTCCCTTTATTCCCATTTCCTCTTCACTCCTCTCACTCCTAATCTGCCCTTTGTTTACCCTTTTCTTTACATCTACAATGAGACAGATAGACAAATGGGCTCTTTGTCTCCCTTTCCCGAGAAAATGTGGCCAAATAATAATAGAAATAATATAATGAAATAAAAAATACAGACCTACATGAGTTAAAACAAGCTAAAAAAATCTAATATTGGCAGAAAAACAACTTACTCCCGACGTAGAGGCAGGAGCCTGCCAGGATGTGTCCCTTGTGGTTGTGACAGACAAGGTTGTCACCGGACGTTTGCCGGGAGGCGTTCAGTCCGACTAGCGTCACGCTGAGGTTGGTCGGGCTCAGCACTCGGTACAGCGAGCTGGGCAGCTGTTGACCGTTGAGCGTCCAGAACAGAGAGCTGGCGTGGACGCCGAGCTCGGAGTGGACCCAGCAGCTGGCGGTCAGGTTGGACCCCATGCGAAGGACGGGGTCCTGAGGGTAGATCACTGCTACATCTGGAGGAAGACAGTTGATGAGCAAAGCTTAGTTGTCACTTAGATTCTGTTTTTTTTACAAACACAGAGGGTCTAAAAACAGATGTTTTGCAGTTGCATTGTAGGACAAGATGTTTTTGGAGCCTGGCGCATCTTAGGAACTAAATATCAGTTTAACCATTTTTTTAATCCAACTTCATGGAAGTGTTGGACTAAATCGCTGGAGAAACCAGTTCAGACTCTTGACTTCAGAAAAAAATCAACATGAAAGGATTTGTTTAAAATTATTGCTTTCATGAGCTAAATTTTGCTGTTAGATTATCTGACTTTTTTATTGTGACAAAATTCACAATCTTAAGCCAGTTTTGTGCTTCTGCAGGTTGACTTTGATGCTGAAGTATAGTGAAACACTTAAAAAGTTTAAAAACCAATTAAAAACTTTGGTCATGCCTAAGAAGATGGTTGCTTATAACTCAAAGTAAGCACCTTTTTAGGATTAAACGTGCAAAACCTCGTTTTATAGTCTATTTTGACTGTTTTAGTGTTTAACTGACAATCTTCGTTTTTTTTTTTTCTTGGTAACTCTATCACAAGCATTTAAATAAAAACAAATTATTGTTATTTATCATTTATCATATTTTTTCACCTGAACATTAAATGACAACCACACAAGTGGCCGGACACACAAAAAAAATTGTAATCAAAATTTAAAGATTTTTTGAGACAATTAAATACATTGTCTGTGTGTGTACCGCTGCTTTGTGTGACTCAGTTGTGTCCTGCTTTAAAGTTGTATTTAAAATTTGTTCTCATGTTTCTCCTGTTAAAGATGTAATATAATAAAACAGCCAAACTAACAAACAAATAAGTGGAAGACGTTTTGCCATTTGTATCAAAAAAAAACAAAGAGCAACAGCAAAAAGAAAAGAAGACTTAAGAGCAGGTTTTTTTCTTCAGACTGAAGGATTTTTTTAAAAATGTCGCCCCCTTAAGCAGACAGCACCATGAAAACACGTAGGTGAGCCGACGTGCATGTAGAAACGACTGAATGTTGAGTGAGCGGGAGCCTTAACACTTTGTCGGACCACTACAAATCTGCACCAGAGGCTACATCCATTCAGCTGCCAGCCACCTTACACCCACAGACACTGTGTGGTCCCTCACCGAAGAGCCGCCTTTGAAGACGTTAAATCAACTGCAGCTCTGCACCAATAATAATAATAATAATATCACAAGCCCAACTTCAACACATTTACGCACACTTGAATACAAACAAACAGAAGCACAGAGGGAGGTTGTCTTTGTCATCGGATACTGCAGACTAAAAAGGGTGGCGTGATTGGCCATAATTTGCTGATCCAGCTGAATAACAATCAGTGTTTATGTACTCCAGGCGCGGAGGGTGAGACACTGCCCTGGATTGGGGTGTGAAGCCCCCTAACACCCCATCTCCTACAGTCCAACACTACAATGATGAGAGAAAACTGTTTATTGTCTCTGCTTGACTTGCTCACTGGAGGAAATAGCTTGTAAAATGTTATTTGTTTGAAGAGGCTTGAAGCTCACAGTTCGGGCGACGAGTGCGACCCTGCAACAGTGCAGGATGGAGTCAGTGGTCGAGGCCATATGAAAGGAAGAAAAATGTTTAGTTTAATCTCCAAGAACAGTTCATAAAGTGATAGAAAATGTAGATTTTTTTAAGGTTGTGCCACCATGCAAACGTTACTGAGCACTGAGCATCAGGAACATTTTAAAAAATAACTAAAGATTCTTCATCAAATCCGGTCCTGAGAAGTGTTTTCAAGAGTACAGGGCTGAATAAACTACATTGTACCTTGAATATAATGGAGGCTAAGATCTAAAATATTATAACAAAGGAAGAAGTAGATATATTAGATATATTCCCTCCTATGTATCACACACACACTTAGTCCAGTGGTCGTAGAGCATGCAGATCACTTCTTGGTGCTTCAGGCTGATTTTTAAAACTTTTCGCTGTCAGTCTTTAAATGTGCATGACATCCCCTGCTGTTTTCTAAAGAACTATTTACTTTCCAATTGTCCATGCGACAGCTCAAAGAAGAAGCTAACACTTTTCATCTGCTCTACACAGACGTACATGTGGAACATTTCGCAGAGCCGACGTGGACGAGCAATTGGAAGAAGTCACGCAACGCTTGGTGACAACGAGCCATGCAACACCATCTGAGAAAAGATCAAGAAGACCATGCAGAATGTTGTTTTGTTTGTGTTTCCTTGTGTAGATTTATATTCTTTGGATTAATGTGATGCTCCTGTTGGGTTTGAGGAGTTAAGGCCTTGTGTTAGATCGAATAAGAGGAGGCGCAGGCTGGAGAAATTGGGGCAAGCAGGATATAGGAAGTTAAATTCGGGCTAAAGCTGAAGGATTTTTGCGTGCTTTAGACTAAAATATATGTGGTGCTAAATTATCATGCACACCATAAATACCTCTTTATACGCTAACAGGACAAATAAACTCAAATTTTATGGGATTATGAGCTGCACTAAAAACTAATTATAAGTTAGCAAGAAAAATTCCTCATTTAAAACTGTTTTACCTCAGTGGCATCTGTAAGCCACAGCACACCGAGCGAAGGGGAAGCCCGCTCCATCATTACAGTGAATAAAACAGTAATGACCTATTAGGTTCTATAATAAACAACAGGGCAGCCTATGATCAAGGCTGTTGTTTTCTATAAGCCCCTGAAAGTATACTCTCTTTTATTAGCGCCTTTCAAGCTGGATGAATAACAGGAGATCCTCTCTGTGAAGCTGCTCTTTGCCAATGAGCTCACCATAAAAACTAATCCAGCCACTTAGCAGGGGAAGCGGACATAACTTTGATTTATTTACGTTACTGTGCATTAAGCTGCCGGTTAACATTCTCCAAAACCCCGAGCAAATGATGTCACTGTTTTGTTGCGGTTCTTGAAGCCCCCTTGCCCCCTCCATGTGTTAAACGAATTATGGCCTGACGTGTTGAAATTCAGCCTCCTGGGAGATGAATTCTCTCTGCAGGGATACAACCAATATACTTCTGCAGGAGCACATCAATAACAGGAGTTGTCAAGAGGACAAAGTGGCATTTGTGCTTTTTTTGTCTTTAAAATGTGTCCAGAAATCAGGCAGAGTGGATCCAAGCAGGTGATTAACACAACTTAGGAAACACTTTGTTGAGTTATTGTGTGTTGGAAACATATTTCAAATACCTGTTTTCCCCATTTAATGTAACTGTGAATCTTGTGTGTTTTTCATGTGAGATTTACATAATCTTATGCTGATTTATTCCTGCCATCTCTGGTGCTTTTAGTGGAATTGATGTGACCTTTTCAGTGTTTTTATAACGCTTTAATAGCACTACAATATTATCATCATGGCTTGCAGTGTTTTGCAGTGTTTGCACTGACTAATATCCTTCTGATAAAGTATCCTACTTTTTTATCCCACATGATTTAACTATAAAATTCTTATCAGGGCTTCTTAGTGTCTCTGTAATGTTTGCAGTGACTAATACCCATCTTTTAATCCTGCACTGGTATCACTGTAATTTTCCTAGTTTATCTTTATCCTACTTTCCTAATTCATTAGTAATGTTTGCTCAAAAATAGTTATTATAGCCTGTCTAATGTATCTATAATATTTTTTTATCAGGGCTTGTAGTTTATATTTGAGATGTTTGCTTTGAGTAATACCTCTCTCTTAAAATGTGTTGTACTATTGTCAAAATCCATTTCCAGCTCTATTATCTTTAAAAAATGATGCAAGCCAGAGCAGGTAGGTGTCACACAGAGGTGTTTACAAGAAGATCCATGGATGACAGATGGACTAAACTGATCCTAAAGGTCCATAAAGGCAGCCCGTACCCAGACTAAAACCCTTTCCCCGGCCAAGTCCACGACTTTGCGCATCGATGGACATCTGTGTGCAACTTACGTGTGGACAGAGACAGCACGCCGGGAGTGTGCAGCATGAGGAAAACCGTGCAGATGTCCAGGACGGCTTTCATTTTCCCCACAGTTCGTTGTATTTGTCTTGATCCCTCGTCCTCGTGCTGTGATGTCGCCGTCTTCTTCGATCCTGGAGAGAAATTACGCACGGTGGAAAGAGGGAAAAACAACACGGTTTCAAGGTTGTTTTTTTTTCAGGAGTGAAGGAGCGCTAGAAAAAGTGAGACCCGGTGGAAAAAGTCGCTCTCTGAGGAGCCATACGGTCTCTCGTCCTCAGTAAGCGACCAAAAAGAGAGAGTATACCGCGTCCCGTTTGCACTCTTTTCTCTTCTTAATGCTTCCTGCAGCCTAATCATACACCACTTCATACTTTCTAAGCCCCTCCTCTCTCTGTCTCTTCCCACACAGTCGCGCAGTCATTTCCCCCTCTTTCCGTCCTTTCACTGTTCCTCTCTCTTTTTTTTCTTTCAACCTCTCCCCCCCTTCAGTGATGGGTAGGGGAGTCAGTCACTTTCACTGAATCACTCTGACTCTGTTACTTTCCATGCCTCAGGTCTCTGCTTTACAGTTTTTTTTCACCGTAGGAGGCTGTTGAGTAAAAAAAAAAAAAAAAAAAAAAGAGGAAAGATTTCCTGTCTTTTGCTTCTTCACTGTGAGTGTCTCTTTGAGTGTGACACAAACCATCTCTTTTCACACACAAAAAGCCTCTTGTGCCCAGTTGAATTGTGGTGTTTTCTCTTCCAACCATCAGGTTTTATCCAGAATCTGAAAGAGCTTTATCATGAAGGCAGCAGGTCTCTATAATCCTTACACATTCAATCCCTAATGTCCAATAATGAATGTCTCTGACCTCTGTTGACCTTAGATGTCTTTTCTATTGTTAGGATATGAGTTGCGTTTTTAAACAAATAAAGAATATTTGTGATTTAAATTTAATTACAGATGCACATATTCAAGGAAAAATGAAGACAAGTGAAGTAACACGTTTCAACTCTTACATAAAAAAGTTAAATATTTAAGCAATGAAATACGGCCTCAATCCTTCCCATTTGAGCCATTTGAGCCATGAGCCGTGTTTTCCTCTCTTTGTTTTCTTATTTCTGCTGTTCGACAGGTGTCGCTGGTTGATGCAGTGGAAACATGGCTCTTGGTTCGGTTCCCGAGGGTCTGAAGGCACTGCAGACCAGTCTGCCTGTGAAAATGACCTTTGCACACAGTGGCCGCCATTCAACAAACACACAGTCTAGCTTTTTTAGTGGAAAACTGGATTTTTTTTGAGAAGGTTAACCTCATTTACTGTAATACTTCACATAAACACGGTCCTGCGGTTTATTCTGAGGGCATCTGCGTTCAGGAAATACGACATTAAATGGTTGGTCTTCCTTTGCATGGTTGCCTTAACATAAACAATGATGTCACAGCGTTGTTTGGCTTAACTTGCAGTCGTATTGTAGTGAAAATGCTGGTCTCTATTGCTAAATAGACGGTGACTAAGCATGAGTCAAATCCCCAAAACGCCCACAAACTGTCTCCCTTGCTGCTGATTTATTTCATATTTATTTAACATGGCATGATATGGCTTGATGACCTTCATCAAATATGTAAACTAGAAAATTCTGGTTTATACACGTAAATGGATAATCCAATCAGAGGACCACAGATTAAGATCAACAGGCTTTTTTGTCATGATAGACATTTGGACTTGACATGGAAGGAAAAGTACAAATATAGTTTTACATATGGTGTTGTTCAACATGCACAATACAAGGACACTGAAACAGCTGCAGTGAGTTAGCTATGATTGACTTTTTAAGTTATTTGTCTGTTTTTCCTGCTAGAGGACGAAACACGTTCAGGATACACACATATTACTGACCAGGTGAGAAGGGCAAAAATGCATCTGTCTCTTTTACAGTCTGTAACATCATACTCTCATAAACTTTAAAAGAGACATAATGTAAACAAAAGTCTAAAAATGAAGATTAGAGAGAGAGAATTTGGCAGAGAATTTGGTTTGGCAAACAGTAAACAAAGCTACATACAGACAACAATGAGCAACAGCTAATAGAATTTTTTATTTCATTTAAATAAAAAATAAGAATATTAAAAATCACCAAATACCAAATTAAAGTTAGAGCAGTAAATCAAAACCAAAAATAGAAATCCTGTAGGGAAACAAATTAAAGTTCTAAAGTGTAAAATTAAGACCCACATGAAATATAAATAAGTGGTGTTCTAGGTAAAAAGTCCACAGCCAAAATCGAAAGTTTAAGGTAAATTAATTCAAATATAATGTTTTTTAACAGTAAATGATTGCACATACTTTTATCTCTCATGTAAAATCTTGTAAAGTTTTTGTTTTTTTCTACATTCATATGAACATGCAGCTCTACAACCACAAAAAAACCCAACACATAGCAAAAGTTCAACAGTCAGTGTTCCCAAAGCAGGAAAAAATGTGTTTTAAAGTCTCAAGGGTTTTCTCGAGGGTTTTCTTTGCCAACCAAATTAAAATCCTTAAAATTGGCAAGACTTTAATTTGATCACTGATACGATTACGTGTGAAAACATCCACCTTTTACTCAGAAATATGAATCATGAGTTAACAAATATTGCGACAGCCAATCAGCAGCGAGCATCCAATAAAACTTGAAACAGGATTCTATCAAGGAAGAAGAAGGAGGCAGGGAGAGCGATGTTTATTTCCACAGAGGAAGAGTTGCCCTCAGGCACGTTTTTTTAGCATTAGCTGAGCCAGTCAGCATCTCAGTGGGAGTTTTTTTTTTTTTTGACGCAGGAGTCCATGAAGTCGGACATGAGCGGCCCCATCGGACACTGGAGACAAGAGGAGATCAGGGGAGACGCCGCAGGGAGAGGAAATACAATCCTACCAGGTCACAGTGGGATTGAGAAATCCACTTCTGGGCCCCAGAATGTGTCTGGAGAACAGAAACTTTCTTCATGTTCATCACCTAAATGGGCACTGTGACTAATGTTTGACTAATGGTGCCCCAAGACGTACACAGATTAGCCCTGGTCGCCCTCCCCTGGTCGGACCAGCGCTGAGTCAGCAGGAGTCCAGGCAGAGCATGAGCCCTAACAGCCATGATGACCTTTGGGTCCCCGGTCCCACAATGTCCCCCTTTCTCCTCGCTCAGAGGGGACCCTTGTTCGAGGGGCAGTTCCCGTTCGTGCCCCTGCTGTTACTGTCCAGGAAATGTGAAAGAAATTTTTTCGTGACACTGCTGCGGCTGTTGTGTCACTTTCCGGACGCCCATTCATGCTGTCATAGTTCGAATAGTTGATTTATGATGGACAGGCGTCACCGTCTTCGCCCTCTCTGTGAAAATGTTGTGTCACTGTCCCCCGCTTGTGAGTTTTATGTTGCCATTGTCTTCCATTGTCATGCCCACACACTCATTTACATGCATTTAATCTTTCATGTATTCAAGCACACATACTCGCCTTCACACATGCATACAAAGAGACACAGACACATAAACACACACACCACAACTTCCAGCCTGATTTCCAAAACACCACAGAAAATAAAGTGTTGAAAGGCAATGAAACACAGCAAAGATGGTGACAAATAAACAAATCGTGCTGAAGTGAGATACTTTTTAATAATCCCAGCCATGTGAGGACAGAGAGCATTGACATGAGAAACCAGTGGCACATGTCTGATGTTGTGTTTCCCCTGTGAAGAGCTGATAAGCATCAATAAATAAAGTTTTTTTAGCCTCACCAGCAGTTGTTTTTTTCTTAGTAAAAAATATCTCAACAACTAAGAGAAGGGTCATCATGAAACATTAAAGTTTCCCAGATGACAATTTCTAATGTTTCTGGCGATCCTCTTGACTTTTCTTCTTGCACAACCATGAGGTCTTGTGGTTTTAAGTAAAATGTCTGAATACATTTTTGGGTGGATTGCTATGAAATTTGTTTTCAAGATAACAAAATAAAAGATAGACAGAGCAACCACTGTCAAATGGTTTGTAGACTGACGTTTCGAAGCCTCTGAGACAGAAATGTTACTTAAATAATGTTTAAAAAATTTGCCTCTCTTTCAGTATTAAATGATGAATGTGCTCTTCATACTATACTGTCTAATAAAAATAGTAAATACATGCAGCTGGCGAAGCTTGTGTAAGATTTCCTTACATAAGACGGACGTATTTGTCCACATAGGATTTGGAATAGTGTGTGCTGGTTAATAACAGGAAAGAAAAGATGACTAATAGATAAATATTAGTTATTTGAAACAGGTGGTGTTTTCTCTTGTGTTTGTTTTTTTTATTTTAACTGATATTAATAATTCTCTTTTGTTTAAAGGTGAATCTAAATTAATAACAAAAACAAAAGTTCACCCAAAGTCTTGATTGAAGGATTTCTTTGCTTTAATTGATTCTGCCTGAATAAAGAGGATAAACAGCTCATTGTTAAGAGAAAACAGAGGAAATAATCAGATTGATGGACGCAGACGCCACGAGAAAGAAAACGAAGTGATCAGACAGACGGAGACGGGGAGCAAAAAGTCTGAGATTGAGTTGGAGACGACAGGAGAGCCAGAAGCCACTGAGACAGAGATATTTGGAGAGAGAGCGGGGGCAGAAAGAGGGGGAATACAGACGAAGAGAGAGAGAGAGAGAAAGAGAGAGAGAGAGAGAGGGCGTAATCAAGGAGAATCAGGACGTTTCCTCTGTAATACCCACAGGCCTCGGCTGAGCCCTGCTCCACAATCCTCCCTGATTGGAGGGAAGGGTTTGTTTGAAGAGGAGGTCAAGACCATCAGTACCTTGTTAAGGAAAAGTTGCGTCCAGAGGAATGAAGAAGGCTGACTCCTTCCTGAGGAATTCATAGGGGGACAGTGTGTGTGTGTGTGTGTGTGTGTGTGTGTGTGTGTGTGTGTGCAAGCAATGCAGAAAGAAAGCACCCGATGTCTGAGAAGGAGACAATGTTTTTTTTTGTGTGTGTATGCGTGTTGATATAGTCACTAAGAAGGAGCGGCGGGGAAGAAGAAGAGGAGGAGGAGGAGGAGGAATCAGATTGTGATTTAAGGAGGACCCATCAACCCCCTCCTCACATAGTTTCTAAAGCCAGGATAGCAGCGCTGGCATTCGCCGCAATAATGCATGACAGATGTACATCAACCGTGTTCTCTTTCTATCTCTCCTTCTCTGTTTCTTCATCTCACTCTCTTTCTCCTTTTTTCTGCCTCCTCCCATCTGGAACCAATGTGTTGACTCTGATGGGCATCACGCATCAGGACATAAACCACTATAAAAACTGAGAAACAGAGGATTAAGGTCTCAGTCTGAGGAATCCTCCAGTTCTGCTGGTTGAACGGTGACTTTTTTCAGGCTGTAAATGTTTCTTCATGTTGGCATTTTGATATTTGCTCCACTGCTGCTTTTATCTTTTCTTACTGCTGTCAGTCTGGCTCAATAACAGGTATGTCCACCTGTATTTGACTGAGACCAAAATAGAGTTGATAATTTACATGACATTTATTCACATGCCTGACAATTTTAACATATTGAAAATGATGGAACAGCTTAAAAGAGACGAGTTCAACCCTTAAATCAAAAATACCTGTTCGTTCTTTTTGACCTTAAATGTTATTTATTTATCCAGATTGTTTTGGAATAAGTTTTGAAGATATTAGCTGAAGAGATGTCTGCTTTTTCTCTAATATAATCAAACTAAATGGCACTCAGCTTGTGGTGCTTAAAAACCCAAATAATAGAATACATTTGAAAAAAGTCATATCTCTTTCCAAAAATCTTGATCTGGTTTCTCAATATAATACACAGATCTTGTTGAGAGCAGATACATGGAACTGTTTTATTTTCATTAAACTGTAACAGCCAACAATGTGCAAAGGGAAACATGCAACAATCATGGACCAGAAGCTACTGGGGCGCCTCTGAGATCTGCTTCTTTACGTCTGAACAGTCCCTGTCAGGCAGATATTTTTTCTTTGGACAGCTTCTGTGGAGTCGAACATGCACACAGTTTGCATGAGTTTTTGCATTGTGCTCCAGTTTCCTTGTCAGTGCCCTTAGGGTGTATTTATCTGTATTAACACTCCTGCTTTAAGGATTAAAATGTTCATGCCAAACCTGGTCCAATGATAACCATTTAAACTTTTTATGATTTTGAATGTGAATTTTTATGATAAACTGCTGAAAAAATAAATGTAATTAATTTATGGAAACACAAACACCCACATGTAACGTACTAAAATCATTATAAAGAACATGTTGCATTGCTGTAGATTCAAAATATCAACAGTAAAGCTGGAAAATTTTAAATCTTCAACAACTGCAGCAAAAAATGCAACATAAATTGTAATGCAGCACCACCATTAATCTAAAAACATCAAATACAGTGAACGACTAAATGTGAATATTTTTCTGCACAATACTCTAATAATTTTCCTTTTCACACTCTATTTTGTTGACAATATTTACACATTTGCACTTACGGTTTTGAATGCACAGTCTTTACTCACAGATTTGAGTGTTTTCACATTGTGGTATTAGTACTTTCAAAGTAAAATATCTGAATACTTCTTTGACTGCCGAGCATCTCCCTCAAAAGGCAATAAAGACAAAATTATGTTCTGCTCTTCATTTGTAAAATCAGAGGATTATCCCTTTAATTACTATGTTTTTCACATTTGCCTGTGTTTCTATGTTTAACAGCAGAGGGCAGCACATCCACGGTACATGATGTCATGTACTTTCCCCTCTCTCATTATCAAACTAACAACAAAGGTCAATAAAATCCTGTGGCTTTTTCTCTCCAAACATGACAAGCTTTGAATGAGACCCAGCAATATTCTAACATCACCTCTTAATTTAAAAAGTGTGTTCGCAGACAAACAAGGTCTTTTTTGTTGGAGTTAAACATGCATGAGTTGTTTCATGTAATAAAATCTGGTGCCAAGAATAGTCTAAGCTATGACTCTTTCTCATTACCACTCATGCCCTGGCAGGAAACAGCAGTGAAGGAAAGGAAATTAACAGACATCTTGAAAAGTGTTGAGAAAAATGAGGGTCCAGCAGAGGATGGAGGAGAGGAAAGGAGAAGAAGGAAAGGAGGGAGGAGTGAGCACTCTGACAGAA
Organism: Ctenochaetus hawaiiensis; assembly: GCA_029783645.1. Classification (NCBI taxonomy): domain Eukaryota; kingdom Metazoa; phylum Chordata; class Actinopteri; order Acanthuriformes; family Acanthuridae; genus Ctenochaetus; species Ctenochaetus hawaiiensis. Next base: position 8,045,798 of record JAPZDY010000007.1, read on the forward strand.
ATGTAACATAACCAGCATTGTGCTGTGTCACGCTGCCATTGTACTTTGTTTTATTACTTCCTTGTAGCGTGAAAGGGAGGACAATGCCTAGGCAAAGTGTATAAACAAAGGTGATAATCTGCAAAAAGAAAAACAAAGAAAATCTAGCCGACTCAAAGTATTTCGTATAATTAAACACAAATCAAACTAAAAGTCATGACCCTTATTCACAACTTTGCTTCTTCTAAAACACAGATGGTTTTTTTCTTGAGTTTAGACACTTTCTGTTACATAATGTGTCCCTTTGCAGTCGGTTTCCAGTCGTGCCAAGGTACGTTTACTCAAGTGGTGCTATGCAATCACACTTGTTTTACTTGTAAATACAGTGCTTGATATGTTACAAAATGATTATGTTTAACATCCTAAACAACCTCAAACATTTCTGGCCTCTGCAGTCTTATTTAGCAACTTATTAGCAACAGCCTTTTTTTTAAAAAACATGTTAAAAGGCCTTAAAAATCAGAGGTGTTGTGTTTACTGACATATTTTGTACTGTAGAACATGACACTCTCTTAGGCTTGTGTTGACAACTCATCTTAGTTTAGTCGCCAAAATCCCCTTTCAAAAAACCCACTCACTCAAAAAGCAAACAGAAGTTTGAAAAATGCAAACTCTCGTCTGGGTCTGAAGAATCATTCTTTTGCTGCTACATATTTCACCCGATTTTACACATTCAGGTGTGGTTAAAGACCTTAGGAAATACTAATGTATAGGTGAGAATAAATCTATATAAAACCTTTTGTGACTCTGTGTAAAATTAGATAGAAAGTCTCAAGTGATGTCACTTGAGTATTTGTAAATTGGAACTAAAGACTCCAAAACTTGAAAATTTAAGGAAAAAAATGTGGATTTGAAGTTTTAAAGAGGTGATTTTACCAGACGTCTACTGTTTTTCATTATCTATTTTTAAAGCTAGCAGCTCAAGGCTACATTCGCTGCTACTAGCATAACACACCCGAATCTCTGACTGTCAGTAGTTGAGTTGCATTGTGGGTAATGAAACAGCTTGACAATAAGGATGCATAATATAAAAAAGTCTGTAGCTCCAGTTTTTCTGCTCTAATTTACAACATTTTTTAAAAGTATTTTTGAAGCTATTCTTGTAAGCCACTTTTTCAGAGCTGAACATTCTTGATAATGTAGTATTTTAAAAAGGAAACATTGCTTAAGACCATTTCATTCATTCAATAATCACATCCATGAAGCACTTAAAATAAATACGCTTAGCTGAACATACATGTACACACAGACACAGACTGTACATGTAACTGCCACACCTGTATTTCCATTGTTCACTTCACAAAATGAATCATCAGACATGACTCACCATCCATATTATTTTTACAAAAGTATCTTACTGTAAATGACAGCAATGTCTATTGTTCATAATCAAAACTAAAATGAGGCATTTATAGGAATGGGGCAGGTTTGTGTTAGTTCAGAGTATTTGCAGATGATAAAAACCGAATAAGCAAGACAAAGAGGTGTGAGACACCACAAATACCTTTAAAAAAAACATCTGACTGCAAAGATAAAAGACAAAAAAGTCCTAAAAGGACACAGATATATTTACAAAAACTAAACCACATCAAAATTAAAAAGGATTCAGTGATTTTACAGTGAAAATGCAGCTTAATTCATAGATGTAAAATCAGTCTTTGGAGTAATATTTTGCAACCTGTTCCTTGCAACCTGCAATTCACTTTGTTATGTTCTCGTTTTTGGTGGGTGTGTTATGTACAAGAAGTGTGGATAATGATGTTATCATAAGAGCTTCAAGACTTCCAAGCCTGACCTTTATAAGATCCTTCGGAAAAAACGCTCTGGTGCAAAAACACACCCAGTTTTAAATGGCAAAGGGCTGAGACAGCTCTTTTAATTGCAGAATGTCCAGATGAAGGTTTAAATAAAGTATGTGAACTCTGTCTGAACTGTAGAAGCCATAAAGATAACCACAGATATGCTGAGGATTCACAGGCCTCAAAAATAGAAGTTGGGAGTTTACACCTTGAATTAAGGTCAAATTTTGTAAATATCTATATCTTAATTATCACTTCCTGATAGGTGCCTTACGTGCCTGTAGGCATGGAGGAAATTTAGTGCAAATATGTTGAACTTGTCTTCCTTTGACAGGGTTGATCAAGCGATTGTAGGAAGCCACCAAACAGCCTGCACTGGCTTTGAAGAACTGGGTTAAGCCTGTTTTTAATGAGGTATTCTGAGGGTGGGGAGTTCAGTTAATCATCCCCTGTATATTTCAGAGCCGGAGTTGAGCTTGTTTTCTTAAAATTAAGTCAGACACTCAATGTGGCCATCTGCCAACGGTGTGGCTTGTCACCTCACCTGTTGTTTCGGCTCTCCATAGACAGGATATTGAGGTACATCTGAGGTCTGTCTGAGTTTGATTATATTTCTAAAAATGTGCTTTTAAACAGGGAAAGAAACCAGGTAAAGGTAGTAGCTCAGATTCGAGGGGTTTATGTATCTTAGGGACAAACATCGCACAAAGACATACAATGGAAATAAGCCCTTAAGCTTTTTTTTTCATTGGAATAATCCTTTAAATTTTATGCATTTCTTTAGGCAGTTCTGTGTTTATTGACTGCCAGGCTGTCAAACAAAGTCATTCACTTTATCAAAACCAGTCAACTGTTCCGAGTGGTTTAGACTTTGCAGTAGATCGTGAAGAGAAACACTTACCTTGATACATGTTTTCAGCTTTGTAAATAAGTATTTAATTAATCATATGATTGATTTTAAATTGTATATTTAGCTTTAAAAATAGTAGAATCTGATAAATTGACATTAAATTTGAAAACACAAAATTTTAAGATACACATGGTTTGTTTTTGAGCAGTAATTTTGAGTGTGGAAATTTACACTTGACCTTTCAAATTATAGTTTGACCAAATAATCTTAACTCATTCAGCCCTCTCTAGGCTTTTAATTGCATCTTAGGCTCCTCATCAGCACACAAAGTTTGAGGTTGAAGTTCAAGGACGAACTTTTGTACCAGCCAACAAGGACAAAAAGTCCCTGGAGCTCCAGCAGCTAACTGCCCAAGCAAACAAAAAGGGCTTGGATCTTGACTTAAAAATCACTTGATCAAACATTTCATCAGTGTTTGCTCCTAAAACTCTTCGCAAGCTTTAAGTAGAGACCAAAAGGAGTGAGAGCCAGATAAAGAACTTAAGAAATTACACTTGAGGTGGTTTTGCTATCTAGTCTGCCCCCGGTGGCTGCTGGAAGGATTACACCTTCCAGCTGATCTGGAGATCCCAAAAACAGAAGGCAGTGAAGGAAAGAAAAACAACTCCTTTGTGACCCAGTGGATTGAAAATTGACTAATCGATCAGTGGATTGTAACTGATCTGCTACCTCGCAAGTGCAATGGGAAAACTTTCACGTCACATAATTATCCATTATCCAAAATTATTCCTGTTGACATGCAGGTAGCACAGTTGACAGGTAGCAAATATTAACAGGACAGTCGTGCTAGCATCGTTCCATTTAGTTGTATTTGCATACCCGGACTGAGCCGCCTCTTTGGAGGAAAAAAATAATATTTAGCTGATGTGGCTGCATCATGTGAGAAGCCTATAATTGCTAACGTTAGTTCAAATAAAATTGCTGAGTCATCTGGACTTTGATAAGCATGCTTCCGCAGGACACAGACTAAAATAAATTGGAGGCAAAGCAATGCCCTCTGTCCCTTGACACCGTAGCATCTTAGCTGGGTGTTGTCTCAAATAAAAGCTTCAGTCAGCCTTTTAAAGTAGTAGAAAATTATTAACTGTGAATGATATAATCAAGGAGAATGCATGTGCATAAAATTTCCACACATGCTTGTGAACATCACGCAACTTATGACATTTTGCATCGTTGTGTGTTGTGCAACATTGCTATCACATGAACCTATCTTTGCTAGCTAGTTTACTAGCTAACATACGGGCAAGGGGATTAGAGTTTGAACAGCCCTTCAAAACATCTGTGCAAATCCCTGGCGTGCAATATAGCATTTTTGGAAACAATTTATCACAAATATTAGAGGGTAGTTGCAAAAACAGCTGCTATATTCTTTCCAGCTGTGTTTATAAGGAAACAAGTCTATTGCCATTGGCAGGCTTGTTGACTCTTCAAAGAGATTTCATTCAATTTCTGGAAGAGATGGACAAAATCTGCTCATGCTGAATGACTGAACAGGGCGACTACTGCTAATAAGCAAGTACATTTCTATCAAGTTTGGTCTAATAAATAAAAATAAAGCCAATATGATGCAGGAACTATATAATTGTATATTTAAATATTTCGAAAAATACATATTATATTATATTATATTATATTATATTATATTATATTATATTATATTATATTATATTATATTATATTATATCAAACTATAATTTTGTATTTAGGTATCTGTATTTATTTTTGCTTTTCCTCTTTAACAGCTTAATTTATGTTTGGCACTTGTTCTGTTGCCAATGATTCACTAAATATTAATCTTATAATATACATTCACACGGGATACAGTTTTACTAGTTGATATAGTGTTATTTACATAATCCCCCAAAGTGTCCTACATGTTTTAATGGGATTTACTGTTTGTTGTGAGATAAAATATCACCTACAGCCAACATGATTCATCACGGCAAAAATAAAAATGGGCAGATCCCCAGACTCTTTTATTCCTCTCTATGACTCACAAATCAAACTTCACTGAAACTGCTGTGGAAAGCATTTTTTCCCGCATGTGTGTGAGTGCATATGAGGTGTTTTCTCGCTGTAATCCCGCTGTGCGCTGTTTTTTCAGCAGTGTCACAGTTGTATAATCCCTGACGCTGTCGAGGTTCAGTTTCTGTTTGAGGAATGCTGTCCGCGCAGAGTTGCAGAGTCATGTTGGTGCAGAAATTCCTCCCAACCTCCACCTCCACCTCCTCCTCCTCCACCTCCTCCTCCTGCACCGCCACAACCACCAGCACCACCACGGCCTTTGGACGTCCGCCCGCGGCGACGCAGAACAGCAGCGACACTCGCAGCTCCGCGCATTTTGCCTTTTATCGTGCGGAATGAGGCGCGCAGCAGGACGGGCAAGCTTCGTCCAGTCCACCGGGGAAGACCTCCTGCGGTTTGACGAAATCGCTCGGAAACTTCCCCCGAGTGATTTGCCGTGATCGTGGAGTTTTTTTTTTTTCTTCAACCAGCTGCCGTGAAGGTGCCGCTTTAAGGTGAGTGGGTCCCGCCAGCTGTTGTAATGTCAAAAGTGTCCAGTTTCACATGCTGAGCGGACGCGCCCTGTGGACAGATCGCCGTGATACTCAAACATGGTTGTCGTTGTCTTGTGATCCTCCAGCAGCAGCAGCAAAACCCGGAACATGTTGAGTGTCTTTTTCCTACCACTTTGCAATAACGGCAGCATTTTCTGTACAGGAACATATCCGGTAGTTTCATATTATGTTGCCGTAGACCACTGAGTTAATTTCGCACATTGTGCGCAGACTCCTGAGAGGGAATTGAAACTTTTGCTTATTGTTCTATTTGGTTTGTAAGTTCACACACAGAGCTGACTGACCAATTCTCTTTTGTAAATAGAGTTTTTGAAACACCCTGATAAATAAATAAATAAATAAATAAATAAATAGATAAATAGATAAATAATAATAATAATAATAATAATAATAATAATAAGGTGGTGAAACAGTTAATAAAATCAGAAAATAAATACATTAGAAATAGATTTTAAAAAATCAGCGTTAAAATCACTTTCTAAGAAAAAAAATGCACATTTCTCTAATTTCAGCTTCTTCAGTATGAGAATTATCTCATATCTCTCATCAATTTCTCTGTAAATTAGTTATCTTGACATGGTTTAGTGTTGCAAACTGAAAGATTACTACTTTTAATTGTGACAAGCATTTTTCAATATTTTTTAGAATTTTCTAGAAACCTGATCAGACTAATAACAAATCAGTTATTTATTTAATAATAACAAACACTAGTAAGGCTGGTTGTTAAGACTGAAAGTAGTTATTTTTGTTATTGATTATTCTTCTTATTGTTTCTTGTTCAATCTTTAAAACATTCCTATAAAAAATTATAGATCCAAAGATGACTTTTAATGTCTGACCAGCAAACCAAACTCCATTTACTTTACAACAACTTTAAGGCAACAAAAAGCATCTGATTCTTTTATTTGGAAACAGTTAATGCTTGGATATTTTGAGTGAAAGTTGTCACTACTCAGTGTTTCTCCAGGTTTTTCTGACCACTGTAGAAGCTGAAAAAAGGTCACACCCCTCTAACACCAATATTTTTCTATTAATCATTGACAATAACAGGGGAGGCAACCAAAAAACAAGATTTGATTTTCCAAATCCAGGTTGAATATTTGTGAAGTAAAGGTCAACATCACCAAACTTTTGTTTGTTGACTTTTCACACATAAATCTCCTTGCTCTGATTGTTTTTTTCCCACCTTAAGTGGCCCTGTGTCCCTCCAGCGGGACCTGCCCCACAGTTTGAGAACCTATGACCTTCATGAGCTATTGATTATTCAAATATTGCAAATTAATATTCTATCAATGAATATATTAGTCCATAAATCTGTTATTTAATCTGTGCAAACTTCCGAACTACATTATTGCATGTTTCAATTCATTAACTTTTCAGCGTTTTTACGAATGTTTATGTGGTTAAACATTTCGCCACAAATAACACAAGATGTTCTTTTATGTAGTGATAAATAAGCATGATGTTCATTTCATGTGTTTAAAGTGTGAGTGTTTGGTCAGGAGGCAGCACTATATTCCATTTCTGCATTCTTGAGTGTTATTTTAAGTTGTTATTTCTGTCTGTTGTTGTTGTTACTGTGCAGCACTTGGCTTGAAGTCTCTGACCATTCAGTTATTTTAGAAGAAGCTTGTTAACTCCTTCATCTCCCGGTCATTATCACTCACAGGATAAAACGTTTGTGATCAGCGACCTTTGACCTCAACCGGCCATCAGGGCAGCTGACAGATGACAAGGCAGAAGAGCTTATGTCACAGATGGTTACAAAACATTGCAAATGGTATGTGGTCATTATAGCTCAGCACTTTTTGGCAACATATTTTCCAAGGTTGAGCGACGACTCGCTGTATGTTGTATGTTGAGGTCAAAGCTGACTGCACATGCTGACGTGTTACCGGACCATCTGCCAACAGAAACTGTCTGTAAATGGTTAACTGTCCCGCTCTCTGCCTACGTTGTTTCATCTCATAAATTCTGCACTGAACATATTTATGGAAAACAAACAGACTTAATTAAAAAAGATCAGTGAGTTGCAATGACTCTATTTTTAGTGCCTCAAAAGCACTGATTTAGCCCAATGAATGCCAAAGGTCTCCTCTTGCAATTTTTCAATAATGAGCTGAAGCCTCTGGGTCAAAAAGAAAAACATGAAACCCCAGTTATCTTCAGGGTTTTCTCACCTTTTAACAGAAATAAATCTGACAAAAAGCAAACACTACTACAAACCGGGGGTGTTAACGGTCAGAAGCTGGGTCAAACAGCATTTCGAAACCCAGTTCAAATCAATAAACTGTCCTGAACAAGTGTCTCAGTGTTCTCGCAGCGCTCCTGCAGGCTTGAGCAATGCTTTATATAGTAGCCAAGCTCTGTGCAGTGTTTACACAGTAATTCACTGTTAACCCCCTTAAAGCCTGATCAGGAGTGCAGGACAGGCTGATATATCCAAGCACAATGGCCCTTTATGGAAAACTAGTAGTAGCTCTACTGTTTTAATGACTCTCGCTTCCTGTCTCTCAATCCCTCCTTGAACTGATCTCACCCTCTTAAATCTCCCTTCAGCTAAATGTCTAAAGTGTTTTTTTTAACTCTTCTTCCACTTTGTTTTTCTCTCCCCTGTGTTGTCCAAAAAGACTGTCTTTCCTCTGCATCAGTCTCCCTCCCTTTTCTGTCTCACACTGTTGGTCATATGACCAGCAAAAAAAAAAAAAAAAAAAGGCCCCAGGCTGAACAGATTTGATTGTGCAACTATGCAAAGCTGCACTCCTCCAGACCAAACTGGCTATAACCTTCATGTGCTTTTCTCAGTAAAAACAGACACACGAAAAAATGGGGTGTTAACTGTGTCTGATAGATGCTGCAGCACAGAAAAACAGAGGATGAGTGTTAAATAAAGCGGGTGCTCTTAAATATTCCTGCTGTTCTTAAATTGTAGAGGAACCAGAGTTTGTGTCTTTTATGCTGAAACGGATCTTGATGAATTTACTGTAGCTAACCGGTAGCATAGCAGGAGTCAGTTCTTGCCGATTTGTTCTACTTTGAGCTTTTGCAGCAGCTGGTGACACTCGGGAATGCAGAGATTTCAAGTGTTTGCAGTTCCTCTGCTGTGCAAAGATACATATGACAAATGCTTGTATATTTTAGTAGTTTGTGGGTGAGTCCCAAGCTTTGTAGCCATAAATTTAATGTCAAATATCCCAAAACCTGGAAAGTGAAATAAGAAATGTGTTTAAAAAAAGAACTGAGAGATTTTCTGTTGATCTTGATCATCAATAATGAACCTGAAACAGAAACATGCTGAATTCTTTCATGCACAAACGATGAAAGCATACATGTTTTCACATGCATGCTTCAGATAGCTATAGGCTGCTGTGGTCGTTCGTAGAAGTTTGAGTGGATGTTTCTTTTAAACCTGCATGAAATGTCTTTGTTTTTCAGCAACCTGTGGCTATTCATAGCACCCATCGCTGCACAGCTTTACAGAGACTTTCATGTGTGACTCTAAGGTGGAATAAATCCAGTTGTAGCTGTAGTTTTAAGGCTAAGCTAAGCTAAACTTTCCCAGCTGTGACTTTAATAGACAGATATTAGAGTCATATTTATCTTTCATTAAATTCTTGGCAGGAGAGCATTAATTCCCTCTAATGTCAAGTAGTTTTTTCATAAACAAAGATTAAGTTGTGATATTGAAATTTCTTTTTCTCATGCTAAAATATATCAGTACAATTTTTAAAAATCCAGCATCAGTCATGCTCTCATTATCAGTTGACCTTTGCCTGTGTGCGCTAACAGCTGACCGTGTTCACCTCGCACTCTGCCGAGCTGGAGTTCATAAATTGACGAGAACATAATGAGACTCTTATTAAGCACTTTATTAGAGCGTTTGCAGCGTTTATGCCCATGTACAGTAATGGCAAACTCAGGTCAAGTGTACACATCTTCCACCTGAGCGAGGCGATACAGATCTCTCGATTAAACCATCTGACACATTTCATTATACCCATTCTTTGCTTGGACATGCTAATAGTAGAGTTATCAGCAATGAACTTCTGACTGGCTGTTTGCTTTTAATTTGCTGCTTCCAAATTACGTCAGAGGCTGATAACTGTTATTACTGCGCTGTTTTCTTGACATACTAAGTTAAGATAGTATGAATGGTCAAACAGGTTCCAGTCAGCGCAGAGATGAACTGCGTGATGACACCAGCTTGTTCTCACAGGAGGGAGTGGCTTCACTGCTCGAACAGAAAATAAATAGGAACACAAGAGCGAATGAGGTTCAGGGGAAACAGTGAAGTGTTTGCCCAGTGACAGCGTCTGGCGTCTGGTAGGAATTCATTCATACATTTGTGTCTTGTGTAGCTTAAAAGATTGTGAATGTGTGTTTTCTTAAATGTCAATCGGCTGATTTCTGCTGGATCACAGTCACTCCTCTGTGACTCACACACATTGAGTCTGCTGTTTTAGAGGAAGGAGTTTGAACTGATACCGAATGACAAATTATCCAGCTTAGTTGTCAATGGCTGAACCGCCTCTGTGAGGTCTCGTGACCTGAGGCTATAACTACCGATTTATTTTCATTATCGGTTGCTCTATCAACCGGGTTCTTAAGTAATCATGTGCCGTTTAAAACCATAAAAACTGGCCATCAAATTGTCCCAGAAGTCATCAAGTGTCTTGTTTTGTCTAAATAAAAAATCCAGAACTCAAACTGTTAAACCAAGAAAAGATGAAATTATTACATTCTGTTTGACATTTTTGCTTAAATTCACTTGAATTGTTAACGAACATCAATAAATTAGAAGTTAAAATTTTCTTTAATCAAATACTTTATTCATTTAACTATTGCAACTTGCATTGATAAAAGGAATGTGGATTAAAGTAAGCACTGCAATCATTTATCACATCAATTAAAACCGTTAAAAGAGCCATTTAGTGTTTTAAAGTATTAGAAGTGGTGCCATTTTCCATATTACTGACTCAGACTAAAATAAATCCATTTAAGTAGCTCTGAGGAGAGAAATCACATAAAAAATGGTGGATCATCAATTCTGCTTTATCCATTTAATTGAATTTAACTTGTAAAAGTTTAACTTAACAGAACACAGAGACCATTTCCTTGGGTGAAAGCTCTGGCATAAAGCAGATCAACTGAATGATTTTCTATTTCTGCTGCAAGGAAGTGAAACTTAGTGTGTGACACTCGCACACCCACACAGACACACACAAGGGGGGAAAAAAAGCCCAACTTATTCACATGACTCCATTAGCGTCTTTACGATGCATTAAAATGTATCTTAACTCAAGCTGTTTTTGTCCTTTTTGCAGGATAAGCATCGCAACAGACGGGGTCAGAGAGATTAAAGCCGGGATACATCCGATCTTGCAGTTTCACACATTTGCCAACCACTTCCTCTTCTCATGTGCCACGCAAAAATTTCAGAGGACTCAATGTAATGTAACAAAGGATTACTTTCAAACACCTGACACCTATAAATTCTGGACCAACAGCAACGATATAACAACCCTGGTTTTTATACTTTTTGCCTTGAGAGCTGTCTGATCCTGATTCAGAGGCTGTCAGTCATGTTGGAGCCTGGATCTTTGGATGACGGGCCAGTCTGCGAGTTTGATCACCCATCGTGTTTGTGCAGAAAAACAGATGAGCTGAACTTGTGTCATAAACGTACTATTTTTCCCTCTGGACTGCCCGACCTGCCTGCTGACTGTAGCTTGGCTCACAAATGGATAGTACTATTACACTGAAGGGATTTTTGTGCTAAAGTCGAGGCAGATATGGAGAAACTAAGGACATCTGCTCTCTGGAGCCTTTTCAGTGACGAAATAAAGTGCAAAAGAATTTCCTCTGTTGAAAGTTTGACCCCAGTGGGATAAGAACTAAAAACTTTCAAACTTGAAGGAGACTGAACAAGTATTTACTCAAAAAAACAAAAAACAAAAACAAAACAAAAAATCTGGAGAACTCTCTCCCAGAATGCATTGCCCTATCAGAAAGAAACGTCCCACACGCGACTCTGATTTCTCGGCCATCGTGGTCCCCTCCATGCATGGATCTGGGTATCTCGACTACACGGTGGAGACTCACGCCTCCAGGTCCCTCAGCGTCATGGAGGAGTTCAGACAGAAGGAGCTGCTGTGCGATCTGGTGCTGCACGTCACACACAAGGACGGGACGATGGACTTCAAGGTGGGAAAACCTCCAGATTACATAAACAGATCGCAGTTTGTGCTGTTTCATGGGATGTTTGACTCACAGTTTCTGGAAAAAAATCCAAATTACTAGCAGTGTACGGAGCCCTTAAACTGACTTAACTTAGTACTACTTTACAAAAAAGCATTGTGGTTAGGCTTTGAAATTATGTAAAATTATGGGATTAAGGGGCACAAAATGAAACCTAAAGCTAAACCTTAGACAATCTAACTTTTTTCATAAGCAAAGATTTAAAGAATTACAGTTTATATTTAAGTTGCTATGTACGTCAATGATATGTCTGATTTTGAGACCTTTGTTCAGACAACACAAGACACTTGAAAACATTACTTTAAGCTGAAAAATAAGATGAACAAGTGATAAATCATTAAAATCAATAAATTAACTTAAATAACTTGGAAAAAGGAAAAACCTTTTTTGTTTTATACCAACTGATTGGAGGTTAAAAGTCAAGGCTTCTCTTGAATGAGTCTGTATGATTTTTATTCTTGAATTAACAATTTTGTTTATGATGTTATATTTTGTTTAAACAGTTATACTTCCTGGAGTTTTATGGCAAAGGTTCTGCTTATCATCCTCTTGTTTAAGCGCAGTAAAAGCAGTGTTTTTGTATCATCAAATGCATTTTTTTATCCAGGTGCACAGGGTGGTTCTGGCCTCCTGTAGCCCCTATTTCAGAGCCATGTTCACCAGCAGCTTCAAAGAATGTCACGCCCAGGAGGTCACCCTGCGAGACGTCTGCCCCCAGGTGGTGGGAAAACTTATTGACTTCGCCTACACCTCCCGCATCACAGTGGGGGAGAAGTGTGTGCTGCACCTTCTCTTGGCTGCTATGAGGTAAACAAACAGTATTCAAACAGGCCCCATTTGAAAAAGAAAAAGATAACCCTGAGTCAGTGAAAACAGCTGAAAACATCTGCATACAGACACAAACTTCACTTCTGTTTTCTTAAAATCTTTCTGTCTCTTAGGATTTACTAGTTAAAAAGCATTAAAACAACATTTGAATATTTTTCGATTCTAAATATGCAAGTAGTAGTTATTTTTTTCCTCATGTTTCTGTCTTTTTCCACAAGGTATCAGATGGAGGATGTGGCCAAAGCGTGCTGCGATTTCCTTATCAAGCACCTGGAACCTGCTAACGTTATCGGCATCTCCCGCTTTGCTGAGGAGATCGGCTGCACCGAGCTGCATCAGCTGAGTCGAGAGTATATCAATACGCACTTCAGCGAGGTGAGCTGCAAACACAGAACTCACACAAGTTTTTTCCCTTGAAATGAAGTCAGTTTTACTCCATGTTAAGCAAATACATGCAGACATATAATCTTTACTGAACCTATTTCCAGTTTTGCTTCCCTGCTTTTTTCCATCTCCTCTGCCTCCTTTTTCTTTTACTGAAGTAACTCCATCTTGGTTCCATGAACCAGCTCTGCTTTTTGATCCTTAGCTGAATTCTCTGGAGTTCGTGCTTTGCTTTTGCTTGTTGCCGGTGTGTGTTGCCCTCAGCTCCTCCGCTGTGACTCCCAGTGCTCCCAGCTCAGCGCTGATGACAGACTGGGAGTTTATCTCTGTCTGAACCAAAGCCCTTGAAAGACAGAGGTTCAGCAGCAAAAGCTGTCAGACTCTTAATTCTGTCTTTATATTTTAAAGATCTGGAATGATATTGCACAAACTGCATCAAACAGGCACTAAGTCACCAGCAAAGATACAGAACATTGCAGTTTATGTGCATTTTTAAAAAAATCCCTTATGCATCGCTGATCAGTCACACCTTAGCAGCACATCTCATTGGTTAATACTCTGCTTTATATCTTTCTTATTGAATAAATCAAATGCATGCTGTGCTCTTGGGTTATGATAACTCTTGGAGCAGAACAGCTGCGATGTTTAATGGTACCTGAATCCAAAGACCACTGATCTGTTTCAAGGACAAACTTAAGACTTTAGTCGCATTACAGCAGCAGGAGTTTATGCTTATTTTCTGTCAGTGCTTTGCACATCCTCTCTTTGTGTCTGTGTCTAATGTTTCTGGCTCTAACACCCACCTACCAACTCACATCTATCATTATCCACACAAAGACATAAAATCTGAAGAAGGGCTTAAATGTAGGATGCTGTCATCTGACCATGTTCTCTGTTCTAGGTGATTAAAGAAGACGAGTTCTTCAGTCTGTCTCACTGTCAGCTGCTCGAGCTCATCAGTCAGGACAGTCTCAAAGTGCTCTGTGAGTCTGAGGTGTGTGGCATCAAAAAAAACCTTTTAAAAAACTTACCTGACAAGCATGTGAGCAACATATTTTAATCATTTTGTGTTCTGCCTCTTCTAAAGCCCAGTTTTCAACTCATGTTTTATGTTTGATTTATCAGTTTGTCTATTTCTTAATGAAATGCATTTGTAAAATTTGTCAGGATTTATGTGTAAGAGTCTGTATTGTTCAGTGTTTTGATTTTTTGTGCATTATCGTATACGTCACACAACAGGTGCCTCATGCTAACATGGTTCAAAATATCCCAAAAACTTCACACAAACACCATTAGTTCAGCTTCTGAAATGTGTGTATTAAACCAAGTGCTGATTTGTCTAAACAAATCCATGTCAGGTGTATAAGGCCTGCACAGACTGGGTGCGCTGGGACATGGAGGGTAGAGCCCCGTACCTACATGCCCTCCTGAACGCGGTTCATATCTACGCCCTGCCTCCAAAGTTCCTAAAGAACCAGCTCCTGTCCTGCCCCATCCTCAGCAAGGTCAGCCCTGCAGCATGTTTTCTCATGGAAACGAATGGAAGATTTGTGCTGACGCAGATTAACTAACAGGCTCTGTTGCTGTTAATTTAAGTAAAACTTGTGGTATTTGCTTCGTCATTTTTCCATTATCCGCAGAGCCGGTTCAGCCATTTTTTCCATTACCATCAACAGGTTTTAATTTTCTGCCCTTTTTTTTAATTCCAGGCAAATTCCTGTAAGGACTTCCTTTCAAAAATCTTCCAGGATATGACATTAAGGAAGTTGTCTCCTGCACCCAACCGTGGAACTCAACTTATCTACGTGGCCGGCGGGTACTTATCTCATGTAGTTTCCTCAACATTGCTTTGTTCTGCCGTGCCTTACCAGGCACCACTCTGTTGGCCATAAAAACCAGTTTGGGTCCCGTTTCTGGTGATGTTGATCACCAGAAAACAGATGTGTATGAGTCAGGAACATTAACAGCACACATGTTCACTTATAATTCCCATCTTGTGTGTGCTTTATTTAAAACAAACATTTAGGGATAGTGCAACTCTAACTTTAAGATGTGGAGTAACTCATCAATTCAGAAATGTCTCATTCTGCCCCCTAGTGGCTTTTTTGAGGTCGTTCTTTGTGTCTGAGGTGCTCTGCTTTGGTGTACGCACCCTCCTATTCTTAAAGCCCTTTATTTACAGTAGAAAACTATATGTTTACGTGTTTTCCTCTGTCATAAAGCTCAAGCGTTTTTTTTTAACCAAAGCAGCAAATTTAAGATGCTGTTTTTGTTTTGTGGGAAATCATTGACTACAGAACTTTAAGATCATGCTGATTATGCTAAATTTTAAGTTGCTGAATGGTCATGTTATTCTGTTTGTGTTGCTTTTTGTTACATGTCATCCTGAAATTGAGTAATTTGGCACAAGACTTGTACAACAGAACAAATAGAGTATGCAATGTGATTTGATCAGCACGGTAAAAGCATGCATGGGTGCATCGGCCTATGATGAAATGACCTTTTCACTACTGTGCACTGGTATTCACCTTTGTCAAAGATTGCACTTTAAAACAAGATAATATTTGGATGAAAGTACCCACCCACTGTTACCTTTGTGCAGATATCAGCAGCATTCACTGGCCACCATGGAGGCTTATGATCCCAGGAGAAACATCTGGCTAAAGCTGACTGACATGGTGTCTCCGTGCAGCGGTCTGGGAGCCTGTTCGCTGTTCGGACTCTTCTACACTGTAAGTTACACAGGTTATTCTTTACCATTGCAGCCATTACCATTAATGTGATGCACTGCAACACAATTATGTGTCATTTAAAAATAAGACATGGGAGGCACCAGGTTATGTTTGGTGCCACTTTACAGCCACATTTCTGTGAACATTTGATGCTTAAGACTGTTATTGTTCAGCCACTCGCTTTTTTCTCACTTGTCAGCCTCTGCCTGTCAGTCCTGAATAGACGGTTTGTTTTGACAAGTTTAAGAGATCAACATAATCGCTGTCCTAATCCTTCTTTTTTCGTAAATCCAGGTTGGAGGCAGGAACCTGTCGCTTCATGACAACACAGAGTCCAGCGCCCTGTGCTGCTACAACCCGATGACCAACCAGTGGAGCCAGCGAGCCTCGTTAAACATCCCCAGGAACAGGGTCGGGGTGGGCGTGGTGGACAGCTGCATCTACGCTGTCGGAGGCTCCCAGGGCTCCACACATCACAACACAGTGGAGAAGTGAGACATGTCTAAATGATCTTTGTGTATGAGCTTTTATGTTGTGAAGTAATTTGATTTTTAATATTATTTCCAAGCATTGTCTCCCCTGTAAACACAATCTCAGATTAAGTGCAATTACTTCCACTAATGAAGTAAATAGCTGCCGTTCAACCTAAAGAGCAGTCAGGAAGTTTGCAGGTATTCCTCTCTTAGCCAAATTAGGCAACAACATGGGCACTCTCAAAACATGTTGGGACACACTTCCCAGGAATGTTGATCTGGTCGGGAATGCTTTACATCTCGCTGCCGCCGCCGCCACCGAGCAGGGAGGGGTTTTAATATGGTTATAGATTGGTTTCAAATCAATTAATCACCAAAAAAAAACAACACACAAGTTAAGCCACCTGAGAGTTTTGCTTAATAACATTAGCTTTTTTTTCTCTCTATCAAAAGAATTGTGCTTCAAATGAAACCTCAGTCCCTTTTTAAATTGGAGGGTATAGCTTTCTAAAAGATGCTGGTCACAAGAGAATTATTACAACTCATCAGACGCCACTTGGAAGTCTTTTCAGGAGAAGCTGCTAAATATAATGAAAGCTAATAAAACTATTGAAATAAAAATTAAATGTGAAACACATCAAAGGAGATGGTAACAATGGTTGACAGAAAAAAAAACGCTCCGCTGCTGAAGATGTTTCCCAAATGGATCCAAGCAACATGTAACAGATTCAACAGGGAGCTAAACCTCCTCTCAGTGTATCAAGCAGGCTAAATTGAGATTATGTATCATGTTTTATAGCTAAACGTTGGTTTGCTGTGATGGTTTCAGAGTTCAGAGGGTCAGTGTCAGCGCAGTGACTCATGAAGTAACTTGGAATTAGTGCTTGTCTCAAGGGCACTTAACCAATGTGAGGTGAGAGGGCAGCTTATATAATATCAGCCAGCCTCCTATCAGCGTGTTACAGCTGGAATACAGTCGGTGACAGGAACCTAGACAACTTTTTAATCATTAACCAGTTGGTGAACAAGCAATCCGGCTGCCTCATCATGATTCAGTTCTTTGTTGTTGTTACACCTTGCGTATTTTGCATTGGCATTTGCAAAGTTTCCCGTATTAAAAAAAGTAGTAAAACGCTTTGGTGATAAGCTTATTTGCGTTCCTGTCGAGAGTGAGATAAGAAGTTTGACACCTATCTCTTACCTGTTGGCTTAATGTGAAGCTACAGCTAGCTTAGCTTAAAAACCAAAGCCAAAACAGCTAGCATGGCTTCATTAAAAATAATATATATTTAAAAATACACTTGCTAACAGCATTCAGGCTTGCTAATTAATATTTTATATTTTGTTCAATTAATTCTTAAAAAGAAAAAAGTAGGCTTCACCTGACTAAGATATAATCTGACTCTTGTTTCATCAAAAACCTCATTTATAATTTTTACAGTTAGATTTACCCTGAATTAAACGAATGTGATGTGGATGTTAATGACTTAAAAGGTGCTTGTGGGTAGTTTTTATTCCCAGTTCAGACAAGGGAAAGGTAGTTTCCCCCTTTTATAAGTATTATGCTAAGCTAAACTAGTTATATCCTGCCTGTAACTTTATATTTGACAGACAGACTCAGGTGTGGGATCAATATTTCATTTGACTTTCAGAGAGAACAAATATTAGCTTATAAGGAAAAAATGTAAAGGTGTTACTGTGTTAAATACTTTGAATAGGACACTTTGCTTAACACAATGATAAGAGCAATTCGACCTTAGACATTAAAACCTACTTTTTTTCAAAGGTACAGTTGGCTAAAAGTAAAACCTGGTGGCCTTTCTTGACTCTGTCTGCTCTCATTGCTGTCGACCTCTTTGGCTTCAGATAAAGCTTGTCAATAGTTGCCAAACGCGGTTGCCAGCTTAATCTAATCCACTTAAAGTTGCCTGGCTCATGTAGATTGAGAAGGTTGCTGCACACAGCCGCTGCCACTTGGCGTTTCGCAGCACTGGCACATTAATTTGATTGTATTTATTGACCAACATGTAACGTCATTAGGGAATTGTCAACAAATTAAAACTACGTCCAATGCATTAACTTCACACCTGCTGTTTGTTTTGCAGGTGGGATCCAGAGTCCAATCGTTGGACCTTTGTTTCCTCGATGTCGGTGGCCCGTCTGGGTGCAGGAGTGGCGGCGTGTGGGGGGGCGCTCTATGTGGTTGGTGGATATGACGGGCAGAGCCGCTGGAACACTGCTGAGAAATACCAGCCCGACACTAACACCTGGCAACAGCTGGCACCCATGAGCACCATACGCAGTGGACTAGGTGAGTGTGTGTGTGAACTCTTGTCTTTGTGAGATTTAGACAAACAAATTGAGGACCTTTGTGATGTTTGAGTTAGTTCAGATTTGGTTTAGTTATGATAAAAGTGTTTTTTTACGCTTTTCTTTATCAGTATTCACATCTTGGTGTGTGCGTTTTGTCCTTTAAAGCAGTTGTTCAATAATAATTACTTCCTTGTTCAGAGTTTAACAAGAAGATTGATACCACTTTTTATCTGCATGTTTAACATAAGACTAGAGCTAGCAGCCAGTTATTTGAGCTTATAATAAACACTGGAAACAGGAGAAAACATTAAGATTTGTGCTGTTTGAGGTAATTAAATCTGACCTTGTAGCTCCAAAGCTCATTTTCCTGGTTTCCATCCAACTGTAGAACTACTTTTAACCAAATTTTGAGGTAATCGACAAAAACAAAAAGTGAACGAGAGCTAATTTTTAATCAAATTAGTAGAGTTTTTTTAAATCTTGCTCTTTTGATCAACCTTTCCTGATGCAACATTTTATAGTGCAAGTAAAAAAAACATTTAACAAAACCTTATTCTTGGAGTCTCCACTGCAAGAAACAAACCTCTCTTAAAAATGTGAGTTGTTTTTACATTAAGCATAAGAGATGCAACACATAAACTAGTGAGCAAAGCTAAAATAAGCTAACCTGCTCCATATTTATCTCCATTTTTGCCAAAATGTAAAACTATTCCTTTAACTATCCCTCTGTCTGTGTTTACAGGATTGGTATGTGTGAACTCGTACCTGTACGCAATAGGAGGGTACGATGGGCGGAGCCAGCTGTGCTCTGTGGAGTGCTACAATATAGCCAGGAACCAATGGGAGCCCAGGGCCTCCATGCACTACTGTCGCAGTGCACACGGAGCAACAGTCCACCAGGGACGCATCTTTGTCCTCGGTCAGTCACATCATGAATCAAAATATATGAAAATGAGAGCTCAAAAATGAGTTTAATGTAAAGCTTTGCACCCAGTGTATTAGTATTTGTGGTGGTGATGGCACATTAACATAAATACATGATCAATGATGTTTTAATAACACTAATAAGAGCCGTGTGTTTCGCCTCATTGGGCTCATCAGGATCTAGTTAAGATTTTTTTTATTTACTCATCTCTTTCTTTCTTCATTAATTATTTTTAATTTTGATCATTTCCTATTTTAATTTAACTACTTCATCCTTTCTTACTGATTAATTCTTCTGTGTGTGTCACTGATGGGTGCATCATGTACAGTTTTTGATGACTCGTGCATTGATCACTATTGATTGTCTCAGGTCGAGCCTTTTTTCTGTGCCATCACTGATTAGTACATGGACAGTCTGATGTATTTAAGCCCCCTGTGCCTTCTCATGAGCCTAAGCATATTTTTGTGGGCTGAGTGTGCCAACACTACCACAAAACACTTGTATCTTATCTTTTTTATGAGCTAAATTAAGTTTCATTCAGTATTAAGTCCATGCAAGCGCAGCAAAAGTCTTTTGTAGAAGATATCTATGCATGCAGAGGTAATTATAATACAGCTTGTTAAGTAATTAAATCAGCCTGATTAATGAGTAGACAGTTAGGTCAGGAGGTGGCCAGTGAGATCCTCTGTTAGTACAGTGTGGGCTGTTTTATTTCTAATGTGACTCAGTGACTCTGTGTTAATTAAATGGAGCGGTTCAGTGTGGTGCAGAGTAAACTGAAGTGCAGCAGGCAAATTAACCGTCAAATTTTGAAAGAATTACAAACCACTTTGGCAAAAGTAAAATTTGCCTTTTCAAAAAAAAAATCATCTCTCCAATCCATTTATAAACTGAAAAATAAATTACATAAAGGCAAGATAATTTGATTTAATTATTCATTGACACAACTGTTGAACACTTCCCTAACTGGTGTGTGTTAACGGCTTCATCAATCGTGTGTGTGTGTGTGTGTCCATCCAGGAGGTTTTAACCAGCAAGGCTTCCTGGCCAGCGTTGAGTGTTACAGCCCGGACAGAAACGAATGGACGTGCGTCACCGACATGCCTGTTGCACGCAGCGGCATGGGCGTCGCTGTTACCATGGAGCCCTGTCCCGGCAGCCTGCCAGAGGAAGAGGAAGGTGAGGAAGGAGCCACGTAAGATGAGGAGGAAGTCGGATCAAGTCTGCTGATCCAGTTGCGAGTGTTGCTGCTTTCCAAGAGGCACTTAAGTGCAAAAGACATTCCAGTATGAAAAAGCAAGTATGAAAAATCTCCCTTTATTTTTCCGCCCTAATGGACCTCGATTGTACCGCACCAGTGAGTGCTGCAGGTATATTTTCTAAGAGGACGATGAAGAGGGAAAATTATACTTTATACACCTGCTCAGGAAGCAAGTGATAGAGACAAAGCGGTAGCATGACGGTGACCTCGCAATGAATAAGGTGCTACTGATGTAATCTCAAATGACCGTAATATTTAATTCAAAAAAATGTCATTCCACAGATGTTTTTAATCTCTCAGTGTTCAATTTTATTTGTAAATTTACAAAGTTTGAATGACCTTCAGTGTCCTGATTTCTAATTCCTCTCTTTGGGTTGTATCTCTACCTCTGACTGTGTCTAAATGAGCACTTTTTTCTTAATGTATTTTCTTTATTTTGTGCCACTATACATAGTTTCACACAAAAAATGCCATATTTTTTAATTTCAGTGATTTTTTTTGTGCGCATTCACTATATTTTATGTTTTGTTTCTGAAAATAAAGGTTAATCAATTGTGTGAATGATAAATTGATAAGCATTTTATTTCTGCACCAGATGTTTAGTGTTGGAATTCTTTTTAATCACCTTATTTTTGTAGCTTTGAAGCCCATTGCTGACATATTACCAAGATAAACGACAAAAAAATGGAAAAAGCGCAAAAAAACAATTATAAAAAGAAAATAAAACACATGGAATACATCAAATACATAAAGAAAAAAACATAAATCTTAAACCCGTTTAGCTTTTCGCCACTTGCTCCCATTTGGTCCCCATTATGTCTAATTCTTGTAATTTACATTTTTCTCATTTGCACTGATGTTGGTCAAGAAAAAAAAATATGTTTATTGACCTCCTGTGATGTCAGTCATTAGATGCATCATTTTAAGTGTTTCCCAACATGTAACAGCATAGGTTTAACCACTAGATGGTGGAATAAGTCTAAAAAACAGCTACACACCTCAACACTAAAATGAGCTTTCTGGGTCTTTTTTTTTTTTAAAAACCCTGAAAGAACTCCCACGACACTGACAGCTCAGAAATAACAAAGCAACAGAAAAAAAGGCTCTAAATCTGTTCTCATCCTGACAAACTCTTACATATAACCAAATTATAATAAATACAGAACATACATATTATGAGCAATGATATTTTGTTTGGACTAAGAATGTATGTCCATGTTTTATGGCTGAGAGAATAATGAGAGTCAGCCTGAGGAGCTCTCACAGCAAGCTTTATTTAAGCAGTCCTAAAGAAAGAAGGTACTGGAGTCAGTTAGTCATCAACCACAGACGTCACTTGTGTGTTTACTTATCTTTCTCTGCACTGCTGTTCTCTCTCTCATCAATGGCTCACCTGCAATTATCCCAGCAGGCTGCCAAAGAAGACAGTTCTGGACAGAGCTATTATTTAAATACAGCCTTAGTCGTCTTCTCATGTGGAGATTTGTGACAGAAGAGACACCAGAGAGGGAAAAAAAATGGTCATGTTTGTTTTATCGGTTTTCTGGAATAATAGATAGGCAGGTGATCGTGGTCGCGTGTTTGTCTCCTTTTGAATATCTCTCAGATTTCAAACTCGTGGGCGCACGGCGCATTGTGAGCGTTCGTTTATTGACAGACCAACCTGTTGGGCAATGAGCAAGGATGGAAGTCGTGGCAGAGGAGGAAGCTGCAGAGCTCTGGTTTGTGCCTTTCGGGCCCCAGAGAGTGAGAGCTGAGACAGACGAGGGAGTAGAGGGCTCTTACTCACTACTTAAAGCCCCCTACACAAGAGCAAGTGACTCACATGGTGAACGCATGACGCAGGCATCTCACACACATGCAGACACACACACACACATTAGCGCATGGATACACAAACACTCGTGCGCCCATACACAAACACATTTGTTCTTTCTATCTGTCACACACGCATATGTGTGTGCGCACGCTCGTGCAAAACAAAGCTGGCTGTCTCTTATTCACAGGCTGTGGAAACAGATTTGCCTCAATGCCTTCATTGTCTCATGAGGAGGGGGGTTGGAATAGAGAAAGAGATGTAGCACTGTACAGCAGGGAGATTTGCCTTTCATAAAGAACCAGTGGAGAAAAATTAGTACACATACAGATGTAGCTGTTGTCCATCTTTTGCATGCTTGTTGCACTAATGCTGAACAGTTGCGCAACCCCAAGAGGAACTGCTGGAGGAGAGAGAGAGACTCAGAAGAGATGCAGGGGCGGAGAAAGGCTGCTGCCATCTATTAGACCGGTAATAGCAGTTTTTGCTTAATTCTTCATTTTTTTGTCCACAAACTAAACATAACACTCTCGAATCAGTGACTTAATCACGTCATAAAGTCATCGCTTTGCTGCACAGTTACACTAGCAGATGTGAAAGTACAAAGCTTGGGCCTGTGACTTGAAAGTGCTATAGGAGCCCAGAAAGTGTTCATTGTGCATACTTAAATTCTTTGAAGTTTTGCATACAGTTCATCCTAAGCCAATCATATTCAAGTGTGTGAACATGTGAACAGTGATAGAATCTAAACAAGCTCATCTGATCATGAACTATTGCATAATAGAGCTTGCAACTATGCAGCATGCGGAAATGTGCATGGAGGGATTATAAAGTCTATAGGAGCTCAGAAATACTATAAGTGACAGTACAGTATGTTGTAACATGGGGCCCATTCAGCCCTTCACAAGTCTGTTCACTGGGCGAAGGAAGCCTGAAGGGGCCAGAGCAGCCTGTTCTATCACTGAGTATTACAAGGAGGCTTATCCTGTTGGATATGGCTTATTCTGCCTTATTCAGAACTGCACGCTGGCAGGAGGTAGAATCAAGCCTCTATAGGATCTAAAGAGGTGGGAGGGGGGACTTTAACACCGGTGGGCCTATAGCTAGGTTTGTGTAGGTGTGACCTTGGGAAGTGATGACCTCATCAACATCCCTGCCTGCAAAGCTAATCTGTTACATTCTGAAGGATGCTCCGATGATGGAGCCACCCATGAAGGTGACATTGGTAAGCAGGCCGGTGGCGTAAAAAACACCCTTCAACCAGGCACGCGCAAACACATTCAAATGAGGATTATGTGCATGCAGATGCACGAGTGTACTTTACATGCATGCAAATATTGCACCTATGCCGGTCATATGACACAGAGGTAAAGATTTATATTCACTGTCATGATAAAGTATTTTAACTGCTTTAACTATATAAAACTTGGTGTAAAACTCCCGACTTAACATCAGCTGATCATCCAGATGCCTGCAGCAGGTGTTGCAGCATGATGGTGGTTAAAAGGTCAGACTGCTTTCTCTAATCTGACCCTAAGTTTCTCACTCAGTGGCTGACGCATGAAACTCAGCATATTTACTTTTCCTGGAAATGTTGGACCTCATTTTTATGCAACATATTTACTCATATCTGGGAAACACCCAGCATCACAGCACCCAGCAGGCGAGGGTTCAACGCTTTGCTCAAGAGTTTTTTTAACCTCAGAGCTGCTGCTGCCCTGGTGTAACTAAAGAGCCACCAATGATGCTAACATGTATGACAGTGTCAGCTTATATGAAAGGCCTTGCCCTCTTCTCTGTCAACAGATGCCCTTGAGCAAGGCATGTCAAGCTGATGCAGTGAAGAGAACAGAAGACAGACTGGTGGAGCTATTATGAATATGAGTGGAAAGCAGAGCATATGTGCATAATGTAACTCAGCCAATAGGCCTATATGTTGCATAACTTTTATAAGCAGTTGTACACAGAGTTTCTTCTTCTACATTTCTCACACAAATAATGGTTCTCATTCCTTTGTTTATTTATTTATGTTTTCTAGATTTAGTATGTTACAATAAAAAGAATATAATTTTGTTTGCATGTTGGACCTTAATGACCTTTGCCGACGCAAACATGAGAAGCGCACGGGTATGCGTGCGCGCGCTCGTGCACATTCACACACGCACGCGCGGAACAGCTAGAGCTGATACTGTGATCTTAAGCATCATATCATGACTCGCTTTGCCTGATGTATGTTATGGTATCATTTACATTCATAACAGATGTCTGCCAGAGGTAAAACAACATCTACCTCGACCATATATATAGAGAGATATATATATAAAGAACATTTATCTCTGTAGGCATTCACAATGTGAGTTCAAAGTGACCATACACTTTTAAAATAACACTCTGTCGTTATGAAACAATTCCCCTATCATTTCTGCAGTGACATACAGTGTGTCAGGGATCTTTGCATTGAGTTTCGTGGAGAATCATTGTAATTATATGCAGAGAGACTGCTGTTTTTTTCGTTAGTGATCGGAGCCTGTCTGTTGTGGGCATGTAGTGCGGCCGACTGGTCTGTGTGTTCACTTCAACTGTGTTTCTCTCAGACTCGAAGGAAAGCATGAGTGGACGGTTTCAAGCTCCCCTCTCGCTGAATTGATTCTACTATGGGTTCTCCAGAAACACTGCGCCGAAACATGGGGGAGCGGCGCTTTAAATTATTCCTTAAGTTCGTCCTTTTTGACACTTTTAACACGCTGTGTTTGACTAATTCAAGTTAACAGTTATGTGATATAATTTGTGATGCCGCGGAAACGTACGCACTTGCAAGTCACATCCGCTTTACTGAAAATGCACGTTTCTAGCTCCCCCCTGTACCCAAAGATGGTATATTCCACAATTTATTCCAGGGAAAGACTGACAGTTTTTTGGGTCATGAAGCAGCTGTTCAAGTCAGTGGTTCGTCCTCCCTCCGCAAGAATAAGGAATTAGTACATTTCAAATTAGATAACGACAAACGTTGCTGCAAGAAGAGAAAAAGTATGACATTGTATCCATGGCACAAAATAAACCATTTAAAAAAAGAAAAAATAATAATAATTGCAAAAAAAAAACAGTTTTGTCACAGTTAATTTTTCATACATTTATTCGAACAGTGTTGTGTGTTTTGTTAATAATTGCAGCTGTTTAAGTGCAACAGAGTCAATGAGTAGAGCAAACTCCTTTTAAAATTCTTGTGATATCAAAGGTTGAGAACTTGCGTCCCCCTCACACACAAAGACACATACTGTAGCAGACCTACAGTAGAAAGTGGAGTTAAACAATGGTGGAATTACTGTTGACCCTTCTTCAATAAATTCAGTCAATGTTAGGTTGAGCCTTAAGCATCTGCCCCCTGAATTGGTTTAAATTAGAGTTTTCATTCTTCCCCTGATATAAACGTAATCAGTTCAAACATCCAAACAGATATGGCTATTCAACCTGGCTATTATAAATTTCATGATCAATGCGTCTCAGGATTCCTTTAAAATGCATGCAAATCACTATTGAACACTATGGAATGCTTGCGTCCATTTGTGCGTTTACCGTAATACTGTAGCCTACGCGTGAGAAGACATTCTTTATGAGGAGTGACTGAATTTGTGCATACTGCATACTCCTGATTGTTTTTGTGCATGTATGTCTGTGTCAGCGTATAAGTGTGTGTGTGCATGCAACGCGGGTCAAGCCCCTTGGAAACAGCAGCAGAGGTCCTCTGCTTTTAAGTGGATTAAAACTCCAGCACAATCCCCAGGGCCAGCAGGCATTGGACAGACTGGGTGTAGTTTAGATGAGGACTTAAGACTGATTATCTCTCATGCTGCCTTTGTTTTTGCTGCTACTGTTGCGTATATGGATAATACTGTACAGTATATGGGAATCTGTATGCTGCACATATTAGCAGCGAGACAATTAGCTAGTCAGCCTGAAAATCAGTGTTGTATTCTGCCATCTGTGTTGAATCTTCTGCTGAGTTTCAGCCCAGCTCCACTTTGAACATCAGCTGTTACCAACTTTGTCGTGCTGCCGCAGTGGAAAGATTCCTCAGCTCTGAATGTATACCTGCAGAGTGTTTATGTTTAGTCTGCTGTCATACAGCCTGTCTTATCTACACTATGATATGTGAGCTCCTGTTATGGTTTCCCCAGGACTCAGCATGTCACTTCCATACTTCTTGCAATGTGTCAGCACCAATTAAATGGGTCAATATTTCTATTCTCCATATTTTACATACTACAAAAATCTTTTGGTAACTGACTAAATATTAACCTGCGTGCCTCAGTCATGAGCCACTGGTGTCTCATATGCCAAAAAAATTGTTAATAATCTAAAGTGAAAATGTGGAGTTCATTATATTTAATACCTTAATTATACTGGTAAGCATACAGTAGAAACCATATTAAGGGTCATTTTTCCTAAATGAATGACTTTACGGTTTGGGACACATTTTCTTTTAATGTTTCTGTCAATCAATATATCATTGTGAATTTAGCTAATGTTTTCCTTTTTATGACCCCCACATGATCTTCATAACCTGTATCATCATTTTAAGATTTACAAGGCTCGGAACAAATGGAACAAATTAAGTGATGAGGCTCTTTTCACTTCCACACATGTTGGATCAGAGGAAGAGCTGTTCTTTTATTCAGTGAGCATCACTAGGTTATCAAAAGCAATGACAATAACAGTGTATAAATGAAGACACATTCTGTATAGTCATAATGCTTTGGGTGCAGATGTGGCTTCCAAAATCACATTATCTGCTTTGTCTCTGTCCCTCCCTCCTTCCCAGTTACTGTCCATTGTAAACAACCCAATCATGCAGAGATGCTATAAAATTAGTGTTTAAGGAAGTAATGACAGTCAAACAGCGGTGCTCCTAGCCAACAAGATAACAATGTTCCTTGGCATACAGAAGGCAATGTGCTCTACTTAACTGACTATGTATTTTGTAAAACCAGTGAATTTATTTCAGACGCTGATGCCATTTTTCTGCACACTAAGGTGAATTTAACAAACAATGTCTTTGACATGTAAAATGTGGGTTTAACCCCGTAGGTTTATAAGCATATTATAATATGGGTCAAATGTTGTAAAATATATTTGATATTGGCAGCTAAATGGCACATAACCCTAACCCTAGTTTGTAAAGTTAAATATGTCTGATTAAAACTTTCACTTGCCTTTCAGGTGCAACTAATTCTCAATTTTGTTCAATATGTCTTTGCTTATTGTTGTTTTTTCAAGAAAAACCTCATAAAATTAAAAGAAGTCAAAAGATGGTCAAGCATGACACTGGTGTCAATGCTGGACCACAACCAGTGAAACCTTTTTATAAACTAGTTGTACCTACATAAGAAAACACTCTAGATGTGCTGATTCACTGTGAGTTACTGTTTTCATTTGTAATTAGTTATTCAGGTAAAGAAACCGATTACAAAAGAGTCATTAGTATGATTTCAATCTCGGTTGACTTGGCAGCTTCTGGTGTTCATGCTATGAACCTCAGTGATAATGCACTAAATTTACTGTCAGAGTTCTTCCCATTTTTCAGTGTCTTACAAATTGAACACTTTTATTGTGAAAGAACAGCAGCAGAAAATGTCATTTGCAAGTATCATAATATAGTGTTAGGAGAGTGAACCATAAACACTGAGGCTGTTATCAATGAGATGAAATTACAAACAGTAACACTAGATTACGGGATGTTGTGTTTCCTGCAAATCTGATTCCTGCTCAAAAATGGTGGATTTTTCCTTAAACAATAAAAACGACTATTAAGACGAATAATCAAAGAATGAAAATGCAGTACGTTAACCATATATGGTATAAAAAACAGGGTTTATTCAATGAAAATTGTAATGGTTATAACTTTAAATTCTAATGAGATGACTTCATCTTAAGAGAAAAGTTATAAGCAAGCTTGTAGTGTAAGAAAATATTAAGGTTATTACTTGCTTTGAATAGAACAAGATACAACCAAGGCTCATTCAATACAGGGGCAGCATTTCTCTCAGCCTGCTTCAAGTCTCTTAATGTCTATCTGTGTTACTTTCGCAGCCAATCAAAAATTGATGTAGGTTTAGCAAGCGATGAGGTGTTGTTCCCACCATTCAGGCTCTTTTGCACCAGTTTGTCGTGGACATGTTTTCTGAAAAGGTCCCTGAAGAGTTTGCTGCTGTAGAGAGTTAAATAGGGCCTGGACACAACTGATATTTTATTGTGGTATTTTTTTCTTTGCATGACAGTCAAAATAATTAAAGTATTTTTGACAGTAAAAGGGGTATTTAACAAAGACAAGTTTATTCTCCTTGGTAAATTTGAGACTTTTACTTGTAATCAGTCCCAGAATGCAACAACTCGAACAAATCAGTGGTGCAGTACACACACTGCATGTGTGACACATAAATGTGATAACAACATTTAAAATTTTGTTGCCTTATCCTCAAAACTCCAAATTATCGCATTTTAGATTGAAGAAGAAAAAACCTGTCAGATGGCTTTGAAATATATAATCAGTGTCTGCTTGGCTGTTATGGAAGCTCAAAAACTGCCATGCTTTCGAGAATTTTTTTAATGCCGTTATCTCCATATCAGGACTTAATTATTTCATTATCTCGAAGAAACAAGCTTTGTTATCTCAAAATACTGAGATAATCAATCCGTTATCATGTGAAAACAAAGGTTGTTCCCTCTTATTACTTTTGTTTATTAGAGATCGGGAGTGCCATGCCAACATGCACATGGTTTTGACAAATATGGCGCATTGAGAAGTAACCATTACGTATGATCAGTGCATCAGAATGTGTTTCAATTGTACTTACTTATATACATAACTTCTTATTCCATTAAGTAGCCATAAATGTGGGTAGTGTATCTTTGTGGTTCTGCCATGCTAAAGAGGATTCTTTTTTGTTATTGCCTATTAGACGGTAACATAACTGCTTTAATTTGACCACTGAACGTTAGTCTAACCCTTACAGTAATTAGCCATTACATGAATACCACATATCAAATCCTTAGGGAAAATATTCCTACAACATGTTATGTATATTAAAAAAAAATCTAACTGGGACAGTTTGAAGTGGTGTGGGATCCTGGGATTTTTTTTTGTTTAATTTTATTGTTGAACAGCCACCACTGCAGATGAAAATCTAGCAAAGGTAATGCATTAAAGTTTAATACATGTTACTGTTATTCACGATTACTGACTTCCTTCCTAACTCTCTGAATGGTATTATCCCAGAAGATACCAATATGAGACAAAAATGAACTGAACGTTTGCATTGAATAAAATTACAAATGTCACAGAATTTAAATATCGTTGAAAACATCAGTGAACAGCAACAAAAAGTGGCCAACTAACTGAGGCAAATTTGTACACAAAGAAAATGCATTCACTGTTAACTGTGACATTTGAAATTTTGTATAAGTCAAGTCTGGTTTCAGTTTGAAAACCTATATGTTGCTTCGTTCTTATCAGATTTGAATATAAAGTGACGTAGTTGCATCTAGGTTGCCAACTCTTTGGTCGTCTTTTGTTGCTAACCAACTGGGAGAGATCAATTACCCTAAAGTAACCTGAATTACAGTCATGGTACAAAGAAGCTTAAATACAACATACAATTGTAATTGCAGTGATCATTGTGGCTTTTTTTCCTCACTTGCAGCTTGGAAGGGCATCATTTTCTTTCCACAGCAGAGTTGTCATATGGTGACGCCCACAAAAGACCATGATTGAACAGACCCTAAACCTGACCCTGACCCCCACTCCAACCATGACCATTCATTTCTCTTTAAGCCATTGTTGCAAGTCAACCATTCAAGTGCAATCAAGGGCAGAGATAAGTTGGGCCTGTATCATTTTTCTGTTAGGAAAAAAAAAATCACATTACACAGTCGTTATGTTTAAATTTAAGGAATATGTGTAACATTTATCCCAGGAAGTTGGTGCCAACATTGTCTTTAACATGGCAGTTGCTACATTCATTTCCTCAATCACTTTATCTGCTAGTCTGACTATAGAAAATGAATAGAAATTCACTCTATTTGCGGCCACTTGTTGACTTTTTTGTAGTTATTTGATAAGTCATGTTCCCCACAAAGAGAATTTTGCATCTCTTTTTTCATTTTTTTTCCGCATTGTGGCATTTACCATTAAACTTGTCTTAGCAAAAGTTTTCAGCCTTTGTGATTTTTCAAAAAATTATGTTGCCAGTAAAACAAAGGTCACTTTAGCTGAAGGATTAATGACACTTTTTCTACTAATTCTACCAGGTTTCTTTACCAAACTGAGCCTGAAAACTCTCCTCCTTCCTCACGACACATCTGGTTTCCTAGGACACTTGCGGTTGCCTAGGAATGATGTTAAGTTTTACATGGTGATGACATCACCCTACCCCCGATCCTCGGGGTTGCCGTGGCTCAAGAAAAGCACGTTTAAGTGGCCGGAACAGAGTCAATTTTAATGTCTGAGAACCAGCGTTTTTGCAATGAAAATACTCAAATTTTTGTTCAGAAACCAGTTTCAACACCGGTCCCTCGTTGGTGGAAAAGCCTCAGGGGTGAAATGGGATCAGGCCCCACAGAACCCCACTGTGTGTGCATGTGGTGGATACACTTATACCTGCATGTCCATGTGTGCTTACATGTGTGCATGTCTGTCAGTGTGTGTATGTATATGGGTGTGTGGGCGTGGATGAACGTGCATGTGCATTGTGTGTGCATGTGTGTTCGTGTGTGTATATGTGTGTGTGTGTGTGTCTACTCCCGCCAGCCTCTAATGGGGATCATGTGTGGAGTCAGCAGCGCAGACACACAAAAACATGCTAACCCCCAACCCCCCATGCACGGTCCGCATTAACACGCATGTGCACGACACTTACACACACACACATACACACACAAACACACACAGACCTGCACAAAAATACACACACAGAGCATGCCTCAGTCAGCGAGTTAAGAACAACTCCTAGGGGAG
>JAPZDY010000007.1:8077229-8087983 GCA_029783645.1 Ctenochaetus hawaiiensis
GGGTAGAGGGCGGAGGGGGAGGGGAGTGAGAGAGAGGGGGGGCGAAGAGAGAAAGGAGAAAGATATGGGCAGTGAGCACAGGCAAAAGGATGGAAGGGGTGTGTGTGTGTGTGTGTGTGTGAGTGTCTGTGTGTGTGTGTGTGTGTGTGTGTGTGTGTGTGTGTGGACAAGCAGGGGAAGAGAAGGAGAGTGAGTAAAGAGGGAGAGAAGGCAGAAGATCGACAGAGAGGATAGAGTGAATGGCTGAGAATAAGAGAAAGAGAGAGAGAAAGAGAGAGAGGTTGAGGGGCCCTGCACAGGGGGGGGAAGAGGAGGCCCTGTAGTTTTAGCCGAGGGGCGAGACAGTCAACAACACATGTATCCAAACCTTCAGTCGAACCTCTTCATCCCGGACAATAGCACAGTGAAGCACTCAGACTGCTCTGCATGTTTGTTAACTAGCACAGCTTCATCCTTTTGTCGCTCCTGTTTGCTTCTAATGTTGTGAATGTTTCCTGTTGACCTTCACAAGAATCAGTGCTGCCCTTGTGATAACTGATGGGGAGATCTGAATACACAGTGAATGATCAGGGGTTTTATTAAGTCAACACTTTCTGGAACAGGACAACAACACTGCTAAAAAATATATATATATATCAATGTTTAAAAGAGAGCGAGTGTAACTGCAAACACAGCTTTTTGGCAAACAAAAAAAAGTCTCAGACATTAAGTTTTTTTCCTCCCTTGACTTTAAGTTGTTTTCATTGACAGTTTGATGAACTCCCTTTAATTTATTTACTTTTTTTGATTTATGGTAAGTTATGTTACCACTTATGTTACCACTGTGTAGGCTGTAATGGCATCTATCAGTAAGGTTGCAGATCCAAGTGTGTAGGAGAGGCTGCAGTGGCCACAAGACTCTAAAAACATAAAAGATCCTGACTGGAGTAGGTGTTTGGTTTGTCCATTCTGGGCTGCTGTAGAAACATGGTGGTGCAACATGGCAGACCCCATTAAAGAGGACCCCCTCTCTGTAAACATAACTTTTACACACATTTGAACTCACACTGGACAGTTAAAAATAAAAAACTATTGAATTTAGTGCAATGAGAATTATCGTGCTCCTTGATCAACACATTTTCCTTCCTTCTCAGAAACAAGCCTCTTGGGAAAAAAACGGGCTTTAAATCCAATTTAACAAAGTGACCAACTTGACATTCTGATTTGCTTTTTCTCAACTTAGGATCATGGGTATTCTAGTATTTACAGCCATCCTGTCGTAATAAATGAGACCTCAAAGAAAAAAAGGTGAGATTCATCAGCGCCGATGGCCAAAACATAAGCCTACTGTGGATTATCTGGTGTTTTAAGCATTTAAAATACGTCCATAACCTGCAATTCTTTCCAGTTTGTAACTTTATTTAGTCTCATGAAGCTATGACGACACAAGACACTCACAAAACAACTAAAAAAATCATCAAAACGTGTTTACAGCAGCAGTTGTCAATATATTAAAAGCTGTTACGGCACTGTGAACAGCAGCATCGGCATGGTCACTTGAGAAAAGCTTAATCTCAGAAGGTGACAGAAATACAGCATCTGAAATTACTCTACTAGTTGAAAGAAAATAACATCTGTAGACTGTCTGTGCGGCCAATTATACCACCGCACACTCATGTTTGTGTCTCTGATAAAAAAAAGAGAGAGAGAGAGAGAGAGAGAGAGAGAGAGAAAAAAAAGGTCTTGTAACTGTTCAAACGTTTTTCGAGAGGGCACACAATCTGGATCCAATTTGACAACCAAGTCAACATGTGTTTCTGTCGCAAGCTTTCAGGTCAAATGTAAATAAAAGACTGTGAGCACTTTATGTTGTGAATTCTTCACCCAAGAGAGCAAAAAAAAAAAAAAAATGCCACATGCTGAATCCATACCAAATGTATGACTTATGCTATTGTGATGTCTAAGTGAAAACTGTGTTATATATACATTTTTCATACATCCTGCTTTATTGTTTGACTGATTCACATGTTTGGGGCCGGACGGAGTTATTGTCAGTGAAAACACCAGCTTCTTTTTTATAGCAAAGTCTTTATCTGATACGTTCACGTAAAGATAACAGTAGCTATGGTGCATTTACAAGCAGCAGAGATTTTCCATCTCAACACTGTTGATGTATGTAAACATCTCAGTCCTTTCACTTTTGGTTTTGGCTGCTGAAAGGACACGGTTTTTGATTCTGACAGCAACAAGATCACCAGAGATTGTGGTGAAAACCTAAAAAAAAAATCTGAATGGTTAAGGTAAATCGAGGCAAAACAAGAAAAAAATGAACCAAGAAAAGAAATGCAAAAGTAAGAGAGACTATAAATGTGAAAAGTGAACTTCGTAACCTTTGTTTATTTGGAGCGGCATGTGCATGTTAACAACTTAACTCCCTCATTTATGAGGTTTGGGCACCATATCAAGGTTAAGTTATTTCTGGTGGTGTCAGTGCACAGTCACTGCAGTTGGTGATATGACGACCTACTGACTCATCTCCCAGAAAAGGAGCCAATCAATCATTTTATCAAATCTAAAGTATCTTCCACACACTTAGAAATGTCCAAAGTAAATCAGAACCTTTAAATTTGGTTTGTTGGATTTCTGAATCATCTCGTTAATGTGTCTTAAGGAAGTGTCATGATATGAGTTCATGCCCTCCTCTGATTTAAACCAGATTATTGAAGGAGTCATTCAGAAGCAAAGCTGGGGAATGAAGTATAAAGACACAGCATCAAGATAGGATAGGCAGTTTTTCACCAACATTTTCTGTGATCACGATCCATTCTGCAGGTTGAGGGACACTTGACAGTTTCAGGTGGAAATGGGAATTTTAAAAAAATGTTTCACAAACCTTTTCATGGCAAAGTCCTATTCTAAAGAACCTCTTAAGAAAGCATGTATATGGTGACTAGTTTAACATTTTGGAATATGTTAAGGTGCTTTGGTTTAGTTATTACTGCGGCAAGTATGGAGCTAGAGGGTAATTAGCCTAGCTTAGCATTAAGGCTGGAAACAGAAAACAATAAGTCTAGCTCTTCCATTTTTTAAAAATCCCCTTAAGCTTATTCAAAAACACTTTGCATCTCGCTGATTTGATTTGTAGACATATAAAAATGTTAATACAACAATTTATTGTTATTGGTAGTGGGTTGGTGGATGAAATGGGGCAGGAGCAGTGACTTTATGTTTTAAGAAACAAAATCAAACTCACTTTGATGTCGCTCATGGGTTTGTAGACCACTTTTTAAAATCCTTGAGTTCAGCATTTTGGCTGTTGCCGTTTTGTTCTTTTGACCAAATCCTCATCATTTGGAGCTGGTGAGGATCTGCATTGCAAAGCTTCTGTTCTCACTAGTTTTGTCATAAAACTGGAACAACTTGGTTGCGAATTGTCAATCGCAAGGTTAAAAAATATCCTGCTTTATCATCTGGGACAATAATTATTTAAAAGGAACATAATGTATATTGATGCATACTAAAAAGTGATGGATGAGATCATAAACTCATAGGAATCTGTTTACTGAGGTGATAAATCAAGCCAGTCATTTTTCATAAGCTTAAATACAATCAGACTTATTTTGCAATGACTTTTCAGTGCCGTTCACTTTTTATTCTGCTTATGGGATCAAACAAGATACATCATTAAACTGTACTATAAACTGTACCTTTAACATATGTAAGCTAGGCTAGCTGTTTCCCCCGTTTTCACTCTTTAGGTTAAGCTAAGCCAAGCTAAGCTAGCTGCCCTCTTGCTCTTGTTCCATACATGGCACACGGACATGAGAGGGGTAACAATTCTTCAACCTTTTCATTCCTGCAAAAGCATAAAAAAGTAAATTTTCCAAAATGCTGGACTGCTCCTTTAATGACATGTAATCTGCATTGCACAATCGAGAGAAAACTAAACATAAACAGAGGTCAATGGGGTTTTAACTCTTTTGGAACGCAGGGTTATATTTTATGAACTCAGACGAGTTGTCAGCTCCTAAAAGGCCTCTGCAGCTGAACAAGGTGAAAGGTCGTTAACTCACATGTTACTATGTCAAATGCTTACAGTGTGTGTGTGTGTGTGTGTGTGTGTGTGTGTGTGTGTGTGTGCAGCTCTTGTTTCTGTGTGTGTGTGTGTGTTTATATGTGTCAGTCCCTAAAGGCATGTCGCTGTCAACCCCGGGAACTTGTGTGTCTGACTATAAGTCCACAGTCCTGCCCTGTCAGAAATAGGCCGGGTTAGGTTAGAAAATGTTTCATAAGCTTAGACTGACCTCTTTCCTCTCCGCTTCTCCCTCTCTCTCGCCACCACCCCCACCTCCACCCGCCCCTCTCCCCCACTCTTTCTCTTGGTGTCGCTGTCTCCCTCTCAGGCAAACATTAAAACCGTCAATACACAAATAGTATACCGTGCTTTTACGACAACACACTGACACCTGAAAAGTCTCCTTTCTTGCTGTTTTCTCCTGACTGCGCCACATCTCCCAACTTCCTCCACAACTCCCTCTTTCTTCATTTTTAATCTCCAGGAAAAGTCTCCGCTCTCATTAATATTTCCTGCATTCTGTTTTCTGATAGCTTTGTGCTCCAAGAGTAATATCCTCCCTGCTAAAAAGACTGGGGGAGATGACTGAAATACTTGAAAGTATAGGACATTATACTGTGTGTATGACTGTGCACATCTGTATGTGCAGGTGTGTGTGTGTGTGTGTGTGTGTGAGTGTGTTTCAGGTGCTTTGTGCCCGTTTATCTTTGAATTCAGAAGTCTCCGCTGCTTGTTCTCACCCTTCATGGCGTCCAGCGGGCTGCGGTATCCCGGTCCACATCCTGAACAGCTGGCTGAGAAAACACAACATGAGAAAGGAGCTGAAACCTTCTGACTGTTATCACTGCGGGGTCAGAGGTCACAGAGGTCACAGAGGTCACAGACCGGCAGCTTTAACCCTGGATGGCTGCAGGTGGGAGGACAGAAACTGAACTGTTTCCAGGCTGCTGGACGATTTCCACTTTCTTCCTCTCAACAATAATCAAAACACAGTAAAACCAGTGAGCACATGAAGTAGGACAGCAGCTCTGACTCACCTGTCCACAGTTCACCTTTTATCTGTCACACTGATGCATTCTGGGAGACCATAAAGAGCTCTGCAGAGCTCCATGTGATTTGATGTGATTTTTAATTGTCAGTGAGAGAAAATGGTTTACAGACAGACAGAGACGGGCAGACAGACAGACAGACAGACAGACAGACAGACAGACAGACAGGAACATCTACAGAGTGATGCTGCTGAAACCAGTTCACACACAAACACACAGTGAGACTGAAATCAGACAGACAGCAGAGCTGCTTCAGTCCGACATCACGGAGGGAAAAACGAGCCAAACAGACAAATTATTATCATAATTAATTAATTATTCTAATTCTTTTTTTTTCTAAGATATTTTTTGGGCTTTTATGGCCTTTATTTGACAGGATAGAGTTGAGGAGGGGAGACAGAGAGAGAGGGGGTGGTGGAGGGGTCGGAGCCGGAGTCGAACTCGCGACCGCCGCATGGAGGACTAAACCTCCGGACATGGGACGCCTGCGCTACCGATCGAGCTAAACCGGCGCCCCTCATGATTCTAATTCTACCAATAATCTAAAATCATGACGAAGTTTTCGAAGGTTTTTGTGTAAAATACTTTGACGAAGCTCCTGTCAGACAAATGCAGAGGAGTGCAAGTACAAAATCATTAGAAATGTATAATTATTAGTATTATTAGTATTATTATTATTAGTATTATTATTATTAGTATTATTAGTATTATTAGGATTATTAGTATTATTAGTATAATTGTAACAGGTCAAACATGTTGAAGGTCAAAGAGCGTCTAAGGACTCTGCAGTTCAGTCATAAAACTGAGCTGAACCATAAAATGTTTCAGAGGTGAATCTTAAAAACTCGGAGTGCTGAGCAGGAAGACGGATGTGAACCGTCTCGACCCGAAAGCTGAGCAGCTGAAGCATCACAGTGAGTTCAGGAAGGAAAAGAGACGATTCAGAGCAGAACGGAGAGATTCAGCCTCAAACATCAGACTGAAGCTCAGAAACCAGGATTCAAGTGAACAAATGTGACCTTCACAGCCAGAGTTATGTAACACACACACACACACGCACACAGCACCACATGCCACATGCATGCACAAACACACCACACACCATACACACACACATACGTACTTGTGCAATAGTTGTGAGGACACCCATTGACATAACACATTTGGGAGCCCCTCACTCTGAACTAAACCTGATTCAAACCAAAACCTTCAAGTTTAAAAACTCAAACAGGCTTTTAAAGGACTGTGAGAATGTGAGGAGGTGAGGATCGGCCAAAATGTCCTCATTACGCAAAAATGTCCTCATTTTGTTGGTTAAAAAATGGTCCTGGTCCTCACTTAGCAAGTACAAAAACACACATACAGAGACACACACACACAGACTCACACAACAAAAATCATGAAACAACAGAAACATGAAACAAAAACCATAAAACAAAAATCATGAAACAACAAAAACCATAAAACAACAAAAACCATAAAACAACAAAAATCATAAAACAACAAAAACCATAAAACAAAAATCATGAAACAAAAACTGTAAAACAACAGAACCATGAAACAAGGTCCCAGAAGCACAGAGCCGGCCTGCACGTCTGCACTTTGAGCTTTAACTTCTTTTACAGAAAGACGAGGAAACACAAACAGAAAAGGATCAAAAGTCTGTGACGTCACAAAGATTGTTTCTGAAGATTTTTTACTTTGAATCACGTTCAAATGAAAAGAGCAGGTAGAGTGAAGGTGACAAACGTGACTGAACAAATGTAACAATTAAAAATGAAGTTTTGTTCAAACTGAGTTTTTCTTGCAGTGAAATTCATGTTTCGAACCACAGCTGCGCTGAAATGCTTCAAGTGCTTTGAAAAAAACGTGTTAGTAAATTGCTGAGCTGTAAAAAAACTGGAGAACAGTAGGACGTTATAAACCAGCTGTAAAACTTTCATTCACAGAAACCTGCAGAAACTCGAGTTCCAACTGTCAAACTAAACTTAAATGCACCTGCAGTTTTTCTTCCTGAGCTGCAGTGAGAGTCTGCAGCACAGAGAAAAGATCTTTTCATGTTGAAAATGAACGAAGGGAAACAGAACAAAGGTCACCAGCAGTCCTGCAGCGCGGCTCCAACCAAACCTCATGAGAAAAACCTGTGATTTAAGCAGCTGAGCAGACAGAAGCTGCAGAGGAGGAAGGGAAGAGAGGCAGAAAGCTGAAGTAACAGGAGAGAAACATGCTCACCCATGTCTGAAATCTGGTCTGATCAGATCCTGCAGGTCCGGCTGTCCGACGCTGTGGACTCTCTTAGACCAGGTCCGCTGTGAATACAGCTGAGGTTTATCTGCTAATATCATGTGACCAATCAGAGACGAGGGGCGGGGTCTGAAAACATCATTCCAATCTGCATGTTAACCCTCTGAGACCCGGAGACCGAGCGTTACAACATCCCACAAACTCTGAATCTGCATGAAGTTTAGACACCATTTCTGTCATCCACACGTTTTATATTTCATCAGAGAGAGAGAGAGAGTGTGTGTGAGTGTGTGTGTGTGTGTGTGTGCACATTTAAGGCTTCAAATCAGATTATCGAGTGTGTGTGTGTGTGTGTGTGTGTGTGTGTGTGTGTGTGCACATTTAAGGCTTCAAATCAGATTATTGGGGGCAGCTGGTGTCAACAAAAGCTGATCTGGGGTCAGTGGTTAAAGTCATGAGGTCAAATCCAGAAATGAATGTGAGCCTGTGGGATTCCCCACAAGAGACACAAGTGTGTGTGTGTGTGTGTGTTTATGTGTGTGTGTGTGTTTATGTGCATCCAACAAGGTGGAGAAGCTCAAGATAAATTCACTCTTTTGTCATTTTTCAGCTGTTTTGTTTTCCATCAGAGGCTGGTTTTCTCTCCTCTCTCAATCCTGTCATCAACTTCTTCCTGCATATTAATTCTCTCAATAAAACTGGGAGTGTTTTCCTCTGAGTTTTGTTCTCGAGGTCACAGCGGCTGTAAATCCTGCTGCCCTTCACCTGTTAATGACTGACTGTCCGTTACGTGCTGCTTTGTCTTTCGCCACATTAATAAAGACTTTTGAACCTTGTACTTCGACACGTCAGTGTGTCTTATGTTATTTCTGTTCTGTGGACTGGATTTAATTTTGGAACTTTCCAGAATTATTTGAGTCAGAAGTTGTCTGAGTTTTCCACGTGTGTTTGCTTTTTAAATCCTCTCTGCAGCAAACTTTGTTCCCATCCTGCTGAGCTCGTATGTGAGTGTGTTTGTTCAGCATGTGTTGGCTTGTTAATAAAACCAACTTCCATCACTGT
The DNA here is from genome assembly GCA_029783645.1 of Ctenochaetus hawaiiensis. NCBI lineage: Eukaryota > Metazoa > Chordata > Actinopteri > Acanthuriformes > Acanthuridae > Ctenochaetus > Ctenochaetus hawaiiensis. The sequence continues at coordinate 8,085,639 of JAPZDY010000007.1, forward strand.
GCGTTTACATGGACGCCAATACTCCAACATGAACTGGATTAAGACAACCCTCTGCATAAGACGTTGCCATGGAAACAGTATTATTAGCTTATTCCCAAACTGGATCACATTGTAAATGAATGTTTTGGTTTATTTCCTTTCTCTCATCTCATGTGAAAATAAATTAAAACCATTAAAGATGTTTTTTATTGAATTTTTGAGGAACGACACCCACAGGCTTCCATACATGAGCGACGAGACGACACCAGGTTCTGGCAGACATGTTGGAATCAAACATCCCCTTTTATTTGATGGACACTCGCGTTCACACAAACACACAAAAAACCAAGACAAAACAGAACAAGAATCAATCTGTACAGCTCAAATAAACATGAAACATCGCAGACGTCCGCTCAGGTCCCAGTTCTGGTCAAAGGCCAGCGGCATGTTTGAGTCCTCAACTCAAGATTTAAGCAAAAAATGGCTTCCACTTGTCTCAGACCAGCCAATGAGCTCAGCTCACAGCTGGAAGATCAGCTGTCAGTCAAACCGCTTCGACTGCGTGAAAGAAAATCTGTCAGCAACGACCTTTAAAATCAACTCATCCCTAAAATGAAACCAAGTTCCTGTTGACTTTCTGTTTCAAACTAAAGTCACAGAGGTTTCAAGAACCTGAAGTACAATTTTTTACAATTTTTGATGTTTTGTGTTTTAAACCAAACAATTCATTGAAACAATAAAAAAGGCACATTGACTGACAATCAAAATAGTATTGCAGCGACCGACGTGCACAGCTATGTTCCACGTGAAACCTGCAGATTCTTCATACAACGTTCTCCACCGTGTCTTTATTTTGAAGTCCGAACAGCAGGAAAAAGTCCTGATGTGCTCGAATCATCAGTCAGAAACAGTCAGCTGATCACAGTCAGAACCGATGACGCCCCCCAGCTGCAGTTCTTCAGCTCAGTTTTTATGCACCTGTGATGAGCAGCAGGTCAGCGTCGCTGGGTGCAGATCATCACTCATTGGTTGGTCTGGAGGCAAAGCTTCATCAGTGATGAAGCCAGGAAATCCCCATGAGACTTCCCAAATAATTACAGTGGTGAAAGCAGCTCATCAACGGCCGTCTCGAAGTGACAAACACTCACCAAACAACCGAGTTGCTGCTTCACTTCACTTTACATCATGTGGAAGTCATGTTTTGCTCAGATAATTGGGACAACTGAAGGAAAACTCAGTCCACTTGATTTCTGCCTCAAACAAGCAGCAGCTTTTCCATCAAGTGCTGTTCAATCTATTGAATTTCAATAGAAAAATCTCCACTTTCGCCACAAATACAAAACTCTGTACAGTTTTATACAAAAAGTTAAGCTCTCTTCGAATCACTGAGCTTCTTCTGTCAGAGCAGATTTCAGTCTTGTTTCATCTCCAGGATGTTTCGTGTTGGCCGGCTCGTAAAGTTCAATCTGCTCGAGTCAAAACACAAACGTCCAAACGGGGAAAAACTTACAGCAAACTCGTGGCAGACTGGAGCTTTAAGTCCAAACTGGGAGGTGAAAGACACTTTCAAACTCATCAGCTGCTTCTTTCTCCTCTCATCTAAGCCTGACTCTTCCTCTGTTCACATCGGGCGCAAATAAAATCATTCACACAGTAAATTACATGTAGAGTCAATATAAAGATGCGATCAGATACAAGTTCTTGTTGGGCGACGCAAATGATGCAAATGAACCTCGCTTCCGGCTTCATTCGCTTATTCTGAGAGTCGAAACATCTGAATGGAGTGAGCTACTTGCAGGAATGAAGCGAGTAAACTCAAACTACTCTGGATTTAAACAGGAGCGCTTAAAAAGAGCGTTCGGTGTGAACACACAGTCGGACTCCATCTGACTCATATCTGACTCGGTCCGGTCCGACAGCCAGAAGACCTCCATCAATAAACACACTTCTCTCAGCCTTTGTCGACCCTGTCACCCTCCATCCTGTCAGCGTCTACACCTTCAGTCCTGCTCTTCACCGTTATCTTCCACTCATCACCGACATCCTCTCCTATCACTATCCTGGTCTCTCGTCTCTCCTTGCTCACCTCACTCCTGTCCTCCCCTGTCTCCTTTCCTTCCTCCTCACTGTCATCTTCTAGCTTCTTAAGTTTCCCTTTTTTGTCCTCCTCTGTCTCTTTACTGTCTTTTTCTGTTTCCTCCTTGTCTTCCACACCTGCGATTGTGTCTTTTACTTCTTTTTTTTCGTCTTTCAGTTGACCTTCTACTTTTGTTTCCTTCACATTTTCCTCCATCTCCTTTCTGTCATCTCCCCACTTTTTCACCGTCTCTTCTTCTCTGTCCTTCCTCAGCTCTTTCTCCTCTTCT
>JAPZDY010000007.1:8088083-8106473 GCA_029783645.1 Ctenochaetus hawaiiensis
AAGAGAGACAGGCAGGGAGAGACGGTGAGCACAAGAGAGTTAGACAAATAGAGATACAGAAAGAGAGAGAGAGAGAGACAGGCTTGGAGAACGAGGGGGTGGGGGTGGGGTGGAGGGGAGGGGAGGGGGGGCATCAGCATACAGAGGCAGTCTGTGGTCTTCCAAGCAGCAGCAGCAGCAGCAGCAGCAGCAGCAGTAAAAATAGGGGAGAAGAAAAACAACGATGGCTTGAAAGATTAAATTCCTGTTGGAAGAGGAAGTGCAGAGAGAGGGAAGGGCAGAGACTGAGGGAGGCGATGGGAGGACTGGGTGCTGCCTGGGTGAAGGTGCTGGGTTTTGGTGCATGTTGTTTTAAAGGATAAATCCAAACTAAAACTCCAAAAGGAACCATCGGTGATGAGAGACGGTTACCTGGGTATCAAAATGACAACTGGACAAATAAAGCTAGTTAAAGGGTCAGTAGCCATGCAGATATAGAAAATCTTAAGACATTTGCATTTAAATATTACACTTTGTCATTAAATGCAATTGCAATCATGTGAATTTCATCTCCACTGAATTGCAGTTGCTGTCTACAACATTTAAAGTTGGATCAATGTTATCAGTTTTCATAGCGATTATTTCTTTAATATAAGAGAACACCATTAAGTGACCTTTAGTTTGATTGAAAAGCAGATTTTCACCTTACATTTTTTCTCACACATTTGACTTCTAGACTGTTTATAGGCCCCACACAGATAACATCCTATACAGACACTAGCTGTTACTGTCTTGTGACCTACCTGTGGAGTCTGGCTGTGTGAGTTTGCTCAAACTTACCAGAAACTCCGGTTCTTTTTGTTCCTTTCTTCTGATTCCTCACTCAACTTTTTGTCACTTTACATTCATTGGGTGCAACTTTACAGCTTTGGAATAAGCACACGTATGTCTTTTTTTTCTTTAGTTAAAAGATTCAACTTCTTGACCTGTCAACTTGTGTGCATTTTTGTTTATTTGCCAGGCAGTTGCCATCCCTTGAAATTCAGATGTGTACAGTCTGAACACACTTTCACTAAAGTTGTATTTTTAGCAAACTAGGTTCTTTAATCTGTGTCCAAGTAACCTGATTCAAAACTTTTCAAAATCTGAGAAGTGCATGGGCAAAGTCCAGTGTTTGTGTGATAGGTGATGGACCAATCCTTCCTATTAACCTCTGTGGAGAGCAGATCTTTAGTCAGGTGACCATTGAAACAAAAATTAACAACAGGTGAAACAGTGTTATGAAACAGTTGCAGTTCAGATACAGCAGATAATAAAACTAATTGTTTCCATTGAGCAAAAGATCATGTATGTGATATATCTTAAAAACAAGTGCCCATTAAGTTAAAGCTAGTCCAAATTTAATTTTTGATTTCACGCAACACGTCAACAAATATGTCTCCTGGGTCAAAGTCCTGTGTTTGTCTGACCTATCTGTCAACCTCAAACACCAATTTACAAGCATTTTCTCCGTCTTTTACTTTGTTACCTGATAATTTATGGGTGTGGCATTTGGATGCATCTGCTCTGCTAACACTGAAGTTTAAGGGACTCATGGGCATCACCTGCACACAAAACTGGACTGTTTGCGTGTGCTCTGCATACTGTGAAAGTGGTGTTATTCATACACAGAGTAAAGAGACGAGGCTGGTTTTAGGTGAGGGGCACACCTTGACTGGAAAAACTTGCTCTCTTGCTCCAATCTACTACGACTGCTCTCTTTAACTTGCACTGAAGTTGGAGCACATTGTCTGCATGCCGGCAAAAGGGCTTCTTGGAAATGTAGGAAATGATTAAATGAGCATTTTAAGAGGCTTGCAAAACAGTCAGACTTTTCAACACATGAAAATTGTGTAGCAATAATATGGTTTCTCTTGCTTCCTATCCTCTTTATCATCTTGCAGCCCCTTTATGGAGTCCTGACCTTTGAAATACACAGTCAAACTAACAACATGATAACAGAAAACAATGTAAAGATTGATGTGAATATTTCTGTTAACAAACTGACTGAAAAAGCCTCGCTACGGGGAGAATATTCATTTTAATCTGTTTTCAGTCTGTTTGATGGATAATGGTTCTCCCAAATGTCAACGCTGTTCTTACATCTTCTCATTTTCCATAACAATGCTATGGACTTTTGATTTACATTGATATGACACAAGGCAAGTCTTTCTTATTCTATTACCCGAGACTCACAAAGGGAAAGCCTGTTTTCACAAAAGAATACAGAGGGGCAGAAGGAAGGAAGTGATTGCTAAGTGCTGGAACGGGTCCCACATCTCTCTTACAAGCCAATGAGCTCTGATAGAGAAATTCCAACAAACTGACTGATTGGCACTGCAAAGGATGCCATTCAATTAGAAATGAACATGTGAATGGAATGCTTCTGAGAGGGATCTGGAGTGATGAAAAATACAGGTTTGGCATGATTGAGCTCAAACCTGTTTGGGGATTGCTCATGTGTGTCTTTGTGTATGCGTGTGTGTGTGTGTGTGTGTGTGTGTGTGTGTGTATGCACTCTCCCTGATAGGGTAGGGGCTTCGTTAGGGTAATTACAGCTTTGCTATGTAAATAAGCCTGTCATAGAGGAGAGAGACACACCCACCTCTTTTTCAGACCCAATTAACCTAACTCCCCTGGAATTTACATACCTAACAATCTACAGCGCACACACACACACACACACACACACACACACATTCAGCACTTTTGCATGCACACTTTATTAAAGTGTAAATATACTTTGGCATTGGTACATGCAACCAAACTTTCTCTTTTCACAGAAAGCCACCAGGCAGCAGACAGTGTGTGTGTGTGTGTGTGTGTGTAAACTTGAGTCCCTTTGTGTGTACCAGATCCTGGTTGAGGCTGTAGACTTCAGCTAGCCAGGTGATATCTGAATGCATAAGGCATCACCTCAGGCTAACTGGCCGCTGGAGCTGTGGTGAGCAGCATCTATCATCTCGGCCGCTGATGAATGTCTGTCCTGAATGGCTCTGTGGCGTAGTGAGAGGAGCACAGAGTGCACAAAATGACTCATGGAGGAGGGAGGAAGGAGGAGAAGGGAGGAAGAGGAAGAGGAGGAGGAGGAGGAGGAGGAGGAGGAGGAGAAAGGTGGGAAGACGAGAGAGAAGGGAACAAGGGAGAGGAGGAAGAGAAGGAGGTGCAGGATGAGGGAGAGGAGAGAAGAGTAGAAATGATGGAGACTGAGAATGCAGGAGATAAAGATGGAGAAAAAAGCTGAGAGAAGATGGGATAAGAATATTTAATGAGACTGCAAAAGAATGGAAGGATGGAGATCCATTGGGAGGAAAAGTAGAGGAAGCGTGAAGATGCAGAAGGAGGGGAAGAGATGGAAGAGAGAGAGGTGAGGAGTCAGAGGAAAGAAGAAATAGAGGAGTAGGTGGAGAAGCATGAGCATAAACAGGAGACAAGAAGAAGGAGAACAGGAATGGAGGAAGAAGAGGAAGGGTGGAGGAGAAAAAGAGATAGAGAGACAGAGATAGAGATGAAGGATGTGGGTGCATGAGGAGGAACAGAGGGAGATGGAAGGCAAGAAAGTGGGTCAGAGGAAAGGACGACGATGTGGAAGAGAGGGAAGGAGAGAGTGATGAGGCGAGATGGAGAGAGAGATACCAGAGGGAGACGCAAGAGAGTGAGAGAGAGAGAGAGAGAGAGAGAGAAAAAGAGAGATGGAGAGGGGGATCATAATGGAAGTTGGGAAGAAAGTGTTGCCAGGTGCTGAAAAACCAAAGAAGACTCTGGAGTTGTTGTGTTTCAGAGGAAAACACTGTCGTAAATTCAAATACGAAACTGCATCACAATCAGAGCTGAGTTTGAAAAGTGTAAAAAAAATCTGTGCTGATGTTCAAGATGGACTGAACATGTGATCACCGACTGCAAACTGGTTACAGGTCCAGCTTTGTTGTACCATATACCAAATCTAACAAAGATTTACTTAATGAAAGTTAAGACATACAGTCACATGATCTCTCAGAAGAAGTGTGATTGAATTATTCAGGGCAGATTCAGGATGAGTTAACACACTACATTATTGACATGTGCAGAGAAAAAATCAGGCTGATTCTAAATCAGTTCCATGTAATTAAACCTTGACGGAAAAAACTGAAACTATAGCCAGGTTTCCATCCAACTGAAGCGCAACATTTATGTCTTTTCCAGAAGACTGGTGGAAAACAATGTGAATTTATGCCTATTTCCATCCACTACCATTACACCAACATTAGGAGTTGGTTCATTAAGATGAACAGCTGGTGGCACTTCAGTTAGGTGCCATTAATTTTTTGCAGGAGAGGAGGACATGAGGGGTTGATGTAATTAAGAGAAAAATACAGAGAATATCTTAAATCAATTAATTTGTTGTTTTTTTAAAAAAAAATTATGGAAACATGACTTTTGTTAGTTTCATTCACTCATTTGCATAGATCTGATGTTTTTATTCTCTCTCTTTTTGTCTCCCAGAGGAGCTAAAGCTTCAGTGGACATTTAAGTCACATGTTTCATGTACATTATAATTAATTTTTCAGTCACTTTCAATTGCAATCCACCAACTTTTTCCTCTTAGTCAAGCATACTCTTTTCCTTTTTTTAACAGATATTCCAGTTATTTCATACAACAACATCACTATTGGAAGGCGTTGTTAGCTGAAAGGAGGATGGAAAGGTGGATGGACAGGAATGAAGCATGTGGACAAAACACCAACAGCCTTATCTGCTCATCTGCATTTGATGAAAGAGCGGAGACAGACAGAGGAAGTACACAGTGATGCTGCTTGTGTTTATTCTGTGCAAAGGAGGAAGAGCCAGTGTTCCCGGGGATCATTGGGTTCTCGGATCAATACCGGTGCTATGATGAGACAGTGATAGAGTTTGTGGTCTGGAGCTTAAAAGATACCTACACCATCACTTTCTCTCATTCTCTCATTCGCTTTCTCTGTGAGAGCACCAACAAACTGAGCCGGCTGAATTGAAAACGCCTTTTAATCTGACTGTTTTGACCCTGTGTCCACACTTTTTTTTAACATATTAACAAATTAAGTTGGATAAAAATTTTGTTTTAAAATGGTAAATTTCACATTTCTGACATTTTGAAGTGAATGGGAAACTATGTTTGAGAAAATAAGGACAAAAGTCTGATTAAATCTTTAAAATCTCTATGTGACTGGTCTTTATGAATGTACATATTTTGTCAGACAACAATCACAGAATCATCAGCACAGGGGCAGAAAATTGACTGTTAAACTGGTTAGGTGAACTTTATGAATTACCTTCAAATGCAATTTTATGCTCTTTCAATCAGTTTTAAACAGACATATCAAAAAAAAGCTAAACTGCAAGGAAACAGTTATCATTTATTGTTTTGGCATTTCAGCATGGACGGACTGCATTACAGGGACACATGTCATTCTCACATATAAACAGCGTTTACAACTCTAGCTGATTTAATGTGGACAGTTGGAAACACATGTGAATATTGCAAATATTAAAAGGTTGAGAATAAAGAAAAACAATACAAAACCAGAGCAATTGCTGGTGATTATATCTGGAACAAATTATAACAACTAAAACAAAATATTAAGCCTAAATAAAAAAAAAATTCTCAGACATTTTTTCACTCTGTCTTGCTCTGCATTTGAGTGACACTGAGTTTGAGTAAGATTCAGTGTAAACACATTCAGTATGTTGCCTGTGAAATCCCATTATTCTGCATATGCTGCATTTGTGCATGTGTTGCAATACATTAAATAGTACATACACTATTTCACCGAGGAAAATTCTTGCCGTCCTAATGCTTCTCATTTCTGTTATTCCTCTATCTTTTTACTCTAATATTCTTTATTCTTTTATATTGGGCCTGCTCATCATGAGGTGTTTGTATTCTCATGTTAGAAAAAACAAGCCCTACCACACTCATACAGAAATATATTTTCTCTCCCTCTTCCACTGTCTTTCTCTTCCTCTCTCACACACACACACATACACACAAATACATGCGCTTGTCTCCACACATACACACACCGACGTGCGCACAAACACACATGCACACAGACAGTCAGCTGTGCCCTTCCCACAGCTAGTAGCACGAAAACAGAGCACACTGCCTGTCCCTGCCTTATACACACACATGTGCACACACAAACTCTGCAACTGCCCTCTACACACTCTTAAAGGGACATGATGCGGAGTTATACATCGCTACCAAGAGCCAACAGCATACTTGGACACCGCATAAACATTTACGATAGCTGTAGCATCCTATTTCATAATGTTCTTTAGTAAAAATGTTGTGTGTCAAACACAACACCAGAAAACTATTTGAAGAGTGAATAAGAGCAAAGTGCAGTTTGCAGAACTGTTTGGGAGTGGCTGACATATTGACAATGAACTCATTCAAAACAAGAATGTACAATGTGCTTTATGAACTAATATCGACAACCTGCGTAGGATGTTTTGCAATTGTTGCATATTGTGTTAGTCTCTCATCACAGTTAGTTAAAACACAGTATGAAATGTTACCTTTAAATTAAGTGTATGATAAGGCCACCATGTTAACAATGCAATGAATGCCATCGTAACTGATCTTCAGTAAAAAAAAAAAAACAGAAATCCTTGGAAAAGGAAACTGCAAAGTCTGAATGTAGCAGCTTAAATTAAAATTTCACATGCTTACAATTCAATAGGACTGAACACAAACAGAAATATTTTTACCCATATCGATCATGTTGAATTTAAGTGTCTGCTACAGATTCGGAAACATCTTCCAAGGACACCTGAAATAAACATGTTTTTGACCTCCTACCTCATTTAGATACAGGCAGAGCGAGTTCTTTGCTTAGCACAAAACAGCTGCCTTTACAAACTAAATAACAGAACAAACTGAAACAATGAAATAATAGCAAAATAAAACACATCCTCATCTAGTTTTGGATCTCTTGGACCCCAGTTTGAGAACCAATAGCATAGTATTGCATTTAAAAAACAATAAAATTACTTATGGCCTCCTGTTTACAGTTACATAATCTGGTAACTCAATAACCTCAATCAGTGGTGTGCACAGACCATCCGAGGGTCGGGGTGAGAGTTAATGAGAGGCACCTCTTCTGAGTGCAGAGTAAAGGTTAACGTTCATAGTTGTCCTCAGGTCCTAATAAAGGACAAGCACTTTCAATGAACACAGGGGCATACAGGCCAACTGAGGTGGGCATTCGGGGCAACTAAGTGCTCTTAAAATGAAATACTCGAATAAAACAAAGCATCGAACTGTAGCAGTGGGATTAGCTATACATATAAAGGTTAAAATAAAAGTTTCAACATAGGTGAGATAGATCTTTTGAGCTGTTCGGAACTGTATCTGAACACAAATGTAATGCCAGGCCTGAACTTGAAGACGTCCAGAAAAGAACTTGAACTTGAGCGAAGTTGACAAAAACTGAGACACTGTGCCTTTAAGAAGCCCCCACCGCCTCACAACAGGGGGGGCGTGAGCTGAATCCAGGAACAGCGATTGAAAAAAAAAAAAAAGCTCCACCAGTGGACTGTTTCAAGTTCCCCCCGGCTGAAACCCTGCCTGATTTGTGGGCAATGTTGGGGATGTAGAAAAAAAGGAAACCGGAGCGAAGAGAGCGCAAGGGAGAAATACGGAGACAACACTAACTGGGTAGCTATGGAGATAGTAGGTTTTCCTGGTAGCTTTCTTTGACAGGTGTCAAGTGGGATAAAATAAAGTATCAGAACAGCCTCCAAGATGTACGGCAAGGGTAAAGGAGCTGTGGTCCCCTCCGATAGCCAAGCAAGAGAAAAGTAAGTAAATTATTGCACTGTCACAACAGACATCCAGCTAAAAGAGTGTGCTAGGTAGCTCAACTTGCTAACTGATGTGAGGCACCTCAGTCACTTCAGCAGGAGCACGCACGCTCTGCAAGCTCTGTTTCTTAACATGCAAGCCTTAAAAAGTGATGCTGAGGTAGTTTATTCGCTGCCTTCGCCACTTCGCCTGTCGCGGTGCCTCTTCCATCCTCCAACTACATAGGCATGGCTGCTAAGTTAGCCCAAGCTGCTAGCTCCAGTGCCAGTTTCACTCTTGTCTTTCTTGTTTCTTTCTAATGCTAAACACAGACTTGCAGTTTTGGCGACTAAAGTTGCACCGCTTCTACGCGGAGGGAGCGTTTGCTGCACGTGTTTCCAGTAATAACGCACAAATGTGCACTTCTGGGCTGAATTGTCTGTGAGGAGCATTGATGGGGATCCCACTTTAGTTCCATCTCTCTCCCCTCGCCTCAGTGTGAGGAACAATGCATTTGGAGTGACGCTGTACATTGTAGCTAGCTGGCTTTTGTGTCGCCCCGCAGAAGCAGCAAGCAAAAATAGAATACAGCTGTTTGGAGGCTTTGTTACAAAGTAGCGCAGGAACGTGTTCTGGAACTGCTCCGCGTTCCACAGCGATACAGTGTCTCCGAACGCGCTGGCTACATTGTGTCCATGCGTGTGCGTTCGGTCAGCGGAGGAGCCGCTGCTACGATCTCCGAGCGAGCGGAGCTGCGCCTCCTAACTTTTGTGGCCCGTGCAGATTTTCTTTAGGCACCCCGAGTTTTGCGAATGAGTGCTGGGGATAAACTGCTTGCAATTGCTGACTTGACTCGTTGCGAGAGAACCAGAGAACAAGGCTTTTTTCGGTGGCTGATGTTTTTTTTTTTTTGTCAGGAAGCTTAGGTGGTGTTAGCTTGGGAAGCTGTAGCCCTCCAATCTCTTTGTCTGCATGCCACCGTCTCGATGCCTGTTGTTCGCTGTGGAGATACGTTGCCGCACGTTTGTCAACACTTGAATAATCAGCAGAGATTGTAGAATGATCTGAAATAATAATTCAGAGAAAACTTTTCTGCATTAATTCTGAAATAGAAGTCGGTACCTGTAGGGAACTTCCTTCGTTGATAGTTACTTATAACAAAGCCAGCTAAGACCTGTGCATGCTTTCATTAAACTTTGTAAGATGTAATTGTTCTAAAACCCTGTGCTGCATTAATGGTTAATGGTAGCTCCTGTTACACTACAGCTGAATAACCTGGAGGTAAGAGGCTCCACGCTGGCGTTTGCTTATGTCTGTTATTGCTCACAGTGGCTGGGTTTGAACAGCAACAAATGCTCACTTACTGTTTAGCTGGACCAGTGAGAAGGTTGGGATACTGAAGTGGGACAGAGTTGTCAGACTTCTGTGTATGTTTTCGTGAAGATCAGGAGGCGCCTTATTACTTCAAGCTCCTGCCTCCCTTTGCTGTGATGTGAACCCATATTCTTTATTCTTACTTTAAACACCATTCTCAGAGTGTCTTTTTTCCTCTGACTCCTTACTCACACTTCCCATCTTTTGCTGCTCCTCCAAGTCCTCATCCCTTGCTTCGGTGTTGAATTATTGAGACGGACTGAAGCAGCTGCTCTCAGCTTTGCGTCAGAGTTGAGGGAGACAGAAGAGAAAGAAAGAGAGACAGAAGAAAGGTAGATATGGTGGGCAAACTCATCCATGTTTAAAGAGGGGGTTTTGTCGGGAGCCTCGGGCAGGATGTCAGGTGTGCCGCTGGTGTACAGTGGGGACATTTCTCACTCTACGGGAGTAAGTGTATGCACGCGCTGATGTCCCATCTCAGAACATAAGCAGGGATGGTGAGGAGGGAGGTCAGGAGGTCACCTCACAAGGTGTGATGGAGGAAGAAATTTTTATTTTAGCATGAGAGGATGTGCATAAGTCAAGAAAGAATAGTTTGATTGCAACTGTACAGTATTAAACTTTGGTCTCACCAGGCTAAATAACCTTACAAAGCAGAGACTAAGGGTTACTGAAGCTACCTTATGTATTTTTTTCTTCCTTTATGAATGTAATGTCTTATTCTGGCTGAAAACGACCATGGCTGTCCTCTGTTCCTCTCCATCATGACTTCACTGCCCCTCTGATCCCCTGTACCACCCACTGTTTCTTCCTCTATAAAAATGAAGCATGCCCCCTCTTATGTTCCAGTCAAAACTAATTTCTCTCCTTTCCCTTAACTATACTAATCTGTGGCTTTTCCCTCTTTTTTCTTTTCCTCTGCCTCTTCCTTCTCATACTTCTCCTCCTTTTCTATGAGCTAGCTTCTGAGCTTTAATAATGCAGTAGGCCAGGTGCACGCACACGCGCCCCTTTTGCAACCCACACGAAAACACACATACACACACCACACATAAAAATTTCATTGAAGGCCTCTTGGGGGGGGGGGATCTGCAGTGTGATCCTCCTTTCCCCAGACATAAGACCAAGGCTAACTATTCCCTTCTAGTGAAACTCCTATAGAAGGCTGCACATGTGCTAAGCAAGCTGGTTAATGTGCAATGTAAAGGGAAATGCAAACAATATCAAAGTTGGAGGCGCTCGCTGTATCTTAAAGGTCCCTGTGAGCCTTCGCCTGACATTTCCAAACTTAATCAGTCCAGATGCAGGGAATCTATAGATGTTTAAATGTGATCAGTAAACAGCAAAGTTCAGTAGTATGTGTGTGTGTGTGCTGTGCAGGTGTGTGTGTGTGGCCTAGTGCTAGACTGACCTGCAAGTGGCACTGACTTACACTCTACACCAGCGGTCACAGGGAGCTTTGTGACCTACAAATTGGTAGGAGCCAGAGAAAGTGGTCAGATTCCCCTGGCTAAAGTGGTCAAGAGTGTGTGTGTGTGTGTGTGTGTGTGTGTGTGTGTGTGTGTCTGCAGCCTTTAGCCTCTTGAGAGCATCGGTCATTCGTACAACACCCAATCTGTACAACTGCCTTTGTTTAATTAAACAAGTCGATGCAGTCAGGATGCATTCGTGCTGTTAGTTCTGTTATTGTTGTGTGGACTGATACATGTATTTAGAGTTGAATAATATTAACCAGTGTAAGTCACTGCAGGAAGTTTAAAATTCAAGGCTGCCCCTGCTTTGCTTGTTTATTCATCTGGATGTCTGAATGTCTGCCTGCCCATGTATGTTTTCTTATCTTGGTGACTATCTGCAAGAAGGGAACACCCTTAGCTATTTATTACCTTCAGAGCAGGATGGTCTGCTGTACATATACAGAGACGCAGTGCACTGCAGATTGAAACTATCATCACTTTTATACATAAGTTGTCTTAGATCTCCTGAATGCATTTTAACCTGCTATCAAACCATCATAGAATTAGACTTGTGTTCACACTAACCTCTGGTCAGCATCATTTAGTGAGATGTCTGCAAATGTGGTTTGGTGCATGTTATAAATAAACTGTAGAACTAACAGGACATCAAATTAAAAGGCATAACACATGTACAAAGCAAAATTTCAGTTTCTTTTCTCCCAATTCAATGTCTCTCAAAAATGACCTCTTATTCAGACAAGAGGCAGATAGCTCAAATAATCTTCATGTCAAAAGCTTTAAGTCAAATTCCTACCTATTACATAGCAACAAAGCTTGTTCAACAAAGTAATATACAAACTGTGCTCTGCCCAGGTCAGGAGGGTTATCATTGTGACAGGTAGATACTGCAAGCTGACCCGTTCAATCAGTGTGTCAGTTTGTAAGGGTGTACACTTTACATGGACAGCTAAAAAGAACCCATTTTGTCCATAAGAGTGTAGTCTGGATGGCTATTGCAGTTCCCAGTTCCCTATCCTTTTGTCTGACATTTTGCACTATCTCACTTTATTATATATACTTAAAAACTAGGACTAACTTAGAAATCTAATATTGATGAAATCACAGTATGGCGTCGTGCAATATCTAAATCAAGGAACTATAGTTATTAAATGAGAACAAAATTTGCAACTATATACAAGCATCTAAAATTCAGCATCATTCTACGAGGATACTCCAATCTACAAATTGTGTTCTTTTTATGTAGGAGAAGATGCCTTATTGTTGCAGACCCCCAGCAAAAATCACAACATCATCATTTTTAGCTATTTTTCTGGGAAAATGAAATGCAGATATTACCATTTCCAGCAAAATCATGACTCATATCTTAGTTCTAGTATCTGTCAAATTATCCCAAAATGTTGGGGGTTTTTTGTATTCATATTGTTTATCCCTACCAAAAACCACTTAATATTAGTGTCTCCTCCATAGTTTGTGGTGTGCACATCACTTTGACGTCCAAGCAAAGCTGATCATGCGTCACACTTGAAAAATAAATTTTTTTGCTTTCTGATTTTAGATCTTTTGCCATGTTAAAAACTCATTTAAATAGAAGTTTTTTTTTGAGCATGCATTTATATCTGCCAGCTGCCGCCCCTCCTGCTGTGAGGATGTTTAGAAAATGCCCCCATACCGTGCTGTGTCTATGTGAAGGACAAGGTGCGATCATGTAGCGACCATCGACTTCAAACTACAGTTATTGTCTATTTGCGTATTCATATCTTTTACAGACTACATTTGCATACTAAGAATGCATTTCAAAAAAATTTGCATAACATTACTAGTAAGAACAGGTCAGGCGCAGAACATCTCTCCATCACAACATTCTGCAGCAGTTGTTTCTGCCATTTCTGTTGCTCCCATGTGCTCATCTCATCTGCATTTTGATTAAAGACATTTAGAAGTAATACAATAAACAGTTCCAAAAATAGTTACAACGTTGTGTAAAACATTAAGAAATCTGAATATTGTAATTTTTTGCAAATCATTTTTGACATTAACACAATCGAAAAAAAAATCAAACCTCATTGATTTTACAAAATATATGTTTATTCTGAATTTGACGCAAACCATAAATTTTAAGCAAATTAGAAAAGAGGCAACAAAAGACTCGGGAACTTGAGGGGCGTTCAAAAAACACCTGTTTAAAACATTTCAGATGGAAAGAGGTTCGTTGGTAACAGAAGAGAATATCATAATGGAGAATGAAGGGCTCGTAAAGCAAAGATGGAGCGAGTTTCACCACTTTGTAAAACATGATTATATAAAGCATATCATTACATGGGCTCAGGAACAATTAATTAAATTTCTGTTGCTTAACACAGTTTGTTTGCAAATGACTGCATTCTGTTTTAATTTATGTTTTACACAGCGTCCCATTGTTTTCTAAATCAGGCTCCCTCTAACTGGATGGATTCTGGCCTTGACCCTTAGCAAAAGTGCGCAATGCTTTACTGTATTTTCCCTCTAATGATGTTTTTCTGTATGGATACACATTTAAGAATATACTGTAAAATGAACTGACAAATGCAGTGTATTATATAATTTATGGCCTGAGCTTACTTGCAAAACATGTTTTAAAATGGGTACATAGAGTATATACACTGTGAAAAATAAATACAAATGCTATTTAAATAAATTCTAATGATAAATAGAAACAAATGCAAAAATAAAACCATTAAAATCGAGAAAATTATACATATGATCATGCTTAATTATTATGTTGGATTTAATGTAATCTCATTTGTGGTTTTGGTTGAAACCAATTATTGTTTTTCATCTCATTATTTTTCAATCTGCCATTTCCTCAAGAAATTGTTTGGTCAATAAAACATTGATAATACTGCTATCCTAGATCCCCAACAACATTTCTGTCCCAAAATATTTTAATTTCTGCATTATGAAAGAAAGAAAAGCAGCAAATTCTCACATTTTATTAGCCTGGAGTCCTCAAACTTTGGCACATTTGCCTAAAGAAATGACTGATCAACAATCAATTAATTGAAAAAATGGTTGGATACTACTTTTCTAGTGGTTGATTGATAAACCAGTGGTATTGAAATAGGACCCTCCTGCTTTTCAGCAGTGACCCAGTACATCAGTTTATTACTTAAAAGATTTTTTACTGCACAAGTAGCCAATATAACCATTAATGGCAAGCAGTGTCTTTAACTTTGAGCACATGTAGAAGTGTCTATAGTATAAAGCTAGATGTATATCATTTTAAACTCACTTCATTAGGGCCTTTACTTTGCTTTAGCTTATACAAAAAGTTAGGGTACTGGGAAGGAAAAATGGTATCTGAACATCTCTCATTTTAAGAGGTTCGCCATAATCATTTCCAAACAGTCAGTGCAGGGGACATTTTTACAAAGAATATTGTTTTAATCCTCATAGCTGCACCCCAACATTTCACCTGAATGCTGATTTTAATGCAGAAACGAATAAAGTTTGCAATGGCAAAATAAGTGTAGTCATCAAAACTTGCCCTAACCAAATTTTTTGAGAACACACAGAGATATAGAGCTCATCAGTCCTGTCCAAACCTTTTATCGTCCAACCATATATAATTTTAAGAGGCTTAAATGCACTTTAAGCGCTTAAAAAAAACCATCACCATCATCCCAACATTCATCCTGATTTTAAGGAAGCACAGCATTGCAAAAGCAAATTGGCTGTCAGTGGTTAAAAAACAAACAAACTGCACAACAGCCTTATTATCTCAAAACCATGTTTCATTGATCAGTTCATTGACTAATTATTGGGCGTATGACACTGAGCTACTGTCCTTCTCATTAGGACCTTATTGGCCTGTCAGAGGACTGTCTGCTCTGGGCACACAGGCCACTGTCATATCCACGCTGCCGGTCGATTGATGGTCCATTAACAGCCTATTAAACACGACTAAGTGAAGGCGTTAGGAGTACAATGTTGGGCCAATGGGGGTTTCCCACTCCACAGCATGGTTCTTGTGTGTGTTAATAGACCCTGGTGGATTGCCATTATCAAGTGTGTCTGGCCTGTTATAATAGCAGTGATTTTAAAAAGTCTGTCGAGAGCTTTTAAAATACTGTTGGAACTGGTGGGAATGCGTGTCATATGCAGCTGTTCCTGATAGTATCTGGTGTGTTTATTGAGAACAGGTTAGGTATGGTGGGATGCACAGTTGCGTAAAAAACTACACAGGCAACAGAAGTGTTAGAAGGAAATTTACCAGGAACCTTTAGAGGTACCCTGGGTCTCAGCCTCAGGAAACTGGGGCCGATAGTTAGTTCCTGGGTCATGGTTCCTACCCCCAAACAGACCCTGCTTCTGAGGTAGTGAGAGTACTTTATGGCTGACCAGGAACTATCAAAGTGAAGGTAACAGTACAGAAAGTTTCCTACTGGTTAAACACAAGTTGTACAACTTATGTACAGTATTTATTCTTGCTCAAGGTAAACACCGTGTGTTAGGACTAAGGGTGTGAAGCTCTACTGTCAGCGATGTTTAAGTGACAGTTATGCAGATGACTTCTTTTTTTATTGTAAAACAAACAAGACAAAGTCAACAAGCATGAAAAACAAAGGTAGCCTATCCTCTGTATTTGCTGATTGGTTTATTATTTTATGTACAGAAGAGCTAGAACAGAAACTCTCATTCGCCCTCTCCACTGTAGAGATGGGCATTTTGGCTCCTCTGCTGGTTTAAGACACTCTTGCGACCTCTGCATGTCTCTTTTCCATTTAGACAACAATGTCGCACAACAGAACATTAAGGAACAGTTTGACTTTGCATTGTTATTTTGGGCAAAACCTTGAAGCCACTTTTTTTTAAAACATTAAACATTGTTGGACTGGTAATATCTAACCTTCACATTTTTTCAGAGTGGGTGGGGGAAAAAAATACAAAAGAAAGCAATAGACTTCATGGCTGTTTTGAGTGTCTTTTTTTTCAACATTCAAGCTTTTATTATGGTTCTTGAATAAAGCCTCAATGTCTGTTGGCGTATTTTATAATTCGATCAACAACCCCATCTATCCCAAAAATAAACAAACAAAAAAATAACAAATAAATAAAAACTCTTCAATACTATCATCAATTGAAACAGTATTTTTATTTTTTAGAAAATTGAGACTTTGGGCTCTGCAATATTTGCAAAGTCCAATGTCTCAATATTGCGGCCACATCCCTCTATTGATATAGCAACAGTATTGCGACAGTATCTCAATAAAATAACAGTCAGTATGTGAATACAATGACTAAGTGTGTAAAGGAAAATTTTAAAACAGTCTGGTATGTTCACAAAAGTACAACACTTTACTGTAATGCCACTCTTAACAACATGTAAAGACAATATCCATTCCATATCATGATATGATAATAACTGAAATATCGTATAATATTGTACCTAGTTTCACATCAAAACTCCTACCCCATGGTATCGATTTGTTGCCGAGCCTACAAAATTTATTTGTGTCGACTCTGAACGCCACTCTTTGTGCCCGACGTCCCGCCCACAGTGCAGTCTGATCAGTTACACCTCAGGAGTATTAGCCAATCAACACTGAAGGCTGCTGTGGCACAGAAAGCAGGCAGGAGATGCTCAGTGAGTGAATAATACTGTGTTTTGAAGGTAGAGCAGCAGCCACAGTGTAAGATGCAATAAACATCACAAAGCTCCTGATCTATTGAGTGTTGATTTGGAGTTCAAATGTTAACTTCATGAATAAAACCTCAAAGTGTTCGGTGCAGCCCTATAAAACTTTTCGTTCCAGAAATAGTTCTTGGCTTTTAGTTTGAGGGGCAGATAGTTTCTGGGATCATTTGGTTGATGATTATTATTGTAGTGTTGCTTTTGGTTTGTTCTCTTGTGCTGTGTTTGCCAGGAGCAACAAACAATAATCCAACCGTTACATTTTTCTTTTGCATTTCAGGTTAGCGTTATATGTGTACGAGTACCTGCTACATGTGGGAGCACAGAAGTCCGCACAGACCTTCCTGTCCGAGGTAAGATGACATCAATAACTCTGACAAGTTTATAGCACGCTGAGACAGTCCTTCTTAGACTCAAACGTGGTGACAGAAGAAGAAATATAACATGTCACCTTGGCCTTGCTTTCCTATAAACAGCTTTCTTCATTTGGTCAGACTGAAGGTGTTATAACCTGAATACAGTGGATGCTAAAAAAAAAAACTTGTATCGTCAGTGCAAACATGCCAAACATGATTACCGAGCGTAAGGTGTTGCATCAATTTTTCAAAAGGAAATCCTATAAAGTTACACCAGATCATGCTTACAGTCTGCCACTGTGAATCTTAGTGCAAAAACAACTGTGGACACATGCAGGCACAGTGCTGTTTGTATATATTTTCAAGCCTCCAAATAAGGATTTTGAATGCAAACAGGTTAACAGGGAATGAATGGAAGAGTAACTATATTATTGAGCTTTTCCCTGTATCCAAAGCACATTTCAAATGTTAAAACTGGAAACAGGAAAGAGACGTAGGAAAAGGAGGAGAGTCGGAAAGATGGAGCTCGACATAGCCAGAAAGATGCCCATCTTCACGTCCGAGGCCATTGACGGTCTAAGACTGACTGATTATATGTTCTTAACCCCTGGACCTGCAGACATAATCCGCTCTCTAGTGGCTGCAAGTGACTTTCCTCTCTCCTCTCCTCTCTCCTCCTTCAGATTCGATGGGAGAAGAATATAACATTAGGAGAGCCTCCTGGATTCCTCCATTCATGGTGGTGGTGAGTGTCACTGTTTTGAAATATGAATAAAACTAGTATTGTTTGTTGTTTAAAAACACCTTTTTCAGTACACGTCTCAGGCTGAACCCCCTCCTTTAGACACACACATACACACACCCTTTGATTGGACTCTAGTGTCCATCCCAACTCTGCATAATTTATGACTGTCATATTTGCAAACTGCCTCATTTGAGTTATTATTGTCTTAAGGCTCATTAAAGAGCCATAATTCAAAATTTAAATACATTAAACTCATATTTTATGTAAATATTTAGATTGAAAATTGTAAAGATTTAATTAAATATGTGACACTTGTCCTTAGTCATGACTAGGAATGACTTCCATTGGTGGGAGGTGTAGCCGAGTCTCAGCCTTGGGGTTGACCAGACTCACGGAGGGCGTGACCCCCCTCCCACCCTGTCGTCTTCTCCCTTCCTCCAGTCCTCCATCCCTTCACCCCCGATCCTGAAACAATAGATCCAGATGGTTAGGGAATTGACTCCCCCCCTCCCCCCTTACCCTCTTGTCACCCTTTGTGTGCCCCCCACCTCCCACTTTTCTCCTTTGTTCATGTGGGAGAGGGATTCTTAGCAGATTAACCCGTTGCATTCCATCTTTCTTTGTGCCACCTCTCCTCTGCTGCCGTCCTCCTCCCCCCCTCTGGTCATTTTCGCCTCTGGCTAAGATTTGACCTCCGAGGTCATCACCTTAAGCACCGATCAGCAGCTTTACTTGTTTTGTGTCTTTCTTTTGTGCCCCTTTTTTAAAATCAGAATGAGGCAGGAAATCTCAGTTTTTCAAGCACAACAATTAAACAACAAATTACATTTTACTGCCAGAGTCCACCTTTACAAGCAGCTGGTCAGTGATCAGATTTCTAACCTATATGTGAAATCACTTCTAAGGCCAGGCTGACATATTTTAATTGTATTTGTGATATATGATGC
>JAPZDY010000007.1:8107540-8127258 GCA_029783645.1 Ctenochaetus hawaiiensis
CATGGAAGAAAATGACACCCTGTGCAACAGTGAGACTTCATTGATGTGTTTTTAATAGTTTTTGAGCAATGAAAGCTTGTGGCACATACGTATACAAAAAATACTTGTTTGTAGGATGGATTCATCGTTACTTTTCGTCTTTAAAGACATTTGTTGACAGCATGCATTTTCTTATTTAAATTCAATTTAAGAGATAAACTCACCACACAAGACCTTGGAGGTAAAACACATTTAACTTGTTCTGAAGTTTTTGCAATTAAAAATGTCTGGCAGAAGCTACATTAAATTATATATTATTGCATATGTGTACTACAGACATTTTCACTAATCTTGTCAAAAGGTAGATCATGGATAATGGCAACAATGATTGTTTGTAATGCAGTTATTTTTCATCCTGTTTTAAGGTTTCACTTGCTCTCTCCTCAGCAAGGTGAGGGCACAGCTATAAAAATTGTGCCACCAGATTCACAGTAGATTCATTGTTTTGCTGAAGGACACAATACTGAAATCAGTACTGCACATATTACTGAGGAACAAATATTGAAAAACCTGTGGATATAGAATTACTGACTTGTAAATATACCCTTAAAAGCTCTTAAAAAGTACAATATCTTTTGTAACTTTTCACCTGAGGGGGGTGTCTCTGCTGACTCAGAAGAATGAACAGCACCATCAGCAATATGAGACCAAGGACATGTTTTAATAAAAAGAAAATGAAGGAACAGAATAATTATTTTAAAGCACAGAAGCCAAGATAAATAGAGGGGATATGTTAGTTATTTTGTTCAATTAAACACTTAAATCTAGATCTTGTTTGTTTTTTCTTAACACATTAAAGAAGCAGGAGAGAAAATCCAGGTGTAAAATGATGCTTTTTTTGTATAAGCTCTCACCAAAGAGGATCTATTGTTTCTCTTATATATTCTGTTAACTGTGTTTAATCCAGTTTATTTCCATCTCCTCCTCTGTTCTCTTTGTTTAGGCTTGTATTGAAAAAAGGAGTGTACTTTTTTTGACTGAAAGGTTTATGGTTCAAGTGTCTATCCTGCTGATTAGCCTTGAGCAACACACTGACATCTTTTTATGATATGTGCTCCTCTGTAGCGCAGCCATGCACTCTGTCCCTCTCATGGAAGTAATACTTTTGAGATCAAAATAGTCCATGAATTTCACTCAGAATGAGCTCAAACTGCAGCTCAAGATGACTTTGTGATTTCATCATAGGAGTGTACCTCGCCTCCCCAACAATGCCTGCGCCTTATGAAGTGCAGAGGTGTATGAAAAATTCCAGATGTTGGGAATTCAACATGTCTGTGTGCGCTGCAGATTGCCAGGACATGTGAAGTGGCTGCCTGATTAGTCCTCTCGTTAGCCATGTCGCTGTTTCACTCGATTTATAGCACTTCCACTAAATCAATGCACAAAGACTGATTCAATTAGGACCTCTTAGACACGTTGCACGCAAGCAGTTAGCTTTGTCGTTAGGTGTGTGTGTGTGATTTTTTTCTATACACACAGGTTAAAAAAAGATTGAAACAGAAACTTGTATGAAAAAAAGATGCGCATATTTTTGTGTTCCTGTTGTTTATCTTTTTAAGGATCAAATGATGAACAAATTCCATAACCATGAGGCAATTTGCCGGCCTGACTTTCACAAAAGGGTATTTGGGGTGCAAGTTAAATCATAACTTTATGTAAAGCCCCTTTCACACATGCAGCCCATCCACAAAATATTTAGGAACATTTAGTGAATGGGAGACTGATTTTGAAGGAAAAATGTATTGCAGATTTCAAAGCTCAAGATCTAGAAGCTTTTAAGGAAAAATATCCTTGTGCCTGTATTATGAAAGAGATATTGACATTGCAGGGACAGGCCATTTTCGATAGATAAAAATGGACGATGCATCTCCAGTTTGTCCAGCTATACAAAAGTAAAGCCAGAATACAGGCTATAAGTGCTGCCATCTTGTGCTGATGACAATCTTTGGAGCTAATGTCTGTAGTCGTGATCACGGATGAAGCTGCGGTGTCGAGGTCCTGCTCATACAGCTGCTTGACACGACAGGGATTAGGGTCGGCTGTAAATTCTGACATTTTACCTACATTTTTTTAATATTACATAACTAATTAAAATAAAACTTATCAGAAAAAACAAACACTTGAACAAACACCAGAGTGATAAGAACCAACTAAGATGACAGAAAAAACTATAAAGGTAAAAATTTGCTTCACATGTACTTCGACAACAAGGTAGCATGATTAATTACCTCTATTGCAGGAAGACACCCGATGTTTTAGCTTCACTTTCAAAAGCTGTCATTTTTGTTCATCTTTATAAATGTCGATTGGACAAGTATGTTGGTTTTACAAACCTGTTGATTATTAAATACAGTACAACAGCAGTGGCTCCTAAAAAAACTCATAAGAGACCTCCTCCCCTGCAGATACGTACGTTCATCTTTCTTTGCCCTGTTGCGTTTTATGGCGGTTGGCATCCATAAGTGTTGCATTACCACCATCTGCTGGTCTGTCCTTTTGCCCCTTTTTTCCTGACATTGCCATGGCATGTCTGAAAAGACGCAAAACAGAAATGTTCCTGAAGTAACTGCATGAATGAATAAAGAAATTCCCTTGTGGTGCCTGAAAAGTTATCCCCTCAGTTCACACGGAACTATGCGTGAAAGAGGCTTAACAGTTAAAGTTTAGGTTGAGGAGATGGATGCAGTCAATGAAATGTCCATGCAAATATGATAATTCAAGTGTATGTGTGTTGAGTGAGTGAGTGAGTGAGGGAGGGAGAGGTTGATTGAGGGGGTCGACTCTGGCATTGTGTCCCTCTCACAGCGATGCTCAAGTGTATGAGAGCCAGTTAAAGAGCGCTAGGGAGATAGTGAGAGTGTGTGAATGGGTTATGAATAGCTGTTATACATTCGCTTGTATTGCTCTGTTTGGTAACCTTTGACCTCTCCTACCCTTCTCCCCCATCATTTCAGTGTATTCTGGGATTTGTACTGTGCAGCTCCAGACCGAAGGGAGACATGCGAGCACTCCAGCGAGGCAAAGGCCTTCCACGACTATGTAAGTGAGAGACACGCTCTCAAGCCACTTCCTTTCTTTCCTTTTTTTTTGTTTTTTTTACTTACAGAAAACCACTCTTTACTCACTGTGAAACCAGGTATTTATTTCTTTTACATGTCTGCTTGCAAACACTGTACATACCTTAACAGCGAGCTGAAGTGTGAAAGGAGAATCTTGAAGTGGCATCAACAAGAGCAGGTAGAGGATAATGTGCACCTCAAGGACAGTGGATATGCTCATTAGCTGAACTGAATTTCCTTCGTACCTTTTTACCAGTATGGATGTGAAATAGGTCTTAAATTGCATTCATAAAGGTCTATAGGCCTCTGCTGGTTTTCAGAAATAAAATTAAAAGATGTGTTGAATCAAAGCCAGTGCTCGAAATTTCTGTAGTTTCATCAATAAAGGGCAAGACAGACATATTATCCATGAAAGGTGTTGCAAAGACAAACCTTCAGAAATGTGAACAAATCTAACCGTTTGAGTCATGAAAGTGAAAGTAAAAACTTCACCAAATGAAGTCAGAGAAAAGATAAGATTCTAGCCCCTCTGCAAACATGTTGTGTTTGTTTTCAGGGTCAAATGTTTAACAGATTTGTTGTATGATAGTTTTACTGATTTTAAGATGAAGATGTTGATGCTCTAGATGAGCTAATGTAGCTAATTTACAAGCGTTTTTTTCTTACACCTTACTGTATTAACACAACTTTATATAACAATCTGAAACATTATCTCAAAATGCACTATGAGGAAGCTATTAAGCTTCTGAAAACTGCTGCGTATCACAACATCTGCAAGAGAAGCTTTGTACAATTTACCAGCTTTCAATGAGCTCTTATTGGTGCAATGCAGTTGGAAAGGTGAAAATTTTGGTCCTACAATACAGTTGCAAATTGAGAGAAGCAACTGGTGTTTCTCTCCATTCTGAATCCCCACTTCAAGTTATACCCATGATCCTTTTTCCCTGTTGCTATGTAGAAGAAGGTAGTCAGTGTAGCAAATTCAGTGGCCTTTTGTCGTTCCAGTTGGGAGCAAAAAAGTGGCGACATAGTTGCAAAATTCATCCAAAAAAGATAAATTATCTAAATGTAAATCAATTAAAGCTGCTAATTGTTGTAGGTTTAATCAACAGCTTAATCTTAAGCTTCTGTAGGCTGTAAGTGACCCACATAAGAGAAGTTTTAAGCTCTGTGATTGGATGTTCCTTACCAAAATGCACCATAGGAGTCATAGGTAAATACTCCCTTGAAGTTTAATGTACACAGGCTTGTACCTTTCGAATAATTATCAAAGACACATATATTTCCGAGCCTTGGAGGAGCTGTATTAAAAAAATCATGATCTCAGGTCTGAGATAGTTCATAGTTAAGATTTTAAATCACCTTGAGGTAAATTTGTTATTTCTTGCTTGATAAATAAACTATGTTTACATAATTTGACCTGAGTAAAAAAAAAAAAAATCACAATTCTTATAATTTTTATTTAAAATTCTGTAGATTTACATGGTGTTTATTTTTCCTGTGTGTCCTTGAGAAATGATTCGCTGCCTTTGGGCACTTAAAGGAGAAAGTCTTCTTTTCCGCTGCGTCGCTGCTGTCTGAGGTCAAAGGTCGGGGTTAGCTTTGACACAGACTTTCCGGAGTTCTTAGGGATTCAGTGTCTTGCCCAAGGACACTCCAGCTGGGTGGCTACTCGCTGTCACAGGTTAAGGTCTCTCGCAGAGGTCCTGCTAATAACAGCTCCACCATGCAGCCTAATATACTGTAAATAACTGTTTCCTCTCTCCACTAAGAGCAGAAACTGTAACTGTATCCACTTGTGTGTAAATGTCATGTGTTATGATTGGCACTGTGTGTTCTCTCTGGCCAAGACAGTGTGGCATTGTGTGTGTGTGTGTGTGTGTGTGTGTGCTGTATAGTGTGGGGAGATAATGGAATAGAGTTCTAATCCGGTAATCCCAGCACTGGGCCGAGGCTAAGCCAGGGATTTGTGTGTGTGTGTGTCTGTGTGTATTTTTGTACGGGGGGCATCTTTGGCAATCAGCCAATGAAAGAAGGGTGGATGGGCTCACACCCTCACTGCCAGTTAACCATGTGCATGTGTGTGTGTGTGACTATATAAATGTAGATGAGTGTGCTACATGGTTGCTCGCTGTCTGCTCCTAACAGTGATAAAGCGAAGGAGACGGGACCGGTTTAATTTTGGCTCCAGCCCCCTGAGGCTAGTCTCTGAGCACAGGTCCTTTCTACTGGTTTCAAAAGAATGAGCCGGGCAGAGGTATCGGAAGAAAAAACAATATTTCACCTCACCTCAAAAGAGTTTCTTAGTCTTTTGAGGATTGTTAGATTGCAAGCCAGCATTTAAGAGGCATTATCACAGTTTTCTCGGCTGGGGACAGCAAAGGTTTATGGTTACAGCCAAGGCAACTTTTTGTCCATAAGTCCTGACACTGGGTATTATGAGTAATGCAGGAACTGTTTGGTTTCCTGTCTGTGTGTCTTATGACTTGGTAGTTAGTTTATGTTTTGGTTTGGTCAATCATGCATCTGATTCACCAAAAAGATCTGTTTGGATTTGGGTTTGGAAAGCATAAATGGGTCCATTTACCCTTGATATATAGATTCATTTCTGTGTTGTGGTTTGTTTTGAATTGATCTATTCAAAGAAGTCCTTATTTAAGAATTGAATAGCTTATCTTAAGTACAAAATTTGAGTTTTTACCATTTCATTCATTCATGCAATGTGATGATTCTTATGAGGAACAGCAATGAACACAAAAGATAAGGCATCTCCTATTTACTGTATACTTTACACCAATAGATGCAATAAGGACAAAGAGTTTGCATGTTTGCTAGCTTTACTAATCTGAATTGGCATGTTGTCTGCTGCATTTATTCACTCTCTAACACCTTGTGTCACATCATTCAAACATCATGTCATAAACATAAATTAATCAGCTGCTTTCAATTTGCAGTGTTGATTTTTGACTCAGTCTTACATCCAGGTAGCATCTTGAAGAAAATTGTGTAATTTGGATTTCTGAATCCTTTGGTCCACACGTTGCATTTTAGATACTTTAATACTCTTGTTTTCAAACTGAAATCTGGACCCACCAGGAAAAATATGATGACGATGAAAAACCAATAACCTTTTTTTGTCAGAGAGAATCCTGTTTGCACATTAAGTCTGTCTTGTATTGAACTTAATGGCTTTTTTATATCACCAACTTTTCATCTCAGCTAAAATTTTAAAACATTTTGACTTTTGATCATAAATATACTACTTAAAAATGCACAAATAAAGACATGCAGCCTGTGATGAAGGGTCAGGATTGTGCACTGATTGGTGGCAAGCAAAAGGTGGTGCTAAATGTATTAACATCAGAAGAAACAATGCAGAGATACATAAAAAAGTATGTGTGCATGTTCAGCATTATATCTGCTTCCAGCAGTGAGTCAACAGTTGTTGCTTCCTGA
Organism: Ctenochaetus hawaiiensis; assembly: GCA_029783645.1. Lineage (NCBI taxonomy): Eukaryota > Metazoa > Chordata > Actinopteri > Acanthuriformes > Acanthuridae > Ctenochaetus > Ctenochaetus hawaiiensis. The sequence continues at coordinate 8,114,095 of JAPZDY010000007.1, forward strand.
TTTCTTCATCACAATCTTCCTCTTTCTTTTTACCTGCACAGCTTTGCTTCACTCTCTGCACATCTGCCTACATTTATCACCTCCCTCACACTCCGACCCTTCTCCTCTTTCCATCCTCTCCTCATCCTTGAGCTTGTTCATCATCATCATCATGTTTTTCTCTGTGACGCCTCCACATCTGCATCTTTCCTCCCTCTTTTCCTCCCACCCTCTTCACTATATCTCTTATTCTCTGCTTCGTGCATGGCCTGCTCTCGTCTCGCTCACCTTATCGCTCACTCCCCTTTCTCCAACTCTCCTCCCCTTTTCCCATCTCTCTCTCTCTCTCGCTCGCCATTCCTTTTCTCTGACCCCCTCCTCCCTCCCTCCCTCAACACCACTACTACCTCTGCTCCTGAGAGAAGATTGATTGGCTAATCTAGCTGTTTACCCACAGTGCCTAGTAATGCCGAGGAGGAGAGGGCAGTGCAGACAACATAAAGAAACACAACCAAGAGACAGTTGAGGTATTTGAAAACGGAGCTGAGTGGGCAAATGTCAACAGTGAGAGATGAGGGGAATGGAAGATAGGCTTCTTTTTCTCTTAATTAAAATGCAGCAACAGCAGTAGATCTGTGTCTTTGTATGTGTGTGCGTGTGTAAATATATAACACTATATGCAGCTTAATGTGAAATTTAATGTACTATTTGCTTAATATAAGCCATTTTAGGAAAATAAAAGAGGTATTATTTTCATAAACTAATGTCTTACATTTTCTCAGATGCCACATTTCTTCTGATATTAAACTTGTTAAGCAGTTAGTTTTATTAGATTAAGGCCAGTATAGATTTTTAATATATTGATTGTCTTTTAAGTAATTAAATATTGCATCTATTTTCCTGAATTCACCTTTTTAAAGGAACAGGCAGTATTAAAAAGCATTAAAAACATTATTTTGAATATAATTTCTAAGGCATTTCAGCACCTTCTGATGCCTTGCAAAAAGCTCTGATGTAATTGTATTTTTTCCTGTTGCCTAAAATGTTCATGAAATATTCAATCCCAGCTGTTTAAGTTACAGTTAACAGCTGTCTATTATGCTGCAGGTTTGTTTTGCCTATCATAAGACAGATTTTTATTAATATTTATTTTCAAAAATCTGTTAAAAACAGCTCACATATACATTTATTTCTGCATTCAGTGATATTATACACCATTTTTTCTCACATCTTTTTAAGGCCAAAATATCTTTCATCACAGTTAAATCAATAGAAGATCGGTTTTCCCAAAAAAGAGTTCAACGCATCCTGCCTGAACCCCCTGTTCTGCCTCTCCTCACCAACATTGTCAGTGTGTTGTAATGGAAAATGTGAGAAGAGCTCCATTAAACTTGATGATTAGCTGTGTGATTAAGTTAGGGAAAACTGCAATACATGTGTTGAACTGATGTGTTACAGGCAGCGGCTTGTGTGGAAGCCTACGTGAAACTGCAGTCGAACAGACTTCTGACAGTGGGAAATACTTGAGGGATGTAAAATAAAATTAGTCCAATTAAATTACACTGGGAAAAAATTGGATGATAGTGGATATTATTCTGACTGTAAATCATGATTTTGGTACTTGACATTCACAACATGGTGACCTAAAAAAACTTCAGTACTGTCTGAGGAGTGTTAATGTACGAGGTGTTACTGATCATTTTTTAGCTTCAGGTAAAAGGAGGAGAAAGTGTCTCAAGAGCTCAACCAAAGATCCACAAGGACATGAAGGCAGCACGGCAGGGAGTGTGTCAAATTTGACTGTACTGTGATGGAGTCAAATGCTGAATTCAAACATCAGAAAACTTCAACTTTTAACTACCCAAAACAGAAATACCACAAAAGTTACTTGCTTCAAACTATCTGCATAATCACTTAAAGAGTTAAACTGCATTTTCATGAAACAAGAGCTGTTGACTTAAACATTGTATGTGTGCAAAAAAAAAGACCCATTCTGTTTTTCATTTATTCTCACTTACCTGGGTCTAAAGAAAATCAGATTTCTTTAGATAGAGGCAAAATGATGGTTCCATATACAGTATTTAATTACACATAATATTTATAGATTTATTTCAGCATGAAACAAAGCAATTACCAAAATAAACTTAGATTTTCATGTTTCTTTCTCTTATTTGGCACTTGCACTCCCAGCAAAAGGCAGTTGAGCACCAGTTTGAATATTTTTTCATGAACAATTTTAGCCAATTCTGGGACATCTTTTCATGAGACTAACCCTGCACGTGAACACATAGCAGAGGTGGAGCAGACATGGTGAGTGGTTTATGGTTCTTAATGGTACTTACTGACTGATTTCACATCACTTAAAAGCTGTCCAGACAGGAGAGTGAGAAAGTTTCATATGTGCTGACAAATGGAGTCCCATTTTGTTATATTAATGCACTGATGAAAAGAAATGTAACATCAACATCTCTGCATGACTGTTGATGCCAAAGAGAAGATCTCTTATTGTAGTTAAAGCTTCTTTGGTCCTCAGTTGTTCTCATTCTCCTCCATATTCTTGTCTTTTGCCCTCCCTGCCTCCCCTCTGGAGTGTTGGCTAAGTGGATGTTGTGTCTGCAGCATGTATTACTGCTGTCATCCGGTGTGTGTGTGTGTGTGTGTGTGTGTGTGTGTGTGTGTGTGTGTGTGTGTGTGTGTGTGTGTGTGTGTGTGTGTGTGTTTGCGTGTTTGCATGTGCACGCGTCCGCCTGTCTGGTTCAGCACTGCTACCTTGGCAGCAGCTTTTGGGGAAGCGTGCATGCATGCATGTGTGTGTGTTTCTTGTGCCAGTTTAGAGGACCAGCTGGGCTTTCAGAGATTGTCTGTGTGCATTTGTGTGTGTGTGTGTGTGTGTGTGTGTACATTTGTGGTGAGAGTAGCAGCCGTATCCTGTTGCTCCAGAGCGAAACACACTGTTTTGACTGGGCTGATAAATTTGCTAGATCACCACAGTCAGCTATTTTTCCTCCCGTCTCCACACACTCACTCTCTTCCATCTTCACCCCTTCAATCCCCCCCTTTCCTCCCTCTTCCTCTGCCTCTCTCTGTGCGCTAAGGACAGCGGGTCAAGGAGACAGTGATGAGGTACATATCAGTGTGAACCAGAATGTAGATTAGTACCCTCTCCAGGCAGGGACACACATAAATACAGAGATGTACACACACACATGCACACACACAGATACATTTGCTGTCTCTTCCTACTGCTCCCCCCTGCTCAGTCCAGTGTTTATGTCTCTGTCTTTATCCCTGTGAAAGGTATCAGGCAGAGGTCAATAATGTGTTGAGCACTATTGATCTGTCCGGTAGGTCCTATGGGTAAGGGAGGGAGGGAGGGAGGGAGAGATCAATGCTGTTCTGTATAGCCCATCTACATACTGTACTGTGGCAGCCAATCAGATTATTAGTATTTTGTTCTCTGATAGATTATTCATCAGCATTCAGGGTTTGTATTAAGGAGGAAAAACAAGCACATTATTGTGTCCTTGCCAGGAGCCCCGACTGTAGATTTAGACAGTTTATAGTTTTTGCTCCAAAGACGCCGTCAAGGTGCCACAGAGAGGTGGATAATGTTCATTACACGGTCCTGATCGAAGCAAAGTGACTGTTTACAGTAGAAATCAAAGGTTGTTGCTTTATGTTGCATGTCTGCAGCATTTTAGCCTGAAGTGAGATTAAAAGCTCCTCTCTCTGACACGTTTTTAAGTATGATAATATTTTGTGTAACATGGTTTTCCTACATAGATGTTTTTTAAAAACCTCTTGAAAGGGCTCCGAAAACACTTCTGCTCTTCTTTCCTTATTGAGAAATTCTGGATCAGGTGATAACAAATTTTTGCTCTACAGGGTTTAGTGAAGTTGCAAAGTTACATTTGAACTATAGGTGCATCCGAGCTGAATGCAAGTCAAGACGTGATTAATGCTTATGGGGCACTGAATCACAATAAGTTACCTTGGTTATTATGTCAAGGTATTTCTGCTATTATTTGGAGGCGAATACGTTTGTGGTGACAGAAAATAAGGACAGATAGCTTTTTCTTAAGGTCACAACTTGATTTGAATGTTCTGGTCACTTTCTATGTCTCTTTGAACATTAGGTCACTATGAATAGTCTTATATGTCAATGCAAAAGGAGAAAGGGGGGAAGGTTGTCAAATTTCCATCACTTCTGAAGGGCACACAGCCAGACAGCATGATCAGGACCATCTTCATTTTATTTTTAAATAAATAAAGTGTTATTATCATTTAAAGTATATCATAGCTTTTAATTTGATGTTTTCATGACTCCCAGTGCCATAATCTTTGTCATTCTTTTGCACTCTAGAAGGTAAAGTGACAAAGTAGATCAACTCTTTCCCAAATAAATTAAGTCTTAGTGCTGAAACAGATTTTTTATATTGCGATGAGGAAAAACATAATTCATGGAAATATGACCAATTATATTTGAGCTGTTTGAGTTTTAAAAACCACATGTACCATAGATTTCTTAATATAGCGAGCCAGTTTTTAGACCATTAAATCCTTAAAATACATACTTTTATAGAGGCTGACAACAATAAATTACGCTGTAAAAATATGCAAAAGTTAGCAGTTCTCCATTCAAAACTACTGAAACCACAACCATGAGCTACATTACAGGTCAGTAGTCCAAAAGCTGAATTATTGATGGTCAGTTAACATTAAAACTTACCTAATGTTATTTTTATGCAGAAGTGGCTCCGTGACGCTTTGACATGGTGTTTGTGTAGCGCTGCCGAGGAAGGCCATTAAAATATAGTTCACAGTTTAAACAGTGTAAATTTTCCCAGACATTTGAAAATGTGTCCCGTGGGTTTTGTTGAACTTTCAGCCAGCTTCAATGAAAGAAACTTATTCTTCTCCTCGTTGCCGTGTGTCAGGCATTAAAGCCTTTTCAAGTTGTGCTTCCTTCGCACACTCATTCATTTACAGACTTTCTTTTCCATACATTTAGCCTGAAAATGAATAATTCAACTCAACTACAAATAGCCGTGTTAAACTAATTAGTGCAGCACTGTTGTCTGCTGTGGACTGTACTGTCTTGTTTTTTTTGCATAAAGCTCTTGCTCTTGCTGTCCTCGTACCTGTGTGCTCTGTCTGCTTCAGCACTCATTGTTTACCTGCACCGACGTCAAAGAGACAAATTCCTGTAGATTTACTTTTCTTGGTGGATCAAGTTGTTCTGATTCACGGAGGCAGGCCTGTCACAAGGTTTCCTGCCGGTCTGCTACTTCTTCTGAGGATCGAGTTGAAATAGAAAGGTAGATATAGGCGCTACTGTGGGCGCAACTACAAAAACTAAAACAAAAAAAAGGCACTGTTAGATCCTTTTGTATTTCCCAAGGCCAGTTGGTTTTAATAAAGACCGACTGCATACTAAATCTACCTTTGCTGGGGGCAAGTGCACGCTGTCTCTGCCTGCTTCTCAGTTTGCATTCAATTTCAATCAGCAAATTGTGGAATGCACAAGCAGATAGTAGATCATTAGTAGTCGATAACAATAACACAACATGGTTATTGATTGAAAGCACAAATCTCTCTCCTGCTAACATTTTCTTCTTAGTTTTTTTTTCCCTCCCCTCGGTCTATTTTTCCTCATCTGCCTCACTCTTGTATCTTCCAACTCACTCTCTGCTCTATCTCACTCTTGTGCCTCCTCTCTCTCTCTCTCTCTTTCTCTCTCTCTCTCTCTCTCTCTCTCTCTCTCTCTCTCTCTCTCTCTCTTTCTCTCTCTCTCCTGCATCTTCTTATTCTCTCTCTCTCTGCGCTCCTGGAGCGGGGGATGCCAGGGGGACAGAGTGCAGATAGGACCTGTCTCCATAGCAACAGCTTCTGCAAGCTGCTGACACCCTACTGGGGGGGGGGCTGAGGGGAGGAGAGGTTGTGATGGGGAGGAATAGTACAGAGGTTGGGGCACAGGAAAGGTGTGTGTGTGTGTGTGTGTGTGTGTGTGTGTGTGCCAGTGCTGGGAAAAATAAGTGAAGGAGGTCACGGAGAGGAGAAAAGATGGAGAGAAAAGTGTGCAGAAGAAGAGAAGTGAGGGAGACGGATAAGAGGAGAAGGGAGGAGGATGGAGGAGGAGAGAAAGAGGCAGCCGACCCTGCTTCTTCCCCAGGGACTCAGTGGCCTGCTCGTGTTCACTAGCAGAATTAGCATAAAGATGGGGGGAGGCGTGTGTGCGTGTGAATGTGCATGTGTGTGATCCCCCTCCCCCCCCAGTTATTATGTGTGTTGGTTTCTAATAGTCAGGAGAAGAAGGGCAGCAGAGTGTAGTTGTGTACATGCGTGTAATTGGTATTACGCGTTGTTGTCCAAGCACACAGTATGTGTCACATGGATGTAGTGTGTTCGTTAGGTGTGCGTGCTGGTGGAACAGTAGGGGTGTGTGTGTGTGTGTGTGTGTGTGTCAGTGACTCCCTCCCCTGGGTCTTAAACCCCCTCCCTGCTCCGGTCCTGTAGCCTGTGGTTCCCTCCTGTCTGCCCCTCTGTACTGAAGGGCTGCACTTTATGTGCCTGTGATGCAACTGTTTGTGTATCTCTGTGTTTGTGCCTTTGTGTGTGTATGTGTGTGTCTATGTTTGCGCGTTCATGTGTTTGCGGGCATGTGTGTGTTTGTTCCGGCGTGCTTATGTAAGCACCCTGAACACGCGTCTCCAGCTATGTGTGTTGACAAGAATACAGTTATATCATATTTTACTCCCGGGCTGAATCTTTCACCGCCTCTCCTCTATCCTACGTTCTTGTTTTATTCTTCTATATCGTTTGACTGACGTTAAGGAGATAGGAAACAGAGCTATTGATGTTGGATATGGTATGGAGATTTGCAACAGTTAAGCAGTTTTTATCAGGTTTAAATTGAACAGTTGCTTTTTGCTTTTTAACATCTTTTGCTCTTGTAAAATTCAGTATTGCGATGTCCCAATAAAGTTTTTGGCCCCATCCCAAGTCTTAAAATATTACATATTTACACCAAACACAGTGCGTTTGTAAATGGGCAGTCACTCCCAAACTGCTGCACAAACCTGTTGTAATCGCCACAACACCCGATTTAGTCTGAAACAGCCTCTTGTTAGGGACTTCTGTGTTACAGAGTGATGCTTCCATCACCTTGTAAGTAATCTCGGACTGAGTGGAGACACTGTCTGCAGAGAGCACTTCAACCTGTCAAAAGCCAAGTTATTTTAAAGTTACTCACAGATTTAACAGAAATAGAACCACAGATACGATTTACCACCAGCCAAAGTAGCAATTCTTTAAAGCAGTACTGATCTGTAAAATAAAATGCATAGATCAGCCCTGATACTGATAAAGATTGACTCAGTACATCCCTGCTTCTTTTCAATATTTGCCCACATGTCAAGTACATTTAACACAACATTACATTTACAGTCATAAGAACTTATTTTTTGTGTTTTATGAAATTGCAGGCAAAGTTTTTGAAAGGAAACGAATTAAAACTTCTTATATAATACAGAAGACTCAGACTATTTGCTGATGATTTGTTGCTTTATTTTAAACTAGTGTGGGAAAAAAATGTTTTCTCTTAGAATGTTAATAATGAGAATATGAAGCTATAATTGTATGAATTATGTGTTAGATTATGAAAAAGATTTCATCATGTGAGTAGTTAAAAAAATCATGTGTATATTTTATGGACATTATGGGCATTGACCTTTTTTGCCATATTGTTCCTTTTTTATGCACAAAATACTATGAAAACACAAAAAAAAGTTAAATAAAGTAACAGGATGTTGGAACTGAGTTCATCATTTGGAAATAAATGAATAATCCAAAAGTAAAACTCTCCTAATTAAAATTGAATGAACTGCCAAATTATAAGAACCCTTACTGTAAAAAATGGTAGATTAGTAATCATATTTCAAAAAAATGTAAAAATTTATTGTTTTAAGACTAATTGATAACTTGGCGGTGCTTTTTTTTTTAAGAAAATACTGCAGTTTCCTGATTCTTTGAGACATTTTTTTGAATAAAACACCACCTACAACCTCCAACATTAACATAAATTTGAAGTTTCAACCATTGACACTGAAGAAAAATAGCAAGACGACTTTTCCACGTTGATTGTTTTACTTGCAAAGCAAACTGAACTGGTCCAAATAAACTGGCAATTTACTGTATTCTCTCAGTCTATCACCTCATACCTTCTACCTGAATAAGGACTCTATCAACACATTTGATCACACTGGTTAACTAAAGAACTACTCAGTAGTGTGTCTGATGGCATAGATCACAAGACTGCTGCAGTCTGCTCTCTTTGCAGCTCTAAATCAATGACACTTCATGAATGTCTGAGGATGTCAGAGACTCGACTCTTCTGAGGTTAAGAATAACATTTCAGTGGAATTTTCTCCATTTCTTTTCTCTCTTTGTCCACAAAAAGACAAGGTGCTTCCTTTTCTCTACCAGACAGATGAGTGAACAGTTTAAAGTTTGTATTAGAGGACACTTTTCTGTATTAACCATAAACGTAATATGTAGAGGGTGGTGTCGTTGTTTGTTGTGATTGCAGGTGCAGGCACTGCCCCCTGAAGCAATTTTGTGGCCAGTGCATCATGTACATAAATATTATCATAGAGTCAGTCAGAGAGCTACACACACTTACACATGCATACAAAACTCCACTTCAATCGCTGTATTTGTGTGTTTCAGAGCGCCGCAGCAGCGCCCAGCCCAGTGATGGGCAACATGCCCCCGAACGACGCCATGCCAGGCGGTCCCATGCCCCCAGGCTTCTTCCAGGTATGACCTACCTCCTCTGTCACTGTCCCATTCAACCCTCCATCCCTCCATCATCCACAAATACTCTCACTCTGTTCCTCTGATGTTCACCAAGCTTTGATTCCACAAAAATAAGTCAAATGAATTTTAAAAATATTTCATTATTTTTTAAATTCCATCACCAGCACTAAAAGATGACGTGTTATAATTTAAAATACAGTGTGGCTTTTTAATTCAAAGCAATTCAGACTAGTTAATAAACTAATTAATATTTTCGACAAGTAATTTTTTTGGATGTATCAGTATCTGCATTTATGTTTGTACAGAAACTGCAGCAATGAATATTTTATTTGCAGCGTATTTATGAATAATTGGGTTAATCTTTCATTCATATTAATTGATTTAGCTGTTATGACAGTGTCTGCTATACTAATCTTTGCTTAGTTGATCATTCTCTTGTAAAAAACAAAACACTGATTTTCAAAAGAAAAACTTCTCATAACAAACAGCTGTGTGACAGTGAATGTTTGTTAAATATTTAGTTAAGGAAGATTGAGAATTTTCTAAACAAAAGTTGAAGAAATTTGAAAACAAAATTTTGAGAGTTGTGTTTTCAACAGAAGTGCCACTCTGTGTCAGGCAATCAATTAAACTGTAATGCCTTATTAAAAAGTTAATTTCTCAATTGTAAAACAAGTAAACACCTAGTAAAACATTTCTTAAACACTAAATTTTTGTTCTACATTTGTGTAAAACGAAAAGAATATAAGCTGATTTATCATCAGCTGTTAATAATTCTCAAGTATCTATAACAGTCTTAAATAAATAAACAGCATCGGTAAGCGTTTGAGTTCTTCACTCTACAATCAGTAATCAAGTTTGATCAAGCGACACCGCCATTCCAACTCTCCCCCTTATTTTTCCTTCTTCCCGCATTTTTCCAAACACTGTTTATCCTACTCTTGATATTTACACCCACCCGAGCCTCTGATGTTTATTCATCTGTGGCTCGCTCTCGCTGGGCTGCTGTTCGACCAATTCGTGATTCAACCATCCCGCATTCATCCTCCCTCCACTCCTCCGTCTTCATTCCCGTCTCTGTCTCTGACCTGTCCCGGCCTCTGTGAAGGAAAAGGTTTTAGTGTGGGAGATGGCCGTCTGAAGAGACGCACAAACGGACACAGATACTCAGACAAACACACGATGGGAATACGTGCACACGCTCACAAACAAACACACACACACACATACACACACACACATCCTCCGCGAGGCAGCGGTGTGATGGACAGCACTGGCATTTGGCAGGAGGCACGATAAGGTGGTGGAGGAGAGTAGGAGAGAAGAGGCGAGTGACACGTTGGATAGAGAGAGGGAATGATGGAGTGAGATGAAGAGGGTTGAGAGGAAGAAGAGAGGGAAATGTGAGAGATCACTGCCACTAGGATTGTGGCCCAGTGTTTGTTTCTGTGGCTACCTACCACTCCATTGTTTGCCTGCTGAGAACGAGGCAATGTGCTGAGAGGGTGGGGGGGTTGGATTAGTGAGAGTACGACTGTGAATAAGCAAGGGGAAGGGTGGGGGGAGAGAGGGTGAGGAGAGACGCATGGAAGTGCTATTTATAACATTGTTGGGGGAGTGAGAATGGGCGAGGGTTTGTGTGTGTGTGTGTGTATGTATGCATTTGTCTGTATGTTGTGTTCAAGGGACCTTTTTGCAACAGCAAAGGTTTGGTGGTTTGCAGCAAGGTTGGTGCTCATAGTTAGTGACAGGTTTGAAATCTTTTCATCACAAGTCTTCTCATGGTACTGACCTTCAGACCTGACACCTAAAAACACCTTTTCCAGATACTCCACTTATAAATATTAACCTGCTCAGCAAAACAAGTTTAGGAGCTTAAATTTTAAATGCTGACAACGCACATAAAGCAGGACAACGACTTAAACTGAACCAAACAGTCTAAGATCAGATGAATTATTATTTCAGCTTACACATGTAACATTTCCACCTTAAAATTACTAAAAAATAATATTTTTTGTTGTACGTTTTAAGTTGTGTACTTATCATCTCAAATGTATTCGACAATGTTCAAACTTAAAAAAAATCCATAATTTTATTAAAAGTAATGCTGTGTTTAATTTGTTCATTGTTCAGTCGCTAACTTTCATGGTAACACCAGCGTGAGATAGAGGTTGGCAAACATAGCTAAACATAACATGAATGAACCTTTAATATATTACTTTGTTTGTAAGCCTGAGTCAGTCAGTTAGAATTTTTTTAGTAATTTTGAGTGTTTAACAATGAAATAAACAAATTTCATGATCCCACACCACTTTACGACATTATCAAATGGCATCTTTTGTGTCTGTTGTTTTAACAGTGACATCTAGTGGCAGAAATGACATGCCGTGAGTTTAAATGAAGAACTATCTGATCAGAGAGTTAAAAGATTACAGCTTCTACAGTTATTTTCATTTTCATTCAATTTGCTACTTATTTTTTTTGTTTAATCAATGAATAATTTGATCTATAAAATTTAAAATAATATTTAATTCCCATGTTGGTTATGTTTTGTCTGACCTACAGTTTAAAATCCAAAGAGATTAATTTACTATCATGTAGCTCCCACGCACAATAAAACAAATCCTTATAATTAAGGTATTGACAAATTTTCTATTGATTGCTTCAGCTTCAAACGAGGTTAAAAGAATTAGGATGCTGCAATTAAATCAGTTTTTGGGAGGACAGTGACCTAATAAAATCGATCAGGTATTATGTAGACATGATTGATCGGCATCAACAGATGTTTCTTTGTGGATTCTGTCATCATTAAGTTTTTCTGTTATCAGTAACCTTAAATAAACCACCTGACGTAAACAAATCCTAATGAGTTTCTCACAGTGTGCTACTCATAAAAATTCAGGAAAAGGAGCAGTGGAGTCAGATCAGCAGCTGGAGCTGAGGTGTCTGAAGTGGTATCAAGAGGATGGTGCAAAATCAATTAATCTTTATTACATATCAATCCAGATTAGAGCTACGATACCGAGTTGATTAATCAATAAGTCAATCAGCTAGAGAGTATTTTGATCATCTTTTAATTGTACGTTATTTTTTTTTAGCAACAGTGAAAAAATTTGATGGTTTCAGCTTCTTAAATGTGAGTTTTTGCTGCTTTTACTTGTCTACATTAGACTGAACTAAATCTCTTTGGATTCTGAAAGAGTTGTGATGGACATTTTTCCCTTTTCTGATTCCTTAAAGAACAAAATTTTAATTGATCAATGACGAAATTGATCTGGAGATTAATCTGTAATAAAAAACAAGCATTAGTTGAATTACAGACAGACACAAGTTTGTATTAGTTGTTTATATTGCAGTTTTATTTATTTGTGAGACATGAATGATTGGACTTTAGTGTACTGGCTTGTACTCAACCTGTCAACACTGCTGTTGTTAATTAAAACCTTTCAACTTAAACATACAAATATGTGTAGTTTCAACTTCAAAGCTACATACATGCTCGCTCTGGTTAACTGTCGGTATAAATGTACCTGTAATCTCATGTCCCGATGCAAAAGAGGGACTCGTAAAGAACGATACTTTGCATAATGAGTTATTTATTAGGGGGTCGTTAACCCCTTGTCCTGGGGTGAAATATCAGCAATAACACAGCAGTGTGTCAGAGGAGCTGGGGGTTGCTTTCGTTGTGTTCAGGGACACTTTGTCATGCAGGAGTGGGCGAAACAATAAACAGGAAAAACTCCCAACTTTAACTTGTTTTAGTGTGCATCATCCTTGTGGTTTGAAGTTGCCAGAAGTGCCTGTCCTGCTGCTGCCTGTCCTGTTGCAGTTAGTCTTTGGCAACACTGCCCCCATGTGGTTTAGAGGAACACTACATGCAATCCTCTGACCTGAGGGGTCCCATGGATCATCTCTGCCACTGTAGCCACACATATTAAGGCCATCCAGCCAAATTATTATGCTTAATACTGATTTCTCTTCTCTTGTTCGGGCTGAAAGGCAAATTAAAAATATTTTTCATGTTGAACTTTGGTTTTAGATTTTTTTTTCTCAATTTTAAAGAAACTGCCCAAAATGTCCAGCTTTATCCATCATCTCCTAGCTCCTCTTCTTCCTCCTCAACCTAAAGCCCCCCCACCCCCCGGCTCACCTTTTTCGTCCTCCCCTTTTATGATGATTTTAATCTGGATAATTCCTCCAGGTGTAACCTCCCCTCCCTCCCCTCACCCTTTTAGCCCCACCCCTCTCTGATATCGCTCTTCTTTCTTAAAGGGACCACCTGGCTCTCAGCAGTCCCCCCACGCACAGCCCCCCCCACACAACCCCAGCAACCCCATGATGGGACCCCATGGCCAGGTAAGACGCAAA
>JAPZDY010000007.1:8150181-8167719 GCA_029783645.1 Ctenochaetus hawaiiensis
TCGTGGCAGAAAATCGTGATTTCAATTCAAAGCTAAAAAATCGAGATTCATATTTTTTCCTGAATCGTGCAGGCCTAGAGTCCACCATGTTGCCACACTGTTTCTCTACAGTAGCCCAGAATGGACAAACCAAACACTGACTCTAGAGCGTGCCTTTTGCACTTTTCATAATTTTGTGGCCATTGTAGGTTTTCCTGCATGTTTTAAAGGGGTGGATGAGCGGAATGATATTTAGTCGGGTGCAGTCTGTCTCATCACCACTAGATATCACTAAATCCTACACACCGGACCTGCAAAAAAGGTGCTCCTGTGCTCTAGCATTGAGATCCAACAATACTGTCTGGCTCGCAATAGAGAGTTTTAAAAATGAATCAAAAAATATCTTATTTCATCCCTTGCATCCTCTTTCTTTGTTAAACTTGACACCTACATTATCCGCACTGCAACTCAGTTTGGTCAGAGATGCAGGTGTGTTATGCTGGTGGTGACTAATTTAGCCTTAACCTGCTAGTCTCAAGCAGAGATGAGAAGTGAGCTGCGGAAGTCTTGTAAACTGACTTTTTTCTGTCTCTACACCCTCAATTTTTTTTTTTTTTCAGTTTCAAACTTGGTGCCAGTAGCTCAGACTGATTAGGGCCTAAATGACATCATTGGAGGCAATTTATCAGATAAATAAGCTCTACCCAGTGAGGTGTACAGGTATATTAAGGTGATGCATTGAAGGGTACTTGAGCTGTTGAACTTGAGTTCAGCATTAAAAGTGATATACTGTTCACCATGCAAAGACATGAAGAACAACAGCTTATAGAGAGGAAGAATAGCAGTAATGAAACCACAATGATGGAAGATATCGCTCTCATATGAACAGTGTAACCCACAAAACATCCTCTGGGTAATTTGTTTTCTATATTTCTATGCTGATCTGTTCTCATCTATGAGCGTGTGTGTGTGTGTGTGTGTTTATGGGTGACACCATAACAAAATTAAATTCATTGATGTTTCTTTTTCTCCAGGGTTGGTCTTCACATCCCACCATCTGTTTTAATGGGAACCAAGGGGTAAGAAGAACTGATTGACATATTGGCATGTGCTCATTCAGTGATTTAAATCAATCTCAATATTTAAAAGCTATTCAATCTAATTACTTCCCTCATTTCTAACTCTTTCCTTCACATCACAGAGAATCACTATCCCCTCCTCAGAGAATAGAGATGAATTGAGGATATTCACCTTCGGCGTGACTAATGTCGCCCGAGACAACCCACATGGAAGCTTTGACTGCGTCCAACAGCTCAGCACTGGGTAAAACATATTGAAAAAAATCTTTAAAACACACTGCTAGTTAAGTTTTTTTGAATATAATAACTTTTGTTTTCAGTTTTAAGGGAAGATATAAAAGTTTGCACAAGTTGAACGGATGGAAAGGTGCAAACTTTAATTTTAAAGCAAACAGCAGCACAGTGATGCCATAAAAATAGGAAAGATGATGCATTTAATGTTGCATTCAAACATGTAAGGCTGTAATCACCCTTGGTGCACAGTGACTGCAATGATTATATGTTTACTTTGTATTCTGTGTATGGTTTCTGAACAAGTTTAAATATCTTAAAATGTTTCCGCTCCCATACTGCCGTGTAAAAGTCACCCAGCTGGTAACATTTCACCATCAGTCTCTTTTTTAAATGTCAGAGAAAACCCAGGGTTCCTCACTGTGGAGTTTTAGAGAGCATGGTAATATAGAGAAGTGAATTTCAGAAATGTAAAAATTTCAGAAAATATTCATCAAATCTGCTGACTGAGTCCTTTCCAGTCTTTGGAAACACTTGAAGGGAGAAAAATTTAAAACTGATGTCTAATTAGTAGTACAGCAGTCCAGCTGATATACATTTAATGAACATTGCCAAAACATAGGCATCAGTCAAGCAACATGCACTCAAACAATCTTTCAGCTGAAATCAATCATGTACAGAAGTCTTTGTCAGATCGCTGTCTGTACTCGCTGTCCTCCCTCCTCCCAGTGCTGACGAGGAGCTGTCGTGTCTCGGGGTGATTCAGAAGAAGATGACAGTCAACGCCACTGATGACTCGTACGATAAGGCGCGTCAGAGCATGGCCCAAGCTGAGGAGGAGACGCGCAGCCGAGGAGCCATTGTCATTAAACACGGGGGGCGCTACCAGGGTAGGAAACACAGAAAACACTCGCATGTGCACAGAGTCTGTTTGGTTAAACAAAATATAACTCCTGCTAAGAAAGAAGACTGGCCTGAAGACAAGTTACTGTGCTGATAATAGCCAAAAAAAGGATACAGTCAGCCATATTGCATTGGTTGCTATAGCAACATGTGGTAACTAGTGACATAGTCACAGTCAGTGTTGTTTTCTCCTACAGGTTTTCTCTGCTTTTGTCTTTGTTCCATCATAAGCAAACTTATGATACAGTGCACTTAGGAATTTATATGTATATAAACATGCACACACATGCGCACATGCATTATTGTGTAGTAGCTTTGACGGATTATGAGTTTCCGCAGACGTACTTGCAGAACATACAGGGACAACATGCTCACCAAAAAATATTCATACACATGATAAAACCAGTGATTTAGCTTTTTTTTTGTGTCACCGCTGCCTTTCTACTTTCAACCACTAAACCACTTCCTTCCAAAAAGATATTTCAGCCACCATCCTCCTGTGTCAGTGAACACACACACAAGCATCTGCACACATGCATGCGCACTAATTTTGATGATTTTTGTAAATTCAGAGGAAGTAAGTAAAAAAAAAAAAAAAAAAAAGAAAAGAAAAGAAAAAAAAGGAGGAGGCCACTTCCCCACTACAGGCTTGTGTAACTGAGTGGTTATTTCCTAAATTAGACAGCAGCCTTTTTCTCTCTCTGGGATGTTTGTTCATCTTTGTAACCCAACTGCTGGCCTCTGAGGTGGTGAATAGAGGTCTTTTCTGTTTTTCTGCCACAAAATAGGAACCTCTTTCTCTGGGGTCAACAAACTTTTTGAGCATTGGTTTCATTCTTAAATAATTTGGAGGTTTCTAGTGCAAGTAGTTACTTTCTTTTACTTGCAACGTATTAGGAATAAAAAAAACAAAAGCTACCACTCAAAGTAACTCACCTTCTGATGATGGAAACCTCTGGCAGGCTCCTGTGAACCTCCACAAGATTTCTTTTGAAGATATTTTTGCCTTTATGTGGGAAGTGCTTTTGAAGTTTTGATGTGTGATCTCCTGCACCCTCACAGGCAAGAAGGTAACGGTGCGAGCACCGGCTCCTGCCCTGGCCAGCCTAACAAAGCCCCAGCGCTCATCCCAGCCTCTCCTCAGCAGCATCAAGAAGGGGTTTGGCACGAGCAGGCCGAAGAAAAGCGCTTGTGCTTCAAACAGGAAGGGTGTGGGTGACATGCAGGAGAGGCCGCTGAGGGAGAGGGTGACACACCTGTTGGCTTTGAGGCCGTACAAGAGGCCTGAGCTGATCCTGAGGCTGCAGAAAGATGGACTGACAGCAGGAGACAAAGACATGCTGGACTCTGTACTGATGGAGGTAGTTCATTCTCACATTTATCCAGATAAATACTGATCTCATTAAAAATATACAAAAAGAAAACTTTCTATGTTCAAGGGCTGTAACAGGGGCTGTAAAAATGTCTTTTTGCAAAAGTTCACTTTTCTTCTTAGCTCCAAAACCAGACATGATTTTTTTTTAATCTTTCCAATTTGGATAACTACTAAATCTGAAACATAATACACTCATTACACAAGGATATTAGACACATTGTTGGGATCAAGAGAATAAATGAATGAAATGGGGTGAATTTGAACTCTGAGCACTGAAGTTGTATTTTTCCTTAACCTACTTTGTCTCTGTGTGTTTGTATGCAGGTTGGTCAGCTCAGCAGTCGAGACAACACTTTTGTTTTAAAGGATTGTCTGTATAAGGAGCTGCAGAAGGACTGGCCAGGCTACACCTCAGGAGACCAGCAGCTCCTAAAGCGAATCCTTGTCAGGTAACACAAATGGATTCCACAAGGGTCCTTTGTGGCTTTATGTGTTTGCATTTCAACAGCATATCAAGAACTGTGAGGATGGAAAATTTGGATTAAATTTAGACTGCTTGTTCACACCACTCTCCCACTTTCCTTTAGTATTTGGTCTTTTATTGGTTACTGCCCGAAACTCAATTTGAAACTGACTCATTTCACATGAATCAGGCTGTCAAGTCTTCACAAGTTATTGTGTGTTTACCACAACATACTGCTACTACCTGGGTAACATTAAGGTACCTGCGGCACAAACAAACACAAAAGTTCAAAGACAATACATTTACCACTTTGCCCATTCAACTCATTGTATTTTGTAAATACATGCCAGATTTTATCCTTTCAGAATTCAGACTTCTTGGCCGTGTGTTTCTGGGTTTCTAATTGGCTCTTAACATGCGAGCATGTTCAGACTTTTGATACCAGAGGTGTTGTCAGCTCCTGTATGTCTTTTGAGCATGTTAATGCTCTGATTTTGAGACTGTTTTTTTGCTATTTCCCTATTGGGAAGGAAAGGCACTGCAGATGTAGACACGTCAAAGTCTCTACCTACGTGCAAAGAAAAGGTACTGCAGTTTTAACACCTGCCAGATGCAGGCATTAAGTCACTCAGCTGTTTTTTTGTTTTTTGTTTTTTTGCTCCTGTTCACTTTGTGGGTTCTTTTGTGGTTTTTACATTTAACACTTGTTGCACCTGAGAAGTACAGCTGTAACATTAATGGTCACATCTCTTTCCTGTACATTGCCCATATTTATCTCTGCAGAGCTGCGCTGCACTGACGTTGGTCTCTATGTACGCAGGTGGCCTAGATAAGACTGGAACATAAGATTTAAAACTAGTCCGACCCTGGTCACACATGTTTCACATGAGTGACAACATGTGAAATAAACTACAATCAGTTACAAATTGCAGACCATGAAAAAACACACATTTCCAGATTACTTATCTCCTTCTTATTACTGTGCAGGAGACTGTTTCAGCCACAACAGAACCTCCTCACTGTCCCAGAGGCCCAGGTCAGCCCGCTGCGAGACACCCCCAACTCCTCCCCTGCACACCGTCCAAAACCTTCCCTCCCAGAAGAATACACTGACCCTCTGCTGAGTAAGAAGCCCAGGATATCCCGCCTGTCCAACAAAGGAGCCAGTGACAAGTCAAAAGTGAGGCCGCCTAAACAAGCGGATCATAAAGACGTCACGGAAGCTGCAGGGAATGACGAGCAAAAGAACTCCCTTGATCCTCGTAGGCTTTTTGACACCTTGTCAGCAGTCTGCCAGCAGGATGCTGAAGTTGCAAAGAGGCTTGAACCGACTGCTTGCGCTCAGGAGGAGCCCCAGTCAACAGCAGACCAACCTCAAACCAACTCTGATCGTCCTCCGTCCCAGCTGGCAGTGCCAGATTTGGACAGACACACAATCAAAAGGAAGAAGAGCAAACACAAACACAGAGATCAGGTAAGAAAACTACGTTTTATTTAGTTTATGGTCTTTCCTATTTTATATGCAGCATTGGTAAGTGGGATTTTTTTGTTTTTTGTCAAGGAGAAGGACAGGTGGAGAGAGAGAAAAGAAAGGAAAACAGATCACAGTTCAGAGGATCCAAACAACAAAGTTTCCTCAGACTGCACAGGTGAGCGCTGTTAGCTGTTGACTTGTGACATAAAGTGTCAGTTTTTCATTATTTTTAAATTGTTTGACGTTGTTTCTTCAATTTTTTTTCAGAACCAAGTGATATTTTGTTTGAAACTAATGTGCTTCAAGCGGACAGTGACACTGCAGACTATCTGTTGTAAGTACGGTAAACTTTTGATTGGTGTTTTGACATGAATGAATTCAAGTGTTTGTGCAAGCCTGCTCTTGCCTCTGCAGAATAATACCATATTCTGTAGGTAAGCACTCAACTGATCTGATCACCTTTATGTTCTCTTTACAGAACGTACACAGGGATTCGCAGCCTCGACCAGAGACAGAGCTACAAACAGGACTTTAACAGGGAGTACAGCGAGTACAGAGACTTACACGCTCGTATTGACAGTGTGACACGACAGTTCATGGAGCTGGACACTCAGCTCAAAAAGCTACCCCACGAATCACATAAGTACAAGGTAAAGCAAAAATTCAGCAGTGTTTGTCAGAGCAACACTCTTCTGCAGGCCTGCATGTGTTTATTTATTTATTTTTTAGTTTTAGCAAGAAGGGAGTTATCAAAGGAAACTTTTTTGCACCTCAAGCATGTAGCATTTTCTATTATTGTGACATTTAGCACGCTTAAACACGTTTTTATCAGTTTGTACAGATGCACACCTGATGTCTTCTGTTGTATTTATTCTTATTTCTTTATTTATTTCTTGCAGACGGTTCATAACCAAATTCTTCAAGAGTATCGCAAAATTAAAAAGGTAAAAACTTCAAAATATTTAAGTCTGCTGCATAGGAAAACTCCACTCCTCTGTTTTGTTGTTGCATAATCAAATAACTTTATATTTTTCCCTTTAGTCCAACCCCAACTTCAACCAAGATAAGAGTCGCTGTGAATATCTGCACAACAAACTGGCTCACATCAAGAAGCTCATATCAGAGTACGACCAACAACAGCTCAGTGTGGTTTTATCAAATCATAGCTGAACTTTGGAGCATTAAACTTACAAGGTATGATAATCACCCTGAGGCCGGTGATGTTCACGCTCCTGAGCTGGAATCTTTGGCCTTCATGGCTAAATGTCGTCTCATGAGACCTGCTGGAAATTTTATTAAGGTTGGAAGTCATTGTGAAGAGCAGCAGTGGTTCGCTGGAAAAAAGACGCCCAATAATGTGAGCTCATAGAAGATGGAAAGTTTTTCTTGAAAAATGGTTCTACTAGTGGGCTGCCACTTCTGTGACAAGACTGTCAATGACACAAGGAGCAGCAATGGTTTTAGAAAGGCTCTTACAGCTAAAACTCTTTTTCTTAAAAAATGCAAACAGATTTGTGTAGGGATGTGGTGTTAAGCCTAAAACATTTGTTCCCATCCCAGTCACACTTTTTTGTGTGTGTGTGTGACTTAAATCAGTTTGGGTATTTGTGTTAGCCATGTCAGTGTTTGAGCTGGAAGCATGAGATAACTGCATGCTGTACATACCCAGACAGCTCATATGAATGGCAGGTGAGCATCCTGGTGGGATGCAGGTTTGTAAGTCCAGAGAAGACTTATGTTCCTTCAGTTTCTTTACAGTGTTGTCAGTGCCTAAAATGGTTTTAATTCTGTTCCACTGGTGTTGTCCTTCATGTGGCTTTCTTTGAGTACAAAAGACTGTTACAATAAACATAATGCTAACTCAGAGTTGTATAAAGGGATTTACAGTATGAGCTGCAGTCAAAATGTTTTAACTTACAGCTGATTTTACTTATTAGAGTACAGAAAGTAAATGTTACAGTAGGCTGTGCCTTTGAAGAGAAATAAAAAGATTTTTTTTGCATGTGTGTACTTTAAAGAATGCATGAGGAAGAATCAATTTTGTCAGTTTCAAAATAAATTCATTTGTATTTATTTTGTATGATAATTCCCTTCATTTAAATGTTGTTTCATTTATGGGCCCACTTAAAAATCTCATCAGTTCACTTCAAATACTGTAAATCTAGAAAACCTAAGTTAAGAATACATACAAATGAAACTTTACCAATTTTAATTCATTGGAATAAATACTAATCTTTGTCTATGACAGTTTAACACTTGTGGGACATTTATAAAATAGATTTTACTTTAAATTTAAAAAAAATTAGCATAGCCAATGAGATGTGTAAACTTAAATCTTATGTTCTGGTTTACTATGCGGCTTTCCTAAGGAAAAGTAAAAACCTCTTGGTGAAGAAAAGGTGAGTAATTTACAGTTTTCACTCCTTTTTATCACTTTGCATTGAGATAAGTCAAGCTGCGACCTTATTGGACGAAAGGGATGAGTGACTATTGTCCGCAGCTCTCATTGGCTGCACAGTCACGTTGCAAGGCTCACGTCTATTGGTTCAATCTAAAAGAAGGTCTCTGATTTGTCCATTTTCGTCTCCATGACCTTTCACTCCCGACAACCTCATCAGCTAGTTAAGGTTAGTTGTAAACACTGAATGTGTGGCATGACTAAGTAACTAAACTGCCCTTGAACTTTGTGACGGATTTTACACTGAGATATGAGGCGAATAAAAACACACGGACGGAGAGATGCAATTTGTTAAGTGAACGTTTGTGGTGAGTAAATAAAGATATGTGTCGCTAACGTCTCGGCAAACTGTGCTAATTGAGCTAAGCTAACGAATATGACAGCTTCGTCGTTTATGACATTAGCTACTTTCTCAAGAATTTGACCTTTGTAGCTTTAAATGTTGCACGAAAGAAGTGCGAGTTTGTTAGCTAAAAGACGTCAGTTTTTTTAGCTTTAAACGCTTCCTAAAAGCGGTTTGATTTCCTTCCCTTAATTTCGATAACAACACAGTGGTGCATTTAGAGGTCCTGCAAGTATAAAATGTCTTCACTACTTGAATCATGTAGAAAAAATTTGTCAGAATATATTACTATGAAGCAAAATAATGGGGTGCATCTGATTAAAATTGTGGAGGGCTGAAATTTACCATCTTGAAAGATAAGAATCTACGTTGATAATACTACTTTTGACATTTTATAGCCTCTCTAAAATTGAAGACTTTGTTTATATTAATACAGAGAGCATTTGTGTTCACATTTGCAAGAAAAAAAAAATCTCAAGATGGGATATGTTCGAAGGATTACAGAAGCAAAGACAGACTGTAAGGATTTGATAAAGCAAGCAACTAAAAGATCTAATTGTGGAATTTTGGTACTACTTTAATACTTTACTCTGCACTACTAAATTTGTAGCACTGCATAAAACAACAATCTGGATTCAATTTAGTTTGAATATTACTCTTTGACACTGTTGTTTACTGAGCTCTCACACATACCTAGTTCGATCTCCTTGCCAGTCTAATAAAAATAGCAGTTAAACTGAAAGGTTAGCCAGCTTTTTCTTGTGGAAACAGACTCATGATTCACCTCGCTCCCTTTCTGCAGCCTCTATGATTATCTCTGAAGTCATGGTTGGGATTTTCCAAAGAACACTAAAAATGAGGGCTGCTCTCAGACATCTGAGCTCCCATAGCACCCTCTCCTCTGCAGCCACAGCGGTATTTTCCTCTGGGGGTCCCCGCAGTCCATTTCTCCCCACAACTTCATGGCAGTTTGGAGTCTGCAGTCGAATGCTGCACACTGGGGCAGAAAAGCCCAAGCAATCCCCTGCTGCAGCCCCAGACAGGCTGCCTTTCTCTAGAATAACTCAGGAGGATTTGGCCTTCTTCAGGAAGATCCTACCAGGCAGAGCCATCACTGACCCAGACCTGCTGGAGTCGAGTAATGTGGATTGGCTCAAGTCAGTGAGAGGTGATGATGCTACAGTTGAATTTAGCTCACTGCACTTTAAGATATGTTTTCTTCCACCTATTCACTGATGATATATTGTCTGTTTTACATTCCTCCTCTGCAGGTTCAAGTGAAGTGTTGCTGAGACCTCAAACAACAGAGGAAGTTTCTCAGATTCTCAAGTAAAAACCACACAGCGAATGGAAGGACAAACACACAATTGGAGGGTCCATAAGGTGGCTAAAGTTGTTGTATTTCTGTTCCTGTAGGTATTGTAACAGCCGCAATCTGGCAGTGAACACTCAAGGAGGAAACACTGGGCTGGTTGGGGGCAGCGTGCCAGTTTATGATGAGATCATCCTCTCCACTGCTCTCATGAACAACATCCTCACCTTTGATAGTATCTCTGGTAAGTCTTAAATAGTTAAGTTTTGCCTTTTCAAAAAAAATGTTAGCACTTAAGAGTATATTTGTCTGATTATTCGCTCCATCTGTCAGGCATTCTGACTTGTCAGGCAGGTTGTGTCTTGGAGAACTTGTCCCTTTATCTGGAGGAGAGAGACTACATCATGCCACTGGATCTGGGGGCAAAAGGTAGTTGCCACATTGGGGGAAACGTGGCAACTAATGCAGGTGGACTGCGGTTGCTGCGATATGGCTCCTTACATGGAACTGTGCTGGGTCTGGAAGTGGTAAGCAGAGAATTTTTCACAAGTCTTGTTTTGAAATCAATGACGAAAGATGTGGGATGGTTTGTTTCTGATGATGAAGGATAAGAGCACTGATCTGATGTTTGTGTGTATGTATGATGTGGCATGTACAGGTGCTGGCAGATGGGCGAGTGCTTGACTGCTTGGCCACACTGAGAAAAGATAATACAGGATATGACCTCAAACAGCTCTTCATAGGATCAGAGGGCACACTGGGCGTTATCACCGCCGTGTCTATTCTTTGTCCACGCAAACCCAAATCTGTTAATGTGGTTTTTCTAGGTAGGGTTTCCTCATTGCTTCTCCCTTTACAACTGATAAAACTGACTCACTGTAATTCTGACACAGATATTGGTGAGTGTTTCTAAGCAAGTTGAGAAAATGGTGCCACAGTTTAAATAATGTTGTGATGACTTTGTGTTCCTGCTTTAATGGACAAATTAAATTAATCTCAAATTCTTGTTAGGTTGTGAGACTTTTGAGCAACTGCTGAAGACATTTCAGCTCTGCAAGGGCATGCTGGGAGAAATTCTGTCAGCGTACGAATTTCTGGACAGTGAATGTATGCGGCTGCTGAATACACACCTTAAACTACCCAATCCCATCTCTGGTAGGTACACACACACACACACTAATGCTTCCTTTTTGCTCTTAAAACAATTAAACACACATATGCCAAACTCTTCTCTCCATCTTGCAGATTGTCCTTTCTACGTTGTCATAGAAACCTCTGGATCTGACCCAAACCATGACGGGGAGAAACTTCACAACTTCTTAGAGGAGGCGATGACATCATCATTGGTCACTGATGGGACTGTGGCAACTGAAGAGTCAAAAATAAAGGTAATTTGATAAAAAAAAAAAAAAAAAAAATTGCCACAAAAACTCATGAAAGTTTCAATGAATAATGTTGTTTTGGTGCTAGAATGATATATCTTTATCTGGCACCTTTGAAAAGCTTTTGATTTACTCTTAGTTGATCAGTTTTAGACCAGGGGGCTTTAATTAAGACTACTGTGTGGACTCAAAACCAGGCTTCATTAGATTAGATGCTAATGATGATGATGCAGTAAATCCTTCCATTTTCATCTTTCCAGGCTCTTTGGTCAATGCGTGAACGCATCACAGAGGCACTGACGCACGATGGCTTCACTTACAAGTATGACATCTCACTTCCAGTGGAGCGAATCTACCAGCTGGTGACAGACATGAGGGAGCATCTAGGGAACCTGGCCAAGAGTGTGGTGGGATACGGACACGTAGGTAAGTCGAGAAGATGGAAGAACCTGAAAAATGTATTACAAGCCTGCTAGAGAGAGATATGATTTCTGTTTGGTTACTATACCTACAACAGCTCAATTTCCATTCCAAAGTAATTTGCATTTGTATACAAAACACCAAGTTTTTTTTACTGCAAACCCACCACTTTCCATCTGCGCTTTTAGGAGATGGAAACCTCCACTTGAACATCACCTCTCCTGCCAAAGACCCTGCTCTCCTCGCTGCCATCGAGCCCTTTGTCTACGAGTGGACGGCCAGTTGTCATGGCAGCATCAGTGCAGAGCACGGACTGGGCCTGAAGAAGAGGAACTACATCTACTACAGTAAACCCAACCAGGCTGTGGCTCTCATGGGCAATATCAAGGCCATGCTGGACCCCAAAGGCATTCTCAACCCGTATAAGACTTTGCCAGATGACCTGAAGTGACCCACAAGGTCCCGCTGCTGTCTGGAAGGTGGTAATGCAAACAGAACTCATGCAGAATCTTCATTTTAGCTAAAGTTTCTAATTGCCACATGTTTTTTATGGCAGTTCATGCCCTTTCCTGTGGTACCTTTTTTTGCACATTTAGTGCAGAGCTGCAGGTTTTGCAGCCATTTGCCAGGCAACCCACAAAGACAAGTGGTTTCACTGTCAACTGCACACAGCATTTCTTTCAAAATGACATCCACTTCAACCGCCTGCCGACTTTGCATTGTAGCAGTCCTTTATTATTAACTACCTCTGCTACTCACATACAGAGTAGCCTCAGTGTGATTTAGTCCATGTTCCACAGACTAGCCAACGAGTTTCAGATGTTAAATTAAGAGCACTTATTGCTGAAAGGGAGTGAATGAATAAACATGATTGAGAGCTGTAGGCATTGGTGTGCCTACAAGTCACCACTAGGGGGCAGACAGAAAATGAGAGAGAATGAGTGCAGTAGTGTCTGAATGTACAGTATAAGGTCTTTTAAGGTTTTTAAAATTGTGTAAATAATGGAGGCTCCAATCTGTGACAGTTCTGTTTCTGTGTAATAGAGCCCAGCATTTAAATGACTCCTTCTGGAGCAGCTGTGAGAGAAATATATTGCTTACCAGCTGCAGATTTATGCCTTAAAGGATAGATTGAAAAATTTTCAAGCCTGTCATAAAGCAGTTGTAAGATTGTCCTATGTACATTGAAACAAAAACCTCACTTTGTGACCTTCATGGAGGTCTGATTTATTCCAGGACTGTTTTACTAGAATGCATTAGTTTTGGATAGGTTTGCATAAAATGAGCCAAGAGTGCAGTAAATGTTTTATTACATATAAAAAAGACAAAGCAACAGTTATTCCAAAACAAACCCAGCATTTGTGAACAAAATTCATTTGTAACTGCACACCCAGGCAACTTTATCTGTTTGAAATGAAGTCAGAATAAAACATTTTTCAATGAAGATGGAGTGTTTTTTCCCCCCCTTGTTATTCAGGCAACTTGTAAAGTGTGGCATGATGGGAAATGAGAGGAGGAGAAGATGAAAGCCCACCTCGCTGCCGAAAAAACCACTTCAGCTCCAACGTCTTAAAAACATAAAATCAGCTAACAAGCCTTCCTCAGTTCCTCTCTGCCTGCACAGAAGACATTTTTTAATCAGCCACAGTGAGTGTATGAAGTTTGACAGGCAGAGAGGATCAGTTCATTTCATACTCTTATTATAAGATACAGACTAATGCCTATTGGCAGGTACTTGATAAACATGAATCTTATCCTTTTTTACCCCCCATACAACAATCAAGCAACAGTTTCCTAACTTTTCCTTCTATTTCTCAACAACTTAATTCTCACAAGCTCCAATAACGACAATATGGATACAGAAAGTCCAGTAGAGTAAATGCTTATATATGTATACAGTCAGTTTTACGCACTGTCCTACATATCCTCAGTAGTGTGGTAGCAGTGGAGGTTTGATACATAAATATCATCCTATTTTTTAAAAAGTTTAAAAACAATTTTGATTCTATTGGCTCGTTTCCTTTTGTAAGTGAACATAGTTGTGTTTTGTTTTGTAGTGTGTGTGTGTGTGTAAATAGTTGGCATGTTCTTATAAAGCTTAATGAGTGAAACACTTGTGATTGTCTCTGAGCAGGATGCCACAAACACTGGCTGGGGTTCAGAAACTGATTTGCAACAGACACTCAGTATGTAGTGTACGTAATATATATGTGTGTGAGTGTGTGTGTGTGTGTGTGCAGTCTTAAATGGGCTTTAAAGCATTGGGATGGGAGTACTACAATATGCCATCCGTTGTTCTTCACACTCAGTAACAGTCTACAGTTCAGGTCAGTGCGAACACATTGGCGACAGGCTTGCATCCTGTAGCAAAAGGCTGGCTTATTCAGACAGGACAGTTCCAAACGTCTGCGTGGGTTTCAAGTCTAAGAGAGGGATGTCAGTGGAAGGCAACCACAGTGAAAGTAAGAGAGCAAGAGAAGGATGAGGCTGGATGACACTTAAACAACTCTTCGTCTTCTGGTTCTCTGTCCTCCCTATCGTCCGTCCTCCTTTAATGAAACACTGGGTTCTTCTCCAAGCCGTTCCCTGACGTCAGGCAGCTGCCTCTGAGGCTCCTCTCCCTCTCACGACTCCTTGCCCTTCTCCAGAGAGCTGTGAATCTTGTCCAGGGTCTTCTTGATACGCAGTGCAGTCAGCCTAGCAGAGGGGTTCTGGTACCAACACTCCTTCATCAGTTTCACCAGAGCAGAGAGAGTCTGGGAGAAAAAACAGGACAGGAAATAAATGAGAATCATGCCGTGATTAGAGCTACAGAAAGGAAATCCTGCACTCAAGGTGACTGCAAGAGCTTTTGAAGAGAGCAAGAGCTGCAAATATTCATATCATAAGCTTACAAAAGAAGATGTTAAGAATTTGTATCCAAATATTAAAGAGTGAAGCTCAACTCTAACTTTATAATTGTCCTCTAAAACAATTTAAGCTAGAAAATGAGGGGATGAAAAAACATAAATGGCCACTTTTACTGCAGCTTCTTCTGTAGCCAAATATTTTGACAACCCAGAAAAACCTGTATCATTCTTTCTTTGAACAATTTAATATTTAAGGACTTACAGGATCAGAGAACCAACGATTGGGAATGAAAGGCCTTTGCTGCTCCACACACACCACCTTCCTCATGTCCTCAAAGCTCGGGTCATTTGGCACCTGATCGTAGAACGGAGGCTTGTACTCCTCAACGATACCTGGGGGGTCACATTGAGATGATAGATATCAAAGCACATAACTGGGCCAAGAGGATGAAATGAGAGGTAAATTAGCTCACCCTCCTCAAAGCATAACTATGATGCTGAATGTACAATATCATGGGTGTTTCAGGTGGCTGTTTGTTCATTTTGTCACAGTCCTAAAAAGGCCTGAATTGCATGACGCTCACCATTGCTGTATGTGCGTCTTGCTATCTCCCACAGCACCAAACCAAAGGCCCAGATGTCCACTCTCTTATAGGCATCAAAGCAGTCGGTCTGAATGGTCTCATCCAGCACTTCAGGTGCCATATAACGCTTGGTGCCAACCTTCGGGTTGTTGCCCACATCCAGCAGGTTGTCTGCCTGGGAGTGGGTGACAGCCAGCCCTGTAAACATGCAGTTGCACACAGTATTATAGCAGGAATTTCATAAAGATCCTGGCACATGAAGACATATCAGGTCAAGGATGAACAGACCAAAATAAGAGATGATCAGAGGAGAGAGATGCAGTCAATACATTGTTAACATTTTTAACAACAAACATTGTTAACTGATAAACAAAGTAATTTTATGAGGAGCAGTTAAGAAAACTGCATTTGCCTGCAGTAACTCCACCACTATGTTTCTGTGATCTAGACCTTCTCTGATCTTCGCAAAATGTCAGTGCAATGCTGTTTTTAATAATGACATTTAAAATTAATTGTATACAAAGAAAAAAACTTCAGGTCATTGTCCCATTAGTTCTACTAAAATGTGGCAGATAACAACTGGTGGGTATACTCATGTAAAGCAGGAAGTACTGAAGTAAGATATGAAGGTTTGAAAAACTCAAACACAAAACAGTTTAATAGAAGCAGATAAAAGTAAAAAAGTGGAGGGCGGACTGACCCAGGTCTGCGATGCAGCAGCGCAGCTCCTTCGTGACCAGGATGTTTTTGCTCTTCAGGTCCCGGTGTGCGATGGCCGGTTTACCCTCTGTGCCAAAGATCTCAGTGTGCAGGTGCACCAGGCCGCACGCTATTGATGCCGCCATCGCCAAGCCCTCCGACGTCTCCACGGCAACTCGCTGCAAGTAATCATACAGGGAACCGTTCTCATGGTAATGAGTGATGAGCCACAGCTGGGTGCTGGAGTTGCGAGATGTCATGTCAGACGCCATGAAGCCTGAGAGGAGAGACAGAGCAACATGACAGATGAGAACAAAAAAACTGTTAAGTCTATACTGGTGCTAGTCTTGCATGGCTCGCATATATTACTGGCCTGTTTGCAGTATTGCATTAAAGTTGATTGCAAAGGCGCAGGTCTTTGAACCTGCTTGAAATCATAAACATGCTTTAACACAAGAACATTTAAAAATGATGGACCATTCTCTGTTTTGCTGTTGTGTTTAAGTGACAGCAGACTTTGTGGTCTTTTGGTTTCTCTAACAAAGCACAGCCAAACAATATGTGCGTGAAACAATGAGACAACTGCAGGAAAACACATGCAGACAGCAGAAAAGAGCCCTTTTCTTACATAAAGTGAACAAAAGAATGAAAGGAACTTAAATTTTTACTCATATATATTTTCCAGCAACCTTTAAGGCCTTAATATTTCCCTTAATTTCACAAACTTTCAAGCATCAAGCATACAGGGTTACACAAACAGGTCCCACTGTATGTAGCACTCACCTAGAATATTTTCATGTCTTAGCAGCACAGTATTGTAGATTTCGGTCTCTCTGAACCAGGACTTCTCATCCCTTGACGAGAAGATTTTTACAGCCACGTTCTCCCCCTGCCACTGGCCCCTCCACACCTCCCCGTACCTTCCTTTGCCTGTAAGACAGAGAGATGGGAAAAGGTAAAAATTTGCAGACACAGTAGAACAGAAAAGGGAATATAAAGATATACGGTTTTAAAAAAAAGAATCACTGCCTATATTTTTAAATTTGAAGAGTGTGTTCGGGAATTTTCATATTATTTTATGACTTCATTCCCACAGCAGCTGATGGAGCTCCGAGTCGGTTTTGTCAGACAAACATCAGAAGTTTCCGCACCAACAGCACAAAGCCAAATTTTTCCGATTCCAAACACAAAATGTACAAACTGTACTGCAACTGTGGTACAAAACAGGATCCCAAGGCATGTGACCTACATACTTTCATCTGAACGCTCAAATTGAAATTTGTCAGAGTTGCCATGACAACGAGAAAAACCTATCAACAATAACCTGGGACAAATGACGTAACTTTGAACTTGGTCAACAAGGCAGGGAACGGAAAGACGAGGGAGGAAACAACTTGAGTTTTCACCGATGTTCCAGTAGTCAAAAATGCAGTGACTTCATGTCATTGTTGCCTTAACGTCATGTTTAATGTCGCTGTCAGATCTGTATCTTAATGTGGGTTCCTTCCTACATTAAGTATGTGCAGTGCAGTCATCCAGAGCACTGATAAACAGCACACTGAACAAAGCCAATGCAAAACTTGTGGATGGAGACAAATGTTTGAATAGACTTCTGGATTAGTTAGACTTTATTAATTAAAATTACTAAGTAAAACTATCCAACCTGAAATTAGCAAAACAAAAAAGTTTAGAGGACCTGCACTATTTAAATAACATGCAGACAGAGATATATATCTAGACTGCAGATGACTTGATGGTCTGCTGTGTGTTAAACTTACCTACACACTCCATCAGACTGATCTGCCTGGCCACAGTTCTCTGGACGAGGAATGGAAGACCTGAGCCGCTTCCTGATGTACACGAGTGGTCCAGCAGGTCCTGAAGACAGACACAGATATCAGATAAGCTGCGTACTAGGCCTGCACGATTAATCGTTTTAGAACCTCGATGTAGATTCACCCCTACATGCGATTTCATTTCTAAATTA
>JAPZDY010000007.1:8167938-8179468 GCA_029783645.1 Ctenochaetus hawaiiensis
TGCAGGCCTACTGCGTACCTTATTATCTTTCGAAGAATCACACACATACACACATCATATGAGTGGTAAGGCTCATATGATGTGGCTGCTAGCCAGGCTAGAATTCAATATCTTCGAAGATTTGGAAGATTAAAACATGTACGATGGGGTTTAGACTCCGTGCATTCATTTACAACAAAAATCTTTTCCTGCACAACAGAAATTCAAGATCTCATAACCAAAAAAAACAGTCTTTAAGTGAAATTAGTGTGCCTGTAAGTTTTACTGAATAATCAGTTTTATGCACTTTGTAAATATCAATTAAAACAGCATAGGAGGGGGGAAACTACCTCACTAATACAGTGACTAAAAATATCTCTATCAACAAGAAACTCCCTTATTCTTACCGCTAAAGTGCTGTCTCCCACATTGGAGGTGATGAGGCCGTCTATAGCTCCCTGCTCAGTGTCAAACTCCTGCAGCCTCTGCAGGCGACCATGGTGGAGCCTCCTGCAGGCTAGAACTGACACTACAGACAGCAGAGCCAGAACCACCACTGGACCAAGTACAAAGACTGCTAAAGTCTCCACACGGTATGGGACTGGCTCACCTTCTGGAGCTGTGAGCAGGAGTGGAGTTTAATCAAATGCAGAGGAGAGAAAAGGAACAATGTCAAATAGTGATATATCTGATTATTAAATAACCAGCTAGAGACCACAATTGTTTTATTTGACACTGATAAGATCTGTTAACCACCTGTTGGAAGCAGAGACATCAGCGAGCTGGTGGTGGTGTTGCTGTTGCACATGTCCTGGGAGCAGCAGAAAATGGCCTGTTGGAAGGACGGAGGAGTGGAGCAATGCATACGGATTTTCTCGGGCCCCATCAGGCAGCCGCGCTCAAACACCACCCCACCACTGCTGACTTTGACAGAGGAGAAGCAGCGCGTACCGTGGCACTGGGTGGCCTGGAGGCATTTAGGGCTATCACACAGACACGCCAACTGTCCATCTGCAGAGGAGATTATATGAGTTCACCACAGACTCATGCAGTTTCGCAATGCAACACACACACACACACAATTATTTAAGGCACCAAGCCAAGAAAGACTTCTGTCTCACCAACTTTCTCACTCTTACTCAAACCAGCAAGCTGCCCATCTGGCAAAACATAACTGTGCACTAAAACTCAGACAAGCAGCAACCACTTTGGTCATCTTAAACTGCACCCAAAAGTGAGTCTGTAGTTGCCATATGTGGAGAAAACCATGGCCAAATGACAAGTCCTTCATTTTCAACTCATATTTTATTTTATTCAATGGCTAAAATATATCAAGCGCGTGATTCAAACACAGCTCATTGTTAAACTGCATGTTTCTCTCAACAGCTTTGTGGAGTGATTCATCCCAGCTGGAACAATTGATCATAAAGCTTTTTTTTCCTAATAAGGACCAAATACCTGTTGCAAAACTAAGCTTGTGGCAAGATGATAAGCTGGATGGAACTTGTCCGCACTATTTAATTTCAAAATCTTTTAACAGAACACGTCTCGTGAAACGTCAGAACAAAGCAATGCAGTCAGATTGTGTTACACTGTTTTATCTCTATTGTTCATTCTATTGCAACTCCTGATGACACAAACTTTTGCATCATTTGACATCTCAGATTTGTTAAGGCATTTAATGTTTTAAATCTCACAAGAGATCCATTAGTTTTGCCTGGTGAAGACACTTGGCAGTCAGCCTGTCACCTCACTCTAGATCCTGCTTTTACTTTGAAAGGTTATTCAAAGAACTCAAGAAATATGTTACTTGGAAAGAGACCTGGATGCTGTGAGACTAGATAGATAGATAGATAGATAGAACTTTATTAATCCCTTTGGAGACTCCCTCAGGGAAATTATGGCATAAGAGGCATAAGAGCCGGAGAAAAAAATTTAAGCCAAAAAACTTAGATTTATTCATTTGTCAGAAGTTTTGGTCCAAAGCACAGTAAAAATTAAGTGCAATCCAACACTTTCAGAAAAAAATGTTTCCATGTTTCCAAATGACAAAAAAGGCAGAAGGTTGTGAGTACATGAAGATACACACAAGCAGAGCAAATGACAATATTTGTTTGAGAGAGAGCATATTGGGTAAATACGTATTCTCTGGTTAGTTTTCAAGCAAACACAGAAGGGGGTTCTGCTTTGTAAGCAGAATTAATTAAGCTAAAAATGCAATCACACAAAAATGCTTTCTGGACATTTAATTAGTTGTAGCAATAATAATGTACACATGTTTTGCAACACAACAGTTGTTGTTCTGGTAAATTGGATAAGGTTTATTAATATCTAGAAAACTGTTTTGTCTGTATGTAAGCTTATATCCTAAGCTTTGCAGTGCAACATTTCTAAATGGCAATACTGACACATGCACCCATAGTACAAAAAAATCCACCAAGTCTACATGCAGTTTAAACCTGAACTAGACTTCAAATCATCACTCTACACTCTATAAATCTCTCCACCAGAAATGTGTAATGACTGCCCTTCCTTAACAGTTGTCACTAAAATAAACAGCTGCCAACAATAAATACTGCCCATAATAATTTGAGTGTAAAGCAAGAACAGACAACAAATAAGAGGCATCACAGTCCGAAGGCAAAAAAACATAAACTGTACCTGTGCCCTCAGCTGATGTCTGCAGAGTCTGCAGCAGGAGCAGCAGAAGGACGTGGACACTGCAAATATCCATGTTTCAGTGCACTGACAGAGGGAGGGAAGAGGAGCCAGAGGAGGTTCAAATGAGTACACTCATGCAAAGAGGATAATTACATTTACCCCCTCTATGTATGCTAATGATTCCTGTCAAGAATTCAGACAGAAAGGAAGCAACAACTTATAATGTCTGAAAGAAAGGAGTCCTCTGTCTTTGTCAGAGCTTTATTTATGACACACGCTGATAATGAAATAACTACAGTAACAAAATCCTGTCGATAGTTAGAAGCTAATTGCTACCTATGGCTTTGAAGGGTAAATTTCGCTCGACTGGAGGTGCTCCTCTGCAGGCTAATAGTTATTGTAACGTTAGCACTGACAGTAACTAATAATAAAAATTCCGCTAGCAAGCTAACACCTTAAACTTCAATGTCACAGACTCTGGTTATGACGCAAGTAAACGAGAAAGCAAAGCTACGAGCGACTTCTTTGTAAAACCTCAGAGACTGAAGGTCTGTTTGTTTGCTGCAGCTAGCAGGCCATTAACAAGCGGTTTTATTAGCCGTCCACAGGCGCCTCACAGGCGCCAGTCAGACAGACGGCTCCTCGATGCTGCTGCTAGCTCTGCAAGCTAAGCTAGCTGGACAGCACAAAGCCCAGGCAGGCAGCCTGAGCGAGGACTGTCAAGAAAACAGCTACATAAAAACATCCACATACCTGGCACAAGCGAAAGACAGAGCCTAACTCATTATGTGATGCCTGATTTATTCCTGTATTAAGTTTAAATCATCGTCTCGGCGTGATTTGCAACGCAAAGAGCCGAAGGCAGGACCACAGCCCAGCCCACACTCTGGCTCTCTTCCCTTCCAGCCACACGTGACGTAATCAAAACATTATCATCAAGGTGCATTGTGGGGCGGGGGAGTCCTCCTACTTGTAAGCTAAAATAATCATATAGCGTCGCTGCTGTATTAATTCAACCGGAATAACGTGAAAATTATTTAATATTTATAAGCATTTACGTGCTACTAATAACAGTTGAAGCATCGTCAATGTACTTAATGTTTTTCATTTTTTGATAAATATTTTGCTACTCTTTATTTAACCAAATGTAAATTCAGAAGTAAAATAATTTAGGTAGTAAACAATACAAATAAAATTGGCAATGGACAAAAACAATTTACTTATACATTTACAGTTTTTTTTCATATAAGTAAATATGACTTTAAAATTACCATCAAAAAATATGTCATTATCTAATATGTATCATACTCAGATGCCTAAATATAAATTTAGAGGAGGAGTTGTGTATGAGCACATCCCCTCCAAATACACACCTTATGACTCATGCAGCTTCAGGGAACATCAGGGAGAAGTCGCTGCAATTTCAGCAAAATCCCAACAGTTATCTTACACTGCAGCCTGTGTGGGTGAGCATTCACATGGCAATCTAATATCATATACACGGCTCCACAGAGGTTTGAAACAAGACAGAGAGCAATTCTTGCATCCAGGAACAATTTCTGGTTAAAAAGTCAATACATATTTAATTTCCTCATATAGGATATTAGTTTAATAACTACCTTTGACGATTGATAGTGCAATAAAATGTATATCATTGCTCAGCTTTTCAAGAGAATGAGCTTGTTGACCATCTTAATTGTTTAATAACTGAAACTAATGATCTACACTCTTGTTTTTGTTCATTTGTACACTTAACTAAATGCGAAAGTAACTTTTGATGATGACTTTTCTGTTTCTTAGCCTTACATCACAGCCACTGTCAGTCTCTGGGACAGCTATATAGAAGTTGGCAGGTGAAGTTTTGGCTAATTTTAGATCAATGCTGGAATCTCAGTGAATCATCAGAGTGTTTTATCATAGGAACAACTGTTAATTTTATTCTGAGTGACAAACATTAAAGTCAGCTTTAATTTTTGTTTTACTGTTGATCACTGTTTGCATGACAGAAAAATGCTTTAGGGTAGAGAATATAATAATAAATAGAAGTGATATGATATAAATGTTTCCCCTTCTAGAAGACATTCTGGGCAGAGTGATTTGAATAAGAAACATAAAAAATAGATATAACCCTTTTCGCAGTGTTTAATCATATGAGACAAGCCATCATGCAAACAAAGACCACCTCCACAAAAATTAGGTTATTAATGCATCTGTAAGAAAGTAAAAATTACATATCTAGGAAAATTTATACATTTATAAAATTATAATCTTAAGATTATGAGATGTGTCAAGATCAACTAAAGTGAAGAAAACCCTGTTTTCTCTCATTGAAAAAAATGGAAAAAGAACATATATTCACTGTGAATCCTATGTAAATGCTTGATGTGAAAAATCCTCTGTGCTTAAAATTGCATTGTCTGTGTGTCTTCCAACTATATAAAGGTGTTTCTCATTTAGAGGGCAGCAAACAGAGGAAAAAAGGGACCATAGCACACTGATTGATTTGCAATTTCATCATGCAACCAAACATTTTAAGATTATACTGTCCTCACTGAGGTCAAAGATGCTCTGTGCTTCCTTGTTCCTTCACTTATGCATGCAAGAGATCAGCTACCCCACCCTCACCCCTAGAAAAGGGCCCTCCCGCTCTGGAAAACTGCATTAAAACTAAAAAGTCCCATCAGATGTCCTGAACAATAATGAAGATCTAACATCAAACTGCAACTAAAATGGGGATTTGAGGATGAATTGATTTTCTCTGCTCAGCAAACTCTGTCTTTTTTTGATTGATTCAATTCTTCATTGACTCAGGGACCAGAACTTAAGTGTGTGTGTGTGTTTTTTTATGTGTGTGTGCAAAGAGAAAAAGAGAGAAATGGGAGAATCGTATCAAGTGGCTAATATATTCCCTCCACTGGGTCCCGTCGTCACGAACAATAGGCAGTGCTGTTTGTTCTTGCTTACCTGGAGTCTTAGTCTCTAGTGAGTCGGAGCAAGACCCAGCCGGTATCTGTTCTCCACAAACACGGCTCCGGCACAGAGACACATTGTCCACAGCTTTTTTAATTAAAGACCCCAGGGTCGCCAATCTGTGCCAGGTGACCTGAACTGCTCCGAGCCTACGTGTGTCCACGACTATCCTCTCCACTGGGGATAAGGCTCAGTGGATAATTGGAGGTGGAAATGCTATACTGCTATCATGAGACGGAGGGAGGATTATCTGCTGAGCACTTTGACTTAAGAGGCGGGGATAGAGGCATAATGTAATGTTTTCTTCTTTCCACATCCAGCCTACCTGCATCTTTCTCTCACCTTTTGCCCTCTCTGTTCCTCTTTCTCTTTTTCAGCCTCAGGACCAGGTTAGAGGAGGGGGGAGGGGGGGGAACAGACGGACTCTCTTACAATGAAATCCACCTGCTCCTCATCTCTGCTGTATTAGAGAGACTGTCCCAAGCAGGTTTGCTAGCAGAGCCAACATGGAGAATCCAGAGAGAAGACTGCCTGTAGCTTTCCTCCTTCTTCTGCCTCTTCTGTCTGTGAGCTGTGTGTCCAATCCCAAAACCACAGGTACATCCAAAAACACATCAGTTCAGGATAGTATTTCTTATTTTGTTTGAAGTAATGTTTGAGATGTTTTAAAAGGAGGAGTTTGAGGGTGTAGTTATGAAACATTTTCAGGTATAGCGTATGTGCTTTTCAACATGAGAATTTGCATGTAATTTTCATTTAATTTGCAATTTTGTTAAGTTTCCTGGTGTGTGCTGTCTGACGCTGAAGAGCAGAAGTGTCTGGATTTGGCTGGGAACGCCACAGCTCGGAATATTAGAGGAACTTTGCAATGTGTCCGTGGTGTGGATGCCAGAGATTGCATGGACAAAATCAAGGTATCTACAGAAACATGGATGGAAAAGTGAATTGTACAATCTGTATATGATAATATGACTATTTTTACCAAATTCCACAAGAAACAAGAGGATTTGGAGCATAGACAGAAATATTTCACATGATCCTGAGTAGTTCTTGTGGGTACTTTTATTTCAAACCACTTTTTATCCTCCTCACATGGCCACATTTTGTTTTTTTTTTAATAAATATCAAAAAGTATCATTAGTAATACTAGTAGTAGGTCTATAAGGTTGTCATGTCATTTGAAGTATTTTCATCTGCAAATAACAAACAAAACAAGCTTGGGTGGCCGTTCCAAACAGTTTTGAAAAAAGATTTGTGACACTGACTAAATAAATGTGTTTTTGTTTTTGTCAGAATGGGACAGCAGATGCAGCCACCATGTCTGCAGATGACATCTATGCTGCTGGCTTCTGCCACGGATTAGAGCTGGCTGCAGGAGAGTCGCACAACAGAGTGGGTGAGTCACAGGTTTGAGTCAATAGCTACAAAAAGTATGTTCACCTTACTTATGCAGGCTAGTCTTTGTCTTGTCTTTTTACTAATGAATTTCTGACTTTTTACAATTCTTCTCTGATCAAAGAAATATCCTCCACTTGCTTTCTCCCTTTTCACTTTTTCTCCAAACTCTCCTTTCAGATGGTATTAACTACTATGTGGTGGCGATGGCACGTCGCTCCTCCTCCGATTTGTCCCTGCTGGAGATGCACGAGCGTAGCTCCTGTCACCCAGGCATACGCACCACTGTGGGGTGGACAGTTCCTATTGGCTACCTGGTCAACACTTCCCAGATCAGCGTGGGGGAGCAGTGCAACTTCCCCCGAGGTGAGACAGAGCAGGACTCCAGGTAGTGACAGGATATCTGTGTGTGTGAGTGTGTGTGGTGAAGTGTGTGGATGTGTGGAGGCTATATGAGAGGTTCAAAGAGGAGAAGCAGTGATGTGGAATGAAGAGTGAAGGGATGGAGAGAACCGGAGGTAAGAGGAGAAGAGTCAGTGAGAGAACAGGGCATTTGTCTTTGTAAATGTGAGATTGGTGTGTGTGTGTGTGTGTGTGTGTGTGTGTGTGTGTGTGTGTGTGTGTGTGTGTGTGAGAGTGTGTGTGTGTGTGTGTGTGTGTGTGTGTGTGTGTGTGTGTGTGTGTGTGTGTGTGTGTGTGTGTGTGTGTGTGTGCGTGTGTGTGCGTGTGTGTGTGTGTGTGTGTGTGTGTGTGTGTGTGTGTGTGTGTGTGTAACAGTGAGCGAATGGGGTGTATAAATGAACAAACAGACACACTGAAAGATTCAAATTTCTTCACAAGAAACAGAAGGAAGCAAGTGGAAGAAGATAAAACACTTATGAAGATTAAGACAAGTCACATTTATCCTGTTTATCTTACAGTCCCATTAAATGACTTAAGGCAACAATAATTTGATCCCAAGTCTGATTTATCTTAATCCTGCCTGTTTTCCAGAAACTATTAAAAACAAATAAATGAACCATGGTGTTGCCCTGAGTGGCATGTTGCTTTAATTTGATAAAAATAGCCACAGCAGTTTGTTTTGAGTCAATCTCACGTTCACCATCCAGATACTGTAAACTCACTCCAGCACCAAATCTGTGCCTGTAAATGGTAGATCGTTAATACAGCGATGTTTACTCCAGTTTTTAATAGCTTTTTCTGGGACTGAGTGCCACAGGCAGGATGTGTTGTAGCATTAGAAAGTGTTTAGAGTTGAAACACTTCTATTTTTATGGGATTTGTTCGTGATAAGAAACTAACGCCAAATGGCTTTCCAAAATTTGCTGCTACCTTATTTTTATAATCAAAAGATTAATCACTTGTTTTAGAAAATGTTAGGGGAAAAATTAAAATGGTGGTTGCAATTTTCTAAACCCAGTGTGCTGACTTTAAATTGCTTTTTTTGTCCAACTAACAACCCAAACCCCAAAGATTTAATCACATTAAAGAAGAGAAAAGCAGTAAATCTCCACGAGTCAGAAGCCAAAGAATGTTTGTAACTTTTAACTAATTATAAAGTAGTTCCTGGTTAATTTTATTCAAACCGATTTAATAATTCTTTTAACTCAAAGGGTTAACTATAGTATGACCCCTTTTTTAAAACTACACTTGTCTTAAATAGATTTATATCATTCATTATAACTCTGGTTGAGTGCAGGAAAAGTTTCGCTTTTTTTATTAACTAATTCTTTGTCTTTTTTTTTTCACCAGCCGTCGGCAACTTCTTCGGTTACAGCTGCGTGCCGGGCGTTAAGGACCCCCAGCACGACCCCAGGGGCAACAACCCCAAGAACCTGTGCGAAGCCTGCATAGGAGACGAGAACGACAGACACATCTGTGCCAACAACCACAGGGAGAGGCACTATGGAGAGGCGGGAGCGCTGAGGTAATAACATGAGAAATAATACACTAATGGCACCCAGAGGTGGATTCCTTATTACGACCTCTGCTCCTGTGTCTCCATTACTTTAGATCTATTTCAGCCTACTGTCTCCATAAAGGAAAAATAGGAAGTAATTAGAGCTGCCAACTCAGAAAAAAAAAAATCTAAAACAGTAATGATAGTACTAACACAGAGATGACTGTGTAATGACCCTGGAGAGATTTTGTTGGGGTCTGAAGAAAGTATGAAATGTGACATTACACGGTCGTAAAAGACAAAAACTCCTTTCGTTCGTTCAAACAGACTTCAAACGGATCGTAATAACAGAGAACAAACACTCTGGATGAATTCCTGTGTGCTGCAGTTTCTCGCCTCTATGTTATAATTAGAGAAAATGACATGATTTCATTCACATGTATATGACTTTGTGTTGCAGTGCAGCACTGCTCAGTAAAAAAAAAAAAAAAAAAGGCCCTTGGCTTATAAGTAAAGTGTGCTTGAGAAGGGAAGAAAAGTGCTACAGGAGCTGCTTTTTAATTCTTAAAGTGCAACAATAGGCAACAGAGTGAGTTTAATTATGGTCCCCGGAGACACGCTGTTAAAATAATACATTCCCAAGCGTGCTGATTTGCATTTTACTGAGGTTTTGATCCATTAATAGATTAAATGTGGCTGATTATTCGTGTGTTTGATGTTTTCCTCTCAGGTGTGTGGCAGAGAACCTGGGCGACGTGGCCTTTGTGAAACACACAACGGTCTTTGACAACCTGGATGGTCAGTGTTGTTTTGTTGTTGTTATTGTTTATATAATGATATAATTTAATAATTGTCATGATTTTGAATGAGGTTACTCGAGGCCAGTAGGGAGTGCTAGTCCCTGTCAAGACACAGGATGTCAGTGTTTCACAATGTTTCATGAGAGGGTTTTACAGTGAGTGAAATCAGCAATACAGTAAATAGAATACACTGAAATATTATGATATGTGTGTGTTTGTGAGACAAAGATAAAAAAGAAAAAAATAGGTGAGGAAGGGAAAGAAACATATCGATCAGACAGGAAGGGACGGACAGCGGTTCAGACATTTTGTCCAGCTAAGAAGTGCCCTAATTCTCTGTTTGCTGCATCTGCTTCTTCGCTCTGGGCAACATCCAAAATTAATGGTGATCATTATCGCAGTCACGCAACACAGACTTTGCTGGTACAGCCGAGAAGGTGCAGTTTGACACCAGCTCCACAAACGCTGTAGCTGTTTAACGAAGCATGCTTTCTCATATGGTTCAGAAATGTCCGGAGTCGCACCAATTAACGGAGGTCAAGAAAACACAGAAGGTCTGTGCTGTTGTCTGGGGAGGGAGGAAGTAGCTTCAAGGTCGCTTGACTTTCCCTCTTATTTGTTTGGCTAAATTGGGTTTTTTTTTTTTTTTTTTTAAATTTCTAAGGCAAGCTTTTGTTTGGGTTTAGTTAATAAAACTACTTGTTTGGGTTCAGGAAAGAACATATTTGGTTCAAAAGAAATAAGTCAAAGTTGATTCTGATTTAGGTTCACAGTGAGAAGTCAATGAACACTTGCATGTTTTTTACTTCTAAATATAACTTATCATTTTTCATCAAAGGTATTATAGTCGTTATTAAATTACCACTGACTCATACTGTGCTATTTCTTCTTTTTTGAAAAGCTACATACTGTCTCTTTAATTTTTATTTTAATTCTTGTTAATGATGATCTTTTGAGTGGAAGTTCTGAATAGGTTTGAATCAAAATCTGATGCACCTTCCCTCCTCTCCTGCCCAGGTAAGAACCAGGAGTCCTGGGCCCTGGACATGGAGCTGGAGGACCTGAAACTGCTGTGCCCAGATGGGTCCGAAGCAGGTTTAGACCAATATGAGCGATGTCACCTGGCCGCCGTCCCTACTAACGCTGTGGTGGTGCGCATGGAGGACAAGTGTCGCGTCTGGAAATACCTGGAACGTTTACAGGTGGGAACAGACTGCTGAAGTTACATCATCAGTGTGTGTGTGTGTGTGTGTGTGTGTGTGTGTGTGTTATTCTGCAGAAAAGTGTGTTTATATCTGTCTCAGTGGAGTCTCTGTTATCGATCAGCACGTCTCAGAGCGCAGGTTCCTGCTAAACTGTCATCCTTCTTCCTTACCGAGTTTGTGTGTGGGAGACGCCAGGATGACTGATACATCCTGTGCCGATCCCCAAGCTATTCACACACACACACACACAAACACACACACACACAAACACACACACATGCAGAGCACGCCAACGCACATCCATACAAACCCTCATGCGTTTTTGTCACACACACTCTCTCTCTCCTGCAGAATGTGTTTGGCAACGCCACCGAGGGCTTCAGCCTGTTCAGCTCAGCAGGCTATGGCGCATCCGATCTGCTCTTCAGTGATGCCACCCACCACCTGCAGAGGGTTCTGGGTAGCTACACCTCTTGGCTGGGCCCCACTTACACCACCGTGCTGCAGGCCTTCGAGTGTGAGGGTAAGAGAGAGTGTGTGTGTGTGTGTGTGTGTGTGTGTGTGTGTGTTTTCTGTGTGTAAAAAGTGTGTTTATGTGGATTTTCTGATGAAGAGCGGGC
>JAPZDY010000007.1:8188124-8200777 GCA_029783645.1 Ctenochaetus hawaiiensis
ACGCACACACACACACACACACACACACACACACACACACACACACACACACACACACACACACAGGCAGAGGTAATGTATTGTACAATAAGTGTTTCCTAACCTTAGGAGTACACTCAGCTTTGGCAGAGAAACAGAAACAGAGAGAAAAGAGGCGGAGGAGGTGGAGGAGGCGGGGGATGAGTGAGGGTGATTAAATAGTCTAGTTAGTCCACAGAGTGGTTGAGAACATTAAGAGCCGGGCCATTCATCAGTATAACACACACACACACACACAAACACACTCACACAAACACACACAGTACGTATACATGCACCCACTCATATTGATTACTGAAGTTAAAAATGTCTCTGCTCGGTGAGCCAGTGTATTCTCGCAGGATAAAAACACACACACACACACACACACACACAC
Organism: Ctenochaetus hawaiiensis; assembly: GCA_029783645.1. Lineage (NCBI taxonomy): Eukaryota > Metazoa > Chordata > Actinopteri > Acanthuriformes > Acanthuridae > Ctenochaetus > Ctenochaetus hawaiiensis. The sequence continues at coordinate 8,188,540 of JAPZDY010000007.1, forward strand.
ACACACACACACACAAAAAGTCCCATAAACATCTCTGCACACACACACACACACACACACATGGACACACACTTTCTCTCACTTTCTGTCTCAAGCACATTAATTTTCCATCACTTACTCGTCCTGTCATAGGTGCGAGCACTGGCTCATTAAAACTCTTCAGACTCCCTCCCTCACCTCCCTGATAGTCTCTCTCTTTTCCTCTCTCCCCCTCTCTTTCTCATAAATGGACATATAGTGAAGAAAAAAAAGAGAGAGGGCTTAGGAGGATAAGCAGGTGGGCTGTCAAACAAGAGGAGATGAGGAAATGGGGGGGGGGACAGGTGGATTTTTAGAGAGTAAGCAGACAAAATGAGGAAGCAGGGAGGAGGATTTCTACAAATAGGATGAAGAATGAGCACACAGGGGAAAGGACAAACAGTGAGGAAAATGGAGGATAAGTGGCTGCGAGGTTAAATAAGAAGGAAACAGAAGTAGAGGGAATGTAGAAGAGGAATTAGCAGGGTAAAGGAGGCCGAATAAAAGACAAGGACATGGAAATGGGGAGAAACAGAGGGTGGGATGTCAACTAAAAGGGGAGAAAAATCATTAGAGGAAAATGGAGGAAAAGGAGGAGTGGTCTATAAAGGAACTGGAAGACGATGAGGATAGTGAATAATTAAGTGATGGGAGTACGGAAGAAGAGATAAAGAAATGATGTATATGGAGCAAAATGAGGCTTTTAGTTGGCGATTAGCAAATGGGATGAACTGGGAGGTAAAGGAGAAGAGGCAAGGACATCATTAGAAAGAAAAACCAGAGGGAGAGGGAGGGAGAAGAGCAGCGATTTCGCCTTTTGCGTTCAGTAATTCCCAAATATAAAGTCCCTTGTTATCTCTGTTTAGTTTTAATCTTCAGCCTAACAGTCTTTTTCATTATCAGGATAATGCCGGTTATTACCTCTTCATTGCTGGGAATATTATGATGGATGTGTTCCAATCAAACCCGGCATTAATACGATCAGCGCGGACATTAGCACAATCAGTCAGCACGCGGCTGATAATAACTCATGATTGTTGTGATTTAGTCCCAACACCACGACAGCTGGAGCTACATTTAAGGACCATTAGTTACAGAGCGATGGAGTGAGGGAGGGGAATAGCAAGGAGGGAAGGAAAGGGCTCGGGAAGTAAGTAGAGTTAGTGGATGTAAATGGTGAAGTGACAGGAGAAGAGAAAGAAATGGGAATGTAGGGAAAAATGAGGGTGAAAGTGAGGGCTCGAGGTTGGTGGTTTGGTTTCAGTTTCTGTACTGTTTACGGCTTTAATGTGGTTTATTCGAGCAGGTGATAATAGTGGCGTCCAAACTCAGGTGGCACCGAATGACTGCAACGAGACACCTGAAAATGCAGGTGTTACTTGGCTGCCTTTTGAGAAAACAAGAACAAGGTGCAGTTTGTTTCGGGTTGAGACAAATAATCAAGAGCTTACTGGACACCAGAGTGTACAGATGGGTAACAAATAATAAAAACATAACATAAAGTGTCTAATCAAAGTGTCGGGCCACTATGAATTTCCCTGAACAACCTTGGTGCCTCTTAGATTACATTCCTCCGAAGTCTAGAACTTCCATGGGGGAATAAGTACAATTCAATACAGTTTCATGATGGCAGAAATTTTCAGCCCTTGTTATTCTTGGAAATTTGATATCTTGAACTATGTCAAGTCTGTTCCCCTCTAAAGCCACTCTATGACCTGCTAGTTAGCTTTTAGCCAGCTAGCAACTGTGGCAACTAGTGCAGCATGCAAGCACTCCCCTGTGTCCCAAACAGTTATGCTTTGTGGGCTTAAATAACAAATAACAATGACACTTTTTCAGAAAAATACTGAATACATAAACTTACCAGTTTGTGTCCACTTGGAGGTCGTGTTCCACGTGTGCAGTGGTTTTTTTCATTGTGCAGTGGCCGAGCAGACACGTCTGCATAATCACAACAGATTGTCTGCACAGAGCCTCTGCATGCATTATCAATGACAACAGACCCGAGCAGAGCATTATACACTTGGGTTGTTGAAAGTATAGTTTCAGCTTTTGTGTGACCACAACACTGAAGCGGCTGCAATTAAACTACCTTTACAGCTTATCACTCACTCGCTGTGGGCGTGCGAGGACTCACAAGCTAGCGAGAAGCTTGTTTGCAACAGTGTGTAAAATGTTCTCTAATGATTTGTGTGACTTTGTGCCAAGCAGCACTTTGTTTTTTTGTTTGTATCTGTCATCTTGAAGATAGGAGGCATACAGAATGATTTCCTCATCAAGAAATTGTAAAGAATTCACTTCCTGAACTGCCGCTGCATCAGTCTTCAGTCAGTTTTACAGCAAATCACTGCAGGGCCTCCAGTGGAATTTCACCCTCTTTTAGTTAAATTGTTTCAGCCTGAAATCCCACCATGTCTTGAGAGGCAATTTGCTCGTGTCTCAGAGAGGTCTTTCTGGTTTAGAGAGTGCTCTGAAATCTCCCAGAGGTGTTCAGCTGGGTTGAGCTCTGGTGACAGTAAAGTCTATAGAAAATGATTTACTTCCATTTTCACGCTCATCAAAACCAGTCAGTGACCCCTCTTCTCTCTGTGTGTAACCACATGCATTTCTTCTATTTCTTCACTTATTTATTTATATTTTTCATTCATTTGTCACTCATCTTTTAAATCTTACAGTCAGCATTTACTCATGCTTTTAAATTTAAAAAATATTTAATCAAGGACATATTAATGTGCATATTCAGCTTTTCATCATGTGTTTTTTATTGATGTGAACAGCATAAAAGATAGTAAACAGTCATTCCCGACCTTGCAGGATTTCAGATTAGCAAAAAACGATAAAGCTGACCTATTAGTGAGCTTTTTACAAGCCCTGCATCACTTTTTGGGCAGTGCTAACAGGGGACCAATTGCCAAAAAAAACAACAACAACAACAAAGTGAACTTTTAAACTACAACTTAAAAGAAGAAAAACAAATCTTTAGTGCACCAGTGCCCTTAGAAAATCACTGCTAAATTGGTTAGCAAAAACGATAGCTGACTTTGTTTCCCTGCCAAGCCAATCTACCACTGCCCTGTGGAATAAATGTGTGTGCAACAAAAAGCATGTAGTTCAGCAGGAAAAAGCCCCCAAAAAAGTACAGCCAAAGACTTTTGCTCTCCTCTATAGCATTGTAGAACCTCACTGTGGGATTCGATGCTAAACAAGCTCCCAACAAACGTCTGTGCTGTAATGTGTAGGAGTGCTTTGCATGTGAGAAATGGGGCAGAATGAACAACAGGATATATCTCACACAACTAGCATTAATATTATATTAGACCACATCACCGGAGGACCAGATCAGTGTTGCACACACTCACACTCACACTTACCAATGTCTAATACACAGTAAGTGGAGCACTCCTTATGAATATTACACACTTCTCTGTGTTAAAAGCTTTCTATCTGCGTGACATCGCTGGCAAGCTGCTTCACAGCTGTCAGACCAGTGTTGGAGAGTGGGAGTGAGGGTGAGGAGGTACGGGGTGTAACCGTGAAAGGGTGTGTGTTATGTGTGTTTGTATGGGATGATGGAGAGGTGGGGGCGGTTTCTGGATGTAACCTGTCATCATCACACAGCTGTGAGGGACCGGTGTGACCAGAAAGACCTTCAGAGGAGAGATATCCAGATGTGTGTGTGTGTGTGTGTGCAACAGAAACAGTGAAGCCATCTTAGCATGTTCATGAATATCTCACATGCTTTCCATTCAAAAAACATGTGTGATTATTAAGTCATTGGTCTGTCCCATATAGACAGTATTCACAGATGTTTGCAGATGTGTGCAGAAAGCATGTCAGCTGTGTGTCAGATAAGGTTTTAAATGAAGTGAGCAGTCTTTTACACTAGCAGTGTTTTAGGCTTTTAAACTAAATTTCTGTCTGAAATACACTATATTTTTTTAGCTTTGGAATTAGATTACATTAATGTATGACACAAAGGTCATAGAGATAAATAGATGAGATGATGGAGGGTGGGGGTATAAAGAACAAAACCAGATGGAGTTGTTCAACATTTTTGGGATTTTACTTGTTTCAAGCAGTAGATGGGAAGATGTTACAACTCTCATGTCTGAACAATGAACATGAATCTGCCTGTGAAGAAGCAGGCTTACTTTAGCTTAGCTCAAAGACTGGAAACATGGGACTGCAGCTAGCCTGGCTCTGTCCTCAGGTAACGAAAACCATGTGCTAATACCTCTAAAGGTTGATAATTAACACAATATTGTACACCAGTTGCCAGGCAACCAGTAGAGACTCCATGAAGTTACTGCTCCCAGCAAAGACATAACCAACACATAGCCAGCTGTACAGCAAATTTTCTTTTTTAGACTTGGATTTTTGTACAAATTAAAAAGAACAAAAACAAGATACACTGAGCTTGTTTGTGAGCTTTAAAATTGCTGGTAGGCGGATGGAGACAGGCTACCTGTTTACCCCTTTTTCCAGTGTCTATACCAAGCTAATTTAGCTGGCTGCTGGTGGTGGATCAGAGATTGCTCAACAGCTCATTATTTCAAAACCCAATAGTTACAAAAATGTCACATTGGACTTAAACTCCCATCCGCCTGTTATACTGAAAACAAATGGCCATTACTCCAAAGACCAGTCCTGCTCTGTCTCTAATTGGCTGGTGTTAGCTGCTCGATTAGGATTTTAAAAAAATTGCCTGGTTTTAGAGCCAATCAGAGGCAGAGTAGGTTCAGGTCTTAGGATAATATTGGTGGAAAGAAAAATAACGTAATGAATGACAATATAGTAATTTTTAAGACACTGAACCTAAGAAGCATCGGGCATTTTGCAAGAAAGTTAACAAGCTTTTTCTCAAAATGTCAAACTTTCTCTTGAAGACGAGGAAAAGACACTTTAGACATGATTATATGCTACTAAACTAGGCATAAACATGTTGTGTTTGACTATTAGACTGTTTGAAAACCTTGCTCCAGTGAGCATAACGTTTCTTTTTTCATTATACATTAGTAGCACATAAATGTAATATTAAGGAGACTACGTTTGCATAATTACGATCATATTCACACACAGAGACGCACATGCACACAGCTCTGTCTTTAACCCCCACTGCTTACTTTTTGACCTTAAAATCAGCTTTTTACTAATGAGGTCTTGAACACAGTCCTCACAGGTGACTATTCATCCAAGTTCTCTATTCTTGCAAGGTCAAAATGTCCCTACATGACTGTAAAAAAATACACTCTTTATTCACGTACACACACATGCACATGCACGCACACACATACGCACACACACGCACACACACACACACACACACACACACACACACACACACACACATTTTCTCTGCTCCTCACCTCTCCTTGGCACCTCTCCTCTGAGGCCTCTGAAGGCAGCTGGCTGTGAGAGCAGGTCTCTGCTCTATTAAAACCAGACCTCATCTCATCTGCCATCTATTCCACTGTAAATACACTCGGTATGTTCACACTGTGCTCTGCTCTCCTTGAGTGCTTCGACCGGCCGTCCTCTCTGCACTGGCAGCAAGGCATATATTAGGTTCTTCAAGGCTGAGTATCCTTGAACCATTATAAAGTGCCTTTTTAGTGCTTCTCGTGCATATATCCAGCTGCGCGGTTCACTGAAAGAAAATGTGAGTATAAAGGATGTTTAACTCTTTATAAACCCAAAAGTACTGTTTAAAGACACACACACAAAAAAATTACTGCTGAAATGACCCTCACAATGAAATAATTAGAATTTTAACATTTACACCATTTCTCCATTGCTTTTAGATTTTTAAAAGCAAACAAACAAAAAAAAGCCTTCAGAATGATTTCTTTCCCATTGTTCATAGATAGCTTATTGGCCTTTTCATAGAACCATAAACTCCATTAGCATAGAGTTAAAAACACATTTCATTACATTTTGCTGTTTCTTGCAAATCTATTTTATGTCACACCCCATTAATCTGTTCAGCTGTACACCCCAATGAAAAGATGTGGAAGGACTATATTAAGAGGTAACATACTGTACATTTAGAGGAATTTTACAGTCTTATTGTACATTGTCAAGAGAAGTGAAAAATAATCAAGGATGAATCCTCCATCCTCAAAGCAGGTAAAAGTCTGATTTAGAAACACACATATTATGTGCTTTAATTAATAAACATGGACTAATTAATGAGTATACGAAACTAGAAAGCGTTCAGAGAGGAAAAAGCTGGAACTGCATCAAACTACATATGTTTCAGGTCATGAATAACTCGCAATTATGCTTTTATAATTAGTTTCTGACATGTTCGGAGATCTTTACAGATTAATATATGAGACCTCATAAGTGCTAAAACGTATTAAATCCTTAAAATAAACAGATCTGTTTCGGAGATATGGACATGGAGTGTTTTTTTAAGTACCTTAGTAGAAAATCAATTAACAAACAGGTATAAAAAAAAACATCTTTGAGAGTTAAAAAGCTAATAAAACCAAATGTTGTACATCATTTTCATTAATAGGAAAAGAAGAGAGAACCTACATTATACATTATGTAATCACTGTAGCTACATATTCCAATTTGGGAAAACATGAAACAGTCACATAACATTTATGTTGTTAGTAAAGCAACAGCGAGAGCAGCAAGCAGCTTTTCCAAACATCTGTTAAGTGCCACTCTCTAATAAGAGGTTCCCAGCGGCAGGAAGGACTCATTTTTCAAACAGGTGTTCACAGCAGGGAAATGGGCTGGGTATGTATTTAAGAACATTATGCCAACTTGTACAAATGGAAAGAAAAGAACACCTTCTATTTCAAGATTAACAAAAGTGAAACCTCACAAGTTTTGTAAGGCACGCAGTGTAATTAACATTTGAAAAGGATACGTATAATAGAAATTTTATACAGTGAGATTATTCAGCTGTGTCCTTGAACAACAGTAAAACAGGCGGAATACATCTGTCTGTCTTATTTTTTAATAAAGTCATTCACAGAAGTCCATATTGAAGTGAAAAGTGTTTTGTTCACAGTAGGATGATCAATTTAATTTTTTATTCAAATGGCAGTGTCGTATATTAGTTTCTCCTTAATGATCTCTATCACTGCAACATATTACAACATCGTATCGAACTGAAGGGGAGGGTGCTCCAGAGAGGTTGAGACTAATCTTATTTTACTAAGGGACATAAATCTCAGCGGCCTCTCAGTCTCCGGCCGTTCTCGGACTCATTCCCTGCAGTTTTAAAGGTTAAGAGGCCCCTATAAATAAGCAGACCACCACATTAAGTTTCTGATAAAGATGGAGATACACAAGACCCTTGAGCACTGTTGGAATGTGTCATGTTGCATAAATTCTCTGACTTAATTGACAGCGATTACTCCCTAATTAGGCTGCAGAGACAAAGGCGGCGTGTTGAGGCTGAACCATTTCTGTCAGCTTCAACAGAGCGGCGCCGTCATGATGCTCCGAGGTGCAACCTACTTGTGTCAGACAGTGAACTCGTTTGCTTTTGGTGTGAACACGTGGAAACAATGCTAAACAGGTAACAATTACATGTTTTATGTGGAAATTTAAAGTAGATTATGGCATCTTTTACGTGATTGTGAAAGCAAAGGTTTGTTTTGTGAAAAATTAAGCAATCTCAGAGAAAAATTGGTGCTACAGTTTGACCATCTTGCTGCCTACTTACCTCAGATTGGTCTGGTCACTGTGGGGGTGAAAGGTAAGAGGCAAGGTGATGGGGGAACAACAAGAACAACGGTGGACTGATGAGCTTTTTTTTTGTTTTTTGATGCTCTTCCAGAAAAATGATCTTTTTTTTACTGGTTCTTTTGCTGTCATCATCTTGTTTGTTTGTATTCAATGCATTATACAAGCATTCGAATCCTTGTGATGTTATTCTGCTTTGCAAAGTTACAGTGCCACCTATCTGCTCAGTCCCTCAATATTTAATCTTCAGCTCTATTTTTGGTCTCCACCAACTACTGGAAGAAAATATCTGGTTCTTTTATTGCTAAATGCTCCAGTATGTTCAGTAATTGCAGACTTTGTATTACTGTCATATGGGAATTCTTATTATAGCCTCTTCATGATATGAACTGATATGGCTTCATGCTGTGGTACCATTGTGTTTTGAAGCTAATAACTCACAGCTATAGTCATCTGCATGCATCTGTTTACAGAAAGATGTAGGCGTTAATAAAAAAAAAAATATCTTGTTTTCCACTGTGTTTAGACTTCTGTCACAGTGATTCTGACTGATGAAGAATGATATTCAAACTTTTACCCTATAAAAGAGACTAAAACCATGCATGTACTCCTAATGGTTATAAAGATAGCATTCATTTTTTTTCAGGTACATCTTAAAAGGCAAATTTAATCAAATTTAGTTTAATTTTACAGAAATTATTAATTCAATCAAAGTAAAAATGCATGATGTTTGAGTCTCCTGAGAAAATACCTGATGATATCGAACCATATGATACTTTACTGAGATACATTTGCGTCTCTACTTTGAATGCATTTGATTGTTTTAGCCCTCAGAGAGTGTTGTGCCTTTTTTCTTCATCGTTTTAGCCTTTAATTCTTTTGGGCTGCGACTCTTCCAAATGTTGCTCTGAGCAAGAGTCTCGGTTCAGATTCAAACTTTGAAAACATGCAGTGTATCACAGATTAATTGAGTTCTAATCTGCTTCTCCATTATGTTATCAAAATTAATTTGCAGTCACTCAGATGGATGGATGATGGAGAAAACACCGAGGCACACACATAAACTCTCTCTGAGTCTCCATAATTCAGACACACACACACACACACACTTTTTGTTTCCACTTCCCTCTACATTTCCTCTGTCTCCCTAGTGGCGCTATCAATGGGGTGAATCTGTATCTGTTCCCTGCAGCGATACATGAGCTCCATCCCCTTGCCTGCATTGACAGGCCTGTAACATGCAACACACACTGAAGCCTTTACACTCTTTGTGTTAGACGGTTAGCCTTGAACAGACGGAAAATCTATACAAAGAGAGAGGGGGCGAAAAAAGAAGAGAACGCCCTTAAAACGCACTGCAGGCCATTTGCTCAGCTCACATCTTGGCTTGCAAGGAATACACACACACATATGCACACACATAACACACTAAACACACCACAAAGTGGAGTTTTCCCTTTATAAATAAGCGTGGTACATCCATCACAGGACCTCAACGGGCCCTTTAATGCCCTCTGGCTAGTTCAACCCAGCGGTCCCAGCAGCAGCACACTGGGGGACGAACAAAGAAGGTCATCCCAAACCTCCACAAGGAGAGGGGTAATAATAATCATCATCCCTTGGAGTCTATGCTTGTGTGTGAGTGTATGTGTGTGTGTGTGTATGTGTGTGTGTGTGTGTGTGTGAGTGTGTGTGACTAAGTACAGGTAAAGTATGTGAGGTGATGGGGGAGGAATTTGGGCGGCGACTATAAAGTGTGCTCTGACCTTGACCTTGCTTTTGGGCAGGATGCAGCAAAAGTGTGTGCATGTGTGTGTGTATATATGTATGTATATGTGTGTGTGTGTGTGTGTGTGTGTGAATGTGAGGGAGCATAGCTGACAGGGTTTTAAAGGCCAGAGGATAGTCTAACCTTGGCAGAGAATAGGTTGGACTCAGGCCAGCCTCATCTTCACCTTAATCCCCGAGCCTCATATATCCTTTGCCAGACTCCGTAGAGACGATGGCATATTTCACTTTACGACCTGATCATGTTTCTGATAAATCTTCACCATTACACCCCAAAAGAGCACAGTGAATATCGGCCCGACGAACAGTCAGAGCCTGTCAGTGAGCAGCACTGCCCTCCTGCACCTGTTGATGGCACTATTGTGCTTCTGTATCCTGCCCTGATATCTCCAGTCATCAGCAGTCAGATAAAGGCAGCGACAACCACCAAACCACCGTGCAGCCCCCTCGCACCAGGTTCCTGCATCCCCTCCCCGCCTCCACCCACCCTCCCCCGGAGCTCTGATGGATGTGCTTGCCTGCAAAACTACTTATGAAACACTTAACAATAATAATGTTGTTATTTCTCACTGAATATTCTGCAGAGCGTCCATTTAGTCTCTGCAGCTGAATCAGAAGGTAAATGACAAAAACCCACACTTGTCACAAAATGTCATATAACTAAAATAAATGGTGCGAACATGCAAAACAATGACCGCATCTATATTCTAATAGCAGCTGTGGGTGCCTTTTGGTGCACTGTAAACATTGGAACTGAATGATTATTTATGGAGAGTAAAACTGAAGAATGGTTCAAATGGAGAAGTCTAAACAGAGAGAAGCAGACTACAGCTGAAGGGCAAAAAATACAGAGTGTGATGTGTAATATTTTTCCCCTTTGATCCATTCAAATGGGCTAAAGCCATGCATCTGCTTTGTTTTTCTCTTGCTGTCCAGCCCCTCTTTTCATTAATCAGCATGCAAGCAATAAAAAATTCATAATTTTTTGGGGTAAAAATGAAGAAAAAGTCAGCTTTACCAAACCAGTAACCAGTGTATCTCTTCCTAAAAGGGGTTTGATCCCAACTACACCAAATGAGTGTATATTATTATTCAAAATTATGCTGCGTTAGTGAGTATCAGAAGAATGTTTTGTCTGGTGCAATTATATAGATCCACCCTGGCAGTGGATGCTGATGCATTATTAATGTCTTCATATTACAGCGTTCTGTTGGAGTAACCAGCAAAGTTCTGCAGCAGAGAGGAAATCAAATCTGACAAATATCTTGTTTGTCACTGAGGCGAGCTCTCAACACTGACTAATAAAAGATGGAGGGCAGAGCCAGAGGGGGCAGGCTTTCTTTTCAAACAGGCAATTTTCCTCTTGCCTTAACCCTTACCCTGACCCTACCGCTAACCTCCACCCTGTCCAATACCACGGACAAAGAGCACATATTTCATGTGTTCAATCATTGTCGCTGACGTTATGGCCATTGGCTGTGCTGTCAGGCGTGACTACAGTATATACTGGCTAACCCTCAGGTCCCTGCGAACACGGCGACAGCAGCTCCTCTGCCTCCCACATTGATGGCTGCCTGGGAAATAGAAGCACAGCCTCCCTGTGATCATTCCCGGAGCCATCCTGCCTAACAGCTCTGGGCTTTATGGCTCCACTGCTTCAGATGATTCACACTCTGCCGTATAGTGCAAGCACAGCTACATGTACAGACAGATTCATTGGCAGACACACACACACACACACACACACACATATACAAGAACCGGTGTACTCCACGTATGCACACCAGAAAGACTTATACACAGATACAATGACAAACAAGGCACATTCCTGCACACACAGGGAAACACACAAGCATGCACCAATCAGCCAATACATGGCACAGAGTGGAAACAGGTACATCAAAACAAAACACATTCCTGCTAGAACTTCTACACTTACAAGGCTGCTGCTCTCCTTAAAGGATGTTTCCAATTTATTGCAACTAAGGTCTCTTTTTTTGGAGTTTTGGACTTCACTCTAAGCAGTAGTAATCAAAATGTATTTACTTATGTATTTGCTCAAATCTGGGAAATCTGAGCAGAGGATAAAACACATAGTCGGACTATTTAGTCTGGTGGAAACAAACAAAGATTCTGGTCTCAGTTAACATTGAGTAATGAAAAAAAAAACCTATGCAAACTTACATTATTACCAAAACTGTCCTTTGCAAACATTGTGCCTCATCTTTGGGACACTGTTCTTGCCACAGTTGTGCAACTCTACAATTTTCTTGTGTAATGGGGGATTTTACCGACATTTTACGCAAATTCACTCTCAGTTTTTTCTCCTTGTTAACAGGGTGTCTGACAGCTTGTGTTTCTTACCGTGTCGCACTTTGATATTACAGTATTTTGGTGGGTAAACTGCCTGCAAAAACAACAGAGACGATAGACGCAGCTTTGAAAATGATGACCAAGTTGCAATAAATGGGAGTTATCCTTTAAAAATGTAAATTCCTAGAGGTGAATGTATTGTGCGAAAACACAAGTAGATATGAGTTTGCCCTAATATTAACCTGAAGGCTTTATATTTGCTTCACACATAAAGGAAAAGAAAAGGGAGTGGGAGAAAAATAAATGGAGTTTCTGGTTCACAGATCCATCAAATGCTAAGTTTAACATAAACGCACAGCACCCAAAATAGCCCTCTAAACATAGCTGGTGTAACCTTTGCTAATTAGCCTAC
>JAPZDY010000007.1:8205545-8252809 GCA_029783645.1 Ctenochaetus hawaiiensis
ATTCAGCTTAATGACCTCAATTCAAATGGACGTTCATAAACAAGACTGCCAAAGCAATTAGATACAAATGGTTAGCATATCATTAACTGTACAATAATGAAACACAGTAACAGGGTAGGTTTATGTTTGGGTTGTTTAGTGTATTTATGTCAAAAACAGGTTCTAGTGGCATATTTAAGCCAAAAATTTGTAGACTTTTTTGATTGTTTTCTGTGAAAATAAGAAGTTTTTCTGTGCAGCACCTTTTCAAAGTTTTGTGAAAAGTTATTGCACAGTTTAGGTATTCAGCTCATACCCAGGCTTGAAATTGAATGATTAAATACACAACATTTAGCAATTTCAATTAAGTAGTGTTTAGACAAGTAAAAGAAATGCTCGACAACAAGCGCAATGAAGAAAAAAGATATTGATCGCAGTTGTAGGAAAACAAAAATTAACGAATGACAATAACAGAAAAGAAATACACAATCAATGCAATTACAAGTTGTTTCATTGTGAAAAAGGAAAAAAAATGCAGTTGAGGAAATTAAAATGAAAAAGAAGATGGTGGTTTTTAATTTAGATTTTAAAGCAGATGAGTTAGAAAAACTACAACTGAAAATAATTATATAACAGGGTTGTAACAACATTAAAATTGAAGGTGTGCAGCATCTTTGCAAAAAGATTTAGTGTGTTTCAGCTTATACAGTCTTCTGGGGCATTCATACATTTTAATGAATCTTTATTTGTGCTTGCATAAACTCAACCACATTTGCATATAATATTTACCTTTTAAATAGGTTGTTTATCAACCTCTGATACAGTATATTTAAGTATATGAGAAAATAATAAAATTATTACTTTAATATATAGTTTGCACTTCAGAAACTTTTACACTTTTCCTGAAACTCATGAAACGTTGTAGCCTCAATATTGATAAAACAATCCTAAAATATAAATATTCAGAGCTTTTAATCATATGAAGATGTCTTCGTCAACAACTACACTGACTGATGAGCAATTTAAAAAAAGTTGGATCTTTAACTTTCAGTATGTAACGTTTCAGTATTAAAATGTCTAAAAATTAATGTTTGGGTTATATGTTTTATTGAGTTCAAACTCAGAAAAGTCCTTGATTTTATCGAGGTAACTTCTAAAGTAACATCTGTCAGATAGTTGGGAAGGAAGCCGGCAAACATTACTAAATGTAATGTGAATAAAACTTCAATGCTTTACCTTGTGCAGGAACATTTATGCCTGAGTCAGTCATATAGGTTTGTTACGCCCGGCCTAGGTGTGCACAGGCATAACATGAAACGAGCCCCATCTTCCCCAAGTCCCAAGCAGCCACAGAGCCAGAGCAACAGATTTCCAAGTTAATATTATGTTTATTTACAAAAGAATGACAATGAATGAAAATGTGCTGGAAAACTAAGGACTTCAGGGTGGACAAAGGTCAAAACAACAAACAAATCAAATCTCTCTGGGGAGGTGATAAATAACCTAATCAAAAAACAAAAGAACCAAAAGACATGAATCTTACCTCCCTACATAAGCAAAACAGGAGAAAATGAGTTTAACAAAAACTGGCAGTCCACCCCTACTAACACAGATAACTATAGTAAACAACAGAACGAAATTGTGGCTGGTTGGAAGAAGAGGAGGATGCGGAACCGCCTGCTGCCCCCACGCCATCTTGGCCACTTATATAGCAGGTGACTTTCCGGAAAGCAGCCAATCGCCAGCCAGGCCTGAACCGATCCACCAATCCTCCTTCCGCAATGACACACACAAATCTACATAAATAAGGCAAAAGAAACACAGACAAGGAAAACACAGAACACAAAAGAAACTAATAGAAATTACGACGGCAGTCGTAACAGGTTTCATGTGCAATGGTGGCTTTTTAACCAAAACCAAAAAATTTATAAATCCCAATAATCAATGATCTCATGCATCTTTAATAATATCAAACTGCATCTTTTGTTTAAACTGTTTTAACTGAGTGCCCTCAAAAATTATTTATTGTACACGTTAGGAAAAACTATTTTGTCAAACCACAGGGAGAATTCGAGCTTTTGTTAAATTTTGACTATTTAAATAAACTTTACTTGACCTGACAAATATATACATGACAAGACTTAAAAAGAACAAATGAACTGATGAGGACAATAATCACAACTGTCATATTACTTTTTTCCTTCTCTCTTTTATCTTGTTAAAAAATCTGCACCACAAAAAAAAAATAAATAAATAAATAAAAAAATGGTACAGACTCAAGCAAACACAACCATACGACACAGCTACACATGAGTACCACAGCTACTCTCAAAGCACATTTTACTTTTGTTGGTCAGGTGTTAGACAGCTCATGTAGAGAGACGTCGCGCCATCTGAAGGCAAACGAAACCCCCAACATGGAGACTTTATTAGAGACTCACCAGGTGATGGAGGTCCATAAGAGATGGGCTCCATTGACTGACACACACTTGACACACACACGAATAATGCACACACGCAGGCGTACAATTCTCCAACTCCCAGTCACTTCACACTCATTGATTGCTTTCATCCCATAATAACCTCTCAGTCTGTCCATCTCCATCCGTTGACTCTCTCTTCACTCCTCCATTCTCCGCTAAATTTCCTTTTCTCTCTTTCTATCATTCACATCTCCACCAGCTGCCCGTGTCTTTTCTTCATTCCTCCTCTGTGCTTCACTGTGCTTTGCTCTTTCAACACCTTCCCCTCCTCTTATGTCTCCTCTTCCTCCTCCTTATCATTCTCAAACCCTCAGCTCTACCTTAAAACCCCCTCACCTCTCACTCTCCCCCTTTTTCTATCTATTCCCTGGCCTTTTCTACTATTCTCTCTTGGCTCCCATTTCTCTCTCTGCCTCCCCCTCTGTTCTCGGTGTTGCTGTAAAGGTCAGGTTAGCTCCATGAATAAGCTGTGGATTTATGATGCTGCCATCTCCTAGGAATCACTGTGACCAGGGCCAAACAAAAACAACGCTGCAATAGACCGCAATAGATCGCCAGAGCCCCATTCAGCAAACGCAGGGGTTATTAATGAGGCTACGGACCGATGCACTAGAGGTTGAGGTAGTGGTTAAAGCCGTGGGTAGGCACACACTAACACGCATGCAGGAATGCACAAAGACCTTATGAACAAACATGTATAGTACACAACAGTTACACAAGTTTACAAGTCTGCTGTTGCCAACAGAGGTATAGAAGGCTGATATGTAAAAATAGAAAATATTATTTTATCAAACAAAATACAGCACATTTGTGTTAAGGATGAAAAATTTTACAAACTGATGTGAAGCCGATCTGTTTTTTTTTACCTAAAAGTAACAAAGAAACAGTTTAAACTGCAAAAAGGGGCTTAATGGATAAACTGTTGAAATAATTAGCTAAATGTAAGGTACAAACAGTGAAATATTGAGCTAAACAAAACAGATAAACAGTTAAAATAGTAAACTTAATGTTGGGGATAAACAGTAAAAACAGTAAGCTAAACATGATGGATAAACAGTCAAAACAGCTAAATGTAACAGAAAAACAACAGAAAAACTTGGCTTAATATAAGAATTTTAATTTTAAAAAGTTAGATAAATATAATTGTTAAAAGCTAAAACAGTGGATCATAGATTAACAGTTAGAAACAGGTAGCCAAACCCAATGGATTAGCAGTGAAAACAGTAAGGTAAATATAATGTATTAAAGGCTAAAACAGTTAGCAAAATGTAACAGATAAACAAGTGAAACAGTTAGCGAAATATAACACAACAATTGTTTTTGTTTAAGTTAAATGTAATAGATGAAAAGCTGAAACTGTAGATAAATGGCTAAAACAGATAGCTAAATACTAGAAATAACAGCTGAATAGTTGAATGAGTTTGCTAATTAAATATATTTGAAATCGAGCCAAAATTAATGAATCGACAGTTCAAACAGTTATCTTATGTTATGAATGAACCACTTTCATTTTGTTGAATGCAAACCAGCAAAACAAATTTAAGCATTTACACGTAATTGTAAATCATTTTAACCAACTCTCAATGTACATCTTGCAATAAGAACTGGAAACCACTAATGTAGCTAGTTTGCACTTGCTGACTGCTATTAATGCCCCCCATCACATTTTTAGAGAGTACAACATGATAAATGGTAATAATGGTTATCCAGGGAAAAAAGGACACAAGTTCAAGCATCAGCAACAACCAACTGCATAAAAAAACATTAAAGGCAAAAACAGAATTTACATAAGTTAGCCTTATCATCCCGTGCAGTTCAATCACTGTCTGCAAATATGAACATTTTTTTCCCTCAAAGCCAGACACTGTGACAAGCTGATTTCCTGGGGATATGGTCAAATGTTATGCTTGCTATATGCACAAAGGGATAAAGCTTTGTGTGCATAAAAGCTTTTTTCATAATAACACAACAGATTAAAGTCTTACTGCTGTTTTCAAGCTTTGGGAGAAAACTGTGTTCTATTATAGGAGAAAAATACATGTGATTTTCTTGAGACATTTTTCTCCAGATTTCATTTTAAACAAAGCAAAGTCTCCTCTGAGTAAACACTCCTTCACATTACTGGAGTTTTATGTCGTTAAGGTGTGTTTTTCAAGGAATTTTTGAGAAATATAGCATATCCTCTGTTCACATATACCACAAAATATGAGAGATTTCTTTTTAAAATTCTTCGAAGCTCTTGCAGATTTCCCTTGCTTCCTATGTAGTTAGGGGATGCTCATACGCTTAGGCACTCAGACAGATAAAATTACCCGTCTACACCTCCAGCCAGCCTCATTACTTCCATCCTCACAATTTCCTCACCCTGCTCCTGCACCCTCCGCCACCCTCGCGCCTCCCTTGGCAGATATTTTTACTCCCACAAGTGTTGGGTCACAAAAGGGTCAATCTCCAGTCAACAGACCGGATTAAAATTTAACAAGAGTCCTGATGCATATTTCATTGTTCTATGCCCTCTATCCATCAAGATATATCCTTCTGGCTGTATGTCTCTCCCCACCTCTCCACTCCGCCAATGATCTTTTCTCCATTTAACATATTGTCCACCTCATCCTCAACACGCTAATTGCATTTGCGACGTAGCAGTGAGTGACATGCAGATAGCAATTAAAGCACCCTTATGGTCACAGTGACACATGACAATTAGTCTACAAATTTGAATACTCTCAATTTTTTCTTAAATTACATCACTTAAAGTAAAGAGGATTTAGCTGAACGTCTCTCATCTTTGGTGCAAAGGCCGTAGACTCAAAAACCGAAAAGGTTATCTGAACATAAAAAAGAACACAAACAGCATTTAAAAAGAGTTTTGCAAGCTGCGATCAAAACACTTTTCCATGCAACTTTATTACATGTGCACAAAAGGTAAGATTGAAATCGATAGCAGGTGTTTCAGTCCCTCTTTTTTTAATATCAGCCTTTACAAATTCACTTAAATATAGCAGGCACAGGTTCAATCAATGAGCCATCAGTCTAGTTAAAAGCATAAACTTCAACAGCAGAGGTATATAGAATAACACTCAGATTATTTGGGGCTGTTTGACCACATTTCTGGTGAAAACCCATAAGAAAAGAATTAAGATGAGGTTCATTGTAAAGGGATATAAACTATGCCACAAACTATAAACCTATTTTAATATATCAATACATAGTGTAAAAAATGACCAAAGAAATAATAAATCTGCTTCATTAATTAAATGCATACAGCAAAAATAAAACAAGGCACATAAAAATAAAAATGAAAATGAAAGAAGTGTATGTAGTGCCAGGAAAGAACCAAACATCAATCAATTACACATAAATCACAGAATCAGATGGTAAGTAAACATAAACTGGAGAAAACAGAAAGCTTTCCATTTGCCTTTCAGCTCTGTGTGCACGCGTGAGATTTCTGGCTGCTGAGTCTTGCGTGATCTTAAGACTTATTTTCATGATGTAAAAAATGAATGCATATCAAAAATAAATGGTGGATGGCGATGAGACGACTCCAGAGGAGTTTGTGGAAAACAAGTTTGCTTTGTTTTCTGTGATGTTTAATTGGCTGCAGCTTCCACAGTCGGTAGCAGCCTCATTGATGTCTGTCAACACACACGTTGCATCATTTCCTGTTGACTGGCAATAGTAAAGCACATTGACTTCTTTCATACTACTGCAAAAGCAGTATACAAAGTGTTTTCTGTCACTAGATATGGACAGATAAGGGGTTTGAATGAATTTTGTGTTTGTACTCTCAGTAGTGAAAGATGGTGCAGGATGCGTTGACTTGGCGTTGAGGCTGAGGAGCTAGCTTCTGACAAAATAGTTTAAATGTGTCTCATGGTAATCAACATGTATTTGCATGTAATATCTTAGCTGGCTTGCTAATGTCAAGAATAAAGCTTTATTATAAAATTTGGGGTTTCTGAAGACAGTAACTCAATAATGTGTCAGTGTGGCTGCTTTGGAGTTCACCTAACAAGCAATGTAATTTATTATCTTTTGCTGATGAGTAAAGTTCTGCAATGTAATTATTTATTAAATGCCTAACTTAGGCTGTTATCACAAAGTAGTTATTCTTGCTGTCTAATTAATAATAGAAATCTTGGCCCCAAACAATGCACATGCGCACTCTGCTTACAGTACGAACACATTTTTTATTTCACTTCCAGCATTCTCTGTCACTTTAAAAAAAAATAAAAACTACTACAGCTTGCAGTTTTCCTGCTCTCTATTGTAAAGCTAAATGGAAGGAGTGAGGAGAAGGGAGAAATAAAAATACAAGGCTGGACACCTTTTCTCATTAAGGCGGAGTAGTAGCTGGTGTCTGACATCACTTCTTCCCTCAGATTCCCACGGTGAGGAGAGAACAATGTCATGCTAGTGAACTACAAGATTTTACTTTGTTTTCCCATTCCTGCAGGGAGCTCTTAACGTTAGCTTTCAATTCCAAAGGATTAGATTTCCCATGGATTTAATTGCAATCCCTTAAACCCCGGTGTAAGTCTTGGTCTCTGCGGGGGAATTCCACCTCAGCGGTCTTGTCTGTCTAAACCACAGCGATCGTCCCGTCTACCTGAGCCGCGCTTCTGGTGTTTCCTGGCCTGAACTCTGGCTGACCTGACAGTAGACTGGTTTAACCCAGCGGTAACCCCTCATACACTTGTCTCATCACCCCCACTGGCTCAGGATGAACCGCATGCACTCACACCCACAAAAAGCCCACTTACACACACATACACACACACACTCAGCTCATTCACTGAATCGCCACGGTTGACTGGCAGAGTGAATTTCCCCCACACTAAATAAAGTTCTCATCCATTTTTAATCGGGCACGTAAGCAATGAAAAAGAATAAAAAAATAGAGGCAGGATATATGCACGCTTCGAAATACAGTACGCACACAAACAAACAAACATGAAAGAGTGTTTATGCAAGCAACAGCCTCAAAGTGGTGTGAAGCTACTGTAGGTGGCTTCAGTCAACAACACACAGTCTGCTGCAGGGTGGCTTGTGGCAAATGGAGCATATGGCCCTTAGAAATTGCGCTGCTTATGAATGGAAATCAGTCCACAGATGTTTGTTTGTGCCCAAATTTTCCCATGGAGTTGTAATAGGGTTTCATCCATCATGAGCTGTTATTACGGTGTTTTTCGGGGAAAACATAGGAAACTATAAAAAATCACAGATTGATCTCTCACATTCTTGACAAACACTTCCAAGTACGTGTCAAAACACTTCAAACACCCGCCAATTACAGCTTCACGGGGTCATCTGCCGGCCATCCCATCACACGCTGATCATTTTCTGTCTTGAAAGCAAATGCCGAAAGGTTGAAATCTGAAATTGTAATCCCTCAATCCATCCATAAGTCCTGCTTAATTATAGAAAGCATGTTTTAGTCAGCATTCATTTTCTTTTATGAGAAAACCTATTTTTTTAAGATGTGCATGTAGTAATCTTTTGCATACTGAATCATTTCTGCTCTCCAGCGTCTCCTTTCTCTACCCGCTCTAACATGTCATCAAAAAACAAACAAAAAAAACCATTATCTGTCTGTAAGAAGGATGTTGTTAGGGCACAATAGCTCAACTTGTCATTGCTTTTAGGAAAAAAAAACATCTGATCTGGGAGCTTATGCTTTTTGCACCCGATAAAACAAACAATGGCCTAAAATTTAAATGGAAAAAAGATGCAGACACACAATGCGCTACAAACAACACATAAGGCAGTAAAATGGCAACGGAGACATCATTTCAATAAATATTACTGTAAGATGGCTTTTACATTAAGTACGAACATTAAATTCACACATTGGCAGTGAATCTGAATGACTCACCCATTAATTTAGAGCCGAATTTGCTTTCTCTTTGTCAAATAAGAGGCCCGTCAGAAAAGAGGGAGGGCAAATGATTGCTTGCGCTGTAATGGGACGCAAATAATATGCTATGAAAGAACTGTAGTAATGGTGTCTAAGTGTGTGTCTGGGCTTGAAAATTTCTGCAAATTAACGTGCGTGTAAGGAAGGTTTGACAAGTGTAAAATTGTGGACGCTACCGTAAGGCTTGTGTAGTACGATAAGGGTAGAGAAGGTAGGTATGTGTGTGCATATGCTGGCCATGATGTGTGTAGGTCTGTGCTTGATGTTGAAAGTGGTACTAAGAGCATTACATGGCTGAGCGCTCCGCTGACTCCCAGCAGGGCTTTTAGACAACTTAGTGTCCATCGTTTTGTCTTGTAACACGCAAACACACACACTAACACCTTCTCTAGGTCACTGTAAGGTTGCTGCTGTGTGTGTGCATTTTAGTGGGTGAGTATAGGCACAAACACACACACAAACACGCAGACACACACACACACATTTGAATTAGTGTCTGTCTGAGTGACGGATTGCCCTTTACTGCAACATAAACACCTTGCACAGAGCGGTCAATCAAGATCAAGTCAAAAAGTGGCAAGCGCCGTAACACACAGCTTCGTTGTTTTTATCACACTCAGCAAAATAAAATGAACTCATTTCCAAAATAGCCGAGGAGTCCTGCTGTGAACGGCAGATTAGTGAAAAGAAGAAGTGGTTCATTTCATCAACATAGCTTTGTAAACTTCAAGGGCAAAATTGAAGTGAAACCTGCTCAGAATAAAGGTGCATAAAATTAGAACAAATAAAATGGAAAGTCAAATGATAGAAAGTAATGACTTTATTTGTCAACTTAATATTCCACAAATATAAAAAATGAACAATAACAATATGATAACAGGATCAAAGTATTGCTTTTTCTTATTCCTCACTTCATTGATGAAGTAGAGGAGGACTGGCACCATGTCAGGCAGAAGGTTAAATGATAGTTTCACAAGATTCAATATGTGGCCTAATATGTCGTTATTTGTGTGTCCGATAAATATTCCAATTGACTCACCAAGATTTAAGGCCTCTGTCACAAATGGGAGGGGTTTGAAACTAATATAAAGGTGTTTTAAAGTTTTAAATCAGAATTTTTCAAACATACCATGATATTTATGCTTTAAATAAGACAAAGGTCTGGGTCAGTTTGTTATTTTTCATTATCATTTTTAATCAAAAGTAGATTTGGTCTTTCACACAGGAAGTCTTTTGAGACCAATGCGCAGTAGCCGTTTTTGGGTTCGTCCTTACAAGAAAAAAGTAAAAAACAAAGATCACAGCAAGGAAAAAAATATCAATATAATAAACACCTGGTATTGAGTAGTTTCTTGCAATTGTTATTGTTTATTTCATGATTTTGGGCACCATTTAAAGGGATAGGGAGGACAATTTCAAACCCCGTATGTTAGTCACAAAGGCATTACATCTTTGTGAGTAAACTGGAATATTTGTTGGACACACTGATAACTACATTATAAGCTGCATTTTGAATGTGAAAATATCACCTAAATAAAAGCTTTTTATAAGTTTACCATATAGTCTCTATCTGCAGTTGAGTTTGTTCAGTTGTCATTTTGTTAGCATGCAAGCTCCATCCCTCTTATTTTTTTTTCCATTCCCAGCACTTAAAAGTTTAAGCTGCTTTAATCACTATTTTCATAACATCAATAGAATAAATGACTATGCGTAATGTGAAACCCACAAAGGATTATCACCCGACCCTGCAGTGTCCCTCAGCTCTGCAGAGTGCTTCCAGCTCAGTGTTTTAATGTTACAGCCCACAGCTGTACTGTTTGAGTTCACCCTCAGAGCTCTCATCAGTGTCATATCCAGCCGCAGCAGGCAGCTGTTTGGTGAATAAGATCATAAAACCCCCTGTACATTACCTGTCCACCACCTAACATCAGACGGACACAGCAGAGCATTTAGCAGCACAGGAACCAGATATTTCCCTCATGATTTGGTGGAGACCTAAACAAAGCTAAAATGTGTTTGTTTGCTAGCATTAAATTGATTATTTAATCATCAGTGTTGTATTTACTGCTTGCTATGCTATCATAATGAGCCATCTACACCCAGAACTACAACCACAAACATGATTACAAAAATACCAAAACCATCCAAGTCCAAGTGGATGGAGGAGTCAACACTGCAACCATAAAGCTGCAATCTGGACTCTGGACCCCCTCCATCCACCCGAGGCAGAAAGACCTCCACAACAGCACTCCAACCCTCGTCTGTAGTCCCAGCTCCTGATGTGGGTGGACTCATAAGAGAGGAAACACCAGAGGCAGGATAAGAACTATAAATAGAAATATATGGTAAATAAATTAAAATCATTCAATAAATAAAAACCCCAAACAGTAGATGAGAAGTAAATAAAAGGATAAGAGCACAACATGAAATAATAAAATGCCAAAAAAGAGGGTTTGTGTTGACTCGAGTTAGAGTGAGAATAGAAGGTCAAATGTTAAAAGGAAAACAATACACAAGATAAAATAAATTTTAAAAAAGTTAATAAAATAAAAATGATATAAAACATTAATGCAGACTATGGTTTATAAATAAACTGTCCATGAATAAATAAATAAATAAAATTCATTCAAAAGCCAGACTGAAAAGTTTTGTCTTGAGTTTGTTTTTAAAATATCAACGCTTTAATAAAGCAGGTCAGTGCATTTCTGCAACTTTAAAATTTAAGTAGGACAAAACCATCTCCATGACAACTGAAAAAATTAACTGTATTGGTTAATGAAGATCATGTGATCATGTTAAAAGCAGTAGAACACAGTTACAATAGCATGACTCAAGTCTGATCCATCTCAAAGTCAAATATACTGTGAGATGAAACTGTATGACACTACAACACTATGCTATTACTACTCATGTTTTTCCTATATTAAGTGTGTTCTACCTCATTATTTACTGTTTAAAAAATATGGCTTCCAATTGTCTGCTTCATTCAGCATCCAAAAACTACGATTCCCAAAAGGTGGCACCTCTATCACCAGGATGTGCACAGGTGTCTTGTTTGTTGTCAGTGTTTAAAATGGGATTCATTGTTTTAAATACCTGTCTATTGTTGAATCATGTTCATGTTCTACTTTCAGTAACTTTGTTTGTCCCCAATACAGTAACTGGTGCTGCAGTGTGATGCACATACAGTATTTAGCACAAATGGTGTTGTGCTATTTGCCATATGTTTTAAGTTCAAAGTTGTGAAAACACAGCAAAAATCATACAAACACTCAATGGACCAAAAAGTCCAAATCTCTTTTTCTCAGTTTTGACTCAGCGAAGCTTCCAGCACCTGAGCAAAGGTTATTCTGTAAGGACCTCTGGTCATCCTGCACAGTTTTCTACCCCCAAGTGTTTGTTTTGATAATAACAATACGCCAAAATGTATACCAGAATCTGAAAGCTGTCAATAATTAATACCTTCAATGTGTTTTTGATTTAAAAAAAAAAAGATTATCAATGGAATCCTGGTGGACATGTGGATTTTTTTCTACCAACCTTTAAAAAAACTTGGAAGTAATACAGGGCTGAATTTGAAATAACTGAGTTTGTAAACTTCTCTATCTCCCGTGTCTCTTCAGGTTCTCTCACCTCCTGGAGGCCACAAATCAAACTGACAGGGTCAGAAAAGCCAGTTTCATGACCGAAACTGCAACGTTTTCTCAGGGCACCTTTGATTGATATTTAATTAATCCTGCTCTTTGCTCCTGTGATATTTTTTACAACCTGCCAACCAGAAATAAAACAACCAACCCTCTTATGATTATTTGCATGAGCATCTGTGTTTTGGGATTTTGTTTGTGGTATGCATATATTTTTTGGGCTGTTTTCAGAGGAGTGTCAGTCGCACCTCTCCCGTCTTTGTGCGTATCCCATTGTTAATTGATCTGAGATGAAACAGATACTCTGTCAGCCAAAACAGACGCTCTGCTCTGTCAAATTCACGATTAAATACGTTTCCCGCCCTCAAAAGCACCGAGAGAGGCCTGATAAAATGGAATACTCAAGCAGAACCACTGTCACACCATTCAGGCGCTTCCCAGAGGAAAAAACACCAACTTCAGATGGCAATAAATGCAGACTACAACCCTGGGAGATTCTTCTAAGTCACAGAAATCAGTGCAGATCCTAAGAATGGTCCTTATTAAAATGCTCAAGACACATTAGAATGAATACAGAATGCTTGCCCTTTGAATGCTGATTAAAATGAATATGAAATGGCTTCTCAGAACGCCGGGTACCATGCAGCGTACAGTGAAACTCCTCAGACTGTAGCTGTTAATATTTAAAAGGGTACTGTGTGAAATCCAGAGCCGAGGGTGGCTGAGGAAGAGGGTGAGGGTGAGGTGGGGAGGGGAGACGGGTTGATGGCGGGGGGAGGCAAGGCAGAGCAAATGGAAGGAAATGCTTGATCATGACTGCAACAAGAAAGAGCCAGAGAGAAGAAGAGCAATACGTCCGGCCGCTGTTATTCGTTTTCATTTGAACCCCTGAACCCTGAATGACTTCCCGTGGGTAGAAACAGCTTGTCAGCGCTGTGTGTGCCATGGTGTGTGTGCGAGAGAGAGAGAGAGAGAGAGGAAGGGAGGAAGAAAAAGAGAGTGTGTCCACGCTTACATCAGCAGTTCAAACCCCTCATTTCACCGCCTCAGCACCCCTCGGTATTGCACCCTGCTCTCTTTACGCCCCATCTCTTTCCCTCTATTTCACCTCCGCCCGGCCACCAACCTACTGTGTCACCGGGACGGCTATTTACTCCTCCTGGGCGACACTCTCAGCTCTCATTTCTCTCTGTCTGCCTGCAGCATTTTACTGGCCTTCAGTCGGTCAGTCAGCGAGGCAGCCAGTCAGTCCGCTTTGACTTATCTGACTAGTTTCCTGACTGGCCGTCAATCAGCCCACCAGCCGGTCACTTAATCAGTCTATATCACTGGCTCCCCTGTCAGCCTATTTGTCAAGCTGTCTCTTAGGTTCCTGCTAATGCCTCTGCCTCTGTAAATATATCACTGGCTTCCTAATTTTTTGGGATAATTAAAAATCATCAAAGTGTGTTCTTTTATATGCATGCATATAAATGAATGATTCGCTATAGCTGCATTAATATTGTGGATGCAACCAGGGCAGAGCACAGGGGCCCAGAGGCTTTCAGGGGCCCATAAAGGACAGTGAATATAGATTAATTGTAATTGTATTTAATTGTATTGAATTGTAGATTAATTAAAACAGGTGACAAAAACTGTTAAGACCAACTCTTAAATGCAGCATCCAATAGCAACATAAAAAATACTCTAACATGAATGTAATAGCTTAATATATACATATACAACTGTCCCACCCTGTGTATTTCACTTACCACATGTATGTTTTTTGTTTGTGATTGTGTGTGTGAGTAAGCATGAGCTTGTGGGCTTGTGTTTTAGATAAGAGGAAGGGCCAAAGCCAAATATTTGTGATGTGGCAAAACACATTTATGTTATGCTTGTGGTCGCAATAGTTAATGTCATAATAGCCATAAGTAGGTTTGCGTAGAGTTTATGTACAGTTGATGTTTCCACTGTCTGCCCTGAAGAAAATAAGCCAAATTACAATTGTGTTGTAGCCCATTTTCCCCTCACCCCTACAGCCAAAAAAAAAAAATTATTTCTACAACCAAACATTTGTTTATGTGGTAAGATTTTTTTCTTTATTTTCATTTAAAAAAGTAACAGTTACAGTTACAAAAATGCAAAATAGTTTTTCTGAGAGGTTATCCAGCATGTATCAGCATCTTAATGAGGCTGATTTAAGGTCATAACTGCATACAGTGGTGCATGCAGCCTTTTAAGCACATTGTATCGGTGCTTTGATACACAGGAGCAGTGTTTGTGATTGTTTGGTTCTAACATTAGGGCAATGCATTGTTAATACAACATCAGTGAACTACATCATTACTGTTGCATATAAACCTCGGTGATATAAACTGAATAACATGATACTGAATGATAAAATCACACATTTCCACATAATATCTGGGCAATTCAACTGAACGCAACTGGACTTTGTCAGTTTGTCAGTGAAGACGTCTCGCCTCTAATCCAAGGGGCTTCATCAGTTCATACGCAACAGACTAGACTGGGTTAGTCTAACTAGTCTGACTTACGTCTTCACTGACAAATTGACAAAGTCCAGTTGCATTTGATTGAATTGCCCAGATATGACTCTGACCTGGACGAATGAGAATATTCACAGATATTTCCACATAACCCTAACACTTTAACTTTACATATTTTACATACATTTTGCTGATAATGCTCCTGTAATTTTATCTAATCAACATATTAAAATTTGGACTTATACTTAAAATTTCCACTTTTGCTTTAGTTAAGGATCTAAATACTTCTTGCTCTCTCATGCCTCAAACAAAGAGCTTGTTATAAAGTCTTCAAGGTGTTTTTCAAAGCAACGATTTGACAATATCCCACTTCATGCTGCGGTTAGCAATGTGTGGTTTGAAAGTAAGACAGGGTTTGAATTTCTTTCCCAGTCTTGTTTTTTTCCACTCTTACCATTGATGCTCTATTCACTTGTCTTGTACACAACCAACTACAGCTCTTTAAATGCCTTGTCCAAATGTAAAACTTTTTTAAAGGCAGTCTGCCTTTAAAAGTTACCAAAAAGGAACCGCTATTAACTTTTTCACCTCCAGACGTGATACGAAGTTTGTCTCCACAGCCAACCTTGACCTGCCTGGATTTTCTTCTCATAGATTTTTTGCACTCTGCTTTGTTCACGTTAGAATCCACACAGATGGATGAAAAACTGGAACATCACTGCATCTGAAAAGTAAATCCACTTGTATTACTGTAAATAACAGCATTTCAAGGTCAGACCCTTTTAAAAATGGCATTTTTGCAGAAGTAACTTTGGAAAAAATCTGTAGTATGCAAACACACAGCATAACAGACACACATGCACTTAAAGTGTTCACAGTATTTTTGAAAGTCTCAACTCTGACCCCATCTTCATACAGCACAAAGTGCTCTTTGTGTTAATCAGTTAACTAATCCTACTTAAACTGCACAGTTTCAGACCCATTAATTACATAATACAGCGTGAGTCATGGAACGCATAGCTCCCATACATCTTTATTCGGCTCCTAATTGCACCCTACCTGTATGCATGTGTGTGTGTGCCTGCATCTGATCTGTGATGTGCAACCAAGTGTGTGTTTGTGTGTGTGTGTGTGTTTGTGCATTCTTGCATAATTGAATGCCTAATTCAAATGTTTGCACGGTGTGGTCTAATGCTTTAGCTGAGTGTATATGTGCTTTCGTACCCTCATATGTCTTTATTTCATCCTCATAATTAACAATCCAGCCTCATGGATGCTCATCCTTCAGTGACAAATGAGGTCTGTGTTGGCCATGACCTAACCAAGGTCTGTTGTCTGTTTTAATGCCCCGGAGAGAGAGAAGTTGAGAAATGGGTCAGGAGAAAGGAAGGGATAGAGGAATGTGTGTGCTTGTGCTGACCTGTGCGGGTTATTAAGGCCAGGATTCATGTTATAGTAAAACCTACAGAGAAAAGACTTGGCTTTGATTCAGAGGACACTCGGCAGACATAAGGAGGCTGAGGTGCTGGTGGCGTTGTTGCCTCTCTGTTAATCTTTCCTTGATGTTATGGGTGCACTGTAGACGATGTGATAAAACAAAAATCCAGCTTTTCAAAGTGGACACTCTCAGCTCCTGTGAGATTTCATTTAATTATATCCTTTCATCACTCTGCCTAACTGAACACCAATTTACACAAGCTGCGGCTTTCAAACAGATCGAGAGTTTAGATTTAATAGCTGTGTCCAGATTTCTTTACAGCTGTACAGTGACTCCCACTCTTACCTGATAAAGGGTTAAATTTTTACTGCCTTTCTTCCCTTTTGATTTCCTAATGCGTTGCACTGTTAGCAAATAGATGAATTTGTCTGTATTTTAAACCACAATGCAACACCTCGCAACTTGGACAGGTATCCGTGTTATACTTAGCAATGCTTGACTGAGTTCTGGCCCTGCACTAATGAAACTCAAAAGAGGGACCTGATGATGAAAACGAAATGTAAGACCGACAATTGTTGAGAAGCGGGGATGTGGAGATAACAGGAAGCGATTCGCTCCCCCGCCGGGAAACATGTCAGGGCCCGTATTGAGTCTTCCTGTCTCATATGAAATGAAAGCGTGCCATTATCAAGACTCCATCATTCCAACATTACAAGTGAAATTACAGGGTGCACCAAAAGGAGAGAGGGAGGGAGAGGTGCGAGGCAGAGGACGTGAAATCATCATAAGAATACCTTCCAATTTCCAGAAATATTGTCTCCTTTATGTCTGTGTATTCCATAGGATCTCCAAGCGGGAACAGGATATGAGAAATTATATTTCCATACATATTAAGCCTGAATCGTTACAAGACAAGCAAGTGATCACAGTGCCAAAGAAAAAACCCATTATTAGTAGCAAAAGTTTTGTGTTGGCTCCTGCAAAAAAAAAAAAAAAAGAGATGAAGAGGGAGGATGAAGCATTGCCACATGTAATTGCCAGAAAATTCTCACTGTTCTCAACTAAAAATAGACATGATAACAGTAACAGTAACAGATTCGGATAATTTTTTTGACAGGACAAACCATAAGGGGAGGAAATATGGAGGGAAAAAATGGTCGAGTTGGACATTGTGTAGCTCTTACCCTTAGCCGTCTCTCCACGGTCACTACATCATGGGTGTCAATATGAATTATATTAAAGCGTCAGGCTTGCTGGCTTTGATCTCAGCTGCACTTTATTTAGCTTATGATGATGAACCTACAAGAAACTCATCAGCGCGTCCAAAATGAGCAGCTATAATTGTCTTTACAAGGTCACGGAGTGATCTTTTTTAATTCGACGGCATTGTTAATTTCTTACGGCTAATATCATTGGACAAACTATTATTATTGGACAAAGGCTGAGGATGGGCTCACCCCTCAGGGAGGCCCCGTTCCTTTCATGGTCTTCAGTCCAGAAAAAAAAAAGACAGTATTGGAAATAAAAGAGAGAAAAGTGAGGCTGGTGTCATTAAATGTGTGAAACTGGTGTTAAGATAAGTCTAAAGAGGTGCACCAGCTGAGAACATACAAGAAAATAATTCTTTATTTGTGATAACTGGTGCTTTTTTTCCCTCATGAGACTAAGAAAATAATAGAAAAAACAGAAATCTAAGTTCAGAAGGGAAAAAGGTTAAGACAATTGCCTCAGGAACCTGCTGACCTAAGACGACATTTAACCCCGTGTCATCCTCTTCTGTCGCCCTCTGTGTATTTCTGCTGCCTCAGTAAAATAAAAACAAGAGGCGCAGACCTCCCTGCTGACCCAAAAAAAAAATAGGAAAAAGGAAAGGGATTATCCCATCGGTTTGGGGACACTTGGGAGCCAGAAAACCAGCTACTGAGCTACTGAGTTCAAACTCCAGTGAATTAGTCCAACTACTGTGCAGTGCATGAGAAGCTATCAATCTCAGCACTTAGTCAGAGGGCTGTGTGTATAGGTGCTGTGTGTGTGTGTGTGTGTGTGAAGATTCAGCACATCACTCCATCGACCAATCAAAGACATGAACCAATCAAAGATCTCCGTCATGCAACCAGGAGACAAGTTTAAACTCTGAATCACTTATCAAGCTGACATCTACCTTGGTGCACAGCGTTGCCCAGGGTGGTGATGCATCACTCAGGCTGCTTTCAGCTGTTCAGTTTGCTCAACTGTATTTTTTGACGTATTATTGCGTCTGTGTTTGTGTCATCGAGCGCACAGACGTTCACTGACTGAGCGCACAAGATGTAAAAATACAAGTAAACCACATTCCTGCTCATAATGGGGCTTTGTGACTACATGAGTCTGCAGGCGTCGGAGCTGAGTTCACTTTGTAGGGTCTCGCAGCGGACTGAAAATGAAAGATTAAAAGAGCCGAGGCTGAGGGCTCCAGGAGCAGAGATGGTGGTTTAATCAGGTCCTTCGTTCTTCTTCCCCTGCTGTGATGAGCGCTGGGCTTTAATTCTGCTCCTGTCTGCTCTGGCATACGCCTGTTGCCATGGCAAAGCCACACTTATTCTCATTCCAGTGGCATTCTGCTGATTCTGTGGCCAGCAAACACCCAAAGACACTCACACATGCACAGTTCACACACTGATTCTTCTTTGCATGTATGCAGAACAGATATTTTGCAAATTTTCAACAAACAATGCAACATACAAGTATAAACCAGTTGATGCACGTTAAGACTACCTCTGACAGAGCGGGTACACACATCTACTGTTTATAATGTGCAAGCATGACAAAGCTTGAGCCTTGAGCTTTCACTGACTTGAATGCAGATTCATGCTTCAACCATCTGTCAGCTAACACCTCTCCATGTTGGCTGCATCTATAATCTAGACCCTCGCAGGCCAATGTGGCATCATATCACATCGTCTACCTCACACAGGGTATAGCTGTATGTGACTGTGTCTTTCAGACTATGTAGCCCCACCAGATACCAGAGTCCCGGGCATCTGCCCCTGGCTTTTGGAGCACTGTCTGACAACAGCAGGGATGGGGGAAGGTTAAAGAGGGATTGAGGAAAATCTGGCAGAGAAAAAAAAAGAGAGAGAGAGAAAGGCGCAGGGAAGAGAAACGATGGCTGTGAACAAACATGAGAGGTGGAGATGAGGGCATTTTAATCAACTTTATGGATAGAGAAGATGGTGAGAGCACATAATGGGTTGTTTGCAGAGAAAAGCAACAGGGAGAAAGTCTACAGAGAGAGGAGGTAAAGGAAAAGTGGATTTAGGAGATCTGTGCACAGAAACTCTGATGCGTAGTTGAAAAAAAAAATAATAGAAAGACACTCAACCAAGAGAGGTGCAAACATTAAGGTACTTAAAGTTACTTAATGCCAAAAGTTTCAGTTTCAGTGTTTCTTTGTCGGAAAGATGGCAGACTTCAAATTAACAGATTACAGCCTCAGACATGCAAGTTAAGCTTGAAGTTATGGAATGGATTTTTTTCAGAATAGAGTTTGTTAAGTTTAACCAAGGAGTTATCCTGCAGATTCATCCATACAGAAAGATGACAAAGCACCCGTACCCTGTTAGATTTTCACAAATGTTTCATTCTTGATATGTCCTTGAAAAATTAAAAAACAGGTGGAAACCAGATAGTAAGATTTGTCATCCTTTAGCTGAGTTTGACCCAAATCTTTTTCAGTGTAGTCACCATAGAGGTCACTTCACAGAAGGTATGACAACAACACAAGTTACTGGTCTTACATACCTGTAGTTTCTTTTTAGCCAGAAGATAGCCATGGAAAGTTCAAATGCACACTCAAGCTTGGTGCAGATCTAATGTTCTACTTCACTGATTAAATTTAATTGATTGAAAGGTAATCAAAAAGTCAACAATAAATCCACACTGTCTTTGAGGCTACCTTTAAATTACGAACAAAAATGGAAAACCAGAATTTAAATAAAAGATTCTCGCTTGTGTAGATTTTTCTCAGCTGTCTCAATCTTTATGATGAGCAGATTGGAAGCCAGCTGCCAGTGTTTGCATTGAAATCGTTTACCAACCAATGAAGCTTTTGTGGGTGGCAATGTCACTATGATATTTTTGGCAACTAAAATTTCAACAAACATACGCAGTTGGTCCTAAAAATAAACTGTGATGTGTAGCGTTGCGCTGATGTTTTGCAGATGTTTTCTTTATGCATCCTGATGAACGATAAAGTTGTGCACTGACATAAATGTCAATTTGATTTTGTTTATCTACCTATGACGTTGACCAAGAAAACTGACCCTGCAAATTAGTATCAATGGATGACAAACCATTGTTGACAAGCACCATGGTGGAAATCAATTGATTGTCTTTTACCTATGTTTAGAAATTAAAGTGAAAATACAAATCCCAGAGAAAAACAAAATGCACTCTATGTACTGTACTTCTAATTGCATTTGAGAGGTCCAAAGAGTAAGTGGGTGAGTCTGAACTGTGACAGAGAAGAAAAATTGAGTCCTTGAACAGATGTAGGACACAAAGGTTGAGGAGGAAGATGCAAGGACAGAAGAGGATGGAGGTAGATGAGTCATGGACATGAGCTCAAACACACAGCGGAAAAGATTAATGGAAGTTTGGAAACAGAATAAAGGAGTAAAAAGGTCACAAGTAACTGAAACAGGTTACTTAACATGTGAAAAATTTAATACAGTTTGATAAAATCATCTCCGGATCTGTTAGATTGACTGAAACCACGTCACTCTGCACTTAAATGAATAGTAGAGAAGTGCACCACAACTGTTTCTTTCATGGTAGTACTTCGTCAAGTTCTCACAAAAGTGAAATTAAACTCTGGGTGTTAACACACACACTCTGGGCACAGAAAGCTGAGAACATGACGCACTTTTCCTCCAGCATTTACAAGCACACACGCTTGATAGAAGCGTACGTTTTGATTCTGTGTCTGATATAAATCCATAGCATGATGTACAGCCTTCCATAAGCGTGGGTCATTTGTGTCCAGCGGGCACAGCAACACTCATGTGGAGTTATAAATAGCTAATGCACACACACTCTGTTTGCCTGCTGAAATGGATATTCTTTAAACAAACAAATAGTCCTGACCGGCACTGTTGATGGATGGATGAGCACCACGGGGTGCAGTTAGCAGGGAATAGGCGGCCCTGTAAATGAAGGCTTCTCAGCAGCTTAACATTGCTTTACAAACATAAGCTAAGCTAACACAACAGCTACGTTACATAAATAATTCCTGTCGACCTCCGGACACTGACAGTTTCTGTGTGAGTGAGTGTGTTTGAAGCAGAAACACTTATGTGTTCTCATTATAGATTGCTCAATAAATTGATTAGCTAAAAAAAAAAAAAGGGGGGGAGTAGAAACACACAAACACACAATTTGTACTTGTAACTGCCAGCAACAAACCCGCTGAGCCAATATTCGGTTGTAGCAGGTCTGTCAGCTCATGAATACAATGATAATTTGTACCACTAGAGGCCTGGACTATTGAGCGGAGACTCATTTACCTCTCTGCATTGACAGGAAGGCCGTTCAATGTGCTTGCGCAGATGTTGGTGTGTGTGTGTCTGCATGTGTGTGTGTGTTTTCTTGTGCTTGACTGTGTGTAATCATGCATGTGTGGGCAATAGGGACTTGCTCATCTCTGCCAAGGTCAGAGAAGGCAGCTGTATTCATTAGCCGGAGCCACTGATTGTGCATTCAGAGGGAATTTAGATTGTGTTACTACAATGAAGATGTTACAACGGACAAAAATGCTACAGATGCATTGTTATTTCCCGAGCTCATCAGTGAAAATCGCTGGAGACGAGACAAAGAGGTTGTTTTACTGTATTGCATAATCATCCTCCCTGAAGTCGAACACAAAAGAAACCGAGCTGTGACCGTCTTGCTCTTTATTTTGCAGGACACCGAACCAAAAGCTGTGACCCAACTCTCAAGTTGTGCGCCATTTGGAGACTTCACGGGGCACACGTTCAGCTCTCTTGTCAGAAAGAAAATTGGCCAATCGAGAAAATAGTGATGTGAAAACTACTTTTGTAGAACGGACTGTGCCACGATGCCGTAGAGAGTGATGGGAAAAGAAAGAAAGCGCTATTACAATCTATGAGGCCCATTGTGGGCAGAAGATCGGAATGAGAGAGAGAGATGCTATCGGTTTATCACTCTGCAGCTGGAAACACACACACACACACACACACACACATATATGTGCTGTACACTCTAGAGACGGACACACACAAAATTCCACAAAGTTGGACTGAGCTGAATGGAGGGAGCGCTGGGCTCAGTAGATTAGAGATGAGATGAGAATCAGGGCAAGGCAATAAAGAAGTGGTAGTTCTTTTCATCACTCTTGTTCAGAGCCGAGTGGGACATGGATGGAGGGGAAAACTGACGACAGAAAAGAGAGGCAGGGAGGTAACAAAAGATGGAGATGATGGGTGGAAGGGAAGAAGGCCGGGGGCAGACAGATGGAGAGGTGGACGGAGAGAAAGATGGATAGAAGGTTGGTGCTGACTGCTTGATCTTTGCTATCAGCCGAGGAGTAGGAGGATGTGTTCAAGGCAACTCAAGGTCAGACTAAAGGGAAAAAAAAAAAAAAGAGTGAAATTAAACAAAATCTTCCAATTCAAAAAAATAATCCCATCAAGAGTCGATTTTTAATTAAGTCGCTTTTATGCACTCCCTTGTTTCGCAGAACCATAGACATTTTTTCCCACCACATATCTTTTTTCCCATGGTATAACTCTTTCCCACACTTCTATAGGAATGAAAAAACTTCTCTTTTAACCAGACTCAATGGCTTGTTTCACTCTTATCAGCCTCCTGCGTCTTCTGTGGTTTCTCTGCTATGAAAGCTCGCCGCTGTTCTGCTCCGGTGAGAGCGACGAGAAGGCGGTGGGAGTTCCCAGGTCCTTCGTGCCTGCCTCCCTCCACTGCCCCGGGGGTAAACACCAGTCGCTCACTCAGTGGGCTTGAGGAGGGTTTTTTTTTTTTTTTTTTTTGCCACCCAGGCCTCTAAACAACACTTGCAAACATCTTAGAGGCAAGAATGGGTCCTTTTTATGAGGCAGCTTTGGCACGCCATCAAAGAAAATCTATCAATAAATCTATTTTTCGAATGGGAAGAACGAACAGTGATTTTTCTGTTTTCAGTCCGTGTGATGGACTGATCTTCAGAGAGCTGGAATGAGGGTAAAATGCCCTCTAATGATAAGGCTGGGAGGGGGAAGACGTTCATGTTTTTGTGTGTGTGTGTCTTTGTGTGTGTGCTGGTAGGGATGTTGAAGCTGATTAGTTGATTACACGATGAGGGCCTCTTCTGAGCTGTCTTTAATTTGCTCGACCGGAAAAGAAAAGTAATTAATCTCAAACTTCCAAGACCTCTTGGGGCCTTCAAAGGCACACCAAGAGCAGGAAACAACAAAAACGGCTAGTCTTATTGGGAAAAATCGTTTATTAACTAAATTGCTTGATTGTCTGAGAGGCTTAAAGCTGGGATTTCTCAAGCAAAACAATCTTGAGGATTTTTTTTCCCCTCCTCAGAAGCTTGTCTAGGCTTCAGCTGCCGCTTCTGTCAAAGACAGAGCTGTGTTGTAATTTTACAAAAATGCATTTGACATTTCCACAGAGGATGATAACTTGTGCACGAAATAAGTCTTTTGAGCTGCTGAAAGGAGAAAAAAAGGGCAAAGCAGAATTGCACAAGATAAAGTCAAAGAGATAAAAAAAAACTAAACCCAGTGTGTTTTCTACTTTTAATTCTTCCTTTTCCTGCTGTGACCAAACAGTCAGTGTCTCTAAAAATAAATAAGAAAAATGAAAAGATGAGGAAAGTAAGAAAAGGAGGGAGGATGCAGTATAAATGGTGTGATGAATGGTAGGATAAGGTGAGGACAAGGGAAATGAAAAAACAGTAGCCGATGATGGGAGAAGGTTAGAGGAAGGGTTATGAGAGAGATAAAAAAGAGACGAGGATGAGGAAAGGTTACAAGAGGGAGGGATACAGGGATGGAACAAGACAAGGACAAAAAGCAGTGGAGAAAAGAAGAGAGAGAGAAAAGAGAGGGAGGATGTCCCCCGTTGTTTCTGACCAGTAAAGGTTTCATTACATTGCATGTGCGATAACAGCAGCTGGAGATCGTCTTTGAAATCTAGACCACTCCGTTATCCCTCTGCTTCCCGTATATAACAATGCCGTTCACTGCTGTATCGCTTTACCCTAACAGTAACCTACCTCTTCAAATTACACTCGGAGCACCGGAGCACAACAATGGAAGTCACAACTGATAAGGAAACAATACACACCGATGAGCATGCACACACACACACAAACAGACAAACATACGTGAAGAAATTTGTGTGTGGAGTCAAATAACGGAATCCTTCAAGCTTCAAAACTGCTCAATGTGAAAAGTTTATTCCGAAGTTCCGGAAGTTCTGGAATTCGATCTGTGACTCAATATACCAATAATCCGGAACTGGCAACCGGCAGGCTACATCAGACAAGTTTGATTCACAGATTTTTTATGAACTTATAATTACTTAATGATTCATTAATACAGTTTCTCATTGTCTGGTCTATCATAACTTATCATCTACTTTATAGTCCTTTATTAAGAATTATTTTTGAAGTAATCGGTAAGCCATTTTCAACAAGTTTTTCCTGATTATTTCCATTAACTAATTTTTACCAATCAGTGGCATATCTCTTACAATTAAAGAGTTAAAGAGTTATTTATTAAATACTGGTTAATTAATTGGTTGTCCTAATTTTATAACCAGTAAGGACTCAAAATTCTGAGTCAATTTGTTTAGGATGATATTCGTCGCCAGTTGTTTAAAATATAAATAAAAGAGGGCATCTAGGGCGAAAAAAAGAATGTTGCCAAGCTAGTTGTGGCTATCTTAAAAGCTAGCTAAGTTTTGTCACCTTGCTGTATGATTGTCTTGGTTATTAAATTTGTTTAGGAGAAATTAATCCCATTGTATACTCCCGATTCTGGTTGTATTTTGCATGTTTTTCCAACATATTTAGTGTATTTTTAATTCGACCCCTTCGTCTCTTGGAAAAGATTGAAATGATCATTTAAATATGTCTCTCAAATGGGAATGTACAGTAATAAAAAAAAAAAGAGAGAGACAACCAGCAAACGCCCCTTAGCTGTTTCCCTGTTTGTTGGCCTGTTTCTGCAGCTGTGGGTTTTGAGGTACAGATCCTGAGCCAAGAAGCCTTTCCTTTCACAGTCTAACCACATCACCTCAGGGCCCATTCACAGCAATGATAGTCTCTGCTTAAGACTTCAATAGACATTCATCTCCTCCTCATTCACCCCCAACACACACACACACCTGAAAAATTTGTTTGTGTGGGTGAGGAAATCTTTGCATTCACTATAGGAAGCATGTCTGTAAGTACATCCATTCATTTTGTGTACTTACTGTATGTATGGTGTGTGTTAGCGTGTGTGTGACAGGATGAAATGGCTTTGACTGCATTTTCCACACAGCAGATAAGGATCAGAGGCGCCCTGATAGCAGGAATTAGGGGCAGGGATCCCATTGATCTCTAATGGACCGCTACAAGCGGTCCGAGAGCCCATCAGTGTATCCAAGGAAACACGACCCCACACACTAATACACACACACATACATAAACACACACACACTCGCACAAAACAACAAACACACTCACTTGTGTTATGAATGCAAGAAATGTTACTGCTGGTATCAGGTTGCACGGCAAAAACGCCACCAGAATCAATGATGAAGGTTTAATTACGAAGGGTGAGAGATGAGACTGTGTGTTTGTGTGCGGGTGTGCATGCATGTGTGTTTAGATGTGTGTTCAGTGTATGTGTTTGCGTGTTCATGCAACATTTTTTTTTTTTTTTTTTGCTGCAGAAGAAGAGAAACGAAGAGAGAGCTACTGTTTCAAGACTGAACATTTGAGTGAAACTGGAAGCTCAATGGACAATATTGCCTGGTCGTCCCAATTCTTTGCCAGAAGACAAGGGACAGAAAATCAAATTACCCTTTTCTTACACACACACACACACAGTCATGCACAAGACCAGAGTAAAGAGACGGTGAAAGATGGCCTCCCAAATGTCTTGATATTGTGTCTCACGTCTCTCATCGCAGATGAAATGAATGTATCCCCTCCTGCCGCTCTCCTCCTTGCCGCTCCTTGCTTTCTCTTGTTTTCTGGCCTACTGGGCACATCTATTACCCTCTGATGAATGACACCGAGGATTGTGTCTGTGCTTGCTGCATTCACTGTACAGTGTCAGCAATTCATCCTACATCTGAAGCTTCAGGGTCGTAGGATCGCCTTCAAAAAAGGACTCCATTAATTTCTGCAGGACCAATTAAAACAGCATTATTGAAAAATCTTTTGACAGGAATGTTGAAGTGTTCATGTTCTGGTTTCTATAATTGCAGTATGTACAGTTCGAAAAGATATTTACATTTTCAAGAATAGTGATAAAAAAACTTTTAATTTATGATTTATTTGATTTTTAGTTTCATGTGGTCATCTCCTCAACTTATTTGATGAGATTTTTTAATGAGAAGAATACTCTCATGTTTGTCCTAGCTAATATGTGGCCACATGCTAACAGCTGGCTATATTAGCTTAGCATAAAGGCTGGAAACAGCCAGCTTGGCTCTGCATTACCACGCAGTACTTGGAAAAAATACATAATGTCATGTTTGTTTAATCTCTCAGAAAGCAACCCCATTACACAGAGGGATATGTGCCTGATTATTTCTTGGCAGAGAGCGTTTTTTAGGTGTTTTTCTTTTTGTTTTTGTTTTTTGTCATTGTTAATTTAAAATCCTGGGATTTCAAGTTGTTGTTCAGACAAAACAAGCAATTTCAAGATATGACCTTAGGCTCTTGAATGGCATTTTTTCATTGTTTTCTCATATCTAGTTGACAAGATGATAAATTGATCACCTGAGGAAAAAAAATGTTACATGCTGCCTTAAATAACTAAATACACTATGATAAGATGAAGCCACGATGCTCCTTTTTCTTTTATGGCCAACTTGCTATGAGACCTAAGTTGGTCTAACTTCAACAAAAGGAATTTACCGGCTGACAAATCAATCGGCCAGTTTCTCCTTTGAAATTATAACATCCACGTGTGTTACGTCAGCACAATATAATGGATGCTGAAACCACTGGTGGGGACCAAACGCCTCTGAATGATTTTAGCGGATTCCCAGCTGAGCTGCTAAGTGCTACTTTTCAATTCTAACTCCATTTCTTTTTCCACTTCTCTTCTGCTTCCCTCTGAAATAACACTGACGTGACATTGTGATAACCTGATACTACAATAGAAAAGGCTAATTATAAGTGTTTAAGCTCCTTTTGTAATTAGCTAACTTGGACTTTCTTACATTTCATCCTCAGAAGTTTCTTTCTTGCTCCCCTGGCACAAGTGGCAGCAGCTGAACCATGATGAACTTATGATGATATTCACAAGCTACTTTCAAGCTTGGATCTCACAGTCTTTCTTTTGCGCTGAGGCTGATTTAAATACTGAAAAAAGTGTTAAATGCTTGTGACGGAGAAGTCAAAAGAAAAATACAGTTTATTACAACCTAGGTCTTATTTTTATGGTGTTTGCCATTTACCTATTAGTATTAAAAACAAAATATAGGAATGCTGTGACATCTAAAAAAGAAGTCTGATAGAGCAGAATTCATTAAAGGATTTATTATCAAGAATACAAAGCCAGATGATAAAATAGTTACATTAACTGTTAGTTGCAAACATGCGGTACATCACAAGTTTACAGACTAAAATACTGGTTTAGTTTAACTTTTTGCACTTCCTGTTGTGGTGCACAGTTTTCCAGCCATGTATAACATATAATGGAGGTCACATTGGGTGATCTCCCGTCTCGTGATTTTGTGAAATGCCAACATTCAGTGCCAAGACATGAAGAAGGTCACATGCCCTTTGGGTAGAGAGATGAAGGTTGGGTTGTGAAAAGGATGTGTAGATATCTGACTTTGATGCAGGAGACCAGAATGTGTGTCTTTAATAGAACTGAAGTCAATGTTAGTTTTTGGCTTTATCATTTCCAGTGGCAGGACCAAAAGTTGCATGGATGACATTGGCCTATAG
Source organism: Ctenochaetus hawaiiensis (assembly GCA_029783645.1). NCBI lineage: Eukaryota > Metazoa > Chordata > Actinopteri > Acanthuriformes > Acanthuridae > Ctenochaetus > Ctenochaetus hawaiiensis. Next base: position 8,233,677 of record JAPZDY010000007.1, read on the forward strand.
GTCATTCCACCACTTAAGTCCTGATATTTTGGCATGAAATTTGTGCAGATATTTATGTTCTCCAGAAGCTGATCCTACTGACTTTTGTGATCACCTTCTTTTCCTCTTGTGCCACCCCAAAGTTCACATCTGTAGTGTACACTTAAACATATCAGGATCTACTGGACAATTAGTAGAGACATTCATGGAAGAACTAAAATACTTCCAGTTATCCCTACACTTTTCATCCAACGGATACGTTGAGTCAGCATTCCAATTTGTACAATACATTAGCAAAACTAATGACAATTCTATCAGCATAAGCTGTATTAAGCTTCACAGCATTTAGTGCTGCTTTGCAAATGCATCCTAACTCACCTAATCAAGTAGGTTCAGCTAGCAGATTTCATCACTAAACATCAGAGTGTTTGGATTGTCATTGTGATATTCTGCATATTAGCATTGAGTTGTTGTGATTTAGCTAGCTCAGCCTCACAGAGCCTTACACATGGCTGTAGGCTCTTAGTCCTGTTAAAACCATAATCATAATCACTTTGTAATCATAGCCGAGTTATCCAAACTTAACCGCACATAAGCCACAGTTTATTTGCCATAACTGAGGTAGTTTTCTATTTAAAGAATAGTTGCCTCGTGCAAGCACTGTAGAAAAAACTACTTGGACCCTTCCTTTGCTGTAAGGTTAAGTTTTCTTGTGCAGTGAGGGATTCAAAACATTTCAAATGTGGTCACTTTCAGTTAAGCTTGCAAATAAAATGGTGTTTAAGAGTGGCGTGTGGTCCATTAAGGGTTCTGGTATGTTCCCTTCTCTTCAATTTCAATTGTGAACAGCTGTTTTAATGTAAAACCATTTATGTTATAATTATGTTGTGTGTGTTTAATTTCAGTTGTTGTTTGCATAAATTCATACATTATAACAGAGATGTTATGACTAAGAAAAAAACACCTACAGTCTTTGTGTACTGAAGAGTGTATGTTTTCTACCTAACAACACTGTGCATGCAAATTCTGCTTTTCTGGTTGCTATTGATCAGTCAATGCCACACATCGAAAATGACAGTCTGCACAAAAAGGGATATGCTCAGGAAATGTTATAAAATCTTAAACTGAGCTTTTAACAGTTCCTGCTTGCAGTGTGGCCATGAATGCACAGACAATAGTCACAGGATGGCTTTGATACTGAAAAACCTTGAAAATGTGATGATTATTTAGGCAAATTCAAAAGCATCTTTTTTTTCTGAGATCTTTGGCAGATTTTTAAATGTAAATTGTCAATTTAATTGATTTAAAAAGTTAATTTACAATTTAACTTTGTAATTATGTTAATCTGTTGTATGTTTGTCTCATGCTTCAATATAATGATATTACCATGTTACACAGTCTCAGTTAAGATTTTGGTAAGTACAGATTTATATTAACTAACTGAAAAGATGGACAAAACAATAAAAACAATACTCAAGGTATATTAAATCATAATGAAGCTTGCATAATTAGAAATGTAATTTTAATACCATTGTCTTTGTTTTTGTTGTAGAGGTGCTCAGCTGCATTACTCACAGTATAATGACTCTGTGCTTGTATTTATTTTTCCTCCATGAGCGTTAGAGGTAACTTGGGTACTTTGTGGCATTTCTCTGTAATATATCTTATGATTACAACATTGAAATTCATACAGCAGAGTTATTTTAATTATATCGTATCCTTCGCTTATTACACGTCACTTAACCTCAAAATGACTTATAGCCACCACAAGCAACTCTTTTTGACTCTGCTAGACTTTGATCACTTTCCATCATCTTCTCCTTGATCTATGTCTCACTCCCCCACTCTTTCTCTCCCTTTCTTTCATTTTCACTCTTTTGCCACCACTTTTTCTCTGTGAGCACTGGCTTAATTGAACGCGGCAGTTGTCTCCTTTTAATTTCGGAGCTTGCTAATGTCATTAATAATGTATGGATATTCTAATTAGAATGTGCCCCAGTCGCTTTACAGTGTAAACACTATTGATCATCTGTTAATTAAGTTTTAAATATCATTGACGGGACGTGGAATCGGAGGCAAATATGAACATTCTCATCAAGCCTTTCCCATGCAAGCGTTCAATGCTCAAAATCTTACACTAATTAAAAAATACTGCTGATCTATTCTCGCAGTTCATTTTAGTCCCGGTGTGGTGCTCTCGCTGCATGTCACCAAATCACACACACATAAATAAACAGCTCCAAGCACACGCAACAAAGTACGCTTAATACAGAGTGCATAACAAAATAGTTTTGATTGGTTATTCAACTGTACAGGCATGCAACCCTATAATTTCCATGATAGAACAGATCCAGGCAAATATACACACTTCGCTGGGAGACAAATGAAGCTTTTAAGACAAGCCTCCTCTCATGCATAACAGCTGGTCTCCTATTACTGAAGGATTAGTCTCTGATGCTACAAGAATGGCCGCACCGCACTTGCTGAACATACACAAATAAACCTGCAAAATACACCCACATGCAGGGATGCAAACATCAAAAACCAAAGCAACATGTATGCACAGACAAAGAGAGAAAATACCCCACACATGTTCAAATGTTCATGGTATCAAACACACATGCTATGGGGAGGCAGAGAGAGCTACAAACAGCTAAGAGGGAATAGGCTTCAGTGGGAATGGGGGGCAGAGCTTACTGCATACCAAACAGGCAGGTACAGATGGCAACCTCAGGGCTAAACACACCCCAAGGGCCTGTCTGTGTGTGTATGTGTGTGTGCGCGCTGCTAGAGTTAGGTGAAGCAGCATGAGGTTAAAAAAAAAAAAGCAGAGGAAAAGGTCAAGTGCTTGTCCAACTGCCAACAGCCACACCCCCCTCCATGTCTCTCTGTCTTTATCTACATTTTTCTATCCATCCTCGCCTACAGCTCACACTTTCTCTCTGCAAAAGGTGTTCGTGTGGCATTACATTTCCTGCAGAAACATCTAGATGTGTGGCTCTAAATCAGACTAATGCACAACTAACAAAAAGGGAGGAGGAAACAGCAGATATCCCCATAATGGATTTTTGTCATATGAAGTTGAGCTGAAAGATGGATTGAGGTAGATAGGTACGTGTACATCTTTAACATTTCAAAGGGCTGATTCAGAAAGTTAGATAAAAAGGGATTCTCCTTGACATGCAGCCCGATGCCAAAATACTTCCTTTAGACCTCAAGTGTACTGCAAAGAAACCCCTAAATATTTAAACTTTAAAGTCAGTTATTGACCTTGGATAAAGCTCTTTCACAAAAGGTTTTACTCAAGATATTTCATGTTCGGCCTTCATAGGCAGGTGAACTAGTCGGATGATAAAAGCCGGAGGTAAAATCCTGCTGTCTTTTAAAATACACTGAAGAGATTAGCACATTACTAAATGAATCAGAAAGTTCCATGTCAACACTAAATGTTATTATCTCTTAATAAAGACAACTCTAGTCACTTTTAAACATTGCTATTACAAGCTATCCATCTATTCTTTATCTACGACCACCTGCAGGGTTGGTGGTGAGACAATAAGGAAGTTAAATGTCAGTTAATACAAATATACAAATATATATTATACAAATAATTGATATTCACTCAAACACTTGACACAAAACTTAAAAAATATAGGACAGGGCAACCAGCCAATCAAATCAGATGGACATCAGACAAGAATGCTTTACAGTCCTAAAAATTAAAGAATATTTTACTTGTAACTGCAATCAGTCACATAAAATTCACTTTAAAACTCAACTTAAACATTTGTTGTAATAGCTACAGTGGAGGTACTAGTATTCTGTCAACTATTACATCTGAAAAATAACGTTTCCAAACACTGACTCTGGCACACAACAGCCTTGTCATTGACGGACAGATTTCATGCGCATAGACGCCAGAAAGCCAGGAAGTAAGACGGTCTTATGTCCACATGAGTCAACATGGACTGACATGGAAAAAGCTTGACACATCCAGGCTCCTGTACCTACTTCTGTCAGTTTGACGCATCCAGTGTGTGCTACAGGCGTCAATGACCCCCTCCTTAAATAACCTGATAAATAAAGCTCAAGCCGATCCAGCTCTTCAACGGTGAAAAATAGCCGAACATCTGCTACAGTGCAGATGGGAGTACGTACTTCCAGAGGAACTGCCATTGTGAGATGCAACACAGTCCAAATGTTGCCAGCCGATGTTCATCTGTTTCATGGAGGTGTGTTTTCATCCCAAGGTTGCATCAGAGAGAAGTGAGTTCAGTACCTGTTTTTAGTTGCCAGGGAGACATGAAGTGAACAGGAACAGTCGTGTACTTACTGTACAGCCGCTGTTTGATTCAGTTCACAGTGAGTTCATGCAGTGACTGGGTTCCTCCACAGACCTTTTTCCATTATTTCCACAAAGGTGGCACTTTATTATCGTTTCCTGTCTGCTGGATTCCTGTTCAGCACAAATGATCCTTTTCTCAGCAGATAACTCTTACCTGAGATCACAGCAAGACCATGTGGAGGATCGAGACATAACTTTTTTTGCTCTCTTTCACAAAAAGATATTGCATGAGACATTGTTAGGTCTGCTTTTTCCAAGGTTAAAGCATTCACAATGAACACTTTTCTCCTTTCTAAATAAATAAGATCCAGGACCAGACTGCTTGTTAAGAAAGCACTGATGTCGCAAGAGAGCGACAGACGTCATTCACAAACCCCTGCTGATGTATTATTTTCATTTTATACAATAAGGAAGTTAAATGTCAGTGATTATCCCTTCAAGAAAGCTGTGGCCTTCAGAATTGAAGACATCAAAGGACTCTGAACAAGCAAGTGATCTGTTGCAAGTGTATTTGTAGACCACACAGACACTTAAGCTGTCTGTCTTGGGTCTTTTTACAACAAAAGTCTGCACAAGGACAAACTTACTTTGTGCGCAATGTTGATCCTGCCTGATGTGAAAACTATATTAATGTATCCTATGTTCACATTCTGTATGCTGCAATTGTTCAGCTATTGTTTTAGCATCAATTATCATCATTATATCTAGATTTATCAATCAAAGGCCGTGTCCTGGGCCCACCACTGCTACTTGAGTCCATTAATATTTTGGAATAGTGATATAAATCCGCAACCAAACCAAAGCAGTCAGGTAAAAGAGGAGAAAAAACAAAATATTTGTCTCTGAAATGTAGCAGAGGAGCAAAGTAGCTCAAAGTGGAAACATTCAAGTAAAATAAACTCATTTTTTTTACTAAAAAACGTAATCACATCAACAAAACAGCAAAAGAAGGGGAGACAAGTGATGTCTTTTTGAAACTGAACATTTAGCTTTGTTTTATTTACCTTAAAATCCCCAGAAACCATGTAAATGGAGCACAATGCATACTTTGTTTTTAAAAAACAAATTGTTGAAGCCCATGCCCTCAGTGAGAGAGTTGCCTCCCAAACTTATTCATTAGTCCAATGGTCCAAACACACATTACTGCTTTGCAAAATTGTGCAAAAACTATGTTTAACTGAACAAAACACTAAAAAAGCACTATTAAACAGTTCGCAGGATAACATTTGATTTCTAATGCCTTTAAATGTCCTCTATTTTAATCTGCAGAGGACTGGCATCCTGGTGTCCCAGCTCACTGTGTGAGAGATAATCAAGTACAAATTGAGCACACAGAGAACAAAACGAAACTAAAACGACTGACTGGCAGAGACAAACATTTAAAACAAGAAAGGACATCAAACTAACCTTTATAAAGTGCAACTCAAAATCAAAAATCCACCAAGTTCTTCAAAAGAGAGGAGACATGAGGACTCACTGAGACTCGCCTAAAAACAGCAAAAAGCGTTCAATGTTTGGAGGTTTAACATTAAAATTAAGCTCACAAATAGTCTGAAAATGGCCTATTATGTCTCAGCTTTAGTGCGCCTTGCAGCACCTGAGGTACAGCTTAGAAGCATACTGCAGTTTAGCTGAGAAATCTTACTGAACAAATAATCCTGCAAAGCAATAAAAGCATCGAGTCTATTAGTGCTAAGCAGCCAGAACATCTGCTGTTTTGGCTATTTGCATCAATATGTTATGTGCTTAAGATAATACAAAATACAAGTGGGATTAATGTGGTTCGTTTATTATTAAGCCAATTTTACATTAGCATTCAGTGACCTGAGCATAGATGTACTCTAGAGAAAAAGAAATCAGGCAAAATAACTTAAAATATCCTGACTGCCAAACTAGCTTTTTTGCCTGCCAGGTGCTTACCGAAATTATAGCAATTTATCTGTAACTAATATTAAACCGAGCTCACTAATAAGGTAACCAGGTGTGAGAAATATATTCTCCAATTATGATGTTTACAAAAAAGGAGGAAGAAAGATTACGGGATGTTGATGGATGCATGTGGTCTCTGTTCATTACTGCTGTGAAAAAAGGAAATTTTCAAATGTTAAAATAATCTCCTGTTCATGTTTGTTCTTCCTTTTGGCTCATAAAAGGGAAGATTTGTCCCTGTTTTTAAGGAAGATGGCTCATCACTGTTAAGAGTTTTACAGCTGTTGTGGCAAATTTATCGGTAAACTGTTAACCTTTTAAACTGTTTAGCTTCACTCTGTTTTTTCCCAAAAACACAGAGCAGAAGAAGTCAAGGTCGGTATGTAACTTCTGTCTGCTTGATTTCACCTACGCAACAGTTAGCAAAAGCACATTTTCTGATAACACTGTGTTCGTGTCAAGACTTCTATAAAATGTATCACACTATCATTCATGGTCAGACTTCTGAACCTTATTTTGATGCATAAACTCTGCTCTTTTAGCTCCTTCTACCTTTTTTATGTTAATGAATAACACAAGGACAAGATTGTTTCATTCAAATTCTTTTATTTCACCTCTCACAAGGAAAACCAAGAATTTCCCTCCACTGCATTATCATGACTTGACAAAGTTTCCTTGATTTATGACTCACTAACATTTATAATTGCAGAAGAAGAAGACTTAAGGGGAAAAAACAATCATGACCTTTTCTCAGTGGCTTACTCACTTCCTCAGAAGCCATTTAGGTCGTCTGCTATAAAAAAGTCATTTATTAGAGGTTGTTTGGGTTTCTCACACTGAAATAATTAATCCAAGTGATGTAAAGAGCACATTTAAGCTAAGCTTGAGAGCAATAAGGGGATTTTTTTTCACAATCTGGCAACTTAAAATTTGCCTTTATTAACGGCTAATGACCAACACACAAAAAGAGCAATAATTTGTCCCAGTTATTGGGTTATAAACACAAAGGACATTTACATGTCCATGGGGCTTCGCTGGTGTCAACTAAGAAAAAAAAGGAGAAATGTGTCTTCTTGATTCGTTACCCGTGCCCACGATTTAGAAATCTGTGATCACGGATTCGGAATAACAACTGCTAAACCGTGGGCACAGACCGTAATTTCGTGAGCACAGACCGTAATTTCATGAGCATGAAAGCAGTGGACTGTGAAACTGTGGGCACAGATTTGTAAACTAACAACATGGATCTACTCATGCCTCTGTTTTCCCCTCAGCTGATAGTCGCGAGGGGGGGATCAATACATGCCATAGCCAGAAATGCACAGTTGGTATGTAATAAAATTAATGATTGAATTTCCTACATTGCGTATGCTTGCTCACCATCTACTGGGACTCCTAAACAGAAATCAACCATCGTTAATGCATCAATAACTCTAATGCTTTTCCTACAAAACAAGTCAAAATGTTTGCTTTGAAAAAAGGATGTCAGTTACACTTTAAACACTTATTTTAGAGAATCACATGTTGCTTTATTGGTGTTTCTTATATGCAACAGCTATATTTAATATTTTAGCTAATTTCATTCTCTTATAATAATGGTGAACAAGTGAGCATTGGTCCACTTGTTGAGTTTGTTCCTCCTGTCCGGAGTTTTCCGTAGCTCCTCGTTAATTCCGCCTCTGCATCAGCTGGAGCTGCTGCTGCTTAAACCTGACAGACTGAAACCTTTTTTTTTTGTTCCTGGCTCCGATGTCTCAGTCTGTCAGATGACAAAATCAATAATGGCGAAGGGAGGGAATGAAACAAATTGCCAGTTGTGGCACGAGTGAAGAGATAACAACTTTTCCTCCCTCACAGTTTTTTTTTTCATGATGGCTCTATGGACTCTCAATGTGAGAAGTCTTATTGATTGGTGATGTCATTGAACCACCGCTGCTTTTCCATTTTATTTGTTATATCTTTCTGCCGGTGCTGAGGTCACATTGGCATGGGTGTTGGTTTGTCAGTGTGTGTTTTTATTTTTATTTGACTGTTTATTCAGGCTGTTTTTGTTTTCTTTATTCAACCTAAAACTAAATAAGTGTCTGTTTCCTGTCCTGTGCTGATTTTATTACAACCTTTTTCTCATATAATTTGCAGTCTTTAATTAAGTAAATGTTTTTCTATTATTTTGTGGGCTTAATATTTGTTTTTAAAATACTTTTTTAATGAGTAGACGCACTCCAAAATTTATGTTCCCGAGAATACACATTTTATGTTTTGTTTTATTCCCACATTATAACACACCTGTGGATTCATTTGAAGTTTCAGCCTCAGATCATAGTCACTTTGTGTCCCATCACGCTCTGTTCATCAGACCCAGAGCTCACCTGCTGTTTTTTTACCCACCAGTAGGAGGGGCTGTTGCTGTGGTAATAATAACGACATGCACCTCACTCATCCCTATACCCTTTTCCCCCACTACATCCAACAGAGGATAGTGAACGCTGATAATGCCGTTCTCTGCAACCCACAAACTCTAATTCCCACGTTATCTGTGCAGTAAATCTTCATTTCTTTGTTGCTCCCTCTTCGTCCTCCTGGATCACAAACACTGGTAGTAAGCAATTGCACTTTATGCTGCTGCATGAAAAAGGTGTGTAGATTTGGAAAAAGTTGCTGGTGTTGCAGGTTTGACGGCGTCTGCTGGTGTGTGCACATGTGTGGGTTTGTGTGTGTGTGTCAAGCCTCCGGGTGAGTGTTATCCTTTGTGTGAACAGGGTTGTTGTTGGGGCTGAGACGGCGCAGGTTGACATAGTGCTGAGTTGCATGGGAAAGAGCGTGGCGTGCTGTGTTTGTGGACTCAGACAAGCGTGGGGCAAACCGGGTGCGACAGGAGACATCATAGGCAGAAAAACAACAAGATTAGGAATCACCCCTCCCACTCTTCAGCTGCTCTCCCCTCACCCTCCATCAGCCAGCTGTCCATGAACTCATCTTTTTACCTCAGTCCCCCTCTCCCCTCTTCCTCGAATTGCTTTCCACCTTTCTTTGGCTCTCTGTCTTTGTTTTCTCTGTTCTCCCATTAACACAAACTCCCCTCGTCTACCTTACAGACTAATTATTTAACTAACTCATTGTCGGGTCAGCTCTCACAGACCTTTCTGCATTTAATTCATTTTTTCTATCACCACATCCACTGTTTACCCTGTATTTATCTGGCTATTTCTGGGTTAGATAGTTTACTGGTTATGTAACACATTTATCCGTGCAAGCTTTAATATTATAGATGTGTTTTTCCCTCTCTCTCTCATGGGAATAACAATGATCATATTTGTAGAGGAGGCAAGGTAAAGTCAAGAAGATGTCAAATTTCCAGTCTTTTCAATCAAACAACCTGCAGCCATTTCTTTCTATTCTCATAAGGTTTGTATTTACATACAGTGACATAAGGTTTGTATAAACATACAATGCAAAAATGTATTCTAGCAGTTTGGTGGGACATATAGTAATTAATCTGGAATGTGCAATGTACAGCCAGTGTAATTTAGTTAAAATATGTTCTTTCATATCTAATGTTGAAAAAAAAAATCTTTTAAAAAGCAGGCGGCATGCCCACGGGCCAGAGTTTGGCCACTCGACTGATAAATATTAGTTTCATGTTTTATCATTAAGAAACACATTTTAATTCTTTTATGTCACAATCTCTGATTTAAAAAGCAGATTTTTGTGTAGGCAGGGAAAGGAGACGTGTACGTCCTGCAGATCGTTTAGTTATAAATCCTAGTTTATTACGAAGCACCTCAGGTGCATTTCATGGTACAAAAAGAACTAGTAGGATACTTTACTTAAGTAAAAGTACTATTAGGCTACTTTTAAGAAATTCTACTCAAGTAAAAATACTTATATAACATGTACTTAGTTCAAAGTTTAAAGTAAGTAAGTTAAAATATCCTCTGCATAAAAATCACAGAATTACATTTTTGTTATAGGTAGTCCAGTACTTTGTTCAGTTAAAGATCACCTTTGGTGTACAAGTGCATTTAAAAAAAAAAAACATCACATCACAGAGGCCTGGTGTTCAATTTTAGAATAAATTGAAAATGTATGGACACGTTTTGCAGCCTGAACACATCCCTGATTGTAAGTTGTAACTATACAACTGAAAAAATAAATAAATAAAATGAGCTATAAACACCACAACGGGTTCAACAAGCAAACGGAGCCACAGAAGTTAAATAACAGCCACTTTTACAGCAGAAGAAGGAACATTAAGCAGAGATAGTTCAACAATAATCTCAGCAGCCACAGTTACATATATTAAAGCAGAAGAACACTCATACACACCCATGCGAGCACACACATGCACACACACTCAGTACTACATGGTTTAACAGCTCATTGGTTGTTGACGTCTTATTCTGAAGTTGTTGTAACATTACTCACCTGTCTGAACGTCACTCTGTGAGCCTTGTGCATCACCAAATCTACAACAATCTACTCTTTGTTTCGACTTCTCTGCCTGACGAATCTCAGTTCATATTGTATTCAGTTCGCTTAGCTTCACTGTCTCTCTGCGCTTTTCAAAATCTTTTCGCATTTGAGCTGAAAGAAGCACCACAGAGCAGAAAGTCTTCACACACCTCACTGAAGGCAAAAGTTCAGAAGCAATTTTCAGACACAGAGATCAATGTCGAAGGAAACCTTGTGAGCATTTTACTGTTTAGCATTTAGCCATCAACCTGCATGGACCAGTTGCTGATGCAAGTTATTGGGTGTGTTTGATTTGTGTCAGCAGCAGCTTCTTCTCTCTTTTTTGCTCCTCTCTTTTTCCTCACAGATTTTTCACTAAACTTAAACTTAATATATTAAGAGATTATAGAAAAATTACAAGATAACATTTACCCTCTCAGGACAATAAATGCATATGAGGATGATGTGAAATGATCATACTTTGCAATATAAATACATTAAATTAAGTTTATACTCTGCAGGATTCAAAGTTTGTGCCAAAAATGTAGCTGCCTTATAAAAAGCCTTTTTTACTGCCAAAGAGAATCAGTAAACTATCTGGAGATCATATCATGTCCAAGTACAGCCATGCAGACATTGTCCGAATTTTTCATCTATTTAACTTGGTGCTTCATTAAAACTTTTAGCAGAGAATAACTTTTTTTTTTTGCTAAAATCCTTCATTAACTCAAATATAAGTATTTTTTTTAAGAGTACAGGTTATATAGGAGTAGTACCACACTAATGAGGGCAATCTTTTATTTAAAAAATGCAATTTTTAAATGGTTTGGAGCCTGATCACTTCATGATCACCTTGAGGTGTCCTTCCTCCCGTCCTGCCCTTTCCCCCTCACCGGCTAACGACCTTTCACTCTGACAGACAGACAGATGACTCCATTTTACCCCCTCTGTGCAGATGTCAAAAGGATGATAAAAGAGAAGAAAGAAGGACACGATGAAGAGATGAGGAGCTTAGCAGGATTTGACAGCACACTGTTGGAAAGGAACGGAGCCGAAAGGATGGATGGATCAGAGGAAATAGACAGGAAGGATCGCAGTGTTTGTTTGTCACTTTGAACCCACCTGAGTAGCTCCTTTGACATGCAGGAATAACAACCTACGTCACCTTAACTTGTTGATGGACTGGACTACTTGAAAGCAATCTTTTATGTTCACTTGCTGGACGTTATTATTAAAAAAAAATATTAGTCAGATTTTTTCCAGTTTGTGCGTGCACTAATGAGGCCAGCTTATTTTGTAATTAATGCACCTTTTAACCTCACATTTGCATACACACAGTCTGGGTTTCTGTTCTTAAATTGTCAACAAATCTCACACAGGGCCATTTAGAGTTCAGCTGCTGTCAAACAGTGTCACGCAGATGAGTCACACTGTCGTAACAGGTGACATGTTTCTTCATTACAGTGAACATGGCAACTGTAGTTTGAGTTCAGTCCCACATGAACCCTCCTGTTTCTATAAAAAAAGCAACTAATGCATCTAATGCACAGCTTAAAAAATACAGTATTTACACCTGTTTGACTAATATTTGCCGGAAACTGTATGAACAGCTGCCTTATGAGATATTTTTCTTTAAAATTCAAGTGTCTGTTTGTGATATCTTTGGTTTACACTTGCTTTAGGAGTCATTAATCCAGACAGGCAGGGGGAGCTGAAAAGTGTTGAAATGTGAGCTAAGATCAACATTTTGTTGGTTTTTATCTTTTCATAGAATTTGTTCACATCAACAAAAACACATAAAATCTCACCTGTCTCATCCATTAACCCCTGGTCCTTTGTGGAAGGATTATTGACAGGTAATAAACTTTGCTAAAAGCAGCTTTCAGCCCACAATTTCAAGAATAAGGACAGATGTTTATTAATTTTTTCCTATCTAGTTTAGTGAAAAAGAGGCACATGAGAATGCACTTAGGAGTTAATACTCCATAATTACGCATCTGCCTACAATCCCATTGGACATGAAGACAAGAAGTGCTAACATCCAGCCTTTTTCCTTTACAATGTGACAATATTAATTTTATTCATATAATGCCCCTTAAAAAAATGCTTTACTGTTGAAAAAATAAAAGTTAACAAATCCAAAACATGAAATCTAAAACAAGATGTATAGAAGTTCATATATGGAAACATGGCAGAAATTGTTGAATATAGTAGTGATAATTATAGAAAAATAACAGTATAGTATAAGGAAATAATCCATATAAAATAATAAATGTTCCCGAGCACCAGTTTTTGGCCTAATTTCACATTCAGACATGATTCTCTGCAAAGAATTTCCATAATATTTCCAACAAAGGTTACAGGTGTAAAAGGGGTTATTGTATGGCTGTCAGTTAATTTAATAAAAACTGAAAGGTGCCCTCTGTTTTAGATTGTACGATCAATATGAACGTCTCATTTTCTGGTTTTCCATTTCCCAAGATCCCCAGACCCTGATGGCGGCTGAGGCATCTTAATCAGCAGTTTAAGGAAAACAGTTTTGCTCCTCTGGCTGACAATGAAGGACAATGAAGACAGCTGCTATACCTCCAGTTGTGTGACTGCAGCCCAGTATGAGCCCGTATTTACATTTCAGTCAATAGAGTATTCACTCATCTGTTTGAATGACCTTGTAAAGTCAGTAATCCCTGCTTCACAATGAATAAATACATAAACAATGAAATTTTGTCCGTTTGCAGTCGCTCAATTTGAAAGAAAGCGAGACAAGAAGGGAAGAAAAAAAAGAAAAAAATGTGTGTGACTCGGATTTCACAGAAATTCAAAGACTGATAGGTACTCGCACACTCATAAAAAGCACAGATACTGTTGTTTATTAGCACAGGGTAGTGACTGAGGTAATGGCCCAATCCATATTGTACTTGTGCAGCAAACAGCAAAGCAATCAATGCATCTGACCAAGTACTGTGTCGCCCCTCGTTAAGTGTAGTGTATGTTGCATGTTCTTGACTCTGAGTGGACAGAAGCTGTGAATACAAACTGTGTCGGCAGCGTGTCTCCATGTCTTTCACTTCAGTATTAGTTCCAGCTCTGCAGACTACAGCAAATTTCAAACAGCAAAATAGAACCGTTTCCACTGTGCTCCGTCTGCGACCTGATGTTTTATTCAGAGACGAGTTCAGTTCACTTCACTCCGCTATAGTGATTTATATAGGGTCTGCTTGAACAAATGAGGGCTTTTTTCTTCTCAACGCAAAGACAAAGACAGAAGGAGGGGAGAGCTATTTGCAATTTGGAGCATCAATAAAAATGCAAATAGTGGGAAGCCATTTCTCAGCTGTGACAATGGAGGCGTCGTCACCGCAGCGCCCAAAGACAGCGAGACGGATGGACCCACCCGAAATCCACAACCCAGAACTCTTTATCTTCAGAGTGGAGCACAGAGGAGATGGAGGGGTTTTATTCTTTCGACAGATGCTGGTTTTTTTGTAAAGATGATATGTTTTTGTACTCTGCAGTGACGGTGACTCTCGCAGCACTGGAGCAGATGTTGGACTGACCTCATAGCGGAGGTGTCATTGTTGACGTGAGGAGCGGGCCAAGGTCTGTCAATCAATCAGGAGGTACATGATGTCCTTGAGGAAGAATAATCTGGGGGAACAGGTGTGCAGGAAAAAGTCATCACTTGAAGTTCATGCAGCATATTTATAAATAAGTAACATTTTAAACCAGGAAGTATCTTTTTGTTAAACTTGTCTGGCATGTGTTTGCCCCTCCCCTGAGTGAGGATCGTCCATTTATAGTGTAGCAGCTGTAACAAAGCACAGCAGGCCAGTCAAGCTTGGATTTCTGGATTTCAGCATGTTGAAGGGTTGTGCAATGGACTCTTCATCCTCATTTGAGGAAAGATTTCTTTCACAGCATCCAACCAAAAAACACAAAGCAAAAGCGTTAGAAGTAGATTTAATGTTAGATTGGTTTCCAATCACCTGTTTTTGTGCATGTTTTTCACAATTCAGAACTTTTTTTCCTTCTTATTTCTGGTCTTTTTCTGCTTTTATCCACCAAAGTCTCACATCTAGGACTTATTACTTTGAGAATTGGTCAAATATTTGGAGTTGTATATATCCCACAGTTGCAAACTCAAGAATGGGTGCAGTCTTTGAGAAAAGCAAGACTGTCTCGCATAGTCTCACTCTATTTTTATAGCATGGTTTCAGCTCTGGGAAAAGGTCTGACTACAGCCATCAGCATTTTGCTACACACTGAACTAGTCCCTCAGTAACGTGCTTACTCCAACAGTCTATATATCCAGTAAGTCAGACTGAGCAGATCCAATTGTTGCAGTCAGACAATCAGTCAGTGAGCAGGAGTTCACATGAGCAGTTACCTGTGGCGCACACGCAGAAAACAAACCCATTATGCCTCACAGTGCAGGTGCTGCATCAGCCTCTGATGGCAATAGAAGGTGGGGGGGTGAAATCGAGCAACTGGTTGAGGACAGCGGGACCTTGAGGCAGACGCATTAAGAAGCATGTGAAGTCAATGAGAGTTTTTCTTTTCCCTGACTTGGTGTTTCCATGCTCGCTGATTCTCCCCCCTGAGTGAAGTAAGTGCACAGGTAAGCTCCCAGCGTATTGGTCCAGACTGAGATGGACGAAATTCTTGATAGACTCTGACGTGCAGCCCAGTGATTTTTTCTGTGTGTGTGTGTGATTGCACAAACAGAGAAGCAAACGTGGTTGTTTTTGAGTGTATGTGCAGACACACACTCAAGTGTTTGTCGCCTCTTACTGAGATCAAAAGGCAAACTCCATCTTTGGGTTGCAGAAGTTCTCCAATTATCCTGTAACTCCAAACCGCCTGCCTGCCTGCAAAGTTGTGAGTATTTCTCTACCGTGTGTATTGTCATGCAGCTAATCAGACATTAATAACAACAGAGATGATGCTGTTTTTTACGGTGGAACCTACAGAGACTCATATTTTCCGTCTCTTTCTTATATCTGTATTTCTACTCTCAGGTTTATATAAGTCTGTGTAAGCATTCACATTTTTTTTATACGCACACAAAATTTGTGCAAAGATTCCCGTCATGCACAGACTACGAACCCAGCTGTAAAACTCTCCTATCTGTCTCAACTGCATTTGTGTGTGTGTGTGTGTGTGTGTGTGTGTGTGAGAGAGAGAGAAAGCACCAGTGTGTGTCCTCACTGGTTGGCAGTATTGCAGTAGAGTTTAGGCAGAGTGAATGATCACTCTGTTTATAGGGATTTGATTGCAACCCAGAAACCAGCCCACATTCTCCGTCTGTCAGCTGCCAGCGAGCATCCTGGCGTCAACATTTTACTCCCTTAAAACTCTGTCTTTCTTTCTCCTTTTTCCCTCTCACTGCATCTCTCTCTCCCCTCCTCTCTCCTCTTATTCTGTTTCCCGCTCTCTTCTGTTTCTCAACAAATTTAGTTATTTGTATCCCATGCCCCCCACCACCACCCCCCAACCCACCACCAACATCTAACCACCCAACACCCACTCTCCCTTTCTCTTTTTCTGTGCTCTGATTTCCCTGGGAACTCGGCAGCGGCAGACATATGCCTCCTCCTCTCAAATAAAAAAAAAAAAAATTAAAAAGGCAAACAGATACACACAGTCACACGCACGTCAATACACACACACACACACAGCTACGCACCTGCGTGCACTCCCGGACAATACACACTTGATTATTCCATGTGGATTAACTGGGAATGTCGACGTCTGGATGTAACAATTTAAATATTTGTTTACTCTGAGCTCCCAGTTGCCCAGTATGTGGTAGCAGAAGTTTATGAAACCAAATTAATTATCTGTGCCAGTTCCCACAGGACCAACAGAACACACTGCTCATCACAAATTTGTACAGAAGATTGGATGTCCCCTCTGACCCGAAGCAATGTTTTTCTCTGTGTGTGTCTGCAAGTGTGTCGCCCGAGTGTGTCTTCTCCTCTTGGCACGAATGTGTGTTACGCGGAGGCACTTCTTGTACTTTTAGAGAGTGTGTATGAGTGTGTATCTGGATGATTCAAATATTTTAGTTCTACTTTCCTGACACACACACACAAATGCACAAAGGATTCCTGAGTATCTGCCCAGCAGGCTGTGCTTTTGAATACCCATTGTCTCGACATCCTCTCAAATCATCCGGTAATTGTGTTTGAATAGTTTTAAATTGAAAGTTGAAGTGTGCACAGGATGTGATATGACCGGCAGTTGCAACATATCAGCAGATACTAAAATCCTTATGATTTGTAGTAATATTTAGATAAATACAGTGGAAGTGAAGGTATTAAGATCCTTTACTTGCAAAAAAAAAAATAAATTATGCTTCACTTTAAATGTACTTTGATACAAGTGACTGTCTTGAAAATGTTACACCCAAATATTAAAATTCAGCACATATCTACTCACCCCCATGCAGATTAAAAGTCAAGGGAAGTTTCTGGTTAGCAAAACACTGCTGCGCCATTCTTCTAAACAACAAAAAAAGCTGGGGACTGGAAAAAAAAAACATAAAATGGCTCATTACAGCTCGCTGTTGTAATTAAAGTCTCCAGAAACCCAGAGATTCAAGAAACATTTGAAGAAACCTTTGCTTACACCTCTTTATAAGCCAAAATCTTTGCTGAAAGTGTTAGTACACAATCTGAAGTTGGTGCACAAGCTCATATTCTGCATTTGTGCATCACTTAATGAGATCAACAATAGCTCACAATCACTGCACACTTCAGTATTTTCCTCTGATCCTCTTTAGGATCTAACGTGACATTTTCTTGGATCGAGAACCAAACTCTTGCTTCTCTCGATAGCACCCATATATTAAAAGATGGTCCAAATGTGTCTCATTCCTAGATACTTGGACACCCTGTTTAGATGAGGTGTGCACTGATCCTTTTAGCTTAGGGGCTAGAGTGAAGATTTTGGCCAAAAAAAGAGAGTAATTAATGTCTTTCAAAATCAGTTTGGGATCTTGGGGTTTCCAGACAAACTTTGCAGAGACATTAATGTTTTCTTCTGCTTTTTTTTTAACAAGTCCCCAAGTTCTTCAGTTGTTTGGAAGAAAGCTGCAAAGATGTATAGTTAACTAACATTAATAACAAGGTAAATTATGTCAGTAGAAATGAGATGTAGGACACAAGAGACTGTCTTCATTTCCAGTCAGGAAAGTAATTATTGTCATTGTTATAGTTGTCCTGTGTGTGTGTGTGTGTGTGTGTGTGTGTGTGTTCAGTTTGTTTCCATACACGTGCTGCCATGTGACTAAGTGTCAGAGATCTGAATAAACAGACAGCACTTCAACAGTGTCCATGAAACATACACCTCCATCAAGTTCAACAACACCTCACACACAAACACACACACACACACACACACACACAGAGCGGCCATCATGCACTCCTACTGAGCCAGAAATAGGCGCATTTCCCTTCTCTGCTGTCTCAACACAACATTGATATACGAGTTAGCTGTGATGTGTGAGGTTAAGTACAAAGACGGTTGATGCTGATGGCGGCTCATGGTGGGCGAGGGATGGATTGGGGAGGGGCGACTGCCGGGCAGGTAGGTACAGAGAGGGAAAAG
The DNA here is from genome assembly GCA_029783645.1 of Ctenochaetus hawaiiensis. Classification (NCBI taxonomy): domain Eukaryota; kingdom Metazoa; phylum Chordata; class Actinopteri; order Acanthuriformes; family Acanthuridae; genus Ctenochaetus; species Ctenochaetus hawaiiensis. The sequence goes on from JAPZDY010000007.1 coordinate 8,251,993, forward strand.
GGTTAGGAGAGTTAGGAGAGTGGGTGTCCTGAATGATTCATACAAGCTACTCCCAGAGCCACAACTGCTGCTGCTGTTGCTGCTGCTGTACTTGACACCAGCAGTGGGATATGATAGCGCACGTCTATTGATGCAAAGAGTTTTTCTCTGCGCTCTCATGTTGGAAAAGTTCAAAGTTATCGATTTGGCCAGAGAGAGAGCTCACTTAAGAGTAGGTGTTCCCGAAACCTGGCCCACCAGATAATTTTATTTTTACGCAGCAAAGCAGGACAATCACTCCGCCCGCGTGGTGGGACATCACAAAGAAACCCAGCTCCTCTGCCTCGAATCTCCTGCTTCACCGTCTCTCCACCTTTCTGCTGGCCTTTTCTTGCTCTTGTTCTCCACGCTCCCTCCCTCCAAGGCCGTGTATAGTGCGAGATAAAGAATGGCAGAGTCGGGTACGGAGGGTAGGCTGGCAGGATCGCTGTTTATGGACGTTTGAGCCCAGTCTCTGAGAAAGGTAATTTCACGCTTGGTGGCTCTGACTCCAGTCCCAACGTTGTCTCTGTGATTAATTAGGCTTTTTAAACGAACAAACCAGGAGCCAGGTGAAGATGTTAATTATCCCTCCGTTATGCAGATAGAATAAAGTCACAGCCCTGCAGTGCCGGTTAGCATCTACAAATCCGAACACACACACACACTCAAAGGTTGACATACATCTACGCACACACACACACATGAACAGGCACTCGTGCAAATCTACATACAAAGGAGAGTGTGACATTCAGCCAAACAAAAGAAACCTGTCAAACCACAGCTATCTTTTATGAAC
>JAPZDY010000007.1:8253527-8273079 GCA_029783645.1 Ctenochaetus hawaiiensis
GTTTTGGACGCTATTTTTGTCTTTCAACTGTGATTGCATTTGTTTGGTTTGTTCAGCTGCTCAAATTCAATCTGGGATGTTATCAACAGCTCTATAATATACTTACCAACCAAGTCACACACACACACACACACACAATGAATCAGGGTTATAAGGTTCTGGAAAAAGCTAGAAATGGATCTTGAGTTTGGATGTTTTATCCAATGACCATTTTAAAGGTCAAGAATAAACTTTGATGCCTACATATATAATTTAAAAAAAAAAAAAAAACTATCACAATCACACATTCCTATTGTTAAAACTTACTCACTCAGTTTATTATTGCTTAACTACATGTGTAAAAACACATCTATGAAAAAAATCATGATCGGACTCTCGCGGCTGAGACTTCAGAGTCTTTCCTGGATGTGAATGTGAAACTGTGAAAACTGTCTTGGATGTGAAAATCAATGATGACAAGATACAATAAACAGAATTAAATAACAGGTGTTGTGACAGTTATTTAACGCTGGATTCACACGAGCACTGACTGTCATATTACTTACACTGTCACAAATGGCAGAAAGAAACGAGGTAATGTTCAGCGAAGACCAACACTGAATGTTTCCTGTGATGTGTTTAACCATTGGAGCTGTTTCTATGTCTGAATACCTGTATGCCTGTTTTCTTCATCAGGTGAACAAGGACACACCCACAAAATACTTTAAAGTTCAATTTAAATTTGAAATATTTACTTACAAAAAAAATTCCTTCATGTCAAACAAAGTAGGTGTCAATTTTTTTTAAAGAAATAAAGTTTTATTTTGAAAAAACTGCTGCAATGAGAGAACATTATTTATAAGTTCTTCCTCCTAACTACATGTTTGTCCACACCATCACAAATTTTAATCAATAGTCTGAAACTTTAAAGGCATGAACGCAGCTCTAATGAGGTGCTTCTCCAATCGACTCTCAGTCACTCTGGCTGCGCATCTCTATGAGGAAGGAAGACGGCTTGTTTTTTTTTTTTTGTTTTTTTTTTTTTACAAAGCAGCTGATTACCACAGTATTTTTCTGTTGGCAATTGAAGAATCAAGAACATGTAAATGCTGCCAATCTGGGCATGCGGAGTGACCTTTAAGGACAAGTCCAGCTGGCGGTGGTGTGTTGTTTGAAGTGCAGCTCTGTCTGCTCCTCTCTCTCAGTGTGAACCAAGCAGCAAGCAGATCAGACAACCTATTAAAGGCTCAATTAGACGGTCTGCGCATCGGATTCCTGTGGCTATCTCTCCTATTGAAATAACATTACGGAGAGATAGAGAGGAGGGAAACGAGAGATAAAGAGCAGAAGATAGAGACAAACACACACAGGCAAAGAGAGAGAGAGAGAGACAGATAAAGACATTGAGGGGGAGGCTGAATGAAGCGCCTCTGGCATCAAAGAATGATTAGAGCTCGGCCAACATAATGTGACACACATAAGTTATGGCCTCGGTTTTCTCTCATGTTGCAGCACAAAAGCTGACTTTACAAATAGCTAGCTGGTAATCCAGTAATGCAGTGTAAGAACAATGCACTTTTTTTCAATTCAATAAAAGGCTTACTGATGTTTTTTTTTTTTTTTTTTTTTATGGCTTGACAAGTGAGTTTCTCCAAAAAAAATAAAATAAAAATCTTGTACATGTGTGGTTCAGCGTTTGGAAGTGAAAAAAAGGAAGTGAATTTAATATTTATAAAAATAGTTGCTCAGAGTTGCTGTTTTTACAAAGTTGAGGTGCCTCTCTTTGTCACTTCCTCTCGCTGCTTTTTCCCTCGCTCGGCTTCTTTCTTCTTCTACCCTCTAATTATCGGCTGTCTATCACTCTTTTTCCAACTCTGTTATTGAACTGTGACTTGCACTCCCCGTGGACTTTTTCTTGTTTTAGTATTTTAAAACACCAAATTACGAGAGATGTAATTATGTTTTTTTTTTAACACCGCGACAAAAATTATCTGCTGTTTGATTCAAATTAAGTGCATATTTAAAGCAGAAAAAAAAATAATCAGCTACTACATTCATGACAATTCAGCTCATTCTGGATCAAACTAAAGCCTGGACTTTGATTTTAACACCTCTGTTCATTAAGATTCTCGTCTCAAAGTTCTTATTTTTCAGTAATTTCTGTGTAGATTTGACTTGTTTGTTTTTTTCTTTCTGGCTCATCTTTGATCCACTGGCCTAAATTGAATGTTTGCACCTGTCAAATAGTGTTGAGTAGAGTACTTAATGACAATACTCAAGTAAAAGTGCCTGTTTAAAAAATGACTTTAAGTACAAGTTGCCCTACTTTTAATTTACATTTATAAATTTAATATCAGTAATGTATCATTTTCAATTTAAAAGCCTATCTAAACAATATGACTACAAGATTAGTTTATGTCATTAGCATAACATCAAGATTTACATTACATATTAAAAGTATTAACATCGCTGGTGTTAGCTAGCTGGCTAACTCAACTTTCTCTGACAGTAATGTGCAACTCCCTGCAATGTGCTCGTAGAGGTTAAAGGTGGAGGAGTTTTTTATTGTTTTTCAGGAGATACAGTAAGAACTTTATCATGTAATTGTTGTCTTCTTTAGATTGGTGGATAAAAAGTGTGTCCAGATGTGGCCAGGTGTTGTCACTGCCTTGTGTCCTGGAATTTTGTGCACATCCTTATTTAATGGCACCATAATCACATCACATCATATCATCTTTACATGATCACATGGTGATCAAAAGACAGGCGGTACTTGTTTTTCTTTCAGGTAATAACAACTTAAAAACCTCTAATCTGCAGGAGATGTAAATCACACTTATTTTGTAATTTAATGATGATGTCCAATTACATTCATGATGATATATGAAGATTTGGAAAAGCTTTAAAAAATTAGAGACACTCTTAATAAATTACATGAGTGTGTTACTGTTAAAATACTAGAAAGTGAAGAGTAATATTGCAATATGACAGAAGTTTGGGGTTTTTTCTGCAACTGTAAGTTTGTGTGTGTTTTCCCGTCCTCCATGAGATGGATCAGGTGGGTTGCTGGAACTTGAACTAGGCTAGTCTTAAATTAAATGTCAATGTTTGAATTAATTTCATAGCCTGACACTTAAGACAATGAGCTCTACTGATACACTCGACGTCGTTAACTAAAACGTAATGTATATGCATGTGTTAGGAGAGGGGGAGTCAGTTTCCTCTGCTGCTCACTGCTGCTCCAATTTCTTTCTCGGCTCTCTGAAAGAGCAGAGCCATTTCCACTAAATTGAACTGTGAACCATTTGCTATAAGTGATCAGTTCCTTGTCATAAGTGTCCCTGACTGAAGTATTAGCTGTAATGGCCATGAAGCTCAATTTTGGTCTCTTACTTTTCACATTTTGGGAGTCTCGGCGTGCTCTCTCTCTCTCACCAACCAACATTTCTGCTATTAAATTTACTTACCTTTCATTTTCTTGTATCTTTCCCCCTGGCTGGTACTTTTCACCAACCATGTCTTGAATCTTTTTTTGGGGGGAGTTCCTCTGTGCTTTTGATTCCAGCTTTTGGCAGGAAACTTAATAACTAATGTGGTGGACCTTCCTGACACAGCTGCACATTGCTTCAACTCAACTGTTTGAATTTTTCTCACAGTTAAATTTTTTCATTTAGCTTTTATACCCCACTAAAAAAAACCCCAAAACAACTGGCTGCTGCTCTTGTAATGATAAGTTAGGCAGTGAATGGTCCCTCAAATATTAATTTCCTGTTTGATACTTGTTCTTTATTTAATGCAAACTGCAGAGATTTGTTTTAACTTTGGCATTAAATAGTCTTTCTCTGCTGATCAGTTTCAAGGAAGCCTAATTACATCCAGTGTGACTCACTCGCTGTAAAAAAAAGTATAAATCGCTGAAAAGTTCAAGAGGGACAAAAACAAAAGTATTGCAGTTTGTTCTTGAGGCCTCTAAACCTTGTTGCACTCTCTCTTTCATGCTGCTCTTCTCCCCTCCTGCCCCCTGCATCACCGCATTAAGGCTTCCTTGTTCCTATAGCAACCCATCCTCATCTCTCTATCAGGATGTATATACATAGCCAGTCTCCGGGGTATTTCGTTCTCCAGCTCAGCAAAGATATTAGCAATTATGTGCTTGTTAGGAGAGAGCCGGAGATAAGAAAGATGTGTCTTGCGTCTGATTACTTTTGCTCGGCGTTCCTGGGAGAAGCCTGGGAGTCCTCAGGGGGACAGTGCCAAACCCCCTCTGCTAATCTAGCTGGGGCCCCGGTGGAAGTATTGCACTTTTGCTTGTATTGGATTATTCATGCATGAAATATTGAGCAAATGGAAATGTGGGAGAGCTCTTATGTGAGGTAATAGTTGCAAACATTAGCCACCCCCAGTCCTCTTAATGTCTCTTTTTTCCTCTTTGGACAGTGTGAACAGGCATTTACAGGCACGGATACCTCACACGCTGCACCGTGCGGTGAACGCTCGACCACATGAAGAGTTTCAGTGCAAATCAGTGCTCAATATGGGTAAGGGTGGTTTTGGATTTCGGGTAAAAATTATAAGGTCAAAACCTCAGTTTGAGTGCTCGCAGTGATCACCCACACACCCACACACACACACACACACACACAGACATGTTCACACACATTCACACACACATGCACATAAACCATCTCAGCCTGAGCTGTGTGTTGATGAGACAGGAGCATGAGGGCTGTATGTGCATCACTAATATAATTCCAACTCACCAGATGGCCTGGGTTTTTCTGCAGAAACACAGTTTTTTTTTGTTTGTTTTTTTACTCTTCCCCCATCTCTTCCTCCTCTACCTCACTCCTCCTCCTCCTCCTCCTCCTCCTCCTCCTCCTCCTCCTGCTACTCTTGTTCACTTACTCTCTGTTCCATCCTTCACATCCTTTTTTTTTCTTCTTCCTTTTCACCCTCCGCCTCAATTTTCCTCGTATATTACATCTGTGGCTTCAGCTCTCGTTTTCGCTCCTCTATGTCGTTCTTCTCCGGCACCCATTTTTCAGTTTGTCCCCGCTCCCTTTCACTTCCTCTCTCCCCCCAACCCCCATCATGTGCTCTTAAGCAGGACTCATTATCATCAATCAATGGCTGAAGTTCTTACACAGCAACTCTGGTTCCAGTCAAGTATTCTGTAGTGCTGATCTCTCTCACACACTCACACACACACACACGCTCACATGCAGGCAGGAACACATACGCCTGTGCTCGGTTGTTATCTCTGTGCCTGTTTGATCAGTCAGATAGAGAGTGTGTCAGACATTAGACTGACATGTTTCCTATGCTCAAGGCTTTCCTCCAGAGGCATGCCGATCAGAAAAAGCTCATTTGATTGAATTGATGCTGTGGGGCTCAGAGCGCGGGGCTCGGCTGAGTGACGGCACCGCTGATTATAATGTGCTGCAGCATGTGTCAAACATGCCAGCCAAAGACTTGTGGGCTGCAGTGTGAAAACTGTGGCTACTGTAAAGCCCCCTCCCCTCCAATCTTCAACCCCCTCCTCCTCAAAGTCCACTTTACCTGCTGCCCTTGAGCAAACACCCGCGTCAGACCTCATCATCCTGAGAGCCAGTCAGGAGAATTGGCTGTAGGGGTGTTTTCTGTTCCCCCAGCCTGGTCATCAAAAAGGGCCATTAGGGTTGGAGCGTCAAGGGTACAGTGAAGGAGGTTTTTGTTTTGGATCTCAGCCATGCAGCAGAGCATTTAGGGGTGGGGTGGGTGTAGGAGTTGGGGATTTGAATGGCATCCCATTACAGAGCACAGCAAGACAGGTGATAAACCAGGCTTGCCTCTTTCCTTGTTTCTCATTTTCTGTGCCTGAGCATTATGACTCCAAAAATGTGTTTTGGTTGTAGTGTTAAAAAAAAAAAAAGAAAAAAAAGGAGACTCAGGTGTGTTTTTTTTTTCATTTGGCTCAGAAGGTTTCCAAAACAAATGTGGCGCCGCCACGTTAAGTTTTGAATGTGAACTCCTTTCCTTCTTTTCCCCGCTGGATTTATTCTTGCAGAGCTCCAATCAAATGCAATGATTTATAAGTGCTGGTTTATTTTTCATTTTTTTCAGTTTCCGTCTGCTATACTTTAAATTTAAAAGCGAGAAAACGTCTGCAGATTTCTTATCTTATAAAATAAGAAAGCTCTAATCTTCGCTGTCACTCAAAGTCAAATGCGTTTATCTAAAAGCTAAACGTTCGTCAGAGTTGGGGAGATGTTATCCCTGACACCTGGCCTTTACTGTCTTATTTCCTCTCAGTTTTTCATTTTCTGCCGTCTTTAGAAATGCACATACACCCACCAAAAACAGCCCATTGAGCAGGAGCAGAGGGGTGAGCACAGAGTGTTTTAGGGTCAACAGTAAAAGCTTGGCACAATACTCCCTCCATTAATCAGATTTATTGCTCAAAACTTAAAATCCTAGTTATCTGCACCTTCATCACACCACTTCCTTGCCTCTTCTTCTTCTTCTTCTCCTTTGTTGGTTTTTATTCAACTCCAATTCCTGAAAGACTTGAGCTCATTTCATACACTGTGCACAACGGTTTGACACTTCTTACACATTATTGCAGTAATTTACACACTGTAGAGCAACCTGGCGTATTGCAAACTGTGTTCGTGTTCTAATAATTTGCTTTGTCGGATACTTTTGGGAAAACATGCAGCTCCTTCTTGGATTACAATTACTGACAACATTTTTATAGTTGAGTAAGAAAGACCCCCTGACATCCCACTTCAAAGAAGTCACATGACCCTGTCAGATCTCCATACTGCGCCTGTTCATTTCTGAGACCTGCACAAGCACCATACAAACGGCTGCAGGATACACAAGGAAGGCGTCATGCACAAGAATAAATCTTTGATCTAAGAAAGAGACAATCTTTTTGTCTTGAAAAAATTAAAATTGCACATATCAGTATTTTTATCAGAAAGAAATAGAGCAGTATTTTGGCAAACAATTTTCTTGATGAGAAGATTGAAAACAGAGGAAAACGAACTTATTCAGCATGAAGACTAGAAAAGGGCAAAAAGAGCTAACCGAGCTGTGTCCAAAGGTAATAAAAAAATTAAAATAATAAGCCTAAAGGCACAGCTAAAGCTTAATATTGTTTCTCGTTTGTTCAGTCATTAAAAAAACTCGTCCAGAATATTAGAAGTATGTCTTTCTACAATACCAGCTCATCTGGATGTAACTGTACAAAAAGACAACATAATCAGGAAATGTACTAAGTTATTAAGATAAGCACACTTGCAGTGAGTCATGACAATACCACTCTTGCATTGAAGGGTAAGAATTTGGCTGTAATGACTCTAATGCTTTAATGGTTTGGGGTAACAACTATTTTCACTGCATCTGAAAAAGTGCTTTGTTGCCACTAACAGGATGTAGTTGTTATTTGTGTCTGAGAACATTATTGAACATTTCTTTACCAAAGAAGAACTTTTTCTCAAAGAGTAAAATCCTTTTTGTTAAAACCAGAAATACATATCAGGTGATTCACAGTTAAACAAACCAGGATTTCTGACGAGAAGACAGGTTTAAAAATACCAGAGTCCCCCTTTAAGTTAGTGCCAGTTATTGTAGCCATGAGTCGAAAACACACATGCTTAGATTTTTCACCAAGGTTTTCAAACTCTGAGGAATCTTTCAAGCAGCTTTCTCTAAAAGGCTTTATTCTTCTATCTTTACACACAAGAGACAACCATTAGGAGACAACATACCATAAACCAAGTGCTTTGAGTTTTCTAAACATGGCAATGAACAAGTTAGTCATGCCTCAGTTGCCAGAAGTGGATGTTGTTGGACGAAACGTATGAAATGCATTAACAATAAATATGTCTATGAAGATTCTGAGTCATCCAGGTTGAGGTCAGACTAAAGAAGTGAGATGTTTTCAAGAAGTTTAAGCCCACTTACTTTTGACTTTAAACTTCTTGGATATTGATGGCAAACTTTTTTTTTTTAATTCAGACGGTCTAGTAGGAAAACTTTGCACTGGCAGTAAAATGTCTTGAGATATGTTCGATAGGAAGTTTTCCTCTTCATTGGGACAATAAACATAATCTAGGTAGTACTGCTGCTCCTACAAAACATAAGTTTATGCAAAGGTGCAGAGGTGCATTTAAAAAAGTTCTGAGCATGTGGCTATAAAGAGCAAAAACTGTCCTTGAATTCGGTTTGGCTGCCATTTCCTTCAGAATATTTCCCTTGTGCAGCGATACGCCCCTCCAGCTCCTGCCAGGCGTGTAACACTTCTTGGAAGTCTCATTTTGCAAGTGCATCAAGCACCATCAGCGAATTTGCACTGGATCTCTGTCACAGTGTCAAAATGGCGACCCTGCAGCTTCAACTTCATTTTCGGGAACAGAAAGAAGTTGCAGGGAGACACATTTGGCAAGCGGAGGGGGTGACAATTGTATTGTCGCGGGCGAGAAACTTGCACCGTGTGAGCCATTGAATTGTCATGTTGGAGAACCTGGCTGCCAGCAGCCCACAATTCAGGATGTTTGCATTGAATGTTCCCTCTTAGACGCCTCAGAACATCACAGTAGTGTTCTGCATTAAAATTCTGAACCTGGGGGTAAAAAAATTCACTGTGCAAAACTCTGCAAATGTCAAAGAAAAAACCACCACAGCATTCATGGTTGCACTCTTGACCTGAGGCACCCTCCTCGGTCTCTGGAAGGACTGTTGTTTGTTCTCTTTGTTGTAGAAATAGACACATCTGTTGATACTGGGGATGAATTTTAGCATGAAGTTCAGGTCGTCCATGATCTGTTGACAGTGATCCTCACGGACTCTGATGAGGTGCCTTAGCTCAGAAGTCAGGAAATTAAATTGCAAATGCACACATACGCATGGTCATCATGCAACATGCAACTTCAGTGCTGATGATGATAAATCGGCCTTACCTGGCATACTTATTCACAAAAGTTATGGCTTGCACCTGCTACATGCACATTACTGTGCAGAGGCAGGAGCATTTGTACATACGGACATCTTTTTAAAGGAGCCAGGATTCCTGTCTCCTGAAAACAAGACACACAGATGAAGGCCCCATCCATCAGTGTCAGATCTCCACACGTACGTCAACACATGCATCACCTGTGAACATGTGTGCACCTGCGCATGCATGCACACAAAGCACACACACATGCGTACACAAAAAAGAGCCGTGAATGAAGCCAATCAGTGGAGTCTGTCATGGCTGATATTGAAGTGGAGAGCCGGTCTCTCGTCTCTCCCCGAGGCCAGATGAAAATATATGAGATGTACACTCAAAGTTCAGTCTGAAATCCCCTTCTCTCACTGTCACTCCACATGACGGATCCCATCGATTTATACCTTTTTGCTGATACACACTTTCACACACATAAACAAACACTTGGCCTTCTATACTTGTGGGGATCCTCTCGACATAATATTACAAAAACCAAGTCTGAACTCTCAAAAAATGTCCTCATTTTTAAAAAGTGTCCTCACTCAGAAGGTCTTAAACTTGAATTCACCCTCGCAGAGATAGATATGCAAGTCCACACACATGCACACACACACACACACACCTGCTCCTCATGTAGAATACCTGAATAGCCACAGAAGACACCATTGTATTTCCTGCACATCATTCCTACTGTACCTGGAGACGCTCCTCCATGCCTGAACCTTTTTAATATTCCCTTTCTCTTCCCTCTCTCCTCTGTCTCTGCCTCCCTCAATCTCCTTTATTTTATCTAATATAATAGGATAATCGTGTCAGTGACCCTGGCTGCTCAAAGCCCTCAGGCGATTATGAAGATGAAACGAAGTGGTTTACATAAATCTGTTGACCCGTCAACTCTTGTGTGTGTGTGCGCGCGCGCTAGGCGTGTATGTGCGTGTTTGTGTGTGGACGACACATACCTGCATTCGCTTTTTAATGGCATATAATGTGTGACCTTGTGTCAAGGAGCTATCAGCATTTTCCTGGCTTAGCCAAGTTACCTGAATATAAAAGAGGTCTGTCGGGCTTGGGAATACAAGATTTCTCCCTCCCTTTACTCCCCCTCTCTCTCTCTCTCTCTCCTTCTTTTTCTTACTGTCTCTCCTTGTTTCCCTCCATGGGTTACTCCCTCGCGGTGTGTGTGAGAATTAGCAAGGTTGTTTTTCAGTGCTGAATAGTTGCAGGCTATTATAGAAGCAATACCACCCAGGGGACGGAGGCATTATGAGTGTTGGAACAGCTAAGAGCCAAGGAACAGATGAGTTCTCCCCTGGTTGTGTCTCCATCCATGCCTCACGCTGGTCCCGCGGGCATCCAGCCTCCATAAACACACATATTGTGTGAGGCTATTCTAAGATTTACCCTATTCTTCTAGCCTGCACCTTCAATACTCGTGCAGTTTAATACATTCTCTGGCTTGGTTGCACATGTGTGCTTTTTTAACTAGAAGACGGGCCATGTGACTGTTTAGTCCATGTTTCATTGTTAGAATTCCAATCATCCCGTACAAAAAATACTTTTTTTTCTGAATAAGGCTCTTTTTGATGAAACACAAAGAAAGCATTTTGTCATATAACTAGCGGTAGCAATGCAGATAGTTTGTGTTTATACCCTGTTGGCCAGAATAGCTGAAACAAAACAAAAAATGCTGCAAAAAAACAGAAGTAGCTTCCAGTGGGGCAGAGAAAAACTAATGAATACATGGTTTGCGGTGCGAGGCGTGATGATGGAAAATGGGCAAGTTCTCTTCGTTTATGTTGCCATAGTTGTAACATTCTAACCGCATGTTCCTGATGTTATTGTAGGAAAACACCATGTGTTAGCTTTTAACTATTTACTAGCCTCCAACTTCATTTAAAATGTTAAAATACACTAAAAGGCCTGGACACACCAATGTCAGACCATCAGTGAGCATCTTTCAACCCAGCTTTTGCTGTGTGTCCTGCAAAGTCCTTAGCTCTTGTAGGTCCTTTTTTCACTGCTTTTTAGATGATTTTTTCAGAAGATTTAGGATGTTTCATTTCATCTGAGTCCCAGCACTCAAGGTGGCTGTTCTCCTGCAAAAACACCAACCCAGTAGGTAGTGTTTTGATTCTGGACGCCTGGTAAGTTCCTCCTTCATGTGGTGCTGAACAGGAAAGAAGCAAGTGAAGTTTGAAATCAGAGGTTTCATTTTTTGGCGAAAAAAACCCATAGTATCAATTATTTCTCTTATTTTACTCCTTTACTGCTTCTTTTCACCCTCCGAAACAAAAACAAAAAGGCCAAAAACCACAGAGTCATTCGCAGCTACTTTTCTAACAACTCCCCCTGCTGGACTGGAGAGTTACTTCCTATGCAGGTGCAGAACTTACATGATGGCTCTCCATTGTCTGTAATCTCTGCTGTGTGTACATTTGCAACTTTTCTGCCAAAGACACAGATGACATGAGGTGACCTTTTTAACGCCACTAGTTCTTCAATGTAAGTTCAGTCTGTCCGGGCTTAAAATTGACTTACATCAAGTCGGATTATCCATCAAACTGATGTCATTTTTCATAAATGCAGGGGCTGCAGTACATTTTGCCAGCAGCAACTAACATTTATCTAATCATATGAAGCACTGTGCCTGGTTTTTATTTCTGTAAGTTGATTTTAAACAGCCTGCACAGTTTCATCAATCTCATCCATGTTTTTCACTGTATTTGCAGCATCTCTTTTGCAATTTTCAGAGTATCTCCGTTTTTAATCTAATCTACAAAGATGGCCTTTGCTCAGTTGTTTTTCCTGCTCATGCTTCATTCATTCCATGTTATTAATGCTCAGACTTAGTGTTAACGTCAACATCCAAGTCACAACTACAAGTGGAAAGCGTTGCTGTATCACACAGCCCTTTATTGAAATGCCTTTAGAGAAATTCATTACAGAGAAGCTTGAAAACCAAAGGGTGCCTCCTGTCAGCCAGAGTCTGTCATTCAAGATAATTAAATCCAAATATAATGGATATGGCTCTATAATATGAATGCCAATGCATTTTTAATCCTTATGTGACCAAGTGTTCTGTCACAGCCTCAGCCAGCTCTCTGCCTTTATTCTGCTGCCTGCTCTGTTTTTTCCTGCCATCTACATTTCAGATCCAGTCGCTCCCTCCTGCCCTGCGTTGAGCCCTTTTCCCACCATTTCAATCACCTCAATTTCCCCGCCCACCTGCTCACCTGTTTCCCTTTTCCCTCATTAGGCTCGCATTGTATATAGCGACTCACCTCCACACACTCCCAGCCAGATTGTGTAGTTTGCCTCCTCCTTGCTCTCCAGCCCTTTGTTCTGTCTGCCTTATCAGATTGTTGAATCTCTGCCCAACCCTCTTCTGGATAACTTTGCCTGTTTTGCCTTCCAATCTGCTGTTGACCTTTGCCTGTTTTTCATCTGTAGAAAATGGGAACTTGTATTTCAACTCGTATGACTCAAAGTTATGCATTTGGGTTCAAACTTACTGTTTCTCCGAGCCACTGCTTCTAAAATCAAACGTCTGCATTGAGTTGTCTAAATTTCAAGTTATAAACCTGCAAATTCTTCCATCTCAACCTACCATCTGAAATGATATGAAGCCAGGAGCACAACATCAGACCTTGGCAGTAATTTAGAGGTCATGAAACAGACCAAGATTTTAGATTTTGAATGTAATTTATCAATACTGTAAAGCAAGAAAGAGATACTGTGTTTCAGAGTGAGCTGACTCTTTACTGTGACTGTGACATTTCTTTATTCAAGGTTTTGATCTACTTAAAAAAGACATATGACTGTCAAGTCTGTTTGCTGTGTAAATGACGCTCAGTTGGACGACCACATCTTCAAATCAACATGCAGGAGTAACCACATGGTGCGCAAACACCTCCTCATCTTCTCATATTTCATTTGTTTGCTTTTAGCACCAAATTCAAGTGACATCTGTAAACAACTGGCTCTCTCTCCCTTTTTCCTTCCTTCCCTCTCTCTTATCTCTCTCTCTCTCTCTTCTCTCTCCCTCTCCAACCTCTGTAAGCTATCAACTGGAGAAGCTTTAATTTATTATGAACATGACAAATTACTTCAGGTGGTGTTGAGGAGCGAATCACTCGGTCATGTGTCTATGTGTGAGTGTGTGTGTGAGTGTGTGTGTGCGTGTGGCACAGGGCCTATGAAATCATATGCAGCATCTTGGCTGTGCGAGGTGGAGAAGGTGGGAGCAGAGTTGAATTACTGCTTTGTTCTCAATGTGCTCGCGTGTTGAGAGCGACTCCGGCCACATCTGGTCGCAGATCACAGTCAGGCCTCAGGCCCCTCGTCCTGATGGATTTGTCTTTTCACTGGCAGTAACATTGCCAGTGAGTGTTGAGTTTTTATCACTGTAGGCTTTGCAAACTTTGTGTTGGCTGTTTAGTCAAGGCTCTGTTAACATGGCGTTAAGTTAGCTACCTAACAGATGTCAATCAAAACTCATGCAGCATTTTTGCCTGCATGGCACATGTGTTTCACACCAGCACCTGGCTGTGCTTTGTGACCCTAACATCTCATGGACAAAGGACTTTATACTTCGTGTGTGTGTGTGTCTGTGTGCATAGAAACATGTTGTGTCTAAATGTTGTGCTGATGCATTTGTGTGATTTACACATTATGAGTGTTTCTCATGAATACCTGCGTTTCTTATTTTTACTGTATTGTCTCTGCATTAATGTGTTAATTCCGTTTTTCCTCAGAAATCAGTCCCCAAATTTTGTGATTCAAATTTCCAAATTAACAGAAAAATTAAGTGTCCCCTCATTCATAGAGAACACTTTCTACCTCATAGTTTTGTTTTAAAAAAACAGACCTGCGATATTTCCTTTTCCTCCTTTTAGTGAAAACCTGGCCCCTACATTACCCACAATGCAATATTACCGTTGACGGTTCTGTCTGAGACTGAGGTGTGTTATGCAAAGCGTGTGGCCTGCTTGAAAGCAGAGATGAAGAGCAGACTACAGACGTCTGGTAAACAAACTTTTTTTTTTACTTCAAATCCCCAGATTTTATTCATTTTTTAAATTTGTAGTCTTCAGTCACAACACTGCTTAAAGCAACTTTTTCATTTACAGTGGTATTTTCAAAAGACCTCTTAACCGACTCTGATGTGTAAAATAGGTGAAGTTCTTCTTTGTGCTTAATAGATCATAAAAATGCCATGAAAAGTGCCTGAAAAATGTATTATCAATAAACTAAAACAGAGCTTTTGTCTTAACTCACAAAAGGTTTAGATTATTGAGTGATAAATGGTTGCAGGTACTTGAATACACACTGCCGCGCCTGTTTATTTTGGTTTCCACACAGATGTTTTTATCACGTCTCCTCGGCTATCATGTGTTGATCTCTGCCCAGCAGGTTGTGTTTCTGCTCTGCACATGTCTTTTTTTTTCCATGCGGGCGCCTGGAGCTCCATAACAACCAGGAGTCACTTAGCAGGAAGCGGCTCTCTTCAGTGCCAAAACAAGCAGCGCTGACCAGATTGGAACATCACAACAAAAGGGCCGAGTCAAAGGGATAATATGGGCACTCTGTTGACACACAACACTTGGCTTTTATCACTCAGTCATGCTTCTTGTAATGCAGTGGTTCGCGAACCGTGGGGCCAATGGTGGGGCCGCTGCAAGTCAGGTGTGAAGGCCCACGTGACGAATATGAAAAAAAGTGAATAAAAATAAAAAAATTAAACTTAAAAAGAGTTTCTTGTTGCTTTCATACTGATCTTAATTTCTTTAAAATCACCCAAAAAATTGTTTATTCTGTGCCTCTTTAGAGGACTTATCGTTGAGATGAAGGACCGGAGGGTAAGAGTTCATACCAGATGTTCAGTGAGCAGGACACTTCATTTATAATTTGTTTGGCACCGATTCTGTGCAGGAATGTAAGAGTTAGATACAGACTGTGCACCAAAAGCAGGCAAAAAAAAAAAAAAAATTTAAAAACAGAGGAACAAGATGCTTTACTGAAAGCTTTGGAAAAATATAAG
Organism: Ctenochaetus hawaiiensis; assembly: GCA_029783645.1. Lineage (NCBI taxonomy): Eukaryota > Metazoa > Chordata > Actinopteri > Acanthuriformes > Acanthuridae > Ctenochaetus > Ctenochaetus hawaiiensis. The sequence continues at coordinate 8,268,521 of JAPZDY010000007.1, forward strand.
AGAAGTTGGAGGAGTTCAAAAAGAGTTGAAGAAGGAGTGTGTTAGAGCTCCAGCTGAATCAATGATTGTACAAAATTTCTGCATTGATTTGAATTAGAGTTAAGTTACACATATTTGCACTGAAGTCAGTGCTGTTTTCTTTTGTTGTATTTAAGAGACTGATCAGTTATTCTGAAACCCAGCTAATCTGTAAAATGTCTAAAAAAATGGTCAGAGCAGACAGTTAAGGTGGTAATTTTACCATTTGACTTTTTTTTCTCCTCCACATACCTTCAAGCTAGCCAAGGAATTTGCTCAAAAACATGTGTGAACATTTTAGCTCATTTTAGTTCCTTTTTTTGCAATGTTTCTGGGTTACAAAATCTTATCAATTAAGCTCTTTCCTGTTAGAAACTCTGTCAAATCTGAAAGTAAATTCAAGTTGTAATAAAACAGAATCCCTCTTTCAGTCGCAGAGAGTTGCATCTACTTGAAACAGTCCTGTGGTTGTCTTCATTAAGCCTGGGAATAAGTCTAACTATGAATGAGTGCATTATCTGCAGATGTGATGCTGTAACATTGGCCTGACTGAGCTGCACAGTCATTAGTGCAGACTGCAGGGAACGAACTGGATATGAATGGTGAGAGAGCAGAGTTAACCTCGAACATGAACATGAACCCTCCTTTTACAGCGACAAACAACTCCCTGCCACAAATAAATTGCCCTCACACGCACACACACACACTCATACAAGCGCAGAAAAGGGTATAAGAAACAATGTATGGAGCCAAACCCCATCAGCACCAGTCGCTTTATCACACAGGAAGAAAAAAAAAAAAAAACTACAGCAGGAGGACAGGGAGAGCAGAGGAGGATCGATATTCCAATACTCCCCCTGTCTGCTCCACTGGCCCCCGATGTTATCCCACATCATCGCTGCAGACACAGAGAAGACAAATGACTCCCATGTCGGGAACATGGGACCAGGGTGGAGGTGTGGGGGGGTTGGGGGGGGAGTGATGAAGGGCAGTTGCAGGGCTGATGGGACACAAGATGTACTGTACGTCCCTAACACCAGGGCTGACAGTGACAATGTCTTTCCAGGCTTGACGGCTGGGAGTTTGCTGCAAAATCAAAGCGACAGGAAAAGACTCTGGGTTTTTTTGCTAAAATAATAGGAGGGGTGGGGGTGGTGGGGGTGGAGGGTGGAGGGAAGGAGGAGATTGCCTATGAGACGCAACTAAAAAGAGTGCGACCCAGAAACGAGGAGACAAATAGACAAACAGAATACACTGCACGTCTTTATCAGCTGTGCATCAACAGAGAGACTGTGCAGATTGAACCACACCTGCTGCAAAAACCTCAAGGGAGACGTTCACAAGTTAACACACACACACACACACACTCACACACACACACATATACAGAGCCCCTTCCCTGTTGTAGGTAGGTAGGTGGTGCAGGTTGGTGAGGCGGGTTTGGGGGCCCTGCATGTGATATGTGACAGTTCACAGAGTGACAGACTGGTTGCGAAGAAAAGGTGCAGGAACGAGGGAAGATGGATGAAGGGGAGAAACGCTCCCTTTGTACCACAAAGAGCCCTGTGTTGTTTTTGATCTGCTCCCGACTTCAAAGTGCAAAAGTCGGTTTTTATTCCCGGCAGAACTCCCTCTGTTGCCTTATCACACATCTCATTTGTGGGGCTCCAGACAAACAGACAGCAGCATGGGGTTGAGGGCCCTGCTAGATTGAGGTTTGACAAATTAGATTTTGCAGTGATTGATGCTGATTCAACAGCTGAAACAAAGTTGAGACAAAGATGGGCAGAGAGAGAGAGAAGAGGAGGAGGAAGGGATGATGTAAAGAGGAAGGAAGGGAGAGAAGGAAGGACAGAATCCTGGAATGTAAGAGAGAAAAGAGAAGATAGATGGGGAAAAAAGGAGGATCAAAGAAAATGTCTTACAATATTTATTTGCATCTTTCATTTCACAAGAATCCAGGCGGGCAGAATGGTACCAATATTTATTGACAATGTCAGATTGCTGTTGTAATTTGTGGGCCGGGACTCAGGGGTGTTATGAGTGGAACTTGCAATTAGATTTATCGAAGCTGTATATATATGTGTGTTTGTGTGTGTGCGTGTGTGTGTAATTAGAAGTTATTGAAATGGGATCCCAGTGGCCCAACTATTTCAGCTAAATCAATATTAATCAAAAACAAAAACTGAAGGAAGGACGCATAAAAAATGCAAAGAAATAGAGAGAACGATGGAAAGTTGAAGTGAAAGAGAGAATGAGGCAGAGAAGGAACGAGAGAAGTGAGACACAGACAGGAAAAGAAAAGGAAATATGACACGAAGCATTTTTAAATGATGATAATGGAAAAAAATATTATTTTTTTTCACCTCTGGCAAGGCCATTGTAATTGTAATGAAATTGCACAAGTCATTGCATTTGCTTGTTTGTGCAAAGGAAATCTGGACGAAGTTTTTTGCATTAAGATCGGAGGAGAAAGCCTTACTAATACAGCTGACCTTTGAGAGGTTGCAGCACAGATGCACTAATGGAGCCGGATATGGCAGCACCGCCCTGCTTTCACTGCCAATTTGTCCACAAATACAAAAGAGATGTCTGCAAAACTTTTGCCTCCGACTGGCAAACAAGGTCAATTATTGCTCTTTGTATTATGAATTTTTAAACCACGGAGGTTTCGCTGTGGACTTTCCTGGAGCAGAAGAAGCTATTTTTAATTGCGTGGCGTCATCATAATGCACTGTAAAGTCTGTGCCGAGCAGGAGGGAAGACTAATGCGCACCCGGCCTAACTGACAGTTTCTGCAGCAACCCTGTTTAGAGAGCTTTTATCTCTCTTGAGTAACTCTTTGTTTAATGAAATAATGTACAGTCCTGAGAATAAAATGCCAGGTGGGTTTAACACCCAAGTACAAAGAAAAAAAGGTTTGCAAAGTCTTTTGCATCGCCTGTTTTTGGAAGTAAAAGTCCTATTTATTTCTTCCATAGACAAAAGCCAGATGGTGGTGGGTGTAAGTGGGTTTTTTCATCTATTGTGAAAGGGGTTAAAGAGAACTTTGCACTGCTTTACATCCCAGTGTGCATTTTAGCAAGAAACATCTAATCACAGAGCTTTATGTTAAACACATGTAACATTTCTATGTAAAAATGCCAAAAAAAACTGCACCTCTATTATTTTTTTTGCTTCAGTTGTGTCTACATGGTTTCAAAAACACCAGTCGGTGAGGAAGGAAGTGGAAAATGTGACGAAAATGATCACGATCGAAACTAACACGACGTCCTGTCTGTGAACATTTCTGCTGAAGTCAGTCAGATAGATCATTATCTGCAATGGTGGTTGAGAAACAATGAAATAAACAAATCCTATGATCCCACGGTGTTTCATAACATCATCATACTACATCTTTTGTTTTCACTGATCGAGAGACCTCCACAGGCAGAAATGAACTATGCATTTAAGATGCATACATCACTAATACTGCAGCAGATGCAATAGATAAGTGTGAAAACTGAGGAAAAAAGCAGTGAAATAAAAAAAACATGTGGTTATAGCTGTTAAAACCAATATGACTGATACTTTATCTGGAAAATTTTAAGATTATATCAAACACTTGATGAACTAACATCTCCTCCCACTTCACAACTCAACAGACAGAAGCTTGAAGAGCCTCCATATAACTAGTGTTCAGTGTTGTTAGCCGTTAGCTCACTAGCTACAGTGGCTAAACTCTCCCTAAGATGCATAAACATGTTTTTCCTGGTGTGACCAAGAACTTCAGTGTCCACTCTTTCCTTCCTTTCTCCCTCTTATCTTACTTTACTTGCTCTTTTGCTTCAGTGTAATAAACTCCTCAGTCTTGTGTGTGTGCTTGTGTGTGTGTGTGTGTGTGTGCCTTGTGTTGCATTTGTGACAAGGGTCTGCATTACAGCCTGCTTTATAGGGTGGCGGACGGAGTCTCTTTGCCAAGGTCAGGCTGACAGAGTGCATTATGGGAAAGTAATTCAGGAGTTTACAATGGAGCACATTTACACACTCAGTGCAGTCTGCTGGCTGAGAATGACTCAGTCATATTTAAAGGATGGTTTTTACATCACAGCTTGATTTATTTCCACGCAGCACGAGAGCACTTGCTCGGTGTGCTGCGTTCGTGTGTGTATGTGTGTGTGTGTTTATGTGTGCAGCACGCGTGTGGATGTAGCGACATTTGCTGCAATGTGTGACTAATTATTGTATACAGCTTCAAATCAATTGAGTTTATTTGTCACATGTAATCATGTGAGGAACACTCACGGGGAAATGTAAATGTCTCTCAGAGAGATCGTGGCAGGTGTTAGTCATTCCCCTGAGATTAGGAGGGTGGGAGGAAGACAGGAAAGGGGTGTTGAGAGGAGAGATGCAGAGGTGTGCTAGAGACGAGGATGCAAATGAACAGGTCCAAGTCTCGAGAATATCATATGACAAAAAGTGTGAGTGTATGTGTGTGAGTGTGTGTGTGTGTGTGTGTGTGTGTGTGTGTGAGAGAGAGAGAGAGAGAGAGAGAGAGAGTC
>JAPZDY010000007.1:8303553-8314559 GCA_029783645.1 Ctenochaetus hawaiiensis
CTGTCTGGGAGTGATTGAAGAGATAAAAGATAGAGGGGGTAAAAACGTTTAGTTTCATTGCTGGGGAGGGGGCTAGTCAATTAGCACGGTTGTCAAGCACTGGGCTTTACTCTTCTTTCAATAGGTCTGTTTCAGATTCACAGCACAAATCACTGCATTCTAAGATGGTTCTGTGTGTAAGTGTATGTGTGTGTGTGCATGTGTGTGTATGGCGTGAGAGCGGATGCGTGTGCATGTGGTAGCCCAGCGTGGTGCCGCCAGCCAGCCAGCCAGCCAGCCAGCCAGCCAGCCAGCCAGCACAACCCAGAATCCAGATGAACTCCAAGAAGCTGCAGAGGCAACCCCGACTGATTGGCATATAGCACAAATGTCTGTGTGTGTGTGTGTGTGTGTGTATGTGTGTATGTGTGTGTGCCCATGTGTTGCCAGGCAGGTTGGTGTTAATCCAATCAGATTAGCTAGGTTTAAGCGCTGGCGGCCAGGCGCTCCAAAGCCGGTTACGTCTGCTCATCCTGCAAAATGCACCACGTTCCGGCATTCCCAACTAACATTCCCACATCCCTCCAGCCGGTTATTCCCTGCCTGTGTGCCTGGCTCAAATCACCTTTACTTACGGGACCTAAGCCTGCTCTTCTTAGCTGAAACCAGGCTCTAATTGGGTTTACCAGTGGTGTTTTAACACCAGTTGCTTTGTCAAATATGCAAAGAAAGGGCATAATGACTGAGGCGTTAAAGTAGATTTTAGTCAGTAAGTTGGCAAACATGTTGCTTTTCTTAACGGATTACTGTTCACATTTAGAACAATCAGCGATTGAGTTTTTGACTTAACTTTAAATAAAACAAATTAAATTGATAGCAACTTTAAGGATCAATTTATACCAAACAATCAAGAACTTCACTGTCATTGTAATTAAAGTTATATGTACATTTTTTGAACAGTGTCAAGCAAGTTTTTTTTAGCCTCTTATAAATGTCTTTTTTTTTTATATTTTAACTATTAAACCGTAATATTCAAACTATTTTTGTTTTTTGCAACACCTAAAACAAAGCTCTGTTGACTTTCAACCCCTTGTAACATGTTGTATGTGTGTGTGTAAAAGTTTTCACCGTCTCAACCAGTTTGTATGTTTTATCTGAATACCTTCTTGGGGCCTGAGGTGTTAAAATCATTCAGCGATTCATAAGAAAAAGACTTAATCATCCTGTGACTCGTTAAATTGACTACTTAATGGGGTCCCAACCTAATGCTTGAAAACCAGTTAACAATCACTTAATTATCTGCACTAATGTTTGATAGTTTAATTGATAATTAAAATCTTTAATTGAAACTATTCTAATAATAATCAATGACATGACAGTGATTTTTTTTTAACACTGGGACATTGTTGCGTTGTCAGCAATTTATTTTATCACTGTTATTTCAGACACATGTTTTTTTTTTCTATTTGGTTTCAATAAAAACCATTAAGTTATTTTACCACATTTGTGAATACTCACTAAATACAAGAGTCAAACAAATGGCTCTTTAGGTTTTATTTTCTGCCCTCGACGTAATCGTGAATGGGTGTCACACACAATCTCACACACAAGAGGGTGAGATATGGCCCCTATGTGTTTTCTTCTTCAGCTTGCGGGGAGTGTTGACAGGCCTCTCTTAGCTACACCGCTGCTAGCCCTCAACTACAAGTTCAAATCAGGTTCAGCCCCAGGTCACCGTAACGTATAACCCAGCCGCACAGTTCAGAGTCGAGAGACTTTAGCTCCAAAGGATATATGGTAACTTCTGTTGGGCCTCTCACTGCACACGCTTTCTGCAGCACCAGCCGTCTGGAGGCTGTTTGAAACATACAGCTGTTTGGCTGTAGTTGATCAGGGATTGTCAGGAAGGAATAGATCTGGGGTTTTTTTTGTTGTTTTTTTTTCTAGGTGGATCATAGATTCATCCCTCAGAAATGCAAACCTGTACAGTCAAGTTGAGTTTAAGCTGTTGCCCTCATTGATTTGCCCCAGCTGTTTCACCTCTATGCATCGTAAAGACAGGACCAGCTGAGAAATCAGCTTGACTGCTGAAGACTGTCTCCACTGGTGGTCTGTGAAGCCTACAAGCCTTCATTATTGATTAGACGTTATGGATCGGACAGGGGTTTTTTCAGTGATTGATAAAACATGAATGACGCTAACGTGGAGCAGGGCCTCTTTAGACTGCCCTGCCTATACAATGGGAGAGTAAGAGCAAGGGGGAAAAGCAAGAGTGATGTGTTTCCTAATCATTACACAGCCTCTGTGACTCTGTGTGTCAGCCTGTCTCTTCCACCCTCGCCTACGACTGTCACATGTCAGCCCCCAACCACCCACTCACCACCACCACCACCGAAATGATTCTGCGGCCCTGCGGACAAATAACCATGCGGCGAATGATTAGCAGACGTTTCTATGGCTGGTAATGAAGGGCGCTACGCTGCAGCAGCTCCGCCAACAGGATTACCGCCTATTGATTAGCCTAGCCTAGCATTAGCCTTGGTAGCTAAATGGGACTGACTGATTAGCGGGAATTTCTATAGTGGTTAATGAGTGGTGCGGCAGAATGCTATGGTATGCTGTCCATGAGAATGGGATTACAGGCCATTAATCAGACAAGAGGCTAGCTGAAGTCATTAGCCGGCCCCACGGCAAAGTCAGCACGTCTGTGGCTGATCCGGGTTCCTGGTTTCTAAATCCGGTTTGGCCTTGTCTCTGTCGTCTTGTCTCTGGCTACACAAACGACCCTGACTCCGTCTTTCTTTTAACACCCCTACCCCGTGGTGTTCTATTCTTTCATGCCACTCCCCTTCTTCTTCCCTCCTTCCCTTCTTCTAAATCGAAGGATGGAGAGAAAGAGGGAGAAAGACGTCTCCAGAGACTGCTCCCTGCATCCATTAACAGCCCTGTCTTTTCATGTCCCTGGATTTGACGAGTCCAGACAGGATGTTACCCCGAGAGTTTTTCCCCATCTCTCAGTTTGAGTGCCTTGTATTTATTTGTAAACAAACAAATAAATGCATCAATTTTCTGCATGCATGTGTTTATGAATAAATGCATCTATTCATGAAGCTGATATGTGTCCGTGGGAGTGTGTTTTGTATGTGTGTGTGTGAGAGTGAGAAATGGCCAAAGGAGGCATGTGAATGGAGAGGGGAGGCTGACAGGCGTGTTAATTGAATTGTGGGAAAAATGCAAATCCCATACTGCCTCTTTGAATTAGGGGGAGGAGTTTTAACTGATTGGGACTGTCTTTGGGCACACACAAACACACACACACACACACACACACACACCACACACACCTAACTTTAAGCAAACCCCATAAAAGAAGAATGATAGTGTTGTGTCTGCATCCTTTCACGCCTCTCCCTGACTTTTTCCCATCATTCCTTTCCATTTTTCTGCCCATCATGCCATCACAACACTACGCTGTCTTTTGTCTGTGCGTGCATGTGTGTGTGTGTGTGGGTGTGGTGCTTCTGCGCATGTGAGAGTCCCACCAGAAAAGCTAACGGGCTGATGCCATTCATGGAAAGACAGAAAAAGCAGAGATTCTTCGTTCTGCTACACTTGGTTTGTCTGCTTTGCTGTAGGGCAGAGCTGTAGATCACCACAGTTGCTCCTTTCTGAAGCTGCACAGGAAAGTGTGTGTGTGTGTGTGTGTATGTATGTTTGTGTGTGTGTGTCCCTTGCCCTCATTTGTGCATTCAAGCAAGGGTTGCATGTGTCCGGGTGTTTTCCGTGTGAATGTGTGGCCTGTGTGATCTGATCTGTATGGTGATTTGATGTGTGTGACCGTGTCTCTGGTAAGCCACAGATGAAAAGTGTCACTGTTGTTTCCATTGTGGCTCTATGCTTGTCTTAGTCAGGATTGATATTATAATTTTAATTATGATTATTTGCTATTAGTTTATTCTAAGAAAAATTCTATGTTATAGAGGCAGTGTTTGTGTTGAAACCCAGTGTGACCTTGGAAAAAATATTAACCACTTGTTAACTTTCCCTTGAAATTGTAGCTGCATATCAGCCATCAGCTATATGCATGGAGGTACAAATGCGGTTGAAAGCTTGGGAAAAGGGCAGTGAGGGAGTGAGTTAGTTGTGTTAATAACTCTTTTCAGTATTCACATAAAGCAAAGAAATAAATCTTACTTGACTGGAATCAGCCGCGACTGCCAACATTTCGCTCGTTTCAACAAACTATAAATGAAATATTACTCCTGGAACAGCACACTCCCAAAATAAGGGAAATATCTCTCAGAGAGAACTACAACCTTTTACGAACCTCTGACCATCTGTTCAGGTCACTTTGTTTTCATGTAGGAGGGAGATATTCTGTCCTTTTCTTGCTTTTATGCCTGTATTTATTCATTTTGTCCCACTGTAGTTGCTTCTTATGATTGTTTTTGCTTACCCCTATTTTCTCTATACTTATGTTATATGAGGAAAACTAATAAAGAAATAATAAAAACTGTCAGGTTTAAGAAAAATAAACTACAGATTCTACATAAAATATTTACATATTAGCTCCAAACATACTACATAGTTGTCATTTTAATTCTAACAATTACAAACGTAACAGCAAAGACAAAATTTGTGTGTGGCGCTCTAACAAAACGCATCCAGTATAGCAAAACAGTCACTGACATCTCTCTTAATGTAATTTTTCTAAGTTGTAATCTCTGCAGTCTTCAAAGGTTATGCAACATTTGCTTCTCTATGTCCTGCTGTTCTTTACAGTTAGCTGCCGCCCCTCGACTCGCTCATGAGCTCCCCTCCTCTGCAGAGCTGTGACGTGTTGGCCATGATGGAAATTTATGTCGTTAAAGGTCACTTAGAAAAAGAAATGCTGAGTTAAAAATTAGATATTGGGTTTTTTTTGTCGTTGTCTTTATTTAAATCATAGTTTTTGAATGTTTTCTTACTTCTGAAACTGGACTCTGTAGTTCACTTTGGCACAGTGGTGCTTCTGTCTCAGGGGGAAAACCATCTTCAGATGAGCATAAATGGTACCGACTTGAGCATGCAGGGAGCATATTAACCAGACAGCTGCCATGAGTTTTCTTTCTGTGGTTTGGCCAGTTTATGGAATTAACAGTAATTTACTTCAGATGACCACATTTGCCTCAGACAGTTGTCTTTATAGCTGGCTAAATTGTTGCCAGCCATAATTTCACTAAACCTTTATTACATCTCGTTAAGACATTGATAATAATTTAATTGAAACGACGGCTCTTGTGATCTCTTTTACAAGTATGAGATCTGGTCAAACAGGGGTAAATAAAATATGTCTCCTCGTCTGGGAATCTCAACATGGTCCATTGCAGAGTCGAACATAACGGTTAATAAGTAGGACAGGCTTTTCCTGTAACGGCAGTTAAGAGCAATTTAGACAGAGGGAGGGAGTGCCACACTGCTGAAAAAAGGTCAGTGTTAAAGCTAATCCAGTTATACTATTTTTAGTGTCTCTTCACCTCTTTGTCTCTCGCCGCCCTGCCTCCTCCTCCTCCTCCTCCTCCTCCTCCTTTCACAAAATGGCACTGTGGATCTAGGCCACAAGTGTGTAGGTTTCACCCTTTTCTAGCTATACACTTTCATTTTTTTCTTCTAGCTCTGTTTCCCTCTTTAACATCCGTTGTCTTCTCCCCCGTTTCTCTATTTCGCTCTTGTCAAAAAAAGTTTCACTTCTTCATCCCCTCCGCCACCACCCTGTCGTTTTGGGTTCCCAGCGCGTGTCAGCTTCCTCCAGAGAGAGGAAGTGATGTGTCAGGAAGTGCTTTTATCTGCCAGTGATCTGATCTGATTTGAGATTGAGATAAACACAGGAGGAGTGTAGTGTTCTCTCTCTCACACCCAAGGGATCTGTACAATGGAGAAGCCCTCTTTTTTTTTTTCCCCTGCCTGTGAAAGCTATTTCCTCGTGTGCACAGACAGAAGACCACAGAAGTCTGGTGGTCGTGGGGTGATCGCCAAATTACAAAGGGAATACTAGAGATTGGATGTTTCATTCCCATTCAGCCCCTCAACTTCTGTAAAGAACCTGCTTTGAAACCTGATGAGTGAAGTTTCGGTAGTTGTCTTGTAACAGTAAAATCGTTGGTTTTATCTCTCGCAATGTGTAGCACCTTTGCTGACAGTCTGTCAAAGTGTTTTTGAAAAAGAAACCTTCACCTGCTTCTGCTTTTTGTACTGTATGTTTAAATGTCGAATAAAAACAGGAAGATCTTTAAGATCGTATTCAGGAGACTTGTTCTGTTGTAAGGTTGAAATGACTTGTGAATAAAAATAGACACAAAATATATCAATATTTCAGATTTCATTTTGGACTGTCTTAATGAGCTCATACATATATATTTAAAACTAAAAGATGTATTTTAACAGAATTTCAGAAACAGTGATTCCAAACTACAGGATGTCCAGTTTGAGCCATCGATTCATGATTTTTTTAGGCTGATCAGAAGCGAAAACTCTTCACAGCAGTTCACAGAGAGACACGGAGACTCACAGCAGCAGTCTATTTATCTTTGGTTGCAAAAAAAGTGAGAAAAACGGCGAAAATATGACGTCAACATTTACAGAGATATTTATCTGGAATGTGCACTTAGATGTGTTTGATTCGCAGCTGCTGTGTCCTGCCAGTTTTTGTTGCGTTGTGGTCCAGCAAAAGTTGGGCCAGTTTTAATCTGCGTGTGATGGAAGGCAGACTGGTTGCTAAACTCCCACCTCCCAAGTGCCCAAATGCTGATAAAACGTGGCTTTGATAAATCAATGGATATCAGCCACACTGGCTATCAACAGTCAGCGATAATTGAATAATTTAGTTTTTGTGTTTTGCTTGTTAAAATTTCAGTTGGCTGAGTGTTTCTCTTTCTAGTTACTGGACAAATCGAACCAAAACAGTGACTATCAACCAGTGGTCTGCATGGACGCCTGTCACACTGCTGCCAGCTAAATTTCATATTCTCTGCAGCAAGCGGGCACAGAGGCTGGTGTCATTCCTAGACAGCCAAGAAATTTTTGACGGTAGCATTTTTTAAGGAGCTTTTTTAAGCACTGAGAAGCTTTTAGTGTTTAAATGTGTCTTTGTGAAGCAAGGTGTGCTCAGACAAGGTTGCCTGTGTAAATTTAAGTTGACTTTTCTGTGTAATTCAAGCTTTCTTTAATCTAAAAAAGTCAGTGAAAGACACACTTTCATGCTCACTAACATCTTATTGCTGGAAAAATCCATATTCCATTCAAAAGAGGCAGTGAGAGAGTAGGATTGAAGTAACAAAAATGTTTAAATTAGATTTTAAAACATTTATAAAAAAAGGAAAAATACCAAGATCATTAGAATGGAAGGCTAATCATGTCCAGAAGGAAACAGAAAAGTAAAACAATGGCTGTAATGCATGAGATGCAACAAGAAAACCACCAGAAGTAATTAAATGGAGGGGAGGAAGGAAGACGCATTCAAAAAAATCTATCCTGTAAGCAGCCTGTTGACTTCTGTGTGTCCATAGCAATAAAAGGAGAATAGAGGCATTTGAGGCCCCTAAAAACCCAGAGACCTCCATGCTGCCCCTGTAGTCCAGGGGGCCGGCTCCAGAAAGATGTCACTCCATCATGATTCGGGTTATTTCTCACTTGCGTGATGAAGGCCTTTGCATGTTCAGCACCGCAGTGTAAAATACCAGAGGCGTTCATGCAAAAAAACAATCACACACTCTCTTCTCTGCCACACACATTCAGCCTCCGTCCCTCGCTGACTTTATGGATGTTCGTCGTTTGACATTTTCCCTCATTGAATACATCCCCCCCCCCTCGTCCCGTTCTCCTCTTCCTCCCTTCCTTCCTTTCTCCCTTCCCTCTCTGCCGTCTTTTGTCCGGCATCTCTTCACGCTTGACCAGCCTTGCTGTGACTCTTGACTTCAAAGAGCTACTTCATTCATCAGTCACTCATCAGAGAGAGAGGGCCATTCAGCGCCACGCTAAAAGAGAGGGAGGGGACGAGGAGTGAGTGTATAAAAAAAGAGGGGGAACAAGTGTATGAAAAGAGGGCACGAGAGAGAAAGAGGATCCGCTCTTGACCGCAGGGAACCTCAGGGAGTCACAAAAGGAAAAAAAAAAAAAGAAAAAACAGACACAATCCCATAGAGCCACACACCCATACAGTCACCCTCAACACTCACACACACACACACACACACACACTCACTCTTCTTTTTTCAGTTGATTTTGTCTTGCTGGGTGTGTGCAGATACCACACATGATCCCTTCCTCCTTTTCTCTGTCCATCCATCTTCTTTCTATCTCGTCTTTCCCTCATTCTTTTCACTCGAGCCAACAGTACAAAGGGTTGTCGAGGCCTGTTCCTTCCCGTAATCCCTCACTGCACCTGTGTGTGTAAGTGTGTGTGCATGCATATGTGTGTGTGTAAGAGTGTGTGTGTGTTTTCAATTCTCTTCTCCACTGCAGCCACTTTTCAGTATTTCTAAATCTCGCCTTCTGTGTTTTCATCGCCTTCGTGCTCACTGACATTCTCCCTCTTTTTTCCTTTCCTCTATATTTTGAGGTGGCTGGCAAGCTAGTTTTCAGGTCAGTGGGAATTGCTATTGCTTCCCCTCTCAGTTGGAGTCTGGCACACACTCAACTACACACAAACACACACACATACACAGATATGCACACTTTTTTTTTTTTTTTTGTTCACCACTCTCTTTGTGTGAGTGGTTTAGACGGACATGTGGTTGTGTGGTCTTGTATACACGATTTTCCCTGACTTGTAAAGATGCATTGCTCATAGGTGTGCCAGGTTGCTTCTCATCTGGCTTTTGTGTCTTCATTATTCCATCGTTTATTTGTTTTTCTCCCTCAAGTAATAAGTCATAACTGAAAGTCTGTCACGCTCTGTGTAGCGCTCGCCTCAGTCTGTTTTTTTTTTTTTTTGTGGTTGTTCACTTTCAGTATGAGGGAGAGGACATTTCTGTTATTACTCACCTTGTTTGTGTGTGGGCAAGTATGTACATCTTTCTTCACCAGACTTAACCTTTCACTGCTCAACAAGCAGGTTTTGATGTTTATTGCTAATAAAAAAGATCCTGTTTTATGTAAGAACACTTGTCATGAGGTGTTAATGTTTAAGCCAAGATTTAAAAAAAAAAAATCGAATCATTTTTGTTTATATCGGACATACCCAGAGGATATACTTTTTGTTTCAGGAACCTAAAAACTCAAGTTATCTTTTCATCTATTAGGAAGTGAAATATTCAGACCCACTCAGCAGACACTTACTCCAATGATTATTTTAAGTTTATTTTCCTTATTAATAGTTTTGTCCATAAAATGTCAAAAAAATTTGAAAATTGCAATTCACAATTCCCTCTTCATTCCTCTTCATATTGCTTTTTTTCTAACCAAAATTCCATAACCTGAAGTAATTAAACACTAATCATAAATCAATGAATCCTTACAACTGAGAACACAAGTCACCATTTTGCATTTTTGCTTGAAAAATGACTTTTAATTGCTTATCAACAATATATACCTAACTTTTTCTGTCAGCTGTTCAGTTGACTTCATTGCTTCACCTCAGGCTCGGAGTGGTTTATTTTTCTGTCAAATGACAAATATCACATCTCTGAACAGATATCACCTCAACTGTGCCTTTTTATAGCCAGGAGGAGGATTTGAATAAGTAAAGAGACAAAAAAAAACTGCTTACAATTTTATGCAAGCCATTGAAAAAGCCCGTAAATAAATGCAACTTTTTATTAAACTTATTATTTTCAGTTTGTATAGACACTGTGGCAAAGAAGTATTAATAAACTCTTATCATATTTAAGCTGTGTTCAGTGATAGTGTTTCATTCGACTGCATTATATAGTAACATATTTCCAATATTCTCTCTCTTTTATGTATTTAAAGAGCAGTTAGCGAAACATAGATTTGTGGCACGTAGAAATAGAAAACCTTAAGTCTGACTAGTAAATTTAACATTAATTTGTTTTAAAAAGCCTGTTTTTGTGGCTTCTTTTTTTAAAAGTTTGGGAATAAAAGTAGGGAAGAGGAATTACACCCCAATCCATCATAAATTTGGCATGGGCATTGCCGAGTCCGCAAACCACAGTGTTTAGATTTCGCGAGTCAAATACCATGTCCACTCACTCACAATCTTTATTGGGCTACGCGCACACACACACACACACACACACACACACACACATGCTGCCACGTGCCAGCGCACACCAGCGACCACAAAAAGCTCTGAGTGAGCAGGTGTGCAGACATGCATGAGTCACAGGTCTTAATAAAGCCGAAGAGGCGAGAAATAGTTAATGAAACACCCAGCCATTTCTTTGGGTTTTCACATACTGATTGCCAGAAGGAGGGAGTGTGTTTATCTGCATATTATGCCTACGTTTAAGTTGCTGCACACGTAGTAATAAATCAGAGTTTCGTAGCTATTCATCAGCTTAAACGAGTACCTCAATTACGTTAACGGACTCGGTCCAACGTGGTGAGTCAGTGGAGTTTTCGTAAGCCTGTGAGCTGAGTAATGGTGGTGGGGGGGGGTTGGGTGGGGGTCTGCTTGCTAGGACATGCCTCGACAACACTCACACACAAACATGCACAGGCACATTAACTCGACCGCAAGAGAAAATGTAGATCGAAAGTAAAAAGACGGAGAAAGGAAAAAACACCAGAGAGAGATAATTGTGTTCAAGTAGGCAGAGTTGGAAAAAAAAAGAGAGATGGACCGAACAGTCGGAGGTAAAGAGAGTTAAAGAAAGCAAAGGAGTAAAAAAAAAAAAAAGTGAGAAAAACAGAGGTGAGTTAAAGTATCTCTTCATCTCCTCCTCCTCCCCCAGTGGAATGTTAATCAGCATAAAGAGGTCAGCCCTTTTGGCGTTTCAGAGACACTGTGTGTGTGTGTGTGTGTGTGTGTGTGTGTGTGTGTGTGTTGGGGTGAAAAGGTCGGACATGGTGGTCTGGCCTTTTGGAGC
>JAPZDY010000007.1:8320026-8335939 GCA_029783645.1 Ctenochaetus hawaiiensis
TACAATCCCCAAGCTGCACACACAAAAACACACACACACACACACACACATATACTTTGTCTCACCTGTGTACTATCTCAGTTCACTGTCTCAAAGCTCTTGTGTGTGTTGATTTACAATGCTGGTGTTGATTTACTTAACTAGTTAAATGTTAACTTGACTTTGAAGGTCTGAAGGTCTTTGTGTCTGTGTGTGTGCTCTCCTTTGGAGTGTGCTTGCGTGGGCGGTGTGTGTGTGTGTAGTGCCTGTATGTGTGTTTACCCCTCTATTGGGACATTTGTGCCACCCCACATGTGATCGGTCTCTTCCTTCCTCCCATTCATGCAGCCTGTGGGACTAGTTTGTGTTTGTGTGATTTCTTTATAAGTGTGAACATTGTGTAGCGGCTGTGTGTGCGTATATATGTGTGTGTGTGTGTGTGTGTGTGTGATCACCTGCAGGATGTTGTTTTCCCCGAGCTGTCTCTTATGATCCCTCTTGCCTCTGAATCACCTCTTTTCTAATTTCCCATCATTTTGTATTCTCTCCATTCCTCCCTCCTCTGTTTTTTTCTGCCATCCTTTCCCTCTAGTCCCTTATCTCTTCTTTGCAGCGGAGCCAAACCCATAAACAGCACCTGTACGGACCTCTGTGTGTGTGTGTGTGTGTGTGTGTGTGTGTTCGGGGCTCTTTGGTGCACTCTGGAAAGGTGTTTCTCCACGTTCCACCGCCTACCCGTCTGTTTTCTCCGATTCAATTTTTTTTAACATTTTTTTTTATATCCTCTTTTCGCCGCCCCCCACCCCCCCTTCCTCTGTCTCCCCTCTCTTCCTCTCCCCCCTCTTCCTCCCCCCTCTCTCCCCTGAGTGGTCTTCAGTATTACAATCTGTTGAAAATCTGTGTTTCCAGCCCAGTGCCCTGCTTCTTCCTGCACATCTAACTGTGTGTGTATTCATCTTCATGCGTACAGTGTATGTGTGTGCGTGTGTGTGTGTGTGTGTGCGTGCGTGCGTGCGTGCGTGCGTGCGTGCAATTATGTGTGTCTGTCCCTGGTGGCAGTGCAACGAGCCACTGAAGTCGACATGAAAGCAGCAAGTCACCTTCTTCTTCTCCATCTTCTTCTCCCTCTTTTCCTCCCCTTCTTCTTCTTCATCTTCTGCTGCTTCTTCTCCCTCCTCTTTTTGTTGATGTTCCTCTCCTTGCCCTTCCTCTTCTTCTTCATCTTGTTCTCCTTGTTCTCCTTTTTCCTCTCTTGTCTCTCCTTTCATCTGTTTCCTTCATGTTCTTTCTTCTTCCTCCATGCATTCAACTTTTTCGCCTCTTCCCCCTCCGTCTTCGTCTTCTGTTCTCCTTTATCTTTCCCTTCCCCTTTCACCCCCTCCTCCTTAATCATCTTCGTTTTCTCTATGTCTTCAGTTTTTTGTCTAACTAACCAGAAGGCCGACACAAAACAACAGCCAAAACAATCTCGCTTCCATCACTGCTACGCCAGCCAGAGTCTGTCGCTCTGCTCCTCAGGCTGGCAACCAGAACACAGACACACAGACATGTAATTGTCTTGGCTCGTGGAGTTGGTAAAAGAGCTGTCGGTGATCGCAGCCCTGGAGAGTTGGGGGTGCTGGACTCCCCTCTGCGGGTGTTTTGTCAGAGACTCCCTTTATTCTCTTTCTGTTTTGCTTTTCTCACCTTGTTCTGTACCTGCTGTACACCGGAAGAGATAGATAGGAGAAAGGATGACCCAGATAGGGAGGAGTAAACGAGGAGGAAGAGGGGGCGCTGAGGTACAAAGCACAGAAGAGTGTGATTGAGCAGCGGGGAGAAGGGAGGGATGGCAGTTGAGAAATTTACTGGCAACACCTGCTTCATGTCAGCGCTCCGTCGAAACAGACACATTCTTTCCTCTCTCTCGTCTCTCTCCTCAAGCTGTCTTTTCTTCTGTGTTTTCCACATTTCCTTTTTTCCCCCCCTGCCGCCCGTGAAACGAAAGGACGAGGGAATAGGAGGGGACAGACAAGAACATGTCATGCAGGGAGGGAGCGTCCCACGTGTGCCTGTTTGTGTGTGTGTGTGTGTGTATGTATGTGTGTGAGAGGATGCACTTGTCTGTCTGAGGATGTGTGTGTATTTTGAAGAGGGATTCTCAAACAGCATTATTAACTCATCTGGGTTTTGCACGAGTCGCCTCCCATTCTCAGACAATGCTCACACACACACATATACACTTACAAACACACATACACATGCACACACGCACACACAGAAAGAGTGCAGTGCGTCTTGACAGCTCCCCAGGCTCCTATCCTGGAAAGGCGAGACAGAAGAGCAGCGGAGCATGCTGGGATGCCGGGGTAGTAGAAGACCCGTACGTTCATCTCCAAGCCCCCCAGCTCACTTAATACTTAATGTCCCAGCACACACACACTCTCAGTACAGAAGTTGCCGTATGCGGACTTGCACGGTCACAAACACACATGTGCACACCCATACACAAAACCAGAAAGGCATGCCTACACACACACACACACACACACACACACACACACACTGGTTATAAAATATTCAAGAGTCCATGAAATAATGATGAACATTGATGGAATGAAACTTGCTAATTTAACTGGGACCCTCTCTTTCCTTTGTTAAAGAAAGATAACAGACAATGGAGACTCTGGCACACACTCAAACACACACACACGCACGCACGCACGCACACACATATACATACCCTGTCACTGAATTAATCGCAACAGGAGAAAAGACCTGACAGCTTATGAGCACCACTGGAACATTTTCTGAAGGAAAGTATGTTTTTATTTTTTTTTTTTTTTATATTTACAGCATCTGGTCCATCTGAGTTAAAACATGGTGATGCATTGTGTGTGTGTGTGTGTGTGTGTGTGTGTGCATATGTTCCCCTTAGTACATATCATAGTAGGTGCATTTTAATTTTACAGAGGTTTGATTGTAAGTATAGACATGTGGTGTGTAAGTAGGGCAGCTGTCCTGTTTCCTTCAGTGCAACAGCTTCAGCAGCGAGTGGGAAGTGCAGCAGCGCTGCTGTAAAGATTAATAATGCTGGCTGCCATTTGTAGCATTGAGATGGAAGTTTGGTAATCAGTTAATTAAATCAGCTAATTAAATTAGTGTTTGGAGGCGAGCGTGTTTTTTACATTTTGCTTTTCTGAATGGTGGCAAACTTGGGAGAGAGAGATGGAGAGAAGGCACAAGGAAATAAAAGAGAGATGAAGAGAGAGGAGGAATATGAGGGCCTGTTGAAAGCTGGACATCTTAGACGATAAGGGCGCAGGACATAATGGATCTGTGTCTGGGACGGTTTGTGTGTCTGCACGTGTCTTTGCATGTGTGTTTGTTAAATGGATTAAATGAGTGTGTGTGTGTGTGTGTGTGTGTGTGCGTGCGTGCGTGTGTGTGCACATGAGTATTTATGTGTGAGTGCATAAGCTCAACCATGCACATGTGCATATTTTCAAAGAGCATTATTATTAACTCATCTGGATTTTGTTCCCCCTCCCTCTGGTGCGCATTTACCCCTGTGTGCGTTTAACTTTTCCAACAGTTTCCAACAGCAACAACCCCCCCATTCCCCAAGTGGCAAATTGTAAGTGTGTGTGCTGCACATTTTCCACTGATGTCAGCATTTGGATGCAGAATCACCTTATAGTGAAAGTTGTTACACTGAAATGCTTTTCCCTATAACTACCGGCATTAATGCTGTGTCATCCGGCACTGATTGTGCTCTTTGCAGCGCTAAGCTGTCAGATGGCGGCGGAGGCGAAATAAAATGTTTCCTCTTATATTCATGAATTCCAATTTAGACAATTACTTGAGCAGCAAGACTTGAAATGCAGTAAACTCCACATTTCTAGCAGTTTTCAAAACACGCTTAAGAGCTTTAGAAAACAGTGAGGAAGGAAAGCCATTAAGATTAATAGTATAATGAGATTTAACTGCTAGACATGAATTAAAAGCATGACTGCAGGAGAACACAACCACAATCAAAAACTAAAACTAGATAATGTGAAAGCCTGCCTGGGAAACTGTGTTTTTAACAAGTGAAACCAAAGGTGGCACTAATTTTTCCAGCTTAAGCTCCTCAGGCGGGTGTTCAAAAGCCTCACAGCCCAGGCACCACATCCAGGCCCCGGGGCTTATTACTTGCTGCATTGCCTTCAAACGACAGTGCATTAAAGCTAAGACAGCAAAGTTTGTATCAGAAGTACTTTGTGACTCTATTCATTGTGACTCATGGCCGTTCGGTGAGGTAACAGGCTCGGACGTTACTGAGAGGAAAGGCTCAAATGAAATTAGATGTCCAACGTGCAATAGAAAGACATTTGTTTGAACATCTGCCTCTTTGTGAATACGTGACCGTTTGCGCGAGCCTCGGTGTGTGTGTGTGTGTGTGTGTGTGTGTGTGTGTGTGTGTGTGTGTGTGTGTGAGAGAGGGCGTTTTTTGTGTGTTTGCATGTGACATCGATCACCTCTCATCCATTGGCGCTCTAAAAGTGAGGGATCCCCCGCCGCTTGGCAGATTGGCACTCCAGATCTCTGTTTGTGTCCCCCTTTAATCTGTCCCCCGCGTCGCACCATAATCCCTCCCCTGCCAACCTGCGCTGACAGGTGGAGGTTGCACTGGGGTGTCCTTGACCTCCGCTGCACGGTGGGCTGGCGTGGGACTGGATCAAACCGGATCAGACCGAACTCATTCTGTGCTTGCGTGTGTCTGGGAGCCGGAAAAGAGCTACAGGTATCAGAGAGGCTTTTTTGGGACTGTATTTTTCCGACAGCGGGTGCAATGAATGTCACCACACCTTATTTGATGTGCAGACATTTTCAAGCAAGTAGGTTTCAAGGGATTCGAGTATATTTAGCCGTAGGAAACTTAAACACAGTTGGAATATAAAAGCTTGGCTGAATTTTATCCTTTTTTCCAGGTGCAAAAGTACAATTTCCTGTGCAAATTTGACCATCTGCAGCCCAATTAAGAACCTCAACACTGCTTCATTGTTAAAATTATACCTTTCATGGGAAAATACAGTTTGAATTCCACTTAAGTCCTGACTAACATACATCTGATATAAGAAAACATGGGTTTAAAAATGCATACAGTAAGTTTTGGTCGTGTTTTTGCAGAGCTCTTTCTTGGCAGGGGCCCCTGTGCTCTTGTGAGAATCAGCTAATTGACAGTAAGTGGAGTAATATAATGCAGCAATCTTCTGAAAACACTCAACCCAGGCACAGTGAAATAACAATAACACAGCAACACCGGCAAAACCAAATTAAGACTTCATGTCTGCCTCCTCACTAAGACAAGTCTGTGGAAACTGTTTTTTTCATACTGTACAAACATGAGTGGCAGCTAATGGTTTCTACTTTAGGAAGGGAAATGAGGCCAGACATTTTCATTTATGCTGACTGTGTTCAGATACCAGCAGGAGTAGAGTAAGGAAGTTTAGGAACATAAATGATGCCCTGCAGGTGAGAGAAAATCCAATTTGACAAAGTCTTATGTATGTAGCCATAAGATAGAGTCATATTGAGTGTTTCTAATGCCAAATAGAGAGGAAAATACATCCAGAACAGATTAATATTTTATTTTAAATGTTTTCTGAAGCACAGATTCCCTAGAATGATCAGGGGAGCACAAGAAAGAAAGAGAATAAAACTCCTAAACTTTTTTGTTACCTTTATTTATATTTTTTAGTCGAGTGCAACAGCAAATCATCAGCTTCATACATTTGTAATACTGGCATGGATCATTATAACATAAATTTTCATGCATGGGACTCTTTTTCCATGTAACAATGATTAACAGCCAAATAAAGGACTCCATTTTTTTAAAAAACTTTCCTTTCCCTCAGGCACATAAGTAAGACAACAAGACAACCCAAGGAAACAACAAAGACAGACAAAAATAAATAAGTAATAATCATCCATTAGCCACAATGTGCATGACACGACCAAATCCATGACCAAGATGTTTCTGATCCTGTTGCATTGTGGGTAATGTAGGTGGTAGGTATGAACATCTTCAAACTGCAACAAACATTGCTATCCATCACAAGTCCAACAATTTAGTAAAGGTGCAATGCTCAATGGTTGGAGAACTTTTTAACTCTCTGTTGACAGATTTAGAAATGAATGTGTTAATGGGCTCAGCTGAGGCCTGTAGTTCTGTAACTTCTATAAATATATAACTGCTCAAAAATGCAGAATCTTTTGACAAGGGAGGAAATTTTGGTATCGGACATGTTCTGGTTTTCATTTGTAGTCAGTATTGACCAATTATGTTTGAGCCAGCTTTTTAAAGGAAAAATGTGGTCAAAGACGGAGAGGTAACGAGGCCTAGAGGGTTAGAGAAATTCCTGCATAAGTTTTCGTCATGCAGGTGAACAGTTGTTGTGGAAAGCCAAAGATGTGATATGCATTGGCCAAAATGCCCATCACCTGATGTCTAACAATTACGGGCTAAATAATTGTCGCACTAGCTGTGCTACTGATGAAGCCTTGTGTTACATCAGCATAGAGTGACTCTTATTTGTCAGTCTGTGTATATACCACATATAAAGTGGGTAAATAAATCCAGGTCTGTTGAGTATAACAGGCACCTAATAAGCCATAAATGCCCATAATTATATTAAACGGGAACACTGGCCTTTAGCTGGAAGGCCTGCTCTCATTTTCTTCCCTTGAAGGAAGCAAGCGTTCCTTTGGCTAAGACGACCTTGTTCAAGTCACCCTCAGTCCCTCAGACAGGCATCACACATCACACAAACCATCTGTAAAGGCCCGGGGTCATACCTGGCAGACCTGCTGCTGCCCCCTGAGAACTGTGAATACCCTCATAATCACATAATGGATGCCAGCGGCTTAAAACCTTGAGGTTGTATGATAATTTAGTGCATTTTTAATGTGCCCCCTGCAGGGATGATTAGTAATGTGGTCATCCAGTGCATTCAAGCGGGTCTGAATTCTCAGACTAAATGTCTGGTGCCAAGACTGAGGTGTCCTATTGGCTCAATTTTAGATTCAAATTTGAATCATGTTTCTCCCCCGTAAGCCTTTATCCGAATCACTACTGGCCCTCTCAGCTGTACTCTAGTAAAGCATAAAATTCTTGACAAAATCAATCTTAGAATGGCTATTTCCTAATTTCCACTTGCTGAATGGTCTGTTGCTTCTTTAATACTGTTCATTAACTTGTTTCAGACAAGATAAGAATTCAATTTATTTTTGTTTTATTCCAATTTGGGGGAATTTTGCTTTAAATTTAGCAGAGAATGAGACGAGAGGTCGAGAATGTTTGGAATTCAGTCACACTGACACAAACATTGCCTCTCTTATCAATGATGGCCTTTCTGTCTCAGCTGTAGCATTTATTATGTCTCTCTTTTGGATTTGTTGTTGGATTTTTCAGTATTCTCCCTGTTAAACACGCATGTTTTTTTGCCTCTTTGCTGCACACCTAAACACTTGGTAATGCTGCCTCAGAGCTGAATCCGGGAATTCTGCTCAACCTTGGTCAATGCGGGAAACCCTGTAAAATCCGTTATGCTCATCATCATTACTGAAGACCCCCGGCGCCTCGAAGATGCTATACATCACATTCCCTCATCTATTTTTCCAGCTGGCCTTTTTTCCCCCCTAAAGGCCAGTTTCAGACCAGCGGCTATGGATCTGCGGAGCCGTAGTCAATAGCATCCTGTAGTTCCTTTTTTTCTGTGGTCACTTTTTTTAACCCTGCGGTTAAACGTATAAATCCCTCCAGCCTTTACATGTGAGGGTTAGAGGAGGAATAAATCCCATCACCAGAGACTTTTCCTCTATGATGTTGCAGAAAAGGAAAAGTTACAGCCTAAAAGTCAGAGCCACACAATGCGAGCGATAAGTGGAGTTGGATTCCAGAGCCTGCCGCGCAGTTTGTTTTGATGGAGTTAATGAGAAGTCCTTGCCTTTTGTTTTTCTGCCTGTTTGAAATGCAATGTGCTCTGTGAGTGACCCTGATAGCATCTCTTTAAATTGTTCTTGTTGCCCTGGAATGAGGAGTTATATAGTCAGTAGTGAATGTTTGCTACTTTGATCTTACATAAAATAGAATCAGCTCATTTAAAATACAATTTAAAGCTAAACTATACAACAGGCTTTAATTTAGAATGTTTACTTGAATTTGTTGTTCTAGCTTTTAACTCATTTAACCCATCAGCATGGTACTGCTGCATAATTTTTTAAAATCCAGTCAGCCTTTGGCAGCTGGTCATGAGGCACTCAGGACTACCTGACAGGAAAAAAAGCTGTTAAAAGTTTAATTTTGCACAATTTTGATTACGTATTTGATTTTTCATAATTATCATTCAAAATGACAACATATTTAGAAATAACTTTACCCCAGGGTCCATTAAGTATCTGTTCTGTGGTGTCCTGCCATATGAGATGACAATGCCCTGATTTTATGGGTTTTTAAAAAAAAATATATAAGTATTTATATTTTTTGCACCAAAATGGATTTCCTCTTGTGGATGTTTAGATTGTATCAATATCGTGATGTAAGACGAGATACCTAGAAATCGAGATATGATTTTATTTTTTTGTCTATTTCATCCAGCTACATCGATTTTAACAGTGTCACATGGTATTTTATTTTTTATGAGTATGTAGTACTACTCTCCATGTTAGCTCTAAGTCGAGTTCAAAATTCACTTTAGTTTCATATTAGCATTTTTTGTATATTTTTTATTCTGCTGCCAAGTGCTGATTGAACGCAGTAGCAGAACAGAATGGAACAGATTAGAAATCTACAGTAGACTCTAATTCTCTTCCTCTAATGGCCTACAGTAGAGTCAGAGTAATGTGAAAAGGATTAACACTGGGATGAATGCACAAGGGGAGGGAAAGAGACTGAGATTACAATGAGAGCTTTGTTTCTCCGACTATCGAGCTGAGGTTTCTGCAAGGATCCATTATTCTTGCTTTGATGCTGCTGTCTCAATGAAAAGTGGTTGGCTGCGATGCATTGTTTCAACAGCAAAGGGGGATATCACTGCAGTGCTATTCAGCATAATTTAGCCTTCTACCCCCTCCCCTCCCCTCCCCACCGTCCCACACCCCTTAATTCATTCCCTGCCTGCTCCGTTGTGACACTGTGCAATTACCCACACTGCTAAATCAGGGTTTGACAGCAGAAGCTAAATATGGAGCTTCATGCCTACCTTCACCTTATCAAACTTTCAGGGGTTTTGCCAAGCAGAAACAACTCCAAAAGGGGTGGAGGGTGCTGATAAACGACCACGTCGAGGGCACCGTTTGTCAGTTATACGGGCTGGTTGTCAAGGAGCAGATTGTCAGAGACCAGGGAAGTCGGGGACAATTAGAAGATGGGTGATTTATGGCGGGTGGTAAAAAACAGAGCCGCTGTTGTGTTTGGTGGGTGTTGCCGTGTCTGAGCGCAGCCATCCTCAGCCGTGCCTGTGCGTGCTCGTGTGTGCGTGCAGTCGGACACATTGATAAGTCAGGGTGTGACAGATATTCCTGGCTTAGCGCTGGAAACATCATTTCCCATTGCTCCTCTCAGCACAGATGTTTGCCTGTGCATGCTCGATCACACACACCCAGCCGTGAACACACACACACACACACACTCACACACACACACACAATGGGCAGTTCTCCACACGCATCCCAGCTCCAGCTGTTCCAGCAGTCAGTGGGACATGGTAGATGCCTCTATTAGAGAGCCACAAATCCCTGCAGAGGTAGAGAAAAGAGATGGAGTGAGCGATAGCTGAGGAATGAAGAGAAGAGGATGAACAATGACCCTTGTGCTGCAGGGAGGGTGGGAGGGATCATGCTCCAGCTCTGGTGAGTCTCAGAGCAGACATTCTGGACATTTCTGGATATAGCTTCAGAGATTTTTTAACTCCAAGTGGAGGGAGGGGGGGTTGCTGCACACAGAAAGGACGTGTGGGGGTTTCGAGGAGGGGTCTTGGAGCGGTTGATGAATGCTGGCGGAATGTTCCAGGAATGTCGGATGGGGCTTTTTCAGAGGCGGCGTGCTCAGCGAGGGCAGATGTGGCCCTGGGGGAAATCACAGGATCATCATTCCTCCACTGCTTACCTTTTTTCTCTCCAGCGCACACACACATGCACACACAGATCATACACAGATCCACACACACACACACACATTCCAGTGGAACATTCTCCGCTGTACAACCATCCTGGGGGAAAAGTTTAAGGGGGAATTTAACCCCCAGCTGGGGAGCGGTGGCTACCTCCCATCTGTACATATGGTTTTATTTACTTTTACAAGGATTTATGTTTGCGAGTTTGAAGCTCCTGCCAGGTGCTGTTAGTGCACTGGAGGTTAAATGCTACAAAATGAAGTAAAATCCCCCTGTTACTGCAGCATCTCTTTGCTACATGTTCTCAGCGCCAAACCAAGTCGGACCCCAGTACACAAGTCTGTATTTCACTCCTCCAATCCCTCCCATTTCTTTCTTATCCCTCAGTCCTGCCAGCACTTCCCCAGGGACAGGTTGTGAACTCACGGGGTCACTGTCCAAAGCATTGCGTAGGCAGGCCGGCCCTTCTGTCAGGCAAGACAACACAGCGTAGGCTAGATGAACAGACTTGTCCTGCAGGCTTTTGGGCGATTAGCTTTCTCCACGTGTCTCGAGGTCGATCTTTTTTCAGCAGCTAATAATGTTTCCTGTTACACTGGGATGAACCAGTGTGGGTGGATTAACAGATAATAGGCAGTGGGAAGACATGGGAAAAAGACACGGTGAGCTTTCAGCACAGTGACCCAGTGTAGGAGGTATGCAGGCAGGCTCTGATAAGGGCCCGACTGCTAAATGTTTCCTTCAGTTCCTACTGAATGCTAATCAGTAGGAGCAGAAGACAGTATTGGCTGGTTTCTCTTATTTCCTCTGCTGAGCGTCTGCTTCTTCACTCTCTATCCATCTCTTGTCCTCTCCTCTCATTCTGTTTTTCTCTGGTCTCTTTCCCCTTTTTTTTCCCCCTTCACCACTGACTGAATAGAGATAGCCGGTACAAGGCTGCGCAGATTTAGCATGAAAATAAAAGACAGCCTTGGCTCTTCAATGTAGACATGTTTCTGTGTGTGTGTTTTAGGATTGGTGGGTGTGTGTGCATGCGTGGGTGTGTGTGTGTGTGTGTGTGCTGAACACTCAGTTGACTCTCACCATATGGAGGAGCTTCATTTGCATAGTGTATTGTTCCCTCGGCACATGGACTCTTGTGAGTTTTAGCCATAATATACTCAGTCTCTCTCTGGAGAACAGCACATGAACAAACACACTCTAACTCTGACCTTTAGACACAGTTCGCGCACACACATGCGCACACACACACACACACACAATCACAATCTAACATCTTTTTTTCCCCCTCCTGCACCCCCTACCACAGCATCTGATCCGAGGATTTGTTTAGGATTCTCCCGGATTCACCCTGACTCTCCCCTTTATCTGTGTGCGTTTGTGTGTGTCTGTGTGTGTGTGTGTTTCTTCTTGCTGGGCAATTGAATTTAATTACATATCAGCCTCAACCAAAACAGTCTTTGATATCTTCCAAGAACACAAAATCTATTGTTGTATTGTTAACCCTGCTGAGGGTAGAACGTGCCGCAGCGCTCCGTAGTTATGACTAAAAGCCCATTAACAATATGTGTAATAGAATTTTTGACTCTTTAAAGATAATTAGTTTAATAGTTTAATTCAACTTTTGCCTAGTTTTGTCTCGTTTTGCTCGTAGTTTTTATCTGTTCTAATAGCAGAAGTAATTGCTGAGATCTAGGTACAGGACGGCATTGTTCCAACAAGTCTGACACAGCAAGAAACAAGCAATTAAATTGTAATCAAGCTAGATTGTTTCATTTGTGGTAAAACTGCAAGTTAGAGTACCCAAACTCTCAATAGTAAACCCCCGCTACAAAGAAAATCACCTGAATCAGTAGGTCAGTCAAACTGCTCTGTTTATTGCATAGCGTGAAAAACCTGCAAACCTATTTTAATAGAGTGCAGGCAGCACATACGTGATGTGATTTTGCTGATTTTGGCTTGTTGTAGCAGGAAACTCACACAGGTATTATTAACTGCATTGAATATGACAACATGCCATTTGGTTGAGCTAGTTGCAGGTTTTTTTTACTGTGCAAGCTGGCTCACTGACGGGACATTTGATGGAACCAAGCCATCGTTTGTAAAACTGTTTTTAGCTGTACTTTTCCTTTAAAGAGAGAAGTATATGCTGTGAAACAAGAAGTTAATCAAACAGAAAGGAAAGTACCATTTCTGTTCATCAAAGTCACTTCAGATCTGTTTATAAGTCTCTACTGTTGATGATGCAGTTGGTGAGTTAGAGTGTGATGGGGTTTTTTGATGGATGAAAAAGCCCACACTTTGTAGTTTTTTTGGACTGCTTGCTTTGTAAAAAGTGTTTTGTGGAGGCTTCAGAAAAGTTTGAACAAGTTTGGAAACTTCCCTATTTGCCTTCATTTTTTTTCTTCCAGTCATATTTGGCCAATCTGTGGTTTCATTTCAAGTCTGCAGCTTGTGCTTCTTCCATATTCCCAGATAGTTTGGTTGATGAGTGCAATGGTTTTCCCAATTGGAATGATGACTTGAAGAATTAAGGCAAAAACTATGTAAACAGGGCCCTTATGTCATTTGAAAAAAAAAAAAAAAACTTCCCTCTGTTTTTCAAACAAGGTAAAATGTTCCAACAAGTCTGTTTGGTTTCTTGTTTTCTCAGTAATTTACTTTAATTTGTGGATGTAAAGACTTCCATTACCTCAGACAAACACATGCTACACCCTTTTCCAGTCTCCTTATAATCACCTGATCTTGTTCTTGTCTAAAAGACAACTTTTTTATTTCCGTACTGGGGATGAGTCTCCTACACATGACCATTAAAGGAAATATCTATTGACTTTATTTTGATAAATCTCTCTCTTAGGAACGCTCTGGCTTTGACCCTTGTTTACTTTCATTTTAGTGGATAGGATAAACATGTCAGCTGTGATGTATATTATTTTTCCATCAGCCTTTCATTTGTTTTTCCGTTCCATTCGTCTTCTGTTGCGAGAAACCCCCCAAACCTCAGGCTCAGTATGTGCTGGAGGAACAACAGCCTTATGCCAGTTTTTAGTTCAATAAGGCCAACGAGCAGATTTCATGCCAAATCCAACCAGGTGGCACAAATTGTGAAAGGCACTGTAGATGTACTGAGAAGCTGCCAGGCTGGAAATTAATTTAGCACGGATTTATTGACGCTAAAATGCTCCAAATACTGACAATTACATTTATCCTGCCTTTGAATTCTGACTAAATCATTCTGGGTGGGGTCTTCAGCTAAAAGCCTAATAGCTGCTGACAACATGAATGGTTATTGCAGCTGACACACACACACACACACAGACACACACACGCCCTGCATGTACCCTGTCCTCTGCTGTGTTGAATGTCGGGGTGCTGATGCTTGGTAAGTTTCTATCCCTCTTGGTTGGCAAGGAGCGTTGCCAGGCCGACAGCTGCTCCAACTTCACATTCCCCTGCATGTGATCCCGGATTGGAAACTCAGGGGAGAGTCTGCCTGGGATGGACACACACATTCACACACTCACACACACACAGAGTGAAAAACACATGTACTCAGAGGCGCACATGCACCAGCTTACAATCAAACACACACTCACACACACACACATACACATACACAGGGTGGGGGCTGAAGAGCTAGAGAGGCTAGATGTCACAGGCCTTATAATAGAGGGATGCCCTCTTAAGCTGCTTCACACCAGAGCCCAGAAAATCAAATTGTCATATCAATGAGCTGCTCACCCCCCAAAAAAGAGAGAAAAACTCCCATCTCCTCCTCACTTTTTCTTTTTTCAGTCTGTTTTCCATCTCTCTCTCTCTCCCTCCCTTTTCCCATGCTGTTTCTGAAAAGCAGGTTTGCAGTTGCGTGGCAGACTGAGCGGGCTTTTCAATTATTTTCGGTGTCATTCGTAATGGTTTAAGAAGGACAGAAGAAGAGAGAGGAAAAAAAGGGGGGATAGATAGATGTGAGTACGGGAGAACACTGATGCTTGGCGGAGGAGTGCTGTTTGTGGCGGACTAAATGGAGATCTAATTTAATTTCAGCTATGACCAAAGGCCAGGTTGCTTTTACTAAAAGCCTTTTGCATCAAGCACAAACACATCTGTTTTTTTTTAAATCCCTTTCTTCTTTCCAGCCAAAGATAGGAACAATAAAAAATAGGGGAGGGGACTTTGAACCCGTCCCCGGTTCAATATCTTCTTTTTCTAAATTTTATCGCAAGGTTGTTCAATAACAGCTTTTCTAGGTGTTTTGTCCTCAATGTTGGATTTTGAGTGGACTAAACGGTCATTTGTGTCTCTGAATGCACGGTCAACGTGCGCCCAACAGATGGTACGTGGCCCCACTGCTTTTCTTCTTTTTCATCCACCTCTTGTATTTTCCTCTCCACTAGCCAGTAACAATTTGCTGCTCAGTGTATCTGCATGTTACTCCACGTTTGTTTGTTCTGCTCTCTTTCTCCCTCTGTCACAGATGTAGCCTGAAATCACGTCTGTCACATTGGCCTTAATCTCAGGGTTAGCAGCTGCCAGTTGATTGTGTGTGTGTGTGTGTGTGTGTGTGTGTTTCTGTTTGTGTATGTGCATGTGTGTTATTGTGTGTGTGATATGATGTGTGAGAAATAAACAAATAAGCAATTAAATTCCAGTCACTGCTTTGGTCACCTGAATGTTTAAATGTAAGTTTGTTTGAAGCCTTTGGTCAGATGATATTTAAAGAAACAGTGTGATATTAAATGACTAAACCTTACAATTTACATGGATCTGTATTTTGTTATCAAAATTTTTCTATGTGGTGGCCTTTTTGGTTATAATCTTTCTTCATCACCTATTGCATGTTTTTCTGTCCAGATAGCTGGATCCCTCTTTTTCTCTTCTTGGGATTTTCTTTGAAAAGTTTTTTTTTGTGAGGAACAGGTGAGGGGTGATGAGTTCAAGTGTCTAAGGACAAAGGATGTCATATGCTGCACTTTGAGGCAGATAAAATTAACTGGACTTGTCTTTTTTATTCATTTTCCTGCAAAGAGTTTGATGAGAATATTGATACAACTCTCCAAATCTGTGTGGTAAATATGACTTCAGTCAACAGTCAGTCAGTTAGCTTAGCTTTGTGTAGCATTAAGACTAAAGCAAGGAGAAGGAGGCAGGTGATCTGCCTACTAACACTTCTAAATTTCACAAATTAAAAAACTTAATCTTGTTTGAAAAAGAAACAAAATGTTACATAATGCAGTTTTTTAAGGAGATTATGTGCTTTTTCTAGTCCTTGCCAGTCTCTTCAGTCTTAATGGCTTAAAATTAAACCAGTGACATATAACATGTTAATCAGTGACTTCTAGAGATGTGGATTTTGTGATCTTTGGACAGAGCCAGGCCTGGTTCTCCACTTGAGCTTACAGGCTGTAGCTTTCTTTTTAGTGTTCAAACAGAAACTAAACTTTTCATTTCAGTCTGGGTAAGAAAACAAAGAGTTTATTTTGCAAAATGCCAAACTGTTCCTAATACAAGAAGCTGCATCTGTTTGAAGTGGAGTAAAGGAGTAAATGAGGACAGAGGGTAAGAAAGGAAGGACAGAAGGAAGAATAGAAGGATTCCACATCCTTGCAGCTCATTCGAGGCTGTGCTATGCTGTGGCTGTGAGCTTGAGTTACGCTGTTAGACAATGGGCTTCTTTCACCTAAACTCAGGGAACACACACACACACTAAAACACACAACACAGAGGCGTTCTGTCTCAAAAAACTGTTGTTGCTCCTGTTGCACAATTTTTGCCTCTTATTATTTCATTATGCCCCCTTC
>JAPZDY010000007.1:8339853-8354485 GCA_029783645.1 Ctenochaetus hawaiiensis
CGCACTGCCAACTTGCAATTTTGTAAAGAACACCTTGTATGCGGAGAGGAGTTCGCCTGGATGCTTTCGTTTGTTACTGCAGGGGATCTGAAACATTAACAGTGTTCAACCCAAATTAATTGTCCCCCTGAGACTGTGACTAAAGACAATGGACTGTACACAGCCACAATAGGAAGGCCTCTTTTGGAGTCTTAACCGTAGTCACAGAAACACATGGCTTGATGCGGTTAGAAAATCTGACATAATTGGTGTCCAAATGTTCTCTTGTTCCAGCTTCTTAAATGTGAGGAAGTTTATGCTGATTATAATCTGAATATCTGAAAGTTATTGACTCCTGGTTGAAAGAAAACATTTCTAGAAATCAGCATTGGCTTTAAGAAACTGTGATTGAATAAGAAGATGGTTTTTCAGCTTTTATTAAGTGTTGTATAGGCCAGTAAATCAGTTAATTGTTGATTATCTCAATATGTCTCCTTTCTGATGATAAATGAATCATTTCCTTTATAAAGTTTCAAAATAGCAAAAAATTCTCATTACAATATTTTTCTAAACCCAACAGGACGTCATTAAAGTTTTTTTTTTTTCCAAAACCTCAAAGATATTTAATTTACAGATTTACAAAAAAGGCAAAAGCATCCACTTTTCACATTTAGTACTGTGTAACTAGTAAATGTTAAAAAAAAATTATTCCATTAATCAGTCAATTCTTAAATTAAACCATAAACCTTCTTCACAGTGAGCCTGGTGAAGATCTGCTGTCCTCTAGTTTCACCATTTTATACCTTTGATAGAAATCAATAATCATTAGTTGAAACTGTAGTTGTACTGATTTATTATACGATTTTATTTTTACATGATTTTATTTTGATTTGAAGACTAGACTTGGTCTGCTCCACGTCTCATTGCTCAACACATCAGCAGACAGAATATCCAATTGCATCCAAAATTCTGCAAATCTGAGTCGGGATGTTTGATATAAAGAAAATGTGGACAGTTGCAATGGAAATATTCAGAAACCATAACTTCTTGGCACAATTTAATATCTTTTTGCAGAGAGAACAAAGAATTTCCACAACTGTCCTCATGTTCAACCACAATATGCCTGGTTTGTCTGCTTCGCTCCAGCCTGTCTCCTCTGTGTCCCTTTTTTCCAACACTGTCGCCACTGTCTCCTCTCACTCCCCCTCCTCCTCTTTTACTCTCTGCTTTTTCACTTAGTCTCCTGTACGTCTTCTGTGTTTAAAGTCCAATCTACCAAAGCAGGCTGTCTGAGTCCAGAGGCTGTTATTGATCGACCAACAAAGAAAGAGATAGAAAAAAGAGACGGGAGAGCGGTACGGGGAGGAAGAGTGGGCCAGGGCAGGCAGAGAAGACGCCTCGAGAGCTCGTCTGAACCGGAGGGTCTATTTCTGTCCGTCTCGATGCGTCATTATTGAGCAGAAGACACCCAGGACACATGAGATGAGATGACGAACGGTTAGCGGAGGAGAGGAAAAGGAAGGAGGGTGAAGGGTGAGGTTTAGTAGCGGGAGGTCAGTGTTGATTTGAGCTGCAGACGGAGAGATTTTCAGTCGTCTGTAGCCTGAAGTCTGTCAGCTCGCAACCAAGTCTGATTGTTTGTTTTCTGATGCATTAGGCCAGTGCATCTCCAATCAACAACCATTTTAAGGTGTGTGTTTGTACGCGCGTGTTGGTACAAGCGTCTGTGTGTGCGCGCCCACATTCAAGTGTCATAATGATGATATGTAATACAGCGAAAAGGGAACAGGAAGGACTAAATGGAGGTTTACAGGAGATTCAAGCCCTGACATGTCTCCTCCTCACTCTCCCTTCTCCAAGCACACACACACACACACGCACAAACACACCCTGACACAGTTGATATCATCTGCATTTACAGCCAGCACATTCCATGATACTGAGTGGCACACAGATGCTGGATCCCTGGAAAGGGTTGGGCCTGGGATAGATTTAACCAAATCTGATTCCAGTAATGCCCATCAGCTCTGGTGTATATTAAATATTGGTTTCATTTCAAAGAGAAAACACCAATAAAACTCTACTATTCTTAGCAATTCCAGCATTCCTCCGCAACTTAAAAATTGCTGTGTTTTCCTGCCATGCCGGCATTGTGTTCATGTTAGCTGATGTGTTTATGTTTACCAGTCTGTAGAGAATGACCTTTCCTTCCCACCAGTGTCATTTTTAGTTGAAACAGTTGCTAAGTTTATTGTTTTTCATATTGATTTTAAGAAATTATACATTTAGAAGTTATTATTTCTGTGAGAGGACTTAATGTCAACCTCTGCAGCTGCATCAGTTTGTCATGAATTTAGACAAACAGATCATATTTTTCTCATTCTCACACTGGTCGACAGTGAAAAAGGCCATCAAAGGGTAAATTACTTAACTGTTGAACAAATCAGAGACAATGGTGCAGTTTAGAGGTCTAAAACCAGGCTTCCCACTCTGCAGAAAATCTCAGCTTCCTTCACTGGAGATATACTTTTTACTGCTCTCTCATCCTGTCTCTGTTTTTTTTTTTGTTTGTTTGTTTTTTCTGTGAAGCCTAGCACCACTTTTGAGTGGTAAATAGCTCCAGTCCACCATTGTGTCAAAACACCATACATGTGTGTTGACAACAATTTAGACAAAATTGCAATAGACCCCTTATTTTTTCAGGAATCAATAACTAATAACAACAACAACAGAAAAGACTGCGGCTGCACTCTAAATTGAAGCTCACAACAAATGTGGTAAATAGAGCTGCAACGTGTGTTTCAATATCACATGTTTTATCAGTTGGTTTGTCCTTCACCTGATTCAACCGCAGTGTGGATCCCAGATTGAGCCCTTCCTTTATTACATCAACGTATCAAATTGATAACAATAATTACAACACAAAAGCTCAAAATATTCACATTTATTGATATGTGTTGGCCCTTTCTTTAATCTCTGAAATGTAGTTGTTTTAAATAGAACGAAGTTGGATTGTAATTGATTAATCTGCCACACATTTTTCTTAAACACTCACTTAGCCAGTCAATAAATTTTCTGTTGATAGTCAAAAAATGTCATTAAACTCCTTATTTTGTCTGATGAACATTGTTTCAATCAATCAGCTGAACCTAATGGTGTGTGCTAGAACCGGGCGAGCAAATCAGCACAAATATGGATTTTTTTTTGTCACTTTTGCTTTAAAAATGGACTCATATTCAAGAGGAAAGAAATCAGTTGATTCTTCTAGACATAGTTGCAGCTCTATAGTGGTGAAATAAATATGACAAATAGGCTTTTATCCGCCGAGACAATTTGAAAGTAAGATATGGCAGGCTTAAGAGAGGACTTGTGATTATGCATCACAGTGAGGCTGCAATAAATAAACAAATTTCACTATGCTTGAGTAACTCAGTGTGCCAGAATCAATAAGTGGAGGGCAAGTTTCCCAACAAATCCTCTCATCTTAGTGGAGAACAAGTTCTTAATAACAAACGTGGACTTTTCAGAAATGTGGACTCGAGTGAAAAAACGTCTGGCTGAGATCGCAGCAGGGATTTAATAAGCCAGGCCATGAAATACAGATGTGCTTTGCTAAATTTGTACATGTGAGTGTTTTGAACTTGAACTTTTCAGGCGAAAAACATGTCTCCTCACTTCTCTGGTGTTTTTTTTTTACTCTACTTGTTTGACTTCAGGTCCATTTTTAGAGGTAGGAGAGAGCTGTGTTGTAGAGTGGATCTGGTTTCAACAAACATCCGCGAACTATTAATAAATCATTGCTCTGCACAGTGGGATGCTGTTGGCGTCACCTTGTTTGTGTGTCTGGGCTCTCATACGTGTGTGCCTGCATGCGTAAATTATACAGTGAGCAAAAACGTAAGGTTTACACAAAGTCTTTAAACTTTTTCACACCCCCTAGAGAAACATAGACCTCATATCTCGTGTGTGTTGCAGCCACAAACCACCATCAGAATTTCTTGTGCGCTTGTTGTTGCTCTTGTCGCTTCCCTGTTATGAAGGAAGCTTCCAGCATTGTTAGTTTGTGTGAAGCTTTAACTAAAATTGGTAAGCCAAGTATGGGAAATTGTAGGCTTAAATCTGATGAATCACTCACCTGTTTTTTTAACCTTTAACAACACTAACCAAAACTGTGATGGTGCAACAAACCATTTAAATCTCAGCAGGACATTGCCTCCTGGTCCTGGTAAGAGATTTCACCAAAAACCAACCCGTAGAAAGGAGAAGACATTGCAATCATGCACAGACACACCTAAGGGAGGACACAGGAATAAGAGATGGGCTGAAAGGAGACAAGCGACAAAAGGGAAAAGACTTTAACAGAAAGGTTAAAGAAAGAAGGTGGAGGTGGTGATTTGTTACCCACAGGAAACAGTCAAAGGGCTCATTTTCCCTGAGCTCTGAGAGAGCATAACAGGCCCAGGCGCTGCGTGTTTCCTCTTGATAACGCTCACGTTGACTCACTTGTGCAGCAGAACTTGACCACTGTGGCTTTTTTTAAGGGTCAAAACTGCTCATTTGTGGCTGCAGCTGCTGATGTTTATTTGGCTATGCTTTAAGTTTCCCTGCTGTCATGTGAGAGTTGATGGAGGATTACAAGCATTTAAGTGTTTTCTCCAATAATTGCACTGTTGGTGAGGTGTAAAAAGCCCCTCAAGAGTCTTCTTTTCACTTATTTACAGCGTGTGTAAACACAGATGTGCACTGGAATGGTAGCGATATTGATAACAAAGACGCCTGGAAATGATCACTCTGAAGATGTGGGATGGATAGAGATTGAATGTTGGCGCCATGTGTTCTCCTTTTCTCTGCTTACTTGCTTTATGCAACCTGGACAACAAGCTCATACAGTCCTGCACTTAGAGCCTCAGTTTTGAATCCAGTTAAATGGGTGATAAAAAAATTTAAAAAAAAGAAGAACAGAGAGATAAAGTAAAAGATAAAAAGACAAAAATGTCCTTGTAAAGTCCAAATCCCACAGTGGACCGGAGACAATAGCTTCATCACACCCTTTCCTGCCAAACCCTCGCTTTTTAAACAGCCCCTCTCCACACGCAGGATAAATCTCGACGATTAGTGGGCACGTTTGACACCTGATAAATGCAGTTTGGAGTGGTTTTTTTTTTTTTTTTTTTGCAAGGTTGTTAGGGGTGTTCTTCCATTTGTTGCAGATTTTAAAAAAAGGCGTAGAAGGAGGGGGAAATTTTGTGAAGAATGTATCACACATAAACGCAGGCTGAAAGAGCTGCTGCTCCCAGACTGCAAATTCCTGCACTCAGCCAGAGGACAATGTGCTAAAAACCTCGACGGTGAGAGATTGAGCGCTGCGTATTAGCTTTGAAGTGAGTTTGACAAGTGCTTCAACTATAAGCAATATCACCTGTAAAGAAGAAAAAAAAATCTGTGGTAATGTTGTCGCCTCAGAGGCAAGGAGTGTGTGCGAGAAAGTGTGTTAATGGGAGTGGACTGTGCCTGTGAGTGAGTTACCCTGTGTGTGTGAGTGTGAGTGTGTGTGGGTTGAGACATCATTACCTAGGGATCTGAGTACACGGCCAGACATCATTAGGCTTTAAGGCGAGAAACTCTCCACGGCACCAGTTTTGCAGGCTGCATGACCCAGCAGACACGACGGGCAGGCATGCCGTTTAAGATCATTTATTTGGGTATGCATGTATGCCCGTTTGTGTGTGCGTGTGTGTGTGTGTGTGTGTGTGTGTGTGTGTGTTTGCGTGCATGTTATTTATTTATTTTGCCTGGTAATATGCCTGAGCCTTCATTATAGCTGGAGCCATAACTTTGATAAATCACTTGGGCTCGGGGCCCTCACTGCTTTCACAGTATTAGAAAACTAATTGAAATTCTCTTCCGCCCCCCTCCTCTCTCTCTCTTTCTCCCTCTCTCTCTCTCCCCCTCTTTCTCTCTCTTTTCACCCTTTCCCTCTCCTCCCGTCTCCGTTGTGAGGGCCAAACAGTGCTGTGTTTCTTCAGTAGAACAGAAGCCAAAAGGGGGAAAATGTCATCACTGATTTAATAGGCGTTGTGTTGCTCAGTAACACACACTCACACACCCACACACACACAGAGCAGGCCCGTACACACAGCTGCACACAAACACACACTGCACTCTGGGGAGTGTTAGCAATCCTGATAATGTCATCATAGGAATCTCCATAATGTACCCCGGTCTCCTGCAGGCTCCAGTTTGACTGTGCCTCTCCTCTCCTCTGCTTTTGATTAGATCAGGGATGAGATTTTAGGTTGAGGTTGATGGGATTTAGAGTTAAGATACTTGTTTCTATGGCCATGATCTCCCCACTGTCCCCGGGATTGAGGGTCTGTTTGGTGCGTTGCCTGGGATCTCCCAGCTGCCACTGGATTTGGGGTTTTATGGTTCATTGTCCGTGATCCCCCTGCTGCTACTGGATTTGTTTCACTCGCAGGGATCCCTGTGTGGTTGTTTTGTCGCTCAGGGTGTCCCAGATGAAATCTGTGTTTGGGGTTGGTTTGTTTTATTGTCCAGGATCTCCATGCCGCTGCCGGATTTAGAGTTTTTGGTTGTTTTATTGTGCGTCGCCTCTCAGCTGTTGCTAGATTTAGAGTTTAGCTGTTTTGTCGTGCAGGATCTCCCCGCTGCCGCTGGATTTTCAGGGGTTTTAGCCTCTCTTTTTAATATCCACACACAGCTTCTGTTTGTGTGACACTCTTTCGTGCCCACCCGCCAACCCCCCACCCCTCCCTTCCTCCCTCCCTCCCTCTCACTCTCGCCGGGTGAGCTTTGTAGTGTGAAGCCAAAGATTTAGCGATGGAAGCAGACAGTCTGTATGTATGTGTGAGGCGGCTTGTGTGGACGGGGATGGGGCGGGAGTGAGGGAGGGTGGGTGGGTGGGTGGTGGGGGTTTCGCGGAGTCCTGTCAGCACACAGAATTCTCTCTGCAAACATTCCTCTGATGTGATGCAAGCTCAGGAGAGGAGGGCAGCGTGTGCGCCTGTGCATATTTGCGCCTGGCGTGTGTCTGTAGCCCAGACAAATCCATACCGCTGCTCCCAGACACACTGCAGGCACGCAGCCACACAGAAATATGCGGCACACACGAGATGCATGTGTGCGCCGCTAATGAGGATGTGTTGATTGATTAGACTGCAGTAATTAGCCGGAGTGTGAAGGCCTGCAAAGGTCTCCGCTCTGGTGGGAGTGTCCCCTCTGGAGAGACATTGAACTGTGCTATGCACCATTACGTTCCACACCACAGAAACAGTCCCATCCACATCTCAGATGCGGGGTGAGTCATCTCTCAGAGGCAGACTATGTGCGAGTGTGAGGCGGGAGGAAGGATGTTTGCTGTGTATGTGGTGTGTGTGTGTGTGTGTGTGTGTGTGTGTGTGTGTGTGTGTGTGTGTGTGTGTGTGTGTCAGTGTCAGAATCTGAGACATAAGGATGTTTGTGGTGTGTGTGTTGCAGAGTGAGATGTGCTTGTGCCAGCAGTTTCCTTTTCCTGCTCAGTTCGGCCCGAACACTGACCTGATCCTCTTCCTGACAAATCAACTCTTTCCCTCGCTTCCTCCTCCTCCTCCTCCTCCTCCTCCTCCTCATGCTCATTTGTAGTTTTACTTCCTGTCTGCTGCACAGATTTCTTTTTGTGCATCACAGGGCTGCTTCTAGTAAATGCAAATAATATGGTATTAAGTATGACAACCTCCGTCTGTAGCCTCCCTCCTACTGAGTTTTGTGGATGTGAAGTGAACTGCTGCATTAAAGCATTGTAAACAGTGCCACCACATGGGCGACTGGGGAATTACACATGAGTCAGTGATTTTAACAGCGTTTTCATTGCGCTCTCTGCTTCCAACTACTCTGATCTCTGCTGTTTTACTTGTTCTAAACTATAAAGTAACAAATTATGCCTAAAGGAAAATAAAGAGTAGAAAGACAATAGAATTAAGTTTGCAGGTTTTTGACAGGTTGTGTTTCTGCAGGTTCTATTCTTACATTCTTAATTTTGATGTATTTTTACTTGTTTCTTGATTGATCAAGCTTGATCAAAGACAGTTTTCTGTGCCACAATATGCTAAAGTCAATCTTTTGCCTCCTCTGTTCCTCCCAATTCCCTCCTCTTTCTTACCCTCTCCTCTCCTTCTTTCTTCTGCCCCTTTCCCTCTTTTCCCCTGCTCTTTTTTACTGCCAACAGGAAATTTTACTACATCACTCTGCTGAGGGACCCAGTATCTCGATACCTCAGCGAGTGGCGGCACGTGCAGCGCGGAGCCACGTGGAAAACCTCCCTGCACATGTGCGATGGACGAACCCCAACGCCCGAGGAGCTGCCCTCCTGCTACGAGGGCTCCGACTGGTCGGGGTGCACCCTGCAGCAGTTCATGGACTGTCCTTACAACCTGGCCAACAACAGACAGGTACGGAGAAAAACCTTTCAGTGCAGTGAAGTCCAATACAAACACACCAGCAGCTACGATGCACAGCAAAAAAAAACTGCACAGTGGAGGTTTTAAAGATGGGACGTTTTAGTCTTTGGTCGTAAAGACAGAGAAGGAAGGAGCCCACAAATCCTCTGTCATTTAACCTTGCTTGCGGGCTGTTTTACCGCAAACACTCAGAAGAGCAGCTGATTTCGGTCCTGATGCTGCCATTTATCATGGCTACCTAATAAACCTGCATCTCTGCACCTGATCAGGCTTCTGGTGTCATAAATAAAAGCACAAGCACAGGGAACACACATCTGCAGGAAAATGAATAAAATCCAGAAATTTCCATGCTAGAAACCAAATACACTGTAGATCAATATCAAGCTTTATTTAAAATTGATCAAATTCTTTTTTTTTAAAAAAAGAGGTACTTACTGATTACACTTTTGCATTTATTTCAACTTGGATCGAACAGATATTGATTTCTTGACAAAAAGAGTAAAGGAGACATTTGAGTTTTTTATTTAAAACTTTTTTCTTAAACTCAGACTTACTGCAAATCCATAGTATGTTAAAGCTATGAGATGAGTTGTATACATGTGAACATACACACACACACACACACACACTTGCAGTCAGGAGTTTCCTGCTGGCCACAAACGCCTCAAATTCACAGCTTCTTTTCTCATGCTATCTCAGTCTCTCACCTAAATGTGTTGGCCAGCTTATCTCATTCGAGCCCAAGGCTGTTATTACTCAGGGTCCAATAACTTATGAATGTGACACACACACACACACACACACACACACTTGAGGCATCCCGGTAGACCAGCAGGCTGAGGTGTACACCGTGTACTCTTGTGAATCCAAATTAGTATGCAGTCCTTGTTCCTGTACTGTAGCACAACAGCTCAGGAGTGCACTCAGTAATGACATGATCTCTCATTTTGGAGCAAATCCACCGAATCAAAACTACTTCAGTTTATTAGATAAAATTTCTGATCAAGGGATTTGAAAGGGAAAGTGGTTAATGATGCTGAGATGTGACAAGGTGGTTACATAAGAGAGGATTTCTATACAAAATTTAAATCCTCAGGATTAGAGCTG
The DNA here is from genome assembly GCA_029783645.1 of Ctenochaetus hawaiiensis. Lineage (NCBI taxonomy): Eukaryota > Metazoa > Chordata > Actinopteri > Acanthuriformes > Acanthuridae > Ctenochaetus > Ctenochaetus hawaiiensis. The sequence goes on from JAPZDY010000007.1 coordinate 8,349,396, forward strand.
AAACTTATACATTTTTTATTATTAGTTAATGTGTTGCCTGATTTTTTCCTTTTTTTCCTTTTGGGATTTTGTGATTAATCTTTTGAATCAATAAATCATAAAGTCAAACAGATAAACACACGTAATAACATCATTAAACTCAAACTGAAGTCTCCGTACTGTTAATGTAAGAGCTCTGAGCTGCATTCTGTTTTTGAAAAGGGGATTTATCAATAAAGATTATTATTACTTAAACTTTACTAATGTAACATATTTACATCATTTAACATATATATTTCTTTGAGCTACTTAATTACACCATCTAAAGTGTCATAAATAGAGTTTAAACCCAAAGATATCCAACATTATAGGTTGAAATCTAAAACAAGTAAAAACTCATTGTATTGATTTTCCCTTTAAACTCACAACTTTGTTCCTTTCGCTTTCTTATAACTTGCATTTAAACGCAAGCCCTTTGTTTTACAACAGATTCTTTACTGGTGGTTTTCACACCAACACCTACCGATTTTAATAACCTCCTTGTCTTCCTCTTCCTCTGTCCGTAGGTTCGTATGTTAGCAGACCTGAGCCTTGTCGGCTGCTACAACATGTCCACAGTACCAGAGAAGAAGAGGGCCCAGCTTCTCCTGGAGTCGGCCAAGAAGAACCTACGGGACATGGCCTTCTTTGGTCTGACAGAGTACCAGAGGAAAACCCAGTTCCTGTTTGAGCGAACCTTCAGGTTGCGCTTCATCAGGCCTTTCATGCAGTACAACAGCACCCGAGCTGCCGGGGTGGACTTGGACAACGCCACGGTTAGTGCTGCTGCTCAGTCACCTTTCGCAGATTTAGTTCAGGTTTCTCTCATTTTTTACAAGAAAATCAATGTCAGAAAGTTGCTAAGTTCTCAATCCACTACATATCAAAGAAAATATTACACTTCTTACTCATTGCATGGAATTGACAGATATGTTGCTGGCTAATGTGTGTACAACGATCTTCAAAGTGGCTTCCAGCCTTTTTGATTTGTGATTCCTAAAATGAAACCTTCAGTTTTAAAAACTTTGTTTGGCTCTTCTCTGTTCAGTTCCACAAATCTGAAGAAAATTTTCATTTAAGTCATTCAGAGGCAAAAAATACTACCACTGCCAAATCCAATCATTTATTAGTCACAGAAGACATTTTTCTGCAAAATAAGTATTGTCACTAGTTTCACGTAAGTAGAATTTTGAATGAAGGATTTTAACTTAAAATGTGGCATTTTTTTTCCTCATTTACTTATGCTATTACTTAAGTACTATTATAATATCTCTGAAATGCAGTCTTTTATTTAATTCTAATATAAGTGTATTTTCTCTGAAAATTATTCCTGATGTAAAATGACCAATTTTCTCAGATTACCTTTGTTATGACCAACATCTCTTTTAGAAAATAAACATGGCAGCCATGGCACATACATTTTCAGACAGGAAATAAAACAAATATTTCAAAAAGAAGTGAAAAATAATTGGAGAAAAGGAGTAGAAAATGAGAAAAAGAGCAAAAGCGAGAGTAAACACAGCGGTCTTATATTGCTGTGAAATGAGTTGGGATGACTGTCGCCGTTAAAAAAACAGCAGCTTCAAACATGTTCTTCACACTTTGATTGGTCCAATGTGGGAGTTCTTAGGCTCAATTTTCCCAGCAAAAATATCCTTCAATACACAGCAGACTGGTGATTTATACATCAAAACCAGTTGGGAGGACAGAAAATAAAATATGCCCTACTGACAGGGGCTGTGGGATGGTGGGCCAACTGTTATTATCACAAAAAAGGGAAAACGTCACGTGGTGAAAGTTTGGACAGGTGGGGGAGGCTGTGTGTGGCATTTTGACCGAAAATCAGCTTTTTGAAATAACATTTTCAAATTAAATGCACATAAAGGCACTGTGTGAAATTGTGACATTGTTCACTTATTGATGAAAAAGTCAGATAATTACATCAGCAGGTGAACATTTACTTTAAAGTCTCCTGCAAAGCTGCTGAAAGCTGCTCATAACCTCATGGCTCCAAGATCCCAGTGAGTCATTATTGACTGGTTTCTAAATTATATGGCGACTGTCTTTTGATACATGAAGTGTTTGTGTTGACGACATGAGCTTGACAGCCTCTCCTTCTGGCTTTGTGCCGGTGTTCACCCCGAGCAGCCAATCAAACGTCTCTATTCTCTCCCAACACTGAAGCATGTAGCTTCCCTCTGTTCTCGCAATCGTTGGCCACAAATGAAATCCAGCTCTCCATCGCAGATTTCAAAGGGATTTTCTTAATTAAACACATTTCCCCTTCAGTGGTGGATTCATACACAACAGATGATACACGCCAGTACAGCCAGCTGCACTGCACAACCAAACATCAAGCACATTTCTGTTATCTTGCTTCACATATTGCCAAAACACTGTTCACTCCGCATGTAGAAGTCCTATAAGCTTTTGTACGAATTTCATGTGGGAAGTCTCCAATCACAGATGCTCTTCTAGAAGAGCCATTTCAAGGAATTCAAGGACTTTACTTGGATTTTAAGAATGGAACCAGGAACTGATTTTTGTTAGTTTATGATAAATTCAGTCAAGGTTCATACTTCTGACATGTTCTGTTCGAATGTTAGCTCCAGACACCAAAACTGACATTAAAGAACTGGAGGCCTGCATGAGAGGAAATGACTTTCTATGAAAAATCAGCGTTTGCCATCCATTTTTCACACAGAGCTGTTTTCTCCTGAATCATTTGTACATTTGATCTTCAGTTCCTTCGCTCCAGATGGTCGTGGCGTCGTGAAAATATTTGTGTATTCAATAAAAAAAAACATGCAGACCTCTCTGCGTGTGCCCCCCTGACTTCAGTTGTTTTCTTGCTTTAATCACTCCTTTTTCTCCTTTTGTGCGCTGATTCGTTTTTGCTGAACTGCAAATTAAAGCAGTTTCTCTCCTTGATTGGCCCTTAATTAATTCATACTCAATCAGCTGAGAAATCAACACAACACAAAAATTAGAGCCCCAGTTGGCCAACACTGGCCCGTGGCTGACTGTCAGCCTGGTGCGTGTGAACCGTGAGCTTAGTGAAAAATGCAGAAGAGGCCAGTCCAGTGATGCAGCAGATTTGCCAAAGCAAAATAAAAATAGTTCACTTTGTGTTGCAGGAGTTCAGTCAATCATATTAGTGCAAATGCACATTTCTGTAGGCTTCCAGAAGTTGGCCAATCAAAATAAAATAGGCTTTTACAGTGGGGGCCTGAAAAATTGCTTGTTTTCGACAGAAAAATTACTGAGCGGCTTTATAAAGGGCCAGTATAAAATGAAAGAGGATTTTTGTAATCCGTTATTCATGCAAAGCTACTCAAGTGAAGTCCCAGAATGAAAATATAGAGCTAAAAATGAGCATAATAGGTCCACTTAAAGTTCTTGAGTTTGGTTCCATGATCCTGCAAATATTTTGTCACAAAGGGCTCGTACTTAACCTTTGTTTTTTCTTTCACTCCACTTTTCTTTTTGACTTCCACCCATTATTCTCCATTATTTTCTGCCCCTTATCGAATCTAAAATACTTAAACCTGTCATCTGCCTCCTCTGCTGTAGGTCCAGCGCATAGAGGAGCTGAATGAGCTGGACATGGAGCTCTACGACTACGCCAGGGATCTGTTCCAGCAGCGCTACCAGTACACCAGGCAGCAGGAGAGGCGGCAGCAGCGCATCAAGAACCACATGCAGCAGAGCCACCAGGGCCTGGGCCTGGGCGTCAACCTGTGGCCCTCCCACAGCCGGCAGAGCTCGGTGACGACACTGGAGGACGGGGAAGGGGAGAGGGAGGAGCGGGAGGAGGGCGAGGAGGGAGGCAGAACGGAGGAGGCGGGCAGCCGGCTCCCCACTGAGGACTACATGAACCAGATTATCAACCGCTGGTAGCAGCAGAATGAGAACAAACACACTGACATGCATATGAAATGTAAAATACACACACACACACACACACACATATATACACACTCACACACTCACACACTCACACACTCACACACTCACACACACACACACACACACACATACAAAGTGGAGCCTGCATCAGAGACCCAAATGACTGACAAACAGACTTTAGCAGAGAGTTGGGCTGCAGGAATGACAGTCAAAGCTGTTGCTATGGAGACCTGGGCTTGGATGATTGCATCAGCTCACATTATTGAGGTTCGCCCAGTTGTTATAAGCAAAATGCTTGCCCCCCCCCCACCCCACACACACACACACACACACCTCCCTCTAAGTTTCATCATTACTGACTGAGCAGAGGAGAGATATTTTAAAGAGTTGCTGACAGCTGAGCGTCTCATCCATCTCTCTCGCCTCCCTTTTCTCCTCCTCCTCCTCCTCCTCCTCCTCCTCCTCCTCCCCCCTCCTGTATCCCTTCGTTCTCTGTGGCCTAATATGGAGCATGAGAAAAATAAAATTAAGTCTGTGAATTCCAACTAATCTTTGCCGAAAGAACCAGTCTACTTCCTGGATGCTCCAATTTCAAAGGGCCTTGGGACAGCTATAAAAGTATGCTAATGGCTGAGCAGAACAAAGAAAATGGTGGGAGTACATGAGAGACCGAACCTGGAGAAAAGAGAAAAAAAAAGAGGAAGAAGCGAAAAAAAAGTTGGACTGATTTGTGTAATAAAGCTTTCTGCTTCAAAAAAAAAAAGTCAGCCATTTCACCCATGAACACGCTTTTGTCATGAAATATTGACAGATTCATTCTCATTTTAAGATGATTTGATTTGTATTTTCCTTTGTGTTTGCTTTTTTTAAAGCAAAATTGTAATAACACTGAGACCAATATTGCTGCCTAAAGAAAAGTGATTCCTTTATTTCTTTATTTTTATTGGTTTTATAAGTCAAAGCTAACGGATCGGATGGACGTACAATGGACCATAGCCATTACTGAAGCCTTGCATCTTGTCGTCGGGTCGGAAGAAGCCTGTTTTTCTCTGTGAAAGGTTTCCAAAGCTCCTGTCGCTTAACGAGTTCATTATTTCTCCCTCTCTCCCTTTTTTTTTTTTTTTTTGTATCAGTCCGGCAAAGAGTAACAGCCAATTACAGAG
>JAPZDY010000007.1:8357801-8369800 GCA_029783645.1 Ctenochaetus hawaiiensis
TTTCTTATGATTGCAAAAATGAATCATCAAGCCACCAATTAAAATATTTCATTTTTACAGACCTGACTGTGTTGTGGTTGTCACTGCATATCATTTATGATGTTTCCTCACTCTGGCACTCCATTATCAAGTACACAGGCATGAAAAACATCACCCATTTGACTTCTTTTTACGTCCAACGTACTGAACATGAAATGCAGCCACATATTTATCTGAGAAACAGGATTTTTCTTTTTTTTTTGACAGCTCATGTGGGAGCTTTGCCCTCCAGGTTTCTGCAATTGCATCTACAGGCCAATCTATAACTAGAGGACATTTCTGATGCTCACATACACTAACTGCAGGACCGTGACCCCATAAAGCAACCTGTCCCCCCCTAATGACAGCCTTAGCCCTGTCCACACTGATCTACAGCCCAATTCAATCTGCAGACGCTCAGGGCCTGCCTAACACACACACATGCACACATGCGGGTAGGCGTTCGGCGAAGTGCAGGGGATGGAGACAGCGGGCCTGTATAAATATCAGTCCCCTGTCCTTGGCTGAGCATGCAAAGAAGATGGGGCAGAGCACAGGCTTTTGCCCTGTCTCATCAACAGTCCAGTGAACTTCAACTTTGACCCCCCGTGGCAGGGCGGAAAAATAATTTCCCCTGGACAGCGACAGGCTGGAGGGGGGATCAGAACCGGCATACAGCACCAACAAGAGCAAGAGTGTAATGGAGAGTCTTTATGTAAGACAGGATGGGAAAAGAGGATGTTTCCATGCCTGACATGAACAGAAAAAGAGAGGGAAATGAGGGGGAGCAGGAGAGAAAGAGAAGGCTGTGCAGCCTCTTTGGCAGCTGGTACGTGGTGTACTGGACTGAACGCAGTCCTTAATCCTTCCCATAGCTCTGGGTCGCTGTCATTTCAAGTGCAGCTGGACTAAACAAACAATAATGGCTCAGCTTCTGCAGAGGGCTGGACAGCTTTTGTTTGGGTGAACATGTGCATCTGAGTGTTTGAGAGAAAGTGCTCCTGCAGTGGGAATCAGGCTCTGAGTGATTGTATGGGCTCTGGCTGCAGTCCATTATTAGGAGGTCAAACTGGCTGCAGCTCCTCATTGCCGGTCCCATGCTTCTTTCATGCAAACAAAGGAGCTGTGGCATTATTATCGCTTATTTTCAGCATGGAATTCTGCAGATAAGTTCACACTGTGTGCCTCCCTTTGCATGCATCAGAGCCAAGCTATTGTAGTTCTGGAGGATTGCCCTGTTGGCACCGGCACCTGTCACCATGGAGTTCAGTCTTCTGTCCCTGGTTGACTCATTTCCAGCAGCTGCATGGCTCAGACCTTCATCATCAAATATACAATGCGGATAAATCTCTATACACAAACAATTTGCAGAATTTCAATACCCTGTAAATTCACAGGGCAACAAAAGCACCACAATCCAGAGAGGGAGTGCACATTTTTCCTACAGCAATAAAATAAATATGATTAGATCGGACATCTGGGGCTGTTATCTGACCTTCCACTCCGGCTCTGGCTGATCTCCCAGGTCAACAGCAAATCACATCTCATGATATTAAAGGATTGAACAGAAGAATCCAACCTCCCAGGCAGCGTGCAGCTCTGGAGCGCTTACAGACTGACACCAGTGGGAGTCCAATCTGAGGAATCCCACAAATCCCATTATGGTCTAAACTGTGTGTTTATTATGTTTGTGTGTGAGCATGGAGCTGTGGCCCAGGAGCCCGTAAAGAGCTGATCCGCTGCAAACTTATTAACCTCTACATAAAAAGTCTGATAAATGTTGATGTTGGAGCAATGGAGCAGGATACAAACCCTGGGTCAGGGCCAAATATGAACTCGAAGGCTGTTAGAGGGGTAATGCATTCCCTTTATACACATGAAGAGACACATGCACACACCAAGGAGCATAAAAAAGAGAGTCGTAAATGCTACTGTGCACAAAAAAGTCAGTGATCCTAATTAAAAAGTTCCCATTTTGTATGAATGTGTTTGTTTATGTGCTTCACACTTACAATCACCAGAGTAACCAAGACTGCCCTTGTCTCCATCTGTATTTAGGAATTGAGCCCAGACCAGCCCATTGGTGGCTGTAATGTGGTGAATTAGCTCCATGTAGGAGACCCCGGCTGACCCCCATTATGCAGTCAGGGACACATTTAATTAGCGGCAACTCACGTGAAACGACAAAAAGTATTAATATTAATGAAGGTTTAATTGAGGTCGTTTTGGTCCCCCGTTGAGGCTTTCAACCTCTAAAATGGCCGACGTGTGATAGTGTGAGGAAAGGGAGCGCACAACCCCGGCTCGCCATTTCGTATGTGACCCCGGACAAGATGACAACCATCTCCCATAATTCATCTGAAGATGTCACCTTCTTGACAGATGAACAGGCCCTATGGGCAGCATGCGTGCGCGTGAGTGAGGCTTGGTTTAGCTATACTTGCAAGGACTGTGCAGAGAGGACGTTTTGGCCTGTCCTCAGCTGAGGACTACAGCTGATATTTGTTAGATTGTGTGTGTCCGTGTGTGTGTGTCCGTGTGCATCTATCTACATGTGTGAGGTGTAGTGTGCGCCTGCACTTCAAAGTGAAGGTCAAATCCAGCAGGATAATTAATGTCGCTGCTTTTTATGATGTTAAATCAAACCCTGGAACTGCTCCCTCTGGAGGATCAGCTGTCCAATTTAATTTAGGCCACAGAGCGAGTAAATGAAAAAGCAGGACCCATGTCTCCAGACCCTGGGACTGTGTCTCCGAGCCTTTCATCTTCTTCTTTTATGAAGACCACACAACAGGTGGACAGGGAGCCTGGCACCTTTAACCAACCTGCCCTAAAGAAACAGTCCATCTAAATGATACAGGCTATCACACAAACTAAATGTAAAAGTTCACAAAACAGACCCCAGGATTCACAGGTGCCTTTTTAAAGAAGAAGATAATTTCAGTGTCTCTACTTTTTCACAGCCTAATAACAAATACTGTTAACTGAAGGGACAAATTTGTTGTATTCTTAATAGAATACAGGGCTTATTTCCTGAGGCTACCAATCAATACATATAAAAAATATCTTTTCCATTAGCTGTTTTCAAATTAAAATGTGCTGTTTTCTCAAATCAAGTCTAGAACATCTTAGCAGTGTCTGGTGTGAAATTAGTGTTTGCACAGTGTGTGCATACATTTATTTGTATGCATAGCTATATGGATGCAACCCACCACATCCCAGCTCCCTTCTTTTAAATGGCAAATCACTCCTGAAATTAATTTAATTATGTCTCTGATATTGTACAGCTTAGCTTTAATATGATAGTTTTTATGATTTTTATTTTATTGTATTGATTTTTTTACATAATTTAAAACAAAAAACAATGCAATATGCATTTCTCTATTAAATACAAAGATAGGAAAAGATATAACCACACAAGCATGAATGTGTGTATGTATGTCTGCAGGAACATAACCATATCCTGTGTGGTCAAATCTATGATGATACACACTCCTATCTATAGATATAGATACAAGCATGCAAATTTATTTATAGACATGAAAACACATTCCTGCATACATAAATTATTTCAGTCTTGCTCTCCACAGACCCATCTCTTTCAATCTGATATTATTATAATTACAAAAATGTGTGTTGTACCATTTTTATTATTTTGAACAATGGGAGAGGCATGAGTAATCCTATAATCCAGCACAATAGACAATAAATAATAGAACAATGCAGAGAAATTTTCTGTTTTACAGCTATAGTGCTGCTTTCAGAGAAACTTATATTGTAATATCTCAAACACTTCTTCAACGGAGCCTGCCCCTTATAAAGTGTGAAAGGACTTACTCCGTTAAAGTGATGCCTATTCTGAATTGTAGCTGGAGACAGTTTTGTCAGTTAGTAAATATTGGTTATACAGTCTAGAATCACTAGAAAACCATATATATTCTATATTTAGGGTGGGGTTTTTATTTTACCAATAAAAAATATCCACTGACCACTCCAAGGTCTACATTTTTTATTAGATATAACACTAGCCTGCAATTAGCTCTATTTGTCAACACTTGTGGCATAAATAATAGTATAGTTTAAATATTAAAATAGTCATAGTAATTATTTTAGCAGAAATATAGTTTTTATGATTTTACAAACATTTTACTGAATTTTTACCCAATTACGCCACTTAAAAAAATAAAAAAAATAAATAAATGTGCCATTATGACATCAGCACATTGCAAGTATATATTTGACGCAAACCTGTACCTTTTCTCAAAATTCCGAGTTCATTATTATCTTTAGAAAATATAAAAACAAAAGTTATTTTTTAATTAAAAAAAAAAAGAATGGATGGATGGATGAAGGATTTCAGTGATTTTGAACAGGCAAAACTGTGGTCACCTAAGCTACTCGACAGGACCCATCCGCTTCAAGCGGAACATCAATGCAGGAAGCTGCGGAGCCGGCTTCGGTAGGAACAATTCTTTCACTTTTTATGAGATTAATCTATGAATGACTCTGTCCCCGGGTGGTTATTATTGGTTTTTAAAAACTGTGATATTATTTTACTGTGAGTAAAACGAAATACTGAAATGTGTGTAGTTTTTCTTTGGCTGTAGGGAGAGTTAGCTAGCTACCTGCTTCTTTTTGGCTAACGTTACGTTACATTTCAGGTAGCATCTCCTCGGGAGTTCAACTGTTGACGGGCTCTGGGTGTCAGAGTAACAATAAAGATGTTTTAAAAAGTTTAATCAAACGCGTGGAAAGGTTTCTGATACGGCAGTTTGCTATCTTTGAGACCTCGTTTTATTCTTGCAGCTTTACCTGTCATTGAAACAGTCCGGATGTCAAAACTGTGCGCTCATTGGACGGTGGAGCCACGCTGAACTTTCCTATTGGACAGACATCGTGGTGCTTTTTGTTTACTAGCTGAAAACACCTCAGTCACGCCCAAAGCATAGTAATCTGCTTTAGGATGCACGAAACTATCAGGAATATTATGATGTTGATATGGGCACTTACACTTACTTTTTATTATTCTGGTCTCACTGCCCTCACTTGCACTTATGTACTTGTGTCCAGATCAATCCAGATTCTGTCTAGATCCATAGCTGCATAGACCTGTTAGGGGACCTGTTAAGGGGCATAAACAAATAGCTTTTGGGCCCTTTTTGACCCTCCGCCTCCTGCCTTTTGTTTATACACCCTTCTGATTACAACTTTCAGTTATGCCTACAGTAGACTATAAAGGTTATACTGTGTTTCTAATATGTAAGTTAATGGACTGATATTGTGAGATTTTGCAGATTTCCTTCTGCTAAAGATATGCTAGCTGACTACCTTTAGGTTTTGGACTGCTCGTCTGACTTGCAGGAAGTTCAACTGAGCTTCAGCTAGTATTCTCTGAAAGTATAATCAGTGGCATTTTTTGATCAATTCCCAAAACTTGAAGTTTATTAATAAAGCATACTGTTTTCCAGCATAACTTATTTTTCATATATTACTGGTAATGTGTTTATCCTCACTCTTGAGTAATTTGCTCCATTACATATTTGTATAATTTTAGTTGTCTTATGTTGTTTTCCTTGTTGCAGATGTAAACCAACCATTTAACACACTTTGAAATGTTATTATTATCATTATTTGATTATGCTACATTTGATAATTTGGTAATAACATCAGATTATTGCTCGCTTCACTTGCCCACACACATCAAAGTTTAATAGGTGATCTTTCCATTTGGTCAGGAGTTTGAGTTAACAAAGCAACATATAAATGCTCACTTTTGCATACAAACTGTTCACTTGATGTATATGGTCCCCTCAATGTTCTCTGGAGTCAGTTACACCGGTACTTCAGACGTCTAAGTGTCATCTAAAATGCTTTCTGGTGCCACATAAATTAGGCTAAGCTTGCTGTGCAGCAAGTATTCTTGGTCTTACATTTTTGTAATTCATGTGAATTTTCACTTAATTTTCCAACACTTCCCACCCACTGCTGCCCTCCACTCTTCTCCCAGGTGTAGGTTTAAGGATGTGGCCTTTGTGTTTCCTGCTGCTGTCGCTGCTCTCCTCAGTGTCTGAGGGTGCAGACTCCAAGGCTGTCACCACCACCCTGACAACCAAATGGGCAGATACTCCTCTGCTGCTGGAGGCCAGGTACCACAGCAGCCATTTGCCCACATTACATCTGACATTAAATTGCGGAAGCAGATAATAGATAAATCTATCTCTTGGGGCTTGTAGGCCATTACTGAGACTGTCTTTTAAGTGATTTTAATTTTCTGTTTCACTGATGTGTCCTTGAGCAAGATACTAAATACTTAAAGTCTGCAGATGCTGCAGTGCGTGCTGCAGCTAAGCCTGGGCTCTGACTTTGGCATGCGACACAAACACTTTTCTTAGCCAAATGTAGCTTTTGAAAATTACTACATACAGATTGCACAGATAAGATATATACTCAAACAACTCATGAAAACAATCATCTTCATCCCTTTCTTCTCAAGTGAGTTTCTGGCAGAGGAGAGCCAGGAGAAGTTCTGGGACTTTGTGGAGGCCAATCAGAACATAGAGGGAGAATATGATGGTAAAGTAAAGCTTCAGCTTCTCTAGACCCGCTTTCACTTTTAGTCTCTGCTGCAAGCAACTGAATTTATGATGTGTGTGCAAGCCTCTTGGCAGCCACTGCAGTGTCAGTGTTTTGGCAAAACACTTATGCAAGCAATAACATGATAGAATAGAGCTGCAGACTATAAAGTTGCTCTGTTCATTTGTGTCTCTGCCCGTATTAAAATCATAGACCATAACTTTCTATACCAGAGTTAAACAATGCCAAGCAGTTGAATATAGTGAGAGAAACATGACAGTGTTGACACATCACCTCTGTTTGTGCTTTTTTGTATGGATGCAGACACAGATCAGGCCTACTATGACCTGATTCTGAAGAAAGCAAGTGCCTTGCTCAGCTCCGTCCAGGTGAACATGCTGAAGTTCGCCCTCTCCCTGAGAGCCTACTCTGCGACTGTACACTCCTTCCAACAGGTACCAGCATGAGGATTAATTTTTTGTTTGAAGGCTTTTAAATTTGTATAAGGATTTTTTTTAGTTCCTACTATTTTTTTTTTTTTTTTTTTTTTTAGATAGCGTCCAATGAGCCTCCTCCCTCTGGCTGCTCAGCATTTTTCAGCGTCCATGGAGAGAAGACGTGTGATGAAGAAAATTTAGCAGCACTGCTGAGAACAGCACCTGAGAGGTAATTAAAACCACAAACAATTCAGACATGATGGTGATAATAAACTAGTAAAATAATGACTTGTCTAATAATTGATTTAACTGCCTCTCTTTCAGGCCAAAGCCATACCTTTTCAAAGGTGATCACAAATACTTAGGCTCCAATCCGGATGCTCCTGTGGTCATTCTGTATGCCGAGTTTGGGACTCCAGATTTCCAGAGGCTTCACCAAGTCATATTATCCAAAGTCCATGAAGGCCTGGCGACTTATGTTCTCCGCCATTACCTGGCTGTAGGTGTTTCTCACTCACTTAGAACAAGATCAACTGATTTCTTTCTGATTAGCAATGATACCTGGCTGATAATGCAAGCCTGACTACCCTCAAATATGGTCTGGTTAATCCGATTAAAAGAAAATATTTAGAAATACCATCACATCTAAAAGATGTTAAGTGATTTTAACTTAGCCTAGAAAAGGCCTAGGAAGCATCCACTGTACATAGGAAGTAAAATTCTAGTTCTTGTGAGTTTCAGTGTGACTTTGAGCTATTTTAAAAGGCTGCCCTTGTGACCAGAGAGGCTGTCAGGTGTAATCCCAAGGTTTCTTTAAAGGACAAGTTAGGAAAACTGACCAGATCTTCTTCTTTCGAATTACAGCTGCTGTAATGGGGTGTAGTGGGTGGGGTGTAGCATCTACAAGTATCTGTATGAACATGAGGCAGGATGTTGATTTTCAAGCACTTTTATCCTTATCTAAGAAACTCTGCAGTTTAATTGAACTCCTCATTTATCATGTTGAGGGGGGATTGCTTTTCCCCTCACATGCAAATACAGTTTCTAAGTTTTTTTCCTCCCGTAGTTATGCAAAATTATTCTCACCATCTGTTGGTTAGGCATGAAGTCCTGGACACTAGAGAGGTTGTAACACTTAACTCTTCTGCTTCAAAAGCTTTGGGGCCAATCACGGTAGAGTTAGTGTCTTTAGCACTTAGCCAGCAACAGCTTGTTGTCTGCGCTTGAGAGCTGTCAAGTAGTCAGAAAGCACATGTGGTTGTAATGCATGTGGGACTCATTTTTTACAGCAGAGATGAAGATGAATGCACAGAATTTGATAGGGCTTTTTTACAACAACAACATAAGCCACTTTGGCAAACGTGTTTTTTTCTGCTTACTTAGTTGTATATGGATTGGAAAACTTCAAATTTCCCATCATTGCAGCTACAATAAAATAAGAAATGACAATAAAAGCCTGACTGCTGTCAAGGAATCTTTTTACATTGCTTCCTCCTTTTTCTTCAGAATCCAAGTGGAAAGAAAGTCTATCTGTCTGGGTATGGAGTGGAGCTTGCAATTAAAAGCCAGGAGTACAAGGCAAAAGACGACACACAAGTCCAAGGTACGCACACACACAGGAACACACACACAAGAACACACAGTATTGATGCCACATGCCCACAATGCTGTAATCCCAGAAGAGTCCTGATGTGCATATTGTGTTATTTGATTGTGGTTTCAGGGGCGGAGGTGAATGCTACCGTGATCGGTGAGAATGATCCGGTGGATGAGGTCCAGGGATTCCTCTTTGGCAAACTGAAGTGAGTGACTTTATGTCAGCCAGTGATAAAAAATTCAAAGCTCGGATTAGCTCCAGGAACTATACCACACTCACACCTGCCAAGACTTTTTTTTTCTGTTGTTGTTGTTTTGTTTTATCCTCCACAGAGTCTTCCCTTAAAGCAATGACCACATAACACCTTTATCTCAGACAAACTAACCTGACAATAAACAAAACCAACAACTTTATTCTAGCAGATGCACTTACTGTCTCTCTGGTTTTGTTTGCCAAAAACTCTCTCATCAGAACTCTTTACCCAGAGCTGAAAGAACAGTTAAAGGAGATGAGGAAACATTTGGTAGAAAGCACCAATGAAATGGCTCCTCTGAAAGTCTGGGAAATGCAAGGTGGGTCCCTTCTCCTCTTTCCTCAATCAGTAAATTAAGATTTTTGCTTCTGTTTCTTGTAAAACATGATTGGTTATGTAGATACAAACAGTCCATGTAAGAAATACGAGTTTATGCCTAGTGGTGTTACTTTAGTTATGAATCATTGTGTTTATTTGACTGTTGAAAACAAAGTGAAACAAAAACATAAAACTGAAACAGCCAACATCTTGACAGGCTAATGAAAACAAAATATGAGCTCTCTGAACATTCATTGAACACCTCTGCTAACACCTGCAGGTATCATTTCTGTCACTTAATCTGTGATGAAATCAGTTTTATAACACTGTAAACACAACATTAGGACTTGGACTGAGCTCTTTCTCCATTAGTTTAATAGGTAGTTAAGTTAACAAATGATAATTATCTAATGCTAGAAATCCCAAAGAAGTCCATCTGTTATAAATTTTTAATAGAAGTCTGGTGGACAGTTTATTCATTGGCTGGTTAAAACTTTTTAACCTCACTTACTATAAAAGTACAAAGGTTTTTTTTTAATTACTTAACTTTGTACTTTTATAGTAAGTAAATAAATAAAAATTGTGCTTACAGTGGTGCTTTACATGAATGAATTGACAGTATTAATAATTGAATAATGTAATTTATAATAATACAATCTGAAGGGGGTATTTCTCGGCATAATGAGCACCTTTTAAACATAACATGGAGGAACATTTTGTTGATGGTACTGAGGTTAAGAATGCAGGAGTTTTGCTTGTAATGAAGTATTGTTTCAGTCATGATATTGCCATTTTTACTCATTGCAATGTCGTTTACATTTCACTAAACAGCGTACATAAGATAATTGCAAGGTAATGATAAGTAGCAACATCTGTTTTAAGTTAGTCAACATTAGCCTACACTGGCTTCACCGACAAAGGATGCATTTATTGTTTTGATAACTTAAGAATGTGTATAAAATGATGCAAAAGACATTAAACTGGTGCAACAAGCTTTTACAGAATGTTTAAATTAAATTGTCGGATCACTTTGAATTATTGGACATTTTTAACAGCTTTTAAGCTACATGAAGGAAAAAAAATGTAAAGCTGTATAGTAACATGTTCAGAGAGCAGGAAACTAAATGATTAAAAGGAGCAAAAGTTCATTAACATAAAGGTGAAAAAACTTAGATGTAGTTTTCTGCTCATTTAAACAAGTGTATAAAATTCAAAATGTGTGTTTAGCTTTGATTTTTTCCCCCCTTTATCTAAAAATGTTTTTCCAACGTTTCTTTCAGCCACTGAAAGTTAACTAATCCCAGTGAGAGAGTTTGTGTCCTTGTTGAGGCTGTGCTGTCTGCCTTTGTTTCATTAGTTTGATTTATTCTACTTATGCATTGATCGTAAATATATATAAACCAGAATTAGTATCGGCCTCAGTTGCTTTAACAGTGAGATCATTCCATCAGTTAATCAAACTTCCAGCAGAAAATGTATCTGTCTCATTCTGTAATCAATGACTGCGGTCAATAAGTGTCCCCTTGATACATGTGAGTCATAATATCTCAAAGACATGAGAGCATCGTCCGCTGCAACATGAAAGTATTATTGATTAGACTTACATCATCTATTAGATTATGTATCTGGACGTGTATGGGCTTCCACAGATGTAATTGCGTGTGCTCTTAAATTGTGTCTACTTTACAGTCCATGTCATACATATCTGTCACTTTTCTGGTTTGTATACATTTCTGTTTCACTGGCATGTGTTAAGGAGTCTTGCTTCTATCATTAGGTGTGGACAGGATGAAAGCATGAGTCTGCTTTGATTGTGGTGAATAAAGGATGTGAGGGGATGAGAGAGTCGGTCTAGCTCGACTGTCAGACTGTCATGTGGGCGTCTGTCTTTATCTTCTAACCCGCTGGGGCTCATTAGCTCAGCCTGTTTACAAAGAGAAGGAGACCTCCAGGGGCTAATAATCACACAGGCTACAACACCATTACAGAGATGCTCAGTGCACTGAAATAATCCTCACTTCACTCCTCCTCTGCTTTGCAAACAAAAGCTCTGTGTACATTGTGTTTTTTTTTGCACTTCTAAAGGATGTCTTCACTTATACACGTCTGTACATTCATCCCTAATCCTGCCTTAAATCCTTCTGATGCTCTGAGATAGTTTTAATTAAAGCCTCAGATGTGAAGACAAGCATGTTAACGTGGAATTATCCTCTAATTAATGCATTAATTAGATGACATTTTTAGCCATGCTATCAGCATGGCTCCAGGGATGTCCATGTCAATCGTTTGGTTGGTAGCTCCACAGCTTTGGAAGAGTCTCAACAACTATTGGAATGACTGCTGTGAAAAGTTTGTACAGAGGATATATTTTAATTACTCTGGTAATTATCTGACTTCTCATCTAGTAACACTATGATTTTGACATTTGTGGTTTTGAATAAGTGTTTTTTCAACTTTGGACTGTTATGAAATTTGGCCCAAACTTTTATGTCCTCCATGTTGCCCTCTGTTTTACTTTATGTTTAGGTTGAGCAAATGTTAGCTTCCTTCCATGCTGAACAAAAATGACTAAGATGGCAATCACATCTGTCCCCATACTCATACCCATACTTGTGGGCTTGATTTTTTTTAAAAGTGTTTATTATTCTACCTCAAGCTAGTAGACAAGTGTTTCCCACATCGGAAATATGCCAACACAAACTTCACTTAACACACACTTCATGAGCACTTTTCCTAATATGGATTCAAAGCAGTATTTAGAGATGAGCGTTTGCCATGGTCCAGTGCACCACATAAGTCCAGT
>JAPZDY010000007.1:8382628-8397394 GCA_029783645.1 Ctenochaetus hawaiiensis
GAGACGTGCTCAAACTAAAGAGAGGACAGAAAGCAGTTATCAGCAATGGAAGAGTGAGTCACCGTCTCATTTGTCATGGTTTAAAGATCTAAACATACAGATACATATAGAGCTAATTCAGTCCATATTTACGAATAAGTCTGCACATGTATTATTTTATCAAATGCTGCTGCAGCAGTTCAGTCGGTGCTTTTGCTTTTTATTCACAGATCATAGGTCCACTGGAAGAGGAGGAGGTGTTCAACCAGGACGACTTCCTGCTTTTGGAGAGCATCATCCTGAAAACATCTGGAGAGCGAATCAAAAGCAAAGTCCAGCAGTTTGGAACTGAGGAGGACAGGTAGTTTCCATCCCACTGTTGCTTCTGTAGCTTCTCACACAGTGAAATTTTGAGTAAAATTTTTTTTTTAGTTTTTATAAAAATGGGACTTATTTTTCTCAGGGCCAGTGACCTTGTGATGAAGGTGGATGCTCTGCTCTCCTCTCAGCCCAAAGGAGAGGCTCGGGTAGAATATGGCTTTGCCGATGACCGCTACAGGTAAGGTTTTACTACATGCACATAACTTATATAGGCGAGCCTCTATAACTCTCCAGAGGACGATGTTTAGATTTCCTCCAGGGTCACGTGTTTTTGCTGTAATGTTTCAAGTGTTTTTGATAATTTTTTATCTTAAGTTTGTATTTACTACACTTGACTGTTGATTTGCTGATATTTGGCAGCGCTGTGAAGATCCGCCCAAAGGAGGGAGACGTGTACTTTGATGTTGTTGCCGTGGTGGATCCTGTAACCAGGGACGCTCAGAAACTAGCTCCTCTCCTGATGGTAAGTTAAATGCAAAACTCTCATTAGACTGATATATCTGTCTGTCTGATCTGACTCTGACCTTTTCTGCAACTTATTTCTAACCTGTCTTTCTTGTCCACTCTAACGTCTTCCCACCTGTAGGTTCTGAAGCAGCTGGTAAACGTCAACCTAAGAGTCTTCATGAACTGCCAGTCAAAACTGTCAGAAATGCCCCTGAAGAGGTGAGGAGAGAAAACTGAGCTCTAACAGAGTAAAGAAACAAAACATGTCCTAGTTATATTAGTATATGTCCAACACTCGAGCCTGTCTGCTTTCTCTTGCTATAAGTTTCCCTTTCATCTTTCAGATGTACATATTTAATGCCTTCTGATATCAGATCTTATTGGTTGAAAACTTTGGTGGAAAGCTTGTGTAGGGATTTATCAAACTTATATTTCCAGAGTCTATTACTGAAGGTTCCCTGTAGAGTTTCAGATATGTAGTAGCACTTTGAAGCTGTTTCTCCATGAGTGGGTCTCTGTTGTGTTAGTCTCGTGCATTGTTATGCACTCTTGCCAACGGCTTCACACTGTTCTACTAATGTAAAGGCTGTGGTAACACGCCAAGCTAAGCTGCACCAGCAAAGGCTGGGAAGAAGACTACAAGCTAGTAAACATGGTTGTAAACAATGCAGGATTTCAAATTATTTTAGAAATGAGCTTTGTAAATGTTTCATGAGGAGGGAAAAAAAACGACAAATGCATAAAATAACTTGTTTCAAAGAAAACACCACGGGGTTCTTTTAACTTTGATGCTACACATTATAAACCAGCTCATTGCTTTTAGAAAATCTGATGTTTTTCAGTAGAACAATGATTTCAGAGAACAATGGTGATCTTTTATGTGTGTGTCCTATCATTCAGATGATGAGTCCTCTGTCTATAATCAAAGTTTGTCTGGTACCTTTGCATCTAACAATCCCCCCTGTGTGTATTTCCAGTTTTTACCGTTACGTGTTGGAGCCAGAGGTGGTGTTTCAGTCTGATGGTGGTTTCTCTCCCGGCCCCATGGCCAAGTTCTTGGACATGCCTCAGTCTCCTCTCTTCACCCTGAACCTCAACACGCCCGAGAGCTGGATGGTGGAGTCTGTGCACACCCGCTACGACCTGGACAACATCTACCTTGAGGAGGTACAGCAGCGTGTCTGTCCAAGTTCAATTAGAATCAATAGTGGTGAAATATTTAAAAGTGTTTCTCAGAGTTTTTTTTACAGCAGTAAATTTTAAATTCTCTAAAGTCTGAAGTTATCAACCCATTCTACAGTTTTCTCTGAGTAAATCTGCTAATACAGGTCCAGTGGTTTGTGCGTAAGTCGGTGTCATCAATCAGTATTTTAAGGTTGCTTCCACTTGGGTTATTCCCCTTAGACTCAAACCAAAGTGTTATTTGTACGATGTACATTTCAGACTTCAGACTTATTGCACTGGTTTTATTTTTCATTTATTGGTCTAAGGCAGTGTTTTTCAACCACTGTGCCACAGCACATGGCACACACACTGGTGTGCTGTGGGAAATTATCCAATTTCACCTAATTGGTCTAAAAAACTTTTTTTTGAAAACAAATTAATTATTATCTGCAAATAATATGCCATTGTTGACAGTGTCGATCTCTCACAGCCCACCAGTGTGCCTTGCAGCATGGCACAGTGGTTAAAAAAACACTGGTCTAAGGGACTGTAGGGAAAGCAGTTTAATATTTTATTGGTTTTGTGAATTTATTCTTCTGGCCGAATGCAGGTTAGTCTGATTTCTTCAAGAGAGCAGGGCAGCCGTCTTTTTTTGCTCCCCCTAAATTTATATTTTATGTCGGTTTTCTTTTGCAATATAGTGGATAAACACAAAGGCACCTCTCTTGGAGCCATGGTTCACAGAAGTAAACTTTACCATATGCAAAGGACAACAGTTGTGTGTGTTGTTTTCAAGGTTTAACTTTATTGTTCATTATTGAACAAGTTGCATTAATTTGACATTGTTATGATATTTTGACATGTTGAGATGAGGCTGTTGAGTTAGAGGCTTTGCAGAAAATTTGTAAGGCTTTTTTTTGTAATGTGACTCATAAGGTTAATAACACCAATGCAGTCTCTAATTATACCTATTTTTAGATTATTTCTTCAACTTTCTCTAATATTTTTGTAATTTCCTATTCTATATCTTGGGCTCTTGCTGTTCATCCCAAGTCTCCCTTAAGATTTCTTCCATTATTGCTTATGTGCTGTGGATTTTAAAGTTTTTGTCTTTTTTTAGAAACTTTATTTATCTGAACCATTACTAATGTCTGTCTGTAAAGCCCCTGGACAATATTTGGCTGCACAAACCAAACCTCACCCGTCTGAACTCTTGTATCTGCAGGTGGAGAACATTGTGGCAGCAGAGTACGAGTTGGAGCACCTTTTGTTGGAAGGACACTGTTTTGACGTCAGTTCAGGCCAGCCGCCGCGGGGCCTCCAGTTCACCTTGGGAACCGCCTCCGAGCCGGTCATCGTGGATACCATCGTCATGGCAAACCTGGTGAGTCACCACTTCAAACTATGAGCCTCTCATCCGGTTGTCCAACTCCTCAATGCAGAAAATAGCTGAAACTCAAACATCTTTGCCAACTGCTTTAGTTTGTTAAAGCTCTTAAATGCTTTCCTGGATGGTAAACGGCTTATTCTTTAGTTTCTGTTTGAATTTCTCCCTCATTATTATTGTTACAAACACTGTAAATCTTGTGTCTGTAGGGTTACTTCCAGCTGAAGGCGAACCCAGGCGCCTGGATCCTGAAGATGAGGAAAGGACGCTCTGATGAAATCTACAAGATTTACAGGTAAGAACATGCAGAATTGGCTTCAACTTGTCATAAAGTCGAAATGTGCTCACTCATCAGTTCTGATCTTTTCCTTATCCTGTCTTTCCTCTGTCGCAGCCATGATGGCACGGACTCCCCGGCAGACTCTGATGACATTATAGTCGTGCTGAACAACTTCAAGAGCAGGATCATTAAAGTCAAGGTCAGTTTACCTGTGAAATTGTAATGACTGTCTGGCACAAGCATGGAGGCAGTGATAAGAATGTGCCCTTTAACACATTTAGTCCATTTAATTTTGGCTCTCAGATAAATTAAGATCCAGGATTGTTAGTGACAACATTTCCAATTTTCAAGTAGAAAAACTAAGTCTGTGCCTGTTTGATGTTGTTTGATTCATGCAAATGTACAGTTTCTTCATTGATGACATTGGTAAAATTATAATTTTATTGAGAATTAAACACATCATCAGTGCGGCACACATTGAAATACAAACAGATCCACATTCCCCAGAAGACTGTAGATGACTGAGATGTAGGACATGGAGGACTAATTCAAAATGATTGAAAATGCATGTATTTAAGAAATACAAACACAGAAGGCTCCCAAAAAATATTAGAAACAATGAACTGAGTAGATCAGGGTATTAATAAAATGAAAATAAATAAATGAAAATAAATAAATAAAACTTAAGTCTATGTTTGTATTTCTATGTTTGTATCATCAAACTCACCTTATTCCTTGTAAAACAAACAGTTTGTTTGCATTCAGTGTCCTAATTAAAACACACCGTGTGTACCCTTGAGAATTGAACTGAATGAAAGCTAATTTTGTCCAAATTGCTTGTTGATCAGGTCCAGAAGAAACCAGACAAATTCAATGAGGAGCTGCTGAGCGACGGGACCGAGGAAAATGACACTGGCTTCTGGAAATCTTTGACGAGGTACAGCTTTGATTCGGTCAGTGCTTTTAGACTGACTGGAGCTGAAATGAGTCCATTGATCAATTAGTCCATAAAAAGAAAATTAATTGCCAGCAGTTTTAGTGTTCTAGACTGAAATGTGAGGATCTGCTGAATGTTAAATAGTTGTAAATTGAATAACTGTGTTTTTTAGTTGTTAGTGAATGAAAATATTTCTATTATCTGAAGGGAGGAATAATTTAAACAGTCAGATTTACAGTCAGTCCCTCTATTAAAGATTACATCTGTTCTGTATGCATTCCTTGTTTTTCTGTAATGTGTAAACTTTCTTAAAAGCAGTTTGTCTTTGGTCTTTCAGAGGGTTCACAGGTGGAGGAAAGGCAGAGGAGCTGAAACAGGAGAAAGACGATGTGATCAACATCTTCTCTGTGGCTTCGGGGCATCTCTATGAGAGGTTCCTCAGGTGTGTGTGAGATAGAAAAAAAGAGGATCATGGCTTCAACCAAACCCTTGAAAACTAACACCTTTCCTCTTATGTGTACAAAGACTTTATTGATTTTAACGCCTTTGTTCTCTCAGCTCTGTTGCCAACAATTTTTATATTCCTCCTTCCCTCACAGGATTATGATGCTGTCAGTTCTGAAGAACACCAAAACTCCTGTCAAGTTCTGGTTCCTCAAAAACTACCTGTCCCCGACTTTCAAGGTAGGACTTTTTTACTTTTAAAACCAGCTGACTTATCGTCATTGATGTGGAGATTGTCTCTTGATGGCCGAGGCTTTTTCTCTGTCCGTCAGTGCCGTGAGTTTCAAACAGGAGTCCTGAATATCAAAGTGAAACATGCAGCAGGGACAAGATGTTTTTAGTGTCTGTACGAGGAAATCTCCAGATGAATGAGAAGACCACTGCTTTTCTTGGCTCATAGATTTTCTGTTATCATCATTCCCTGTTTGCACTTTGGTTTGAGTCAGAAAGGTCCATCATCCTACAGATGCTTTGGTTTTCTGCCTTTTTTGATTTGTTAAAGTAAGAAACTGACAAGTAAATTTAGTTTTGTATCACATATTCTCTCAGTCCAATACATAGTTAACTCCTTATTCCCTGCAGTCCTACAGTCAGTAATGAGAGTTGTTCTTAATTTTGATATTAAGAGTATGTTTGATATTAAATTCTATCCCAATTTGAATCTACCAAAGCAGACAAATAAATGCAAAATAAAATCAGAGATAAGGTCCAGTACCTATCATTACAGCTTTTTTAAGCAATGATTGAATTTGTTCAGTCTTATTTCTACTGCAGATTGTGACATATTAAGATCTATCAAACTTCTTGTGAGGATACTGAAATAAGCAAGACACAAAACAGCAGATTGTTAAAAGGTGTTTGCATTCTGCCCTCTAGTGGCATTAAAGAAGAGTACAGCTTGTTTTTAAAAAGACTCCAAGATCAGAATATTTTTCAGGCTCTGACCAGGATTTTCACCTCATCCCGTGAGACTAAAAGTAGCAGGCAAATTAAACCAATATGTCAGACTAAATGAAGGCAGAACTTTGGTTCTTGTTCTGTCTTTAAGAAGGTCGGGGAATGTTTTTAAAGTGTGTGTGATCAGTTTTTTTAACTTCAAGAGAACCTTTTTTTCTGTTGTGTATGTGAAACTGATGATCTTCCACAGTCTTTGTACCTGAAACTCTATTGCTTTTTGCAGGAGTTCATCCCCCACATGGCAAAGCAGTACGGTTTCCAGTACGAACTGGTCCAGTACAAGTGGCCTCGCTGGTTACACCAACAGACCGAGAAGCAGAGGATCATCTGGGGATACAAGATCCTGTTCCTGGACGTGCTGTTTCCTCTCGCTGTCGACAAGATCCTGTTTGTTGATGCTGATCAGGTCAGCTGGTTCGTGGCTGTACAAACACTGTTATTCATCCTGCCTCTGTCCAAATATTTTATTTACTGTGCTCAGAACGTAACAAGATGATCTGAAAGAAACGAGATGAAAAAACAGCCAGCTGACTCTGATAGCCTGAGGTGATGTGAGATGTGAGAAATAAAGCAGTGGTTATCATGTCTGGGCCTCCTTTGAGACCAAAACTACTGAAAAGTCTGGAAATTGCAAAAGTTTCATGATTAGGTTTGGAAAAACTTCTACCTCATGAAAGATTGTTCTTCAAATGGATCTGATGAATATTTGGAGTTTAGTTACATTGAAAGTGCTTGAAAATTGATCCAATATCACGGTTAAAAACTGAAAAATCGTGTAATTAAGAAAGTAACAAAAGTGTTGCCATTCTCAGTCTCCATCCTCCTCTTCTTCAGATTGTGCGAACTGACCTGAAGGAGCTGCGAGACTTTGACCTGGAAGGAGCTCCCTACGGATACACTCCATTCTGCGAGAGCAGGAGGGAGATGGACGGCTACCGCTTCTGGAAGTCGGGCTACTGGGCGAGCCACCTCGCCGGACGTAAATACCACATCAGGTACACGCACTCTTAAACACACTAACATGCACAGATAAGATTTTTCTCTTTTTTGGCACACTGTTCATACTTTTTGCATATTTTATGTGATGCCTTCATGAACCCTGCAGTGCCCTGTATGTGGTGGACCTGAAGAAGTTCAGGAAAATAGCAGCAGGAGATCGACTCAGAGGACAGTACCAGGGGCTCAGCCAAGACCCCAACAGCCTCTCAAACCTCGACCAGGTCTGTGACTCTGTTCTTTCATCATTAGTCTATATTTTTTGTTGCTTAAATGTGCATTCAGGATCTTATTCTAAAGACTGGAACAGTTTTTGAAGGACTGTTTTATATTGTGTGGTCAAATGTTTTAGGACTCGAGCTTTTTATTACCAAGAACCATTTTCCGAAGTTTGCTTTTAAATTGATTTAATACACGTTTCCTGTTGTTGTCATTGATTTATTTTTTATTAAGCTTTATTAAAATCAAAAATTATAACTGAATATTTTGATGCCTTCAAGCTTTTTCTGTGGTCAGACACTAGAAGAAAGAGTGTTGTGTTTAAGGAATCTGTAATCTGAGGTGTGAGAGCTGGTTATTCAAAACAGCCTTGTTTAAAATGTGGAATGTCTAATGTCTTTCTTTTAAAAATGGCCGTGTTTGCTTAATTTATTTTCTTTTGGTTTTGATATGATATATAATGAATGCACGGCTGTTAAGTAGCCCACTTTCACACTTTTGTCTCACTTATATCTCAGATGTTTCCTTAAGTTTTGTTTGTAAAATCTCCTGTGAGAATTTCTGTCCCTAACAGTATCACTGATCTCTTTCCCTGTCATTTTTTCCAGGATCTGCCCAACAACATGATCCACCAGGTGCCCATCAAGTCTCTGCCTCAGGAGTGGCTGTGGTGTGAGACCTGGTGTGACGACAGCTCCAAGAAGAGCGCCAAGACCATAGATCTGGTAACAAGCGTCTTTGATTTTGACGGCAAGAATAGTTCGGTGGTTGTACAGAGAGCATTGATAGTTTTTTTTTAAGACTGCAATGCCTCCTAACAGCCACCAGGAGCAGGCAGGGCAACTGCAATCAACTGACTGAGTGTAGAGTTTATGAATGACTTGCTTTTTTGGAAAGAAATCCATGAAAAATAAGTCCTGAGTTTAGTAAAGGCTTTAGCTTTAGTTCCACAGTGTTTGATAATCTAAAAGATGTTACCTTCGTTCTTAAAAGCTGATAATTGGAACAGTAGAATAAGAATTAATTTGAGGATAATTTAACAAAACAAAATAGCAATAACAAGAAGAAAAGAGGAGGATTTTTTACCCAATTAACTAAAACTCTTATAAATTTGCCATTTATAAACAAGAAAACATCCATGTCTCTGCAAAGAAAGTAACAAATTAACAGCTCTGTTTTAAAAGAGTGCTGAATTTCCTTGTTTTTTTCAAGTAACGATAATTATTTGAGAACAACAGTAAGAGCTAAAGGATGATACCATGTTTATAGTTTTTTCTAACCACCTGTAAATGTCATAATGATATTATTTGTCACCTCTCAATTTTTTCTGATCCCAGTGTAACAACCCCATGACCAAGGAGCCCAAGCTGCAAGCTGCGGTGAGGATCGTGGCCGAGTGGACCGATTATGACAAGGAGATTAAACGTCTGCAGACTAGAGTCCAGGAGGGAGCAAACCACTCAACCAAGAAACAAGGCTCAGGTACTGAACACTCATTACAGACATTTGCAAGTAAATAAATATACTGAGAGGGAATTTCTCTAACTCTCTAGGCCTTCTTACCTCTCCGTCTGCCACTATACTTCTTTGCACTTAAGTCGAGCAAAGTTGATGGCTGTGTCACACAGTGCCCTTGTTTCAATCAGTGTTGTGTCTTACAGTGATTTGTGCAGACTTTCCCCATTTGCCCTCGCCATAATGACAAAAGTTGAGAGCTCAGCTTTTCCTGATATTAAATAGCGAGAGGATAGCTCATGATGTCCACAGACATTCAAAGGCAGACACTGACCTCTGGTAAGAGATGCTGTCACCTCCATTAGGATGAAGCTCAATGGAAGTTAGGTAGAAATGTTTATGTTCTAATACCCAGTAAGATCCTGTTCGTGATGCCAGTATGTCAAGGAAAAATCTGGTCGAAGATGAGCCGGAGGAAATGAGGAGGTCAGGAGACAATAGATGTCTTATGCAGAGGCATTTACTGCTGAACTTGACATCAAGGAGATCAGTACTAGCAACACTCACAAGTAATCATGAGTACTGCCACCACCAGTCTGAGGCTGTCCTTAGTGTAAGGTATATTTAAAACTTTATGTCCCCACGTCTATAGTTCCACACTACATATCCAAGTAAGGCCAAGCTGTACACCTTCAGGATCTTACCAGGTATTAGGACATAAACATTTCTACCTAACTATGTTGAGCTTCATCCTAGTGGAGGTGACAGTATCTCGTACCAGAGGGCAGTGTCTGAATGTCTATTGATGTCATCAGCCATCCATTTGCCTATTTAATATCAGGAAAAGCTGAGCCCTCAACCTTGGTCATTATGGCAAGGGCAAATATGGAAAGTCTGCACAAATAACTTTAAGACACAACTCTGATTGAAACAAAGGCACTGTGTGACACAGCCATCAACTTTGCTCAACTTAAGTGCAAAGAAGTATAGTGGCAGACGAATAGGCAAGAGGGCCTAGAGGGTTAGAGAAATTCCTTCATATTTACAACCTGAACACATTAACCAACTTGACTAACTTTTTTCTTTCTTGCCAGATGTTCACATAGAGTTGTGAGGAGCAGAGGCTGCAATGAGGCAAAGGACCGGACTCTGTTTAAAGAGTCTGCTTCATGAAGAGGCTCCTCTGCAGCTTGCGGCACTGCTGTCAGACTGACCACAAACCAGTGCTCAATGATTGAAACCGTCTTTGTTATTTTTATAAAGTGTGAAGAGGAGTCCGGTGGTTAGGTTTAAGAGGTTTTTTCTGTACAAGTGTTTGCAAGTGGTGAGAATGTATTTTGTGAAGCAAATCAAAAAAATGTACATCCTTTTTATCCGGTATAGTTTTTTTCCCCCTTTATTAGATGTCGGTCTGTAACTTTGCACTGATTGGGATTCTGGTTCGGGCTGTGTTGAAGCACAAAGGGAGGAGAACCCTAGAAAAATCTCACTGCTGGTTAACTGCTGAGTTTTGACCTCTAACAAATCAAACATGGGGTGGATTTCTTCTCACACACTGGAAGAAAACAAATTTCAAAGTCTTAAGGCCTTTCTCTGAATTGGTAAAGGGTACAGGTGATAGGTTTCTACTCATATATTAATGAGTTCATGTGAAGGTCTGGATCATTTTCTGGCAGCAATCGTTTTCACACCCTAAAACTTGAGTTAGTCATTGTTAAAAATCAATATTGGGACAAAAAGTTTTCTTTTTGTTGATATGGCAAACTAATGCAAAATCTTAGAAACTTGTACTCAAATTCAACTTAAATGCAGAGAACTTATTTATTACATCTGATAAAACTCCTTAAAATATTTAAAACTGGTGCAGAATTTTGCAACATTATTATGATAATATTCAGGTTTTCCCATCCCCACTTGGTATTTAGAAATTGCTAAATAAATCTTGAAAATTAAACGTCATAGCTTCATTGACTGTGTACATTATTATATACAGTGGTAAATCAATTTGTCACATCTTTAAGGATCACCTCAGGCTACAGGTGATGTTTAGGATCTGACATCATGAGTACTTTAAGGGGATGTGATTTAAGTATGGGAATGAGTACGCTGTTAATTATGTTTACTATCAACAGTTCTAATTTTACAGGAAAATTAAGCAAACCTGCAGGCTTGATCAAATCCCAAGTTTTTGTGGAATATTTTACTGTGACTCTCAGGGAAAGATGTTTGAAGTCAGCCTGGGTTGCAGCATAAAGTACAAATCAGAAAAGAGTGGACAGTTTGTAAGGAAAGAGCAGCCATGACATGAAATCAGCTTAAATATTTTTTTAATTTTCTGTTTCTTGGTAACATCCATGGATTTGTCATTATTATCATCCTGTTTTGGCTGTTCAATATTTTTGTTAAATAAAAAAATCCCTAATAAAGAAGTGGTCTGGTGTATTGTCTACATTTCCTGTGTTCCCAGGTATTTATCTATAAGAATGTTCAGCTCCTCTTGTTTTCGTTGTTGTTGTTGTGTAACATTAACTTTTACTTTAGCTAACCAATTAAGTCATCATACCATACCCTTTTGGCCTTTACAACTCTGCTTCTCAGTTAAGTTACCAGAGAAGTTGAAACACATGGTCTAAAAGTCTCTCTTACTAGATAATTCTTAATATTAATTAACTGCTTCTCCTCACAGTTTTACAACGAGCCATCACAGCCACAGGTGAGCTATATTCTCCTGTCAGGGGAGCTCAGCCAATAGTGCATACATGTACCAGGATGCATTAAATCAAGAACCTTAACTGAACGGGCCCACTGTGAAACGTTAATGCGAATAAACTTTAGGGACTTTGGCTGTATTGATGGTTACCATAGATAGCAGCAAGAAATAATGGTTAGACTGTGATAAAAGTAATAAATAAATGGTTGAATTTATTAGCCTCAGCATGATAATTGCCAAACTGTAAGCAAGGTAAAGGTAACGAGACTGGTATCAATTGATAACTAAAATAAATAAACAGTATATTTAAGCTAAAGTAGAGAATAAAAGGCTTAAATAATTAACCAAAGTAGGATAACATTAGTTAACAAACTTAAAATGATCAAATAAATTAATACACAGTTAAAACAATCTAAAAAAATTGATGATTAAAAGTAGCTTCAAGGGATAATATAAAAATTGAAAAGTTTGGCGTCACAATTCATTGTAAAAGTTTAAAACTGATGACTAATGGAAAAACAGTTTAAGTTATTGAAATATACATAGTTAAAGTAGTTATCTAAAAGTACTAAATAACTGGTAAAAAGGTACGGTGTATACAAATAAGGGTTTTAGTTTTTATAATTTGGCAGAAATGAAACAAAATACGCCTAAAAATTATTTTTTTGTGTGTATATTTATCAGAAAATAAGAATTATTCTGGTCTACCGTGAGCTGTTGCTCTTCCTGAGTCCGCCATGTTGCACCACCATGTTCCTACAGTAGGCGTGGACGGACAAACAGAACGATGGCCGTTAAAGCGGTTTTCTTAGCAACTGTCCGGCACACGCTTGTAAAAGGAAGGCAAGCATAAATTTCAGTTGGGTGTAATCTCCAGTCTCGCCGCTAGATGTCACTAAATTCAACAAACTGTACCTTTAAACAGCTGAAAGTTGATGGATAAGTTTAACATTTACTCTGTAGCATTTATTTCTTGTAGCTAAAATTTTTGGTGTTGTCCAAAATAAGAAGCCTATTTTACAGTTCAGTTCCAGTGTTTCAGTTCAAACTGGAGACTGTGAGCATACTGTCAGGCTAAGTGGTTAAAACTCAAAACCACACTGCATTTTGATTCCAGATGGGGATGTTTTTGTTGCATGTCTTTGTTTACTTCCTTTGTTTCCTGTGATCTCCCAAATCCTAACCATTGATTTAAAAAAATATTCACATTCAGACATTTCCAAAATTAACTTGCGAGTGCTGTATAAGTAACTTCTTGATGCCACCCTCGACACACAAAACCTGTTACTGGAAGGTTTCAGACTTTTATTGTGATCCATTTTGAAAAAAGGTTTTACAAAAGGTAACATTCAATTTTTACACCAATTCTTTTTTAAAAAAATCACTTAAAATAAGGTTTTGATACAACAAATTCAATTAACTAAGTAATGGCTTCTATAAACAATGTGAAAATAAGATAATATACACGTAAATGAATGCTACAAACATGAGGACAAACTGAGGAAGGGATTACATTAATTAAAAAAAAATAAAAATAAAAATGGCATGATTGTTTTCCTTTTAACTTGTGAGAGTGACATCTGGCCAGAAATACCAACAGAACAGTTATTGCAACACTAATCCCACATCATCTGGTGTCCAACTGGAATGTTCCATGACAAAAACACCCTTGAGGGCTTTCTGATTTGTTGCATCCACTTCTCGGTTTTCTTCACATGGCAAAAAATTGGTGCACGTTCTCCCACTGTGGCCATGCGCAGCCAACAATGACAATGAAGAGCCCTGCAAGATTCAGAGTTGACCACTCTACACTTTGAAATCTATGATCACCACCATGTGGCTTCCATTCAAATGACACTGGCGAAGAGACACGGAAATTTTGAAATACAATGTGAATTTACAACAAAAATATGCAAAAAAAAAAAGAGAAATAAAGACGTGTTTTGACGTGGATGAGCACAGCTGACGTGTGCCCGTGTGGACAGATGAGACATTCTGTTCAGACTGACCAGATGCTGGAAGAAGTTGCCCTTTTTTTCAGAGCGGCTTGCATCTATTCTTCCCCCCACTCAAGGTGAGAAAACACCAACTTGAGATCAGCTAACAGTGGCACTGTAGTCCTACTCTGACCACCAGCTGAACCTCCTGCTCTGCTTGAAGCAGCAAAGCGTGACATCTGTGTCACAGACCTGTTTGCTGTCAATGATTGGGCGATAACTGCTGCAGGTTTATCATTGAAAGAAATAGCTCAACTTTTGAAAATGCTCCTGTTCATTTCTTGCAAAAAGTTCAAAGAGAAGATTGATACTAGTCACAATTGTAAGGTGTGCACAACCCTGATTCCAAACGGTTGTGTTACTGTGTGAAACAAAAATAGAAACAGATTGCAATCATTTGCAAACAAACTTTTCCGGTCTTTTGTTGCCTTTGTCCTAACATGTTTGAAACATGTTGCTGGAATCAAATTCAGAATAAGCACATATTAGCAAAAAGTTAGTCAGGTAAATGTACTGTTTTGTACTGTTTACCTTGAACAAGATTGATAAATTATCACTTTTAGACTGAGCTTTTTTAAAATATGGGTTGCACCTACATCTATAAAGTTTTAGTTCATGTGTTGAATTTTAATTGTTTGACATTTAAAAATTTGACTGCAAAGGTGACCGTTCACAGTTTTACAGTGATGAACTGGACTATTTTTTGTAGCTAAAAGCAGTAACTTCCTCAAGTCGCTGCTGTTTGCCTTACAAAATGTCTGAATGCAGTCCTCAAGAGTAAAACTATGAATGGTTATCTAGTGGCTTCATGTTAACTGTACAAAACATGAGAGTTTGAATCTATCTTCTCATGTAACGTTATGCGAGAGAGCAAATATGAGCATTTTCTAAATTGTCGAGCTAGTCCTTCAAAACATCATTCATTCATAGCAGTGCAGCAGCTCGGCGTGGATGCTGAGCTGCTTCAAACAGACCACTCAGTTTTGTCAGAACTCTCCAGACAAAAAAAATCAACCAGTCCAATGAGGTTCACTACTTCTTTTTCTCTCTTTCAGAAACTCCTCTTCCTAATCATCACCATCTTCTTCTTCATCCTCATTTGACAAAACACAATTATCTCCATTACAGTTACGTCATCTGCAAAGCTTAAAAAACACATGCACCTCCAGCATTTTATACAAGAGTATGATACAAAATAAGGCATTTCATTGTGTTGAGTATTCATGTCACGTGAGTGTTAATACAAGTCTTCTTGTGTGTGTAAATGTGTGTGTAAATGTGTGTGTGTGTGTGTTCATGTCCGTAGTAAACTATGAGGGTCACTAGGGGGTCGAGGTTGTCTCCGCTAGAATG
>JAPZDY010000007.1:8397494-8419856 GCA_029783645.1 Ctenochaetus hawaiiensis
TTGAGTATTCATGTCACGTGAGTGTTAATACAAGTCTTCTTGTGTGTGTAAATGTGTGTGTAAATGTGTGTGTGTGTATGTGTTTGTGTGTACATAGCGACCACCATTTTAATGTTATTTTTTTTTGCCCGCCTATAAAAAGACTGCAAAAAACAAACATAAAGTCATGATACCTCTTACTTAAAATATATATATTTGTCATATATATTTACGTATATATTCATATGTAAAAAACAAACAAAGAAAAAGGGAAAGAGAAAAGCCCAAGAGGTCCCTGTGATAGGCCAGTTCTTTAAAAAAAAAAAAAAAATCCACCTCACCCCATTCACCCCCTCATTCCATGACCTCACCGGGCGCCACTGTGACCAGCTGTAAAGGGATCTCCTGATTGCCTACGAGGTCGTGGGTGGTGGCCGTCTGCAGGATGAGCGTGGTTCCGTCAGCCGTGATGACGGTGTCGGTGGTGGGCGGAGACGTGGCGGGAACGCCTTTTTTATTCTGGTGAGTCTTTATGTGCTTGGCCAGATGGTCGCTCCTCATGAACCTCTTGGAGCACTCTGTGCACACAAACTTCTTCTCTCCTACGACAAAAGCAGCGAAAAGTTAAAGTCAGACAGCATGTGGGAGCAAACAAAACCTGTACTGGTTAACACACTCATTGATAAATGGGCTGGACCAGTTAACTTAGTTAATTCAGTGGTTTAGGCAGAGCTTGATTCTGATTGGCTGCAGGTGTTTAACAATTCCTCAAAAACAAAAAAAGGAAAGGCAGCTGCTTGTTGGACAGTTCTGGCCTTCACATGGTCCATTAATCCCTCATGATGGACTTTTTGTAAGGCATTATCCTTCACATAAAGGGCACCATGAAGAAGCTCCAGTCCAACTGTCCGTTCACTGTTCTAAATATTGTGCTGGCTCAGCCTTTTTGTGAATCTAGTCTCCTCAACACTAAAAATACATGAAAGCCATAACAAAAGAATATGTCATTTACAACAACGCATTCCTTTGGCGCCTCATCCTTTGAACACCACTGTAACACAAGCAGTAAGAACTTCACTTCCTGTCTGAACTTACTGATGCTCTGTACTACATGAACAATAATCTCATCTCATGCAATATTTAATCTGTTACTTCAGGTATCAGCAAACAGTACATAAAACCCATCCTGGGTTTTCCAAAGCAGCAAATCAAATGTCTCTGAGAGTTGTGTATAAACCTGATCACAGCAGTAAAGAAAGCCTATATTTTTTGCAGTTTAGGTAAACCAGTCCTATTAACATGTCAGCATATATTCAATACCAACTAAGCCTTGGCAGAAAATGATGAAAGAACAAGCTTAAAAACAAACTATAATAATGTTTGCACTTAACCACTCCTTTTATATTCTAGACTGAACTCTATACCATGGCACAACAAAAGCACAAAGGTTTGGGGACAGCGATCAATACGTCTGTTAATACATGTGACACTTTCATTCATGTTTTCACAGGTTACAGTGCAATAAAAGACAAGCGCACATTGCACAGGCGGATGAAGGTGACTGAATGTACTGTAGGTTTTTTGTCTTCCTGGTCAGGACATGGTGTTTCTTTATATGGCCCATTCATTAAAGCTCCTTTGTAAATCATTGAATTTAATAACAAAAAATCATGTAATTTTTCTTAGTTTACTTAATTGTCCCTGAAGGAACATTCATCTTGCAGCCAAATGAAACAAGGAACTCCTGAAGACTTTTAAATACATAAAATATAATTGAAAGGAATGAAAAACACAATTGCTATTTTACTTGAATAATGATCAATATAATTCTATTACAATTCTGTTGATGACAAGTCATTTAATCAAAACCTCTTTTTTGCACCAAATCAAATAATTTTAATTAGAATTGGTAATGATGCTTGGATAATTAGGTAACTATTACAGGCTAGCGTGCATCTATTCATCTCTTTTTAAATTATAAATGCTTAGCTGCACACAGTTGTTGATAGTCGTTCCCTTTATAAAACAGCCCTTATAGCTGAACATTGTTTAAGCAAAAACCACAGCATGGACAGCTTCAGACAAACATCTACAATGGACATTTTATATATTTTGGTATCTGTTAAGTTTTAAGTGCAAAGTCTAACAGCAGGATGCTCTCTTAAAAACTTAACAGAGGGCCAGCCTACATAACTGTCTAAAGAGTTGATTTGAGAAGTGACAACACTCATTTGAGCTTCGTCTCACCTGTGTGTGTCCTCCTGTGTCTTTGCAGCTCGTCACTCCTGGTGAACCTCTTCCCGCAGAACATCCAGTTGCAGACGAAGGGTCTCTCGCCACTGTGCCAGCGCAGGTGAGCTCGGAGATGAGACGTCTTTCCATAAACCTTCCCGCAGCCGGCGATGTGGCAGATATGCTGCTTCTTCTTCCCCATGCCTGAACCTCTGTGAAATGCCAGGAAATTGCAAAATGATCAGAAAACATAATCACTGCGGATTATCACCTGTTTTAAAAAACAAAATCAAACTAAATGACTGCAAAAGCTGAAAACATACACAAAAAATCTGGATACTAATAAAGCGATAATAAAATGATATAACTAAATAGTCTGATACTAAATCATTCAAGATTAACCAAAACATTTCCATGTTGTATTTGCATAAGTATGCATGCAAACATAGATTTCAATTTGATGCCATAAGACCAGCATTCAAAACCAGTTTTACAACTTAAATGCAAAAATGTTAAGCTTGCTGCAACAGTTAAACACAAGTTTGAAAAATGATAAAAGAGAAGCTTATGTGAAGTTTTGAAACATCAAATGTTTTATACAGTCGTTGCAACATCTGGGTGTCGTCTTACTGAAGGCATCAGTAGACACAATTTTAAGGTTACTAAAATATTAATACTGGATGTGGCTATAAAAAAACATAAGATAATTTTCTATTACTGTAATTATGTTGTTCAATAAATATTTTAGAACATTGTTTATTTATTCTGAGTTAATTCCTTATCTTTTATCTTGCTTGTATCTGTAATGTGTGTGTTTTTCCAGAGGCCCACCTTCCCCCAGACTCTTTGCAGTTAGGGCAGGTGCAGGCTACCCTGCGGAGCCTCTTGCTCTCCCCGCTTGGCGTCTCCATGTCCTCGTCTCCCATCTGAACACGGAGGTTGTTCAGGTCACTGGGGTTCAGCGTGGAGTCTCCGCTCAGTTGCCATTCCTCTGAGTCTGGCTCCTCTTTTATCTGGATACCTGTAACACCAAAGACAAAGCCAATTTAGGATCCTTTCAAGGGATTTTACAAGAAATTCAAAATTTGCTCCCAAAAATCAAGAACTGTTTGTGAGGATGTACAGAATGTGGCAGGTGTCTCATACCAGCTGGACTGTTTGCATCTTCCCCTTGTGTGTACTGAACTCCAGCTTGTGGTAGAGAGTTCACTGTGACTGTCTGGAGGTTGGGCAGGCTGACCTGGCCCGTCTGGCCAAGAGGGAGAGTCTGGACCGGGGCTAAAGTCAGCTGCTGGGCCTGACCCTGCCCCTGTGGCAACTGGAGCCCCTGAAGAGACTGGACACCCTGAACCTACAGAGACAAATGAGATACATGTTAGTATTCATATCATTCACAGCATAAGACATAATATTAATGCCAATTAATGCCTATAGGAAACTTGGAAGCTACTTTGTCGCCCTGAAACATGAGAAAACGTCCTGCACGCTCCCTGTAGATTACCTGGAAAGTCTGCCATTGGATTTGTCCAGTAGCAGTAACGGTTTGGGCCTGGATCAGGAAGGTCCCCGGGTTGACCAGCTGTACACTCTGTAGAGTCTGACCTGTTGCTGCATTCAGATCCTGACCCTGAGCCACCTGGGCTACCTGGGCCTGACCGTCTCCAGACAGCTGCAGGATGGGATGCGAGATAGTGGTAGCGTTGGAGGATGAGACCTGCAAAGAAAGCAACCATCAAAATAGATTATAATTACTCACAAGGACTGAGAAAAGCAGCACTTGTGTCTTTTTCCATGTGGGAGGTTCTAGTTCACCGGTGCAGTGGATAGTTAGATAAAATCATGTTAATAAATTGCAAGCTGGAGTTTAAAGAGAATGTTTCTCTGGCTGCTGAACACATGGATTAGAGCACTGAACACATGGCTAAAACTGTTGTACAACAGAATTATATTAACATGCTCACATCTGATATCAGTATCTTTTTCTAATCTATATGAGGCTGCATGAATACACCATATTAGCACTTAGCACTTTCAGATGTAGCAGTACAGTATATTTACACACATGTGTAAAGAAGAAAACAAAAAATATCCCTTGTACGAGGAACATATGGCATACATATCAAACACACTGAAAGTTCAACAAACAAGAAGTTAAATAAGTTAAAAGCAAAAGTTAAATACAGAGTGATAACACAGAAGACAAATGGAATGTGTCCTACTGTAACCTTAGGGCTGTGGTTCTTATCCTTTTTGGCTCATGACCACTTAAAACAATCTACTCATCAATTTAGCTGAGTATCATTTAAAATTACTTGAGACACAAGCCAGTGCATTATCTAAATGGGTGCAACACATATCCTCGTGGAATATTCTCAAGCTTTTTCTTACAGCAGCCTTTTCAACATAAAATTGAAGAAGTCAAAGTTTTAAAATGTTAAGTGTTGGCTTCTCTTGAGTAATTGTACAAAAATATTGTAAAAATTGGCAAATGTAGTTTTAAAATGGGAAATGTCTAATCAGAGAGCGAATAAACAAGACTACAAATCTGATAAGATAGTGATGCAAGCTTTGAGTAACTGTCAGTTTCCACTATTAAGGTACCAGAAGGTACTGGGCTCCAACACCAGGCCCTACTTAGCACCAGATAAGGCCTTACTGTGAAACTAATTTTTAATTTCATATAAACATAAATTAATGAATTTTAGAGGCCTGAAAAAATAGAATGCCTCAGGCATCAAGGACAGAAAAAAGACTTTTGTTCAACAGAAACATTTTTTCTTTCTTCCTTTTGCTCAGTTTTGTGACCAACCAAATTTTTCTTTGGACTGTGCTGACCCAATCACAGCCTGAAAACATATAGGCCTCACACACATATACACTTAATGGTGTTACAGACACACACTCTTACCTGGATTTGCTGCAGATGGTTGTGGGAGTTGAAGTTCTCTGTGGAGGAGGGGTCGGACACTCCTGCAGACACGGCTGTTGCTTGGGTCAGAACCCCGGTGCCGTCGATGGTCTCAGGGAGATGAGTGGAGTTGGAGGAGGAAGTGGTGGTTGTTGTTGGCACGTAGAGTTCTGGGTTGGCACCGGCGTTGCTCACTGTCACCAGCGGCTGTTTGGTGCCAGCGTCCTGACCCTGACTCTCCAACGTCTGACCGCTCATGATCAGCTGACCTTCAGGCGTTACCCCTGTTGCGATTGGGACCGTCTGTGCTCCGGTTAGCCCTAGAGACTCTAAATCCAAACTGTTTATGGGGACAAACGTTATGTTGCCGGGCAGCCCTACAGGTACTGTGCCGGTGTATGCCGACCCTCCAGCCAGTGGGACGCTTTGGATTGACTGTATTTGCCCTGCCTGCGTCAGGAGGTCTGTGGACGTCGTCGTGGTACAGCTGATTCCGATGCTGCCCTGACTGCCATCTTGGAGGAGCTGGATCTGCCCTGTGCCATCATCTAATCCCTGTGTTGGGAACCCCGCAAGTGTCCCATCTGCATTTTGGATTTGGGGGATGACCTGGAAGAAGGTGCAATATTTTTTATGAAAGATTATCACCTAAACAGAACACCTATTGTAACTTAAACCTTCTTTTGTCTCTGTTTACCTGATACTGAATGCCTGACACTCCATTAGCTGCTGCCTCATTACCGGACGCTGTAACATAAATGGGCTGGCTGGGAAGACTCCCGATAGGAAGCACATACTGCCCGTTAGATGTGACAATCCCAGAGTTTGGAATGTGTACGACTCCCTGGTCATCCTTCCCAGTTGAGACAGGAGTTAACACTTCCCATCTGTCTGAACCCGTCAGCTGAATGGCTGACATATCTGTCGTCTGAAAGTTAAATTAACAATCAGATAAGCAAGTACAGATCACACATCAATAAGAAATTTCATCTCAGCTTTAGATTAGATCAAAAGGAAAGGAAGCAAGTCTGGCTATTGTCTGGAATTCAGATATATATTCATACACAGTGCTGATACATCAAAAGAAGAGTAAATCATAGGTAGCGGGGCATCATGAAGGGTTCGTGTTGAAGCAAAGGATGGACGATAATACAGCCAGGAGCTAAATGCACGACCACCAACACACAGAGTGAGATAACAAGCTCAGAACCGGTCGAGAGCAGGGTGTGGGGGATGGGTGGCTATTACAACACAATTGAACGCTACTGTTCGATTATGGAAGCAATTCCTACAATATTATCACACCCCGGCATCCTCCCTGCTCAAGGTACACCGGCTATCTTTCAGCGAGCCGACCCAAGTGACTGACTTCAGTGTCCTACCCACTATGGGCGGGTTTTACAGGGGTAAAGTGGGTGGCCGTTATTGAGGGGAACACAGGAAGTGTACGGCTTTCACCCCATGCCATCAAAATTTTAAAACGTGTGAACTTCATGCTCTCAAAATCACAACCAGCAATCGAAAGCGAGCGAGAAAGACGAGCTAGAAAATGTCGGATACCTGTGTTTCCGCTGCGCCGCCGGGTTGCAGAAACTCGCTTTGACTGCTGTCCACGTCCGCGGACGCCATTTCTCCTTGTTTCAGCGGCTGCTCTGGCGCTAGCAGGGAGAGAGGGGGAAACTCAGCAAAACTCTATAGTCTTCAACTCCTGCCTGCCAGAAAAGCCCGCAAAGCATCCCACTCTCCAGTCCAAAAGGAACTGACTGCGAAATTCAACTTTGCAGCGGAGATTCTGAGGCAATTTCGGCCCAGATTGACTGTTTACTTTGTCAACTCCGTGGCTAGCCAGCTAGCCCAGTTAGCTAACCATATCTAGCTAGTTAGCAGTAGAGCAAAAGATAAAAAGACGCAGCTTGCTTTGCTGTAGGTTGCACAAACTCACCGATTAGTTGTACGCTTCGATGCGCTAAATGTTTACGTACCAGTCATAGCGTGAATGGTAGTAACCGGGAGGATTATCTGATCTACTAAACTCCAAACATGATTATTTTATCAAAGGCGGGCTAGTGTTGATCGGTGAATTCGGGTCGATTTTTTTCTATTTTGATTGACGGTGCGGGAAACACAAAAAGGTGGGACTAACAAGCTTGACCGTCGAATTTGCATCACATTACAGGACGTCCCGCCCTTCTTCTCTAAGATGATTGGCTAAGCGGACCTGTCGGTAGATTTCAGTGGCTAACAAAGAAATCTATCATTTTTTATAGTACGTGTGTTTCCTGTTTGTTGTTGAGAGAGAAAAGAGATGGAATGCAGTTGTTGAATTCTCAACAGGGACACCCGTTTAACAACTGTGTCCGTGTCAAAGTTTTACAGTTTATTTCATAATTTTAATGTTAAATCAAGTTAAACATTTCAATTATTTGTTGTTTGATACAGTGATTTATTGTCGCCCTATTACTGTAACAGACGTGCACCGAAAGTTTGTTTTTAAAGTTTAGGTAACTTGATGTTCAGCGCCAGTCGGCCTCCCCTGCGACACCCAGGCAGTTTTACACGCTTGTTATATCCCATCACTAACATACAGTTAAGTGTCCCAAATGTCATACAATTAAATCAAAACTCCTTTACAAGTTCTCATAAACACATAATTTACTTAAGTTCACAAGCACGACATTGCCAAATAAAAGGCCCAGAGTTTAAGCAGATTTAGTATTTTTATACATACATATTTGTTTTTGTTGATAGTAAAATGTTGCATGCAATATGCTATGTCAGAAGCCAGGGAATATATTTTTTGATCAAATCACAAGCCTCCTCTGGAGTTTTTTTTTTCCATGACTCAAATAAAGAGTTT
Organism: Ctenochaetus hawaiiensis; assembly: GCA_029783645.1. NCBI lineage: Eukaryota > Metazoa > Chordata > Actinopteri > Acanthuriformes > Acanthuridae > Ctenochaetus > Ctenochaetus hawaiiensis. The sequence continues at coordinate 8,405,471 of JAPZDY010000007.1, forward strand.
ACTTTTAATGTTCAGTTTTATTTTGTAAAAAAAAAAGTTGACAGAAGCAATAATAAAATAGAATAAAAACTCCAATAGAACTTTTGAATCTAAAAGTTTGAGAAAACTTTAAGTCTTTTAAGTCATTAGAAAAATTAAGAGTTTGAAGGAGTTTGAAGGTCTTCATAATAAAAATGTCAGGTAACTTCATCTGTTGATATGATTGCAAGCTAAAGAAAAACTACAATTAAAATTATATTTTCAAATTAAATCATTAATTGTAAAATAAGCTTTAACATTTTGACTTTAACATTTAAATTTTCTAATTATTGTACAGCTTTTCTTTTCATTGTTAGTGTCTTGATCCCTCATAAATTATTCTGTTTATAACAGATAGTTTAAATATATTAATGACTTGATTGTAATTAACAATTGTAATTGTAAAGCTTATTATTATTCCAGTGGCACAGTCTAGGTTCCATGAGGATAAAGTATAAGTACACAAAGCAACAACAGGTTTGTCTCCTTTTATTGACACATGCATATTGATGAGAATGACATTTATTGTATCTTGGTTCTGTTAAGTTTACAAGATTTCTATCTCAGTCCACAATTTGGCAAGATGTTTAGTGAGGGGATTTTTTTTTCTTTTGTACTCTTATAAATAAAGACATTCACACTGTGGCAGCAGCAAGGAGAGGTGAAACAAGCTGTACAGTCTGATGATCCACAGAGTCCACAAGCCCAAAGTAAGCCAATAAAAGCAGTGTGTATAACATTTTTAATTCAGGTGTCTGGTCAGGCACTGTCAGGAATGCCTGCTTTGTTCTTTCTGATGTAATATTCTCTCCCCTCAGAATACGGCACAGTCCTGGCCTTAAGTGCAACACAGAGTGATGGCTTTCATTTTTTCTTACTCATGAACACAGAAACAGTCAAATGTCTATAGACACTGTATATTATAGCATTCCTGGATCACTTTCAGGTAGAATGACTTAATTATAAAAAGCATAAAAATGAGAAAGCTTAATAAGGAAACTGAGAAAAAAGACCTTTAACTCATCAAAGATTGCCTTTACTTAACTAATGCTTATCAGGAACTTGCAGCATATAATACATGCACTCATGGTAGCAGGGGCTGCTTCACTTTGAGCACATGTCTGTAATAACACACTTATTAAGGTGTGTAGTCATGATGCGAGAGCTTGCTAATTAATCAGCGAGTCCTGAAGCTTACTGTCATCTAATGACAGCAAGTCCAGCTGATAAGATAATTTGCAATGTCTGAGCAGTGTGACTTAAAGGACCCAAAAGCCTCCAGAAAGAGCACAGACTGATCAGAGTCTGAGGGATATGTAAAACACATTTATAGTGACAGCATCAATTATGAAACAATATGCAGTTTGTGTCTGAAACACTGTCTAATTATACTATTTTCAGTAAAACCAGAAATAGTTTAATTCTCAGTTCAATTACACCTGTGGGACCATGAAAGCTACAGTATGGTGTTTATAAAAACGCTTGACTGCTACAGTGGTTTAATGGAAAATTTGCTCAAAATATTACATGTAGGAATGTATGCTATTTGTGTACAGAAACATTATTTTATGGAATCATTTTAATAAATTCTGGTCCAGACCTGGGGTGAGTAGATACCTCTAGCTGACCAGGCCATGAGTTGATCTTCTGAGTTCAAGAGACAAATATGAAAACCAGCACACAGTGTAGCTCTTTGGGGCCCAACTAAACTGTATTATGAGATCTCCCTCCGGCAATCAAGTGGTCTCATGGTTTCTTTTTAGGTGCATTGGGTGTGTTGAATTTGAAAAAGATAATGTCTCCGTCCTCCACGATGTAGTTTCTGCCCTGTTGCCTGTACTTCCCAGCAGCCTGTGAAGGAGGAAATAAAAATTATAGAGAAATTCAAATTTTGTTCAAGAGCATTTCTCAAGGTGCCAGTGTAGTTACTGGCAGAATTGCAACAAGGTGCCAGTTCAAGTTTATATTTAGACTGTATGCAAAAACATACCTTGACTGCACTTTCACTACCCTCCTCTTTGAAGTCATTGAACTTCATCACCTCAGCCATGATAAAGCCTTTCTCAAAGTCAGTGTGGATCTTTCCTGCAGCTTGAGGAGCCTTAGTGCCTTTCTGTTGGCGCAAAACAGAACAGAAAATTAAGTTAAGAACAGGCATGTCTAAAAACATGATCAAAAAGGGAAACAAAACATTCAGCTAAAATATAAAACAATTTTTTAAAAGGCAAAAAAAACGAAAATCCTGTTCAAAATGTATGCTCTGCAGCTTACTCTTACTGAATTGTAAGAAACTGCAAGTCTATTATGTCTGCATACAAGTATGAGGGATGGAGTGTTGTACAGTGGCACCCAAATACAGAATATGTACAATATTTAAACCTACAATTAATGGGATATGCTGAAATAATTCATCATCAGGGGAGAGCAAGCACATTAAATTCAAAAATTCTTTAAATACCAGAACACATGCAGCTATAAATGAACCATAAACAACCAGAAATTAATGCGAGCCTGGATCCAGACCTTTGCCTGTATTGCTGCACACAGCTAAGAGTTTTTATTTCCTTTTTTTTATTATAGCAGACCAAACAAATTTAATTCCAAGAACACAACAAACCAAATAAGATACTATATATTTTAAAAAATACCAACAAAAGCAAGAAGAATAAGAAAAAGTGCTTCCAATGTAAAATACAAATTTTGGACCTCAATTCTCAGATGTATGTATCACTCATATTACATTAAGTAAGATTCCATTGCCAGAAAGATTAAAAAACATGTAATAATATGGAAAAATTATTTGTCTTACTTTTAATCATTAATATGTTATATTAACATTTGACAACAATGTCACTAACTTCTTGAGATACGTAAATATTAAACAAAAACTGCAAATATTAATCTCTGACATAGATTACTTCTGCTGCTTAACAGAAAACTGAGAGTAAATGACTCTTCCTAACAAAACCACAGGACTTTTAAACAAATTCTTCATGATTTACCAAGAGTTAATCATTGAGGACACAAAGCAAATTAAAGAAATATAATTAATGTTCACAGCACTTACCCTGACAGTCCACGCTCGCACCTCATCTGGTCCCGCTGTGAAGAAGTATTCCAGCTGAAGTGCCGCGTAGCCAGTCTTAATTATTTTGGTCAGAGCACTAAAAACACACACAGAGAAGCCATGATGGAGCAGCAGCACGCAATAAAGCATCTTTAAGATGCACATTCAATGATAAAGGCCAAACAGCAGAGTATAAATTCCTTTGTTATTGTCTTTTAAAACAGAACCAAACAATAGCTTATCTCAAAAACTTAGTTAATTATTTCAGCATCAGTTGATTCATAGGTCTTTTGCACTGGAGACACAAGTCCTAGCAGGAAAAACACTAAAGTCTTTATTTTTTTTATTACTTTATTATTTAGGTGTGGCAGTGCCTTGGTATTGTGCATACTTGACAAATGGAATGACTTAATGGTACAATACAATTGATATACTGCTGTGTCTTTCCAGTTATGACAGGTAAAAAGTTTATTATTTTGTTCATTTGACTTAAATATTAATGTTAACCTGCAAATACACGGACAGCTTTGCCAGTACACTGAAGTACTGTGACTGAATAAGCTGACATTTTCTATCCTGTGTGTTATTGTCTCACCTCTGTGTCTTCTGTTCCTCGCAGTACTTGTTCCTCTCCTCCTCCTCCATGTCCAACAGTTTAGACTCAATAGCTCCACTCACAGGAATCACCAAAGCACCGGGGTCATGAGAGTCTACCCACTCCTTGATTTTTGCCAACCTGCCAAATTAATAAAAAAAAAAAAAAAAAGGGCTGTAGGATGAGTTATTCTGCATGTTCAACAGTAGCTACTTTGAGGAGAAATGTATGGACAAGGACATGGACATGCACATGCACTGAGATCAAACCCACCACTTGTTCTTTTTTCGGATGTAATCCTTCTCTGACAGATTGACCAGGTAGATCATGGGTTTGGATGTCAGAAACAGGTATTTGTTCAACACCTCAATCTGTGGAGAAAAATTAAAAGCATACAAATCATGTGTTGCTCTCAGTTCAGTTCAGTGAATATCTCTGGTGATATGCTACTACTGAGGCAATGTGCCTTTTCTTAAAGAGACTCTTTAAAACTACTGTGGCTGTAAGGGCCAATCAAATAGTTCAAGCAAAATCACACACATATCTAAGTTTTAAAATTTTAAATTTGCACATAAGAAAAAAAAAAAGACCAAAAAAGCAGAAATTCATCATGTGAACGTGATGGCAAAAATTTTATACTCAACAACCTGGGTTAAAATTAAGGTTGACAGAAATTATTATTCCACTACAAAGAGAGTACATTGCTTTCTTTCAATGATTCATATGGCAACCCAATATATTTTCCATTTAGGAATATTACAGCACCTACTTATAGACAAACACACAAACCCCTTCAAGCACACACAAACACACATTTATTATTACCTCTTTGTCATTCCAGTCATGGTAAAATCTGATGTGTTTCTTCTCCTCCTCTATCCATTTCTTAATTTTCACCATGATGTCCTGAAGTAAGAAGCAGCAGGTATAATGTTTTAAATAATGACTACAAACGATGATCTACTTTATCCCATTACTGTGAAGCATTTGTCACATATGTGAAAGAGGAAAATAGATGCATGGCACAAGCCCAAACACACTGCACTTACATATTCAGGTTTGAGTTTTTTGTCCCCTCCTCTGATGGCTGTTTTCTCCAGCTTGTCAATGATTGGAGCAATCATTTCCTCGTCCTTTAGTCGCAGCTCCTCATGAATGATCTCAATGTCCCTCACTGGGTCGACATTACCCTCCACGTGGATAATATCCTCATCATCAAAAGCACCTAAATGAAGCAACAGAATGTTTTCTCTGCCCATCCCTTTTTCTCATTTAAGTTAGCAAAATATTACAACTTATCTAAATAAGACCTTTGTGAAAATAAAATAAGCAACTAGCAGATCTGACCATAAGTCAGGCATTTTCCCCTTTAGGAAGTGCAGTAATAGCTCTTATCTTGATCTCCTAACACCTGTCAGCTCTACTCAGTTGTTACCACAAGGCAGCTGCAGGCTGTAGACATGTCAACTTACGAGTCATGTGGAAGATGCCATCACAGGCACTGATGTGGGAGAGAAAGGCATTTCCAAGTCCCTGTCCGGAGTGAGCTCCCTTCACCAGACCAGCAATGTCCACAACATTAAGAAAAGCTGGAACCTTACTGAAGAGACACAACAGCCAGACAAGGAGTCAGCTAGACAGAAATATATGGCTGTCGGACAATTAACAACATACATTCAGAACACACACCTGGCTGGTTTGTGGAATTGGCAGAGGAAATCAAAGCGCTCATCCGGGACTGGTACCCTGCTCTCATTGGGGTCAATAGTGCAGAATGGGAAGTTCTCCGCAGCAGCTTGGCTTTTGGTCAGCACGTTGAAAAACGTGGATTTCCTGCGATACACAGTGTCAGGACAGCATTACAATTAACAACGATTAATTCAGCATTTGTTTATTCACCCACGTGACAAACAACATAGGAAATTATCATCTACATTGCTTATAACATGTACGTACCCGACATTAGGTAATCCCACAATTCCGATTTTCAGTGAGGTCCCAAACCGTCCAATCAAGGGAGGTTGTTTGGGAGCTTCTCCCTTTTTAGGGGGCATCTGCGAGAGTTACAACAAGTTGCTTACAGTTTGAGTTCATGTCGAAGTATTTTATTCAAGACAAGCTTATTTTTACCAACACCTCAGTCCTGCTAAAAGTTACGTCAGGGTTATTTCTCACTAAGTAGCTAAATCATAATGAGCTAGCTCAACAGAAAACGTGTACACGCAGCTCTAGTCATATGCTCATTCAAACACAGCTTGCTAACGTTAGCTAGTGGGTAAATGAAGCCATGCCTAGCTACCTCTTAGCCATAATATCTGACAAAACAGACACAAAAAACAGCATTTTATTGTCATAACAAATATCCCGAAAGCTGTTCGGCTTGTAAACCTTATCTCTTAATACCTTTATATCTTTTTTAGCCTGTAGTCTACGTGTAGTTCACGCCAGCCGCTCCGGTGGAAAGGCAAGTTGGAGAGCAAACCGGAAGTATTTTGACGCGAGGCGTCTGTGATTGGTCAGTGAAAGAACTGGAACGGCAAGTCGGAGGTGTAACAACTTAAAAATTGTTTTTTGTATTTTTGTCGTTGATTCAACATTTTACAGTAATACATTTGAAGTCATCTCGGGCCGTAGCAACTGTATAAAAACGAGTATTTTTTTTGCAGTAACTTTACAGGTTTTCTGTTCGCCCTGAATCGTCACTAGAGGTCGCCTTTTCACTGGATGTGTTTAAAAACATGCATACAATCATTCTATGCTACATAATAAATAGTGTTCCTTTTATTATAATTTCTTAAGTTTATTCTTGATAAGGAAAACAGTCAATAAAAATAAATTCATTCATTCATTCATTGAATAGTCAAAAGAAAAGCTGCTCTGGAGCTTTTTATCATATGTTGATGCTCTTCTTCCACAGATGAAGTTTTTCAGTTGTCTGGGAAGTGTAATACTGTTAATGAATTTTCAGTTTCCTGAGTACTTAAAGGACTAGGCCCTACTTGTCAATGGTGGTCTAAAAATGAATATTTTAGTGACTTAAGAATCATCAGATGACAAACCAATTTTATGACAAGATCCAGTAATGAACTAGTGTAGACAATCAAATATAAAGTGTTGAGCTCTCTGATCAATATACAAAAGAAGTCTCGTAATAAAAAACCTCAAATCTCAGCACAAAAACACAGCGAAAGTTCATTATTACAATACTTTTTAGCATTCCTGCCTCTAAACCAATGAAGAAATTGAAATGCCAAAAAACAAAGCAAATGAGAAGTATTTTTTTATTGTTTTTATACAAGCCAAAAAACATTTTCTCACCAGAGAAACACAAAATTAAAGAGAAACAATTGAGAATCATTTCAAGGAACAAACCAGAATCTTGAGAGTTTAAGGAACCAACTACATACAAATAAAATGAGAAACTGTAATATAACTGTCACAGTTAAGTGTGTCAAGCCAAGCAATAAACAAGCCAGCCCTTAGTTTATATACCAATGTCAAACAGGTTGTTTTTAATTCCTGTTTGTTAGCTGTAACAAGAATACCCCAAAACTAACTTTCATTTTTAGTAAGAGTGAGGGCAAAGACTAGCCAGTGAACAATATGTTCTTGGTGCAGATTCAGAGAATTGCACAAGTTAACTTGAACATATTTTCTGTCATCCAAATGTTTTGTAAAACATTTTTTTTTCCACACAAGTCTTTATACAAATTTTTTTTTAATGTTTTTTAACCTTTTACACTTAAACTCCAATTACATACATAATATGCCATCAAAAAACAAATTGGACAGTTATTCAAGCAATATTGATGAATTTCACTCCTCTCTTGCTGCTCAGTAGTGACCTATGAAGAAATGACAGGATAATAGATTTAGTGTTTGACTACATTTCTGAGTATGAGCATATTTTGTGATTTTTATTTTTTGTGGAGGATCCAAATTGTTCCAGAGACAAAGTACATGTGACATTTACAAGAATCTCATATTAACTGTTTATAAATCACTGTTCTAGTCCTTTAATACTTAATGGTCTAATGATTGAAATATTGTTTAAACATACGTGGTGAGTAGGACCGTGAACGGGATCGTGAGCGGTATCCCCTGTTATAATAAGGAGAAGGAGATCTGCGCCTGTAGGGCAAAAACAACAACACTGAATCACTTGACACCCAGTAAAGTTCCCCTTTTAATCTACATTGGTTTGAGTACCTAAATACAAAATACAAAAGTTCATCAATAGTCTCAAGCCTAGAAGTGGTCAAGGGGGGACCAACCAAACAACCTAGAAAAGGAACTTACCTATACGATCTGTATTCTCTGTCATCATAGCGATCATAATCACGATCATAACCTCTATCATAGCCCCTGTCGTAGCCCCTGTCATAGCTCCTGTCGTAGTCTCTGGACGTGCGCCGCGATGAACCACTGCCGCCGCCGCCGCCGCCGCCGCCGCCACCACCACCACCACCACCACCACCACCACCTCCGCTGTAAAAAAAAACAAAGACACAGAACAGAATAGAAGAGTTAAATGACACCTAGAAGGCCTCACACAGACTTATGAAAACTTTCCCTGCTGTAAACACAAAACTGTCTGCTTTAGAAACACTCACTATGTGGGACGTCCCATGTAGATCCCAGGAGTGGGAGTGTGAGCTCGTTTGGTAATTGAGAAGTCTACTCGGATCCTACGCCCATCGAGCTCCATTCCGTTAGCGCGCTCCTTAGCCTACAAACCACAACAACACAGTCAGATGTAGACTTTTAGATAATAAGATAATCATTTAGTTAATGATTAGGCTTTGACGGAATCCATTACATCAATAGTACAATTTTCAAAACATAACTCATTGTCAAAAATCAATGAAAAACATCTATTACATTACCAAAAGAGAAACGTTACATTGGCCCATTTAGTGTAAAACTCAATCTATTTGGGTACTTGTCAGGAAATTGATTTGCTATGTCATTGGTGTTACAGAGTCAAAATTATATTATTTTAAAATTGCATACAGCTGTCTCCTCTTCCTTACCTCTTTCGAGTCTTCAGAGTTTTCAAAGTAAACAAAGGCAAAGCCTCTAGAGCGACGCGACTGCTGGTCATACACAATGTTGACATCAGTCAAAGGGCCATATTTGGAGAACACGTCCCTGAGATCCCTCTCAGTGGTGTACAGGCTCAGTCCAAACACACCTAGACAGTTGTTGGGGTCTGGGTTGGCCTGTAAGAATAAAAAGAGGAGAAAAAACATGTAGGCAAACGACACACAGCATTTTAGTAATAAATACTGCTTTTTTCTGAATCAAATGATGAAGGCCTATAGGAACCTCAAGCCAAACATGAAGGAGACGCAATTAATATTCACCCTGTTGCCAATATGTCTGCGGCGATTTGACATGGGAGAACAGCTATGGCTCCTTCGCCGGTGCCAGCTACGAGATCGGCTCCTGGAACGGCGTCGGTGAGAGCGGGAACGAGAGCGGGAGTGGTGTCTTCGTGAACTTCGATGGGAACGGGACCTGGGGATTGACATTAACTTAATTCTTGTACGTATGAAATGTAGTTTAGTTCACATCAGTACCTATCCCTATTTTCTAATAACATTGTCATATGCATACCAAAAACACACAACCTTCTTACCTGGATTTTGACCTTGATCGAGAATGAGATGTAGATCTTGAATGATGGGAGCCATTTTTGGAGTGTGCTGGTGAGTGGCTGAGGGATTTCGCTGAGCCTTGAGGGGATGCACTCCTTGAGCCAGGCTGAGAGTCCTGGACAGATCAAACATTGAGGTGAGAAACACTTTAAAGCCAAGTGTGTGCTAGACAGGACTTCAGGGCCAGGAAGTGACTGTGCTTGCCATTTACAGGTCCCACTAAGAAAGAGTTAATACAATTTTGGAGTTTAACAGATTGGGAACTTATTTCTAGTGGAATTTAAGTATACAAGATCACACATTCCAACAATATTTGAAGAACAGATTAAATTAGCTAAAATTCAGATTGCCAAAAAGGGTATGGAGGGATTGACCAGTTAAGTTTTCGATAGAGGGGGGGAAATCATACATGCTTAACAGAAAGAAACAGGATGAAACAAGAGTAAACATAGCAGGTTGTTAAAAAATTACTCATACCCTGGTAAACTTCTGATCTTAACTTCTTTAACTTCATTACTTCAAAACAACCCTTCATTTCTTCTTTCTTCTGTTTGACATTATGACTTCTTTTTTCCTCCTCTTCCCCCATTTACCATCTGCCATTACAACACTAGTAGTGGAGACAGATCTTGATCGCTTCTTTTCAGCAGCCATTACATTAGCATGCATCAACACCATCAGCTTCAAATATTAACAACTTCACATCTGAAACGTCTTCCGCCTTTTTCTTTCTTCCAAACTCAACCTTAACAAAGAACAAACAAGGGTGGTAAGGAATGTTGCTTTCAGTAGGAACCAAAAGGTACAAAAAAAACAGCAAAACCAGTATAACAACAAATTAGCTGAATACAAGTTTGTATGTTAGCTGTTAGCATGACATTGTTGATCCAAAACTATTATCCTACATGACGATACAAAGCTGAAAAAAATGTTAGTTTTATGGCATATATGAACCACTAGCCCACATTTAAACAGTTTCATAAGTACATGCTAAGTCACTCATAAGCGCTAACGATAAAACGAAAGGGACATCGCCAGGCGGCGGCGGTCGCCACGTTTCTTAACTGTGGTGCTTTGTAATGTTAACGTTGGGCCCGCGTGCTGAGAGCTAACTTTACGGGTATCGTTTTGACTTACATATTGAACTAGGATGTATTAAATAACCTTAACTTTACCTATCCAGTCACTTATGTAATCACTTCGGTTAGTGTTTATACAACAGACTTGATTCCAGGTCATTTGAATAAAAGTAATGTTATTGCCATCATCTAAGCTAGCAAGCTAACCTAAGCTAGCTTATAGTGTTTCCGACCGTTTTTTTTAAATCAAACAATAAAAACTCACCTGCTCCCTGAAATCTTTCTCGTTGTCGCTCATATTGTTGCAATAATAGGGAATATAAATAAAAATGTGTGGTATACTGTATGTAACGGTTAATTTAACTTTAACGCACACCGACTTGAACGCAACGTAGGCTGTTTGGGTCTTAACCTCCACGGCTAACTCGTCCTGCTCCTTTTAAAGGTCGTAATCCGTTTCCGGTGTGATTTTCAAATAAAAACCAATTTTTATAAAAAATGTTCAAATGTCGCCAAAAGACAGACAAAAGGGTAGGTATTTAAATTCCAGTCAGTTCTAACTAAGATATACATTGTGATTATTAATGTGGATATTCAACTGCATTTATAATGTGGATCTTCAATTAAATTTCTTGTATTTACGCTGTGACACACCTACAGTACTTCCTTCAACAATGTATACACACTAAGGCAATCCTACTATCCAATACAAAATAACCCTAAAAAATTTGAGTATAAATTAACACTAGGTCTCAGTTTAGCAGCAGCAGTAATAGAAACAATGAATTTCAAAAAGTGTAGTGTGTTCTGAGTAACTGATGCACATGTAAAATTACTATAACCACTAAATACAAAAAAGCATTATAAACTTTTCACTTTCTAAAAAGTAAGAGATTTGTAATTAAGCCCTTTATGATGTAATTCTAAGGGGAAATGTGACAATTTATAGCAATACTGATTTTAATTCCAGCTCCAGACAAACCCTTTTGTCATTTACAATCATATATAAAACTCAAATTTTAAAAAAAGAAATATCACTTCTTTATTATAGGGAGAAAAACAAAATCACATTTTTAAAGCATGAACTTAAACATGCATGTGTGTACAGTAGTTTTCTATGCAGTATACTATACTGTAAGTCATTATGACAGCCCTAAGTAGCCTCTTGCAGTATGCTAATGGTTAAGATTCACATACCTAACAGCACTTTATGTAACATAAAGGGAAACAACTATTGATGCTCCATTCACCGTGGAAAAAACAAACTATACATACACACCCACTCCAAAAACACTTCCTTGTTTAGTCAAGTTATAAATAATAGCAAAAACAAACAAAACCATACTAAAAGTGCTCAACCATGTGTTTTTGTTCTGATAAAGGGGCTGGAAAAAGAGGTATATTAGCATTTCATATACTCTATTAAGAGTGCCATAAACAAAATGCATTGCAATTAGTCCTTGTCTGCTCTGCTGAGCTTAACTGGGAGAGTAACAGCCAAATTACACTAAAATATCACTAACCTTCAACAATTAATTTAATGAAGTAATTACTTGAGTTGTATGTGGCCAGGCAATCTCCCAAATAATACAAAAGCATGCTTTAAGTTGAGCTTAGTGTCAGAGGGCTAAAGGCACTTCAGGCAGAACTTCAAAAAATAAAACTTACACTTTAAAGTCAGTTAAAAAAACCATTCAGTCAGTAGTGCCAAGGCTTGTGTAAGACATAACTTCTTTCATCCAAATAATGTCTCCAATTACAACTCAGAGATTACATTAATGTATTTATGTCCCAAACAGGGCAAGGGACATAATCAGCTCTTAAGACTAGAGTTTGATTTCCAGACCAGAACAGCTAGACTGGTTTAGATTTCAGTCAATACAGTTCACTTCTTTGGCCCATTTTTCTTTTTCTTCCTCATGTGGGTACACAGGTTTTGCTCCCATTGGGAAACTCCAATGTTGTTAGGTCATCCACTGAGGTTGTCGCAGTCTTCTAGAGCAGCTTCTGATTCAGGATTTCCCAAATCATTAACTTCCTGAAGAGAGGCATGTGGCACTGTGAAAACAGAGGATGATGACATTTTTAGAATTTGTTTAAAAAGTGTTGTAAAAAATGATTTCAAGCAGAAAATTTCACTTTACCTGTTTGAAGGTAAGAGGCCTTCCTTTTGCAATATAGTCAGCATATTTACAAGCAAAAACTCCACAATCACTGCCATTTTTCTGCTGGGGAATCTCCTATATAGAGGCACGAACAATTTACAAAATGTGAATCTCAGTGAATATGAAAAAATTCTGTTTACTTATACATCATTTATCTCATTTTGACTTACAGTGGACCTCAAACTTCCAACACTCCATTTGGCACTGTCAAGCTCTCTGCCTTTTTTTGCTTTGTGCTCCTCTTTAAGGTAGAGTCTACAAATGAGCATAATGATGCCATTAACTTTGTAAAAACACAGAACATATGTGGAAATGCATTTAAAAAAATGGCCAGATAACTGAAGCTTCAGAGCACAGTGACGACTTACAATAGAAGTCTGCAGATGTAATCTTGTGTCTGGCCCATTGAGTCATATGATTTCACTGTCTTTGACCTAAAATCAATCACCTGGAATAAGAATGATGAGAGTTAGAGAGAGGAAAACTTAAAATATTCAGTTTTGCCTTTTTTTTTTACAACACTGTACCACATTGGATATAGAACATAAATGAAAACAGAAAACAATTATTTGGAATAATGGTTATTAAAATCTTGAGCTTTCTTTTTTATTTATTTTTTACAAGGCTTAACTCTTTTGGAATCAGGGTTTTATTTAAATCTTAAAAGTGATTAATGGATTATCAAAATTACTGTTATACTGAATGTCAAAAAAAACACCAACAAAAATGGCAACAAACAAATCTATAGTCTTTAAGGGTCTGACTCACAGCCATTGCCCAGTGGACGCCCAGGTGCAAAGGGACCAGAATGAGGTCGTAGAGGAAAAGGTCGACAGACCTGGTCCAGCGCTTCACTGCAGTGTGTCCTCCTGTCTGCCCACCTCCACCCTCCAGCTTGGGGAAGAAGAAGGTGCTGAAAGAGTAGACTTTTAATGCTGCTGCATCACCAGAGCACCGCTCCATGACCAGGGAAAGGTAGAAGTTTATCACCTTTGTTGGAAGAAACAGAAGAGGTACAATATACATTGTTAATATATAACAAATGTTGGTCATACATTAGTATATCAGTTTACATAAAAATTAATGACTTAATTGAATTGTCAATACTGATTTTTTTTTTTAATCATTCTTTCTCTGAGTACACACCTCATCGTTGAGCCAGCTGCCTTCCTGCAGCGTGGCCAGGTCTCTCTGCGTGATGCGTAGTTTGAAAGCTGCACTCAAAACACGGTTGGGATCACTTTGAGCCAGAGCACGACTCACCTCTGCTGCCATTTCCTACACAAAAAGACAATAAATAGATGAAATAAAACAAACTGTACCAACACTCTCTTCAACACAGTGACCACACCTCATTCCTGAGCATCTCACCTTGGTCAGTTGAGGTATGGCCTCATCGCTGTGTCTTGTGGGTGCTGTGTGTGTGGAATGTGTGTCAGGGAAACTGACAGCAGGCGCCTCTCTGTCCACTAAGTTTAGGCGAGTAGCTACTTCTGTAGAAAGGTCCAACTCTGCTGCCTGTTTCTGTAACACAGGTTGACATTACAGAAATAATATATTGCTACCTCCACCCATAATTATAACTTAATGAGTGCTTTGACGTGAAACTGAAAGAAAAAACAGCTACCTTTGCACATCTCCCAGACTGTGTGTCCTCAAAGGGTCCACCAAATGACTTATTAAAGGTTAAGCTGCTCCACCTGGAGAAAAGCCATACAGATGTCAGTAAAATAATATTCAGAATACACCAATATGCATGACACATATACACAGATTTTCTATACTAACCTGTCCTTGGTTGC
>JAPZDY010000007.1:8428628-8481077 GCA_029783645.1 Ctenochaetus hawaiiensis
CACCAGAGATGTGCTCGGATGTCAAGTTTGGATTTTATGACATTTTTCTTACATTTCAGTTTCGATAAGTGACTCAGTGACAATAATAAGGAAAAATCTTCCTTGTCTTGGAACTGATTTAATGTTTGGAATAAAGAAGTAATATCAGGTTATGATTTTATTTTCTTAATAAAAAATGACAGAAGCCCATTTCAGAAAAAGGGAAGAAGACTGTCTGGCAGTGCATTATGGAAATTAAAAGCATTTTTTATTTATTACCCCTTTCATGCTTTTTGTCTTTTCTTAGTGGAACTTTAGTGACATTATAACCATAAATGTCACTGAAAGGGAAATATGACAAGGTTCAACTCTTCTTTATGCCAGCAGAATAAGAAGCCAAGGGTGATCCATTAATGCAGAAATGGAGAGAAACTAAAAATGTGTAAATCTGGACTGGAAAAGTAAAAGTGAAATGCTGCCAGTGTGAAACACAGTGTTCCCAATGTCACTGCTGTTTATTATTTAGTTCATTTCTGTTCTCAATGATTGTCCTCTACCTGATGTGAACACCTGAAGGAGTTATCTTTTATAATCTGTTCTAAAGTGATCTGTTCTTATTATTTTATTGTATCTGTAATGGGTTATGGTAATTTATATTTAAGCTTATCCTGTATTAGAATTTAATAAATAAACAGGTCAAATATACAACTAATATTGATATTGTTTGCTTTGCTGCTATTGTCACTTGAACATTTATTGTCAAAAATAATAAAACAGAAAACACACCATAAATTTGAATAATTAGAGTTGAAACAAAATAAATCAGGTCAGTTTTGTTTGTATGCACACCTTTAAAATATTTATCAACTTTATGGTAGCAACATAGATAATACAAAAAACATCATATGGTTCACTTTTATGCAATAAGACACTCAGCTTAGCTATGTGGACTTCCAGTATAAAACCAGTGCAAATGTGGACACGTACAATGAACATCAGCCATATTTACATCCAGTGGCACAAAAAGGTATAAAATATCAGTAGAAAAAGGACAAACAGGCCTATTTAAAATAATGAAAAAAATCTTGTTCGCACATCATCAAGTGACCTTCAAAATACTGATGTACAGAGAATAGAAAAATTACAATAGAAAACATTGAAAAATAATTTACTTGCTTAAAAAAAAATCACATCAAATAATTAAACGTGTGATTTATTGAAATTTCTACACATTTCTACAAGAGTGGTAAGGCTTGGACAGTCGTCTAACAGTGCAGACAGGAGACATTCATTCAGCGGTTGAACAATTTTGAGTCTGGCTGGAGAAAAGATGAACCTGATAAGACAAAACAAACAAAAAATATCAGATAAGGTAGAGAACATCCTTTTTTGGCAAGGCTTATTAGCTTAAAATCCACACTAAAACTATTATAGAAGTTAAAAAACACTGCTGAAGGTCTGACTTGTATTTCTTTGAGAAAACACACAACTTGAACAAAGCTGGAATCCATCTGGCTTTTTTTTAAGTATCTAGGTTTACTGGATTAACAATTCTTTCAAGAATAGATATTAAAGACAAGCAT
Source organism: Ctenochaetus hawaiiensis (assembly GCA_029783645.1). Lineage (NCBI taxonomy): Eukaryota > Metazoa > Chordata > Actinopteri > Acanthuriformes > Acanthuridae > Ctenochaetus > Ctenochaetus hawaiiensis. Next base: position 8,430,191 of record JAPZDY010000007.1, read on the forward strand.
TTTGAACATTAGTGGGTGAATATCTGCTGCCACTGCTCTGCTGCCAAAAGCCTTAAAAGTTCAGGTAAACTAGCACCTCAGTTAATATTGCAAAGGCATGACAAATGGTCCATTATCAGCAGGGCTGTTGAAATCTGGTCACTCAGGCAAAATATCCTGCAGGCTTTAAAATATGTGGCATAAGGCCAAATTGCACATTTATACATGAGTGTCTGCATGTGTCAATTCTAATGTGAATTCAGTTACATTTACATTACTAGCAACCATTTTTTCAGAGCATTCCATAGATTTTTTTTTCTCAAGCTCATGTCTTTATGTATGAGATAAGCTTTATAAGTAATCCACTGAAGTTAATCCGCTCAAGGCAGAACTATTTGCTGAGTTCAGAAAACTCAAGAAGTAAAGTGTGATGTGGCATTCACAGAAAGGACGACACCTGCAACACACTTTTTTTTTCAAGAGCCATGTAGGAATTGCGCTTTAATATTTTTGAAATGGCGACAGTTTTGGCAAAAGCATATTATACGGGAATTGTCAGTCACTACACGCAAAAAGAACCTTCAAACTTGATCCCTCCTTCTCTATCTGAAGAGTATGACAAATCCATTTAAAAAGTTTTTAAAAACTATGAAATGTCTTTGAGGTCAGTGGTAAAGTTATGCATGTGTAATCTGCAAAAAGAGCCTAAATGTGAATGACAAATAAAAGTATGACAACCAGAAACCTGCAGGGCTTCTAGGTTTCTGTGCACTTAGTAACAAGTCAGCACCCATCCTGAGTGGTGCATCGTGCTGCTTTGTTATTTGGTGGAGTGAGTTTGTAACACTCACACTCACCTGGGCCATTCAGGTAAAGGGGCGACAAGCAGCTCAGGTACAGCCTCGTCCTATTCTCCTGCAGCCAGCGCTGCCGATAACAAAACATATCAGGGGAACAGGCTGACTGTATCCTCCTTTCCTCTTTAGGGGGCGGAGCTAAGTGAGTCTTGCTCACTAGGTTGGGAGATGATAGAGCACACAGTTTTTCTGGGATTTAACAACATGCTGTTTTGCAGGAAGTTGCAAGGCTGCTTGACACAAAAATCAGATTAATTCCTAGAATGGCTTGTCTTTTACTGATCTCCAACCAGCAGCATCACAGCATTCAGTGCACATTTTTTGGATTAATAGGAAAAACACTTCCTGTAACAGCCGCAACAAAATCAGAGATGTGCATCTAATGCTCGGATCAGACTACACAATATTTTGCCTTTTGTCTTAGTGAAATTAGTAAAAAATGAGAGTCTCAATTTTTGCCATAACTTGGCCCAGAGACATAGCAGACGACACAGAGGTTGCTGCTTGTTTGCAGCCAACACTCTTTTTTGTTTAAAACATTAAAAAGGTGGATACTGTGTGGTCTGATTTTGGTGTAAGAGCTGTAAAACACACACCCAGTGCACTCTAACATCTCCCAGTGCTACCAATCAAATTAAGTGCTCAAGAAACTCAAGATGTTGAGCTTGATTATTTGGCAGCATGAGATGCCTGGAAAATTTGTGGGAACCTTCACCGGTGTAATTTTTAACATAACTGCACACCTCAAAGAGCACTGCCTTGTACTTGTGCACTGAGCCCCATCTTTCATCCATCACTCACCTATGATTAATGCTGCTCACCTTGCCTGGCTCCTACCAATCGCTGCTGGACTTTCTCCAGATGATGGATGTATTCAGTCAGCGATCGCTCCGGATCCTGAGACGTTTCTCCTGAATGCCCGAAGGCCAGACTGGTGCTGGAGTTCGACCTGAGGAGAGAAGAAAGCGGATTGATTTCCATTAAAATATTGAATAGCATTAAATCTAAATTTGATTGAGCTTTGCTGAAGAGGAACACAAACCTGTTGTGCAACCTGAAGGGAGATTTGGCGGGTGGGATGAAGGCTGACGCCGTTTCTCTGTAGACGACACTGCTGTCTCTGTTTGGTGGCGTGTCAGAATTTAATCTCGGTTGTTGCTGTTGCCTTAAAACTTCGACTTTAGGTCCTGTTAGAGACATCAAGAATATCATCAAAACATGTTAACACTCACACAGTCAAGTGACACCTGTCATTATAAAATGTGTTACCTGAGGCATGTCCATTGACAGTCCCAGACACAGATATTCTTCTGATCGCTCTGTGCCACTTCCTGGTTAGAAACCTCATTCTGAGAAAAAAAACATTGTATGATCAGATTTATTCATCCACGTATCCAAAAGGGTTGAGTTTATTCTCAAGTCTCTACATCCTGGTGTTTTACCCACCTTGAAACAGCAATGACAACTCGAACAGCAGCCCTAAATCGCCCGAGTGGTCTGCCTTGAGCAGAGAGAGGGGGAGAAGGCCGCGCCCCCATTTTGGCAATGAGACACAGCGTGGCCTGCTCACACTCCTGGAAACCTCCCAACAACAGCAGCAGGTAACGTTTCTGGTACACCAGAGCTTTCCTGAAGCTCTCAGCACGCAGGTAACGTTCGTACAGACGCTGCACCTGCAAACAGTCAGCATGTCTGGTAAAGGACAAATGCCAGCACTGCAATTCGAGGCGATTTTTCAAAATTAACAAACTTTTTTTTTTTTCACACACGAAACAACATTACAGAAAAATCTCTGGTGTAATTAACAAGTATTGTATCTGATTATAATTTACTTTTACAGCCCTGCTTTTATGCCAGATTTGAAATGTTTACTGGGATGATAAAACAGATTAAAATTAGTAATGCTATTATTTATATTTTGCTTTTCCTGTTTAAATGCTGCTGTGAAAAAGGTCCACAGAGCTGTTCTCTAATCCACATGCAGTACTTTCAACAATATAAAAAAAAAAGATAGTCCGCTGTTAAGGATGAAAAAAAAAAACACATTAGGCTATTGGTGCCAAAATTCCCGATTAATAGTACGAAAAATTGTGCAGTAATCAAACTTGTAAAATATGTTCATGGACAGCTCATATCCACTGCAATGCCCATGTTTATATGTTTACCACATGTGTCTAAGTGCATGTGTGTGTGTGTGTGTTTCCTGCGGACCTTGCTGTTGCTCGTCAGGTCGGTGACGGGTCTGTTTTCGGTTTCCGTGGTGACCTTGGCGAGCTCATTCTCTGTGCACCTCAGCTCACGCTCCAGGCAGGTGAGTCTGTGTCGGAGCGTGGCTCTCTCCTGACTCAGTGACGTCACACGCTCCGTCAGCTCCGAGTTCTCCTTCATCAGCCTTTCCAGCAGGATGGGTGATGACGGCGTGGACGGACTCTGTGGCGAGAAAAGTAGTTTAAAAAACAGTCCAGTGAGTTTATATTCCTTCATCACTTTTACCAGCTTTACATGCAAAAAACTGTAATAATTTAAAGGGAAATGCTTCTTGTCATGAAGCCAAACATCAGCACAGAACTTCCTTTGGTAAGATAAAACTATCATTGCTTATATCTTTGCTGATCACAGTGTAAAAACCACTTGTGTACCTGCTGCTTTTGGTGTGAGCTGCCTGCCTGGAAGTTGCTTTGGAGATGCTGTGAAGCTGCAGCTCTGTGTTGCTGTCCTGACAGCCTCTGAGCAGCCATCTCCTTCTCCTCTCTTTCCAGCTCCGCCAGAGTTCGCTGCAGCTCCTGCATGCGCTGCTGGTCCTGCTGCCTCAGCAACTCCAACTCACACTGAAGGAAGAAATGATCATAAGGCTGTGAGTTTGTGTGTCTGAAACCGTCTCACATAAATAAAACCAATCAGAGCATTAAAATTGTGGAAGTAGTGAGAATATTTATGAAATATAAAAATCAGGGTGATGATATTTTACCAGTTTGTTATTGGTCTTCTCTTGTCGTCGCTCCCTCTCCATCTGCTCCTGCCTCCCTCTCCTCCTCTCCCTCTCCCACTGCTCCTCCCTCTCCCTCTCTTTGTCCTTCAGCTGTCGCAATCTCTCTTTCAGCTCAGCCACTTCCTCCCTTTGCTGTCTGGACCGCTCCCGCTCCTCTTCGAAAGCACGGCTTGCTTCCTGTTTCTGCTCCTTCAGGGTCTCCATGGCTACACGATGTCGGGTGGCGACCTCCTGCTCCCTCTGTAGTTCCTCCCTCCTCGTCCTGTCCTCCTCTTCCCATTTCCTTTTGCTTTGCAGGAGCTCAGCCCTCAGTTTGTCCATCAGAGATGCCAAATCCTGCCCCTGCCTCCGCTCCTGCTCTAGCTGGGAATGCATGTCGGAGATGAACTTTCTGTCTCTGGCGGCGTCTGCCTCGTGTCTGCGGTTCAGTTCGTCCACCTGCCTGGAGTAACGGTCCCTCTCTTCGTCCAGCTTCCTGTGAGCGTCTGCCAGCTTGGAGTGAATGTCTGCTGAGCGAGACTCTGCCTCGGTGAGGAGGCGCTCCAGACGAGTGTTTTCTTGCAAACTGAGCTCTTGTTGGTGAGCGGAAAGTTGACGTTCATCCTCCAGTTGCTTCTGGTTGTCGTTCAGGCGTTTCTCCAGAAGAACGCTGCGAGACTGCTCGATCTGAAGCTCCCGTCTGAGGTTGCTGAAGGCCACCTTCTCCTGCTCCACCTGACCCTTCAGAGTCATGACCTCTGACCTCTGCTGCTCAGAAGTCACCTGTGCAGCCTGAAGAGAAGAGGAGGGTCATTTTTCAGAGTTTAAAAAAGGTACAGCTCAAGTACAAACACAAAGATGCACAGAACTCCTCTCTACATTGTTTGATCTTGAAAACAAGCGTAAACACCATAAAGGCATCTTCAATACTTTCTGTATTTACACTGTTAGATGTTCTTTGCCTTTTACCCAGAACCAGGCTGAGCTACCATGAATAAAACTTAACACTTCATCTTTAAATTCTTCATCACAAGTCTTGCAGCCATTCTATTATTAGCAGGTTTTTTATTTGAAGAAAACATTGTTTAACATTAATCAGATGTATCAAGAGGAGGAAGAAAGTGACATGTATTACAGGGCTACTGTAGTGATGAAGAATGTTGACTATACTGTTGATCATTTCACCATTTGATCTTTTGAATTCTGGCTTTTACATGAGAAGTTGTAGTGTGTGTTTTACGGCACATGTGTGGTATTTTTATGGTACATGTGTGGTATGTTTTAGTTCAGATCTCACCCCTCTCCTCTCCTCCTCCTCTCTGTCCTTGCGAAGAGTCAGAGCTCTCTCTTGCTCCAGTTGTTGTTGAAGCTCCTGCACTCTGATCTGCTCCCTCCTGAGAGCCTCCTCACCCTCTTCAACAGCCAGCCTGAGGAAAAGCACAGTGCTTATGTAACTTTGTGCTAATTTTTTGTTATAATACAGGAAAGAATGTTTGCTTATGTGGGAAAAAACAAGACAGAAAAAATGGAGTTACGAAGATTAAACAATGTGAGAACAATACATGATTATTTGGAGATTAAGTTTGTATAAATTAAAAAACATAAATTCAACTCAATCAAATCCTGATTAAAAATATGCTCTCTATCCCTGAAAAACACTTAAATACAATCAATATGTAATTTTAGCATAAAAATAATAATAACAATAGTAACAAACTGCTGTATACAATCTCTTTTTTGTATATTTCAACTCATGGATATGGTGTTTTTGATTGCTGTTATTCGGTGTGTTGTGCACCTGAGTGACTGCATTTTGTTCCTTTGCTCTTGCTGAGTGTCGTGAGCACATTTCAGCTGTTTGTGACTCTCCTCCAGCTCGACCCTCAGCTGGGATTCCACCTGTGCACCAAGCTGCTCTCTGTGCCAGGAATCATCCCCTCTGTAGTCAGTCTGAGAGGAAAATTCAAAAAAAGAGGGAAATTCAGATATTCAGTCGATTCTCTTTCTTTTTTAAGCCTGAATAAAGCGAAGTGAGTGGTAATATTACAGCATCATGGCACTAATTTAGAGCTAAATCTCCTTCCTCTGGATGGTTTTAAAGTCCTCACAGGAACCTACCTGTGTGTGTCTCTGGGCCATTCGACAGAGAAGCTCTCGGAGGGCAACCACAGTCTCCTGCAGCGCTCTCTTCTCCTGCTGCCAGCTCATAGGGGGGTTGGAGGACGATTTGTCACGGTGGTCCAACATGGTGGAGCTTTCTTCAGCATGATGTTGTGTCTGACTCAGTGAGAACGTTTTTAAGTCCGAGACGTGAGGCTGGGTTGAGGAAGTGGCCCGACGTTGGGACAAAGTGAGGATTCGGCAGCTTTCTTGATACACTTTCTTCAGCAAACCCTGTGAGAAGACGAAGGAGAAAGAAACTGAGTAAAATTCAGTCTTTCTGTCAATCAGAATTGCTGCCAGGTTAAATGAAGCCTACCTGAAGCTCAGGTGACAGCAGGTCATCACTGTAGCTCATACTGCCGGCAGCACTGTCTGTGTTAACCGTGGGGTTGATTCCTCGACAGCGGAGATACTCGACAAACTGAGCGTCCAACCTTTCAGTCTGTTCCAGCTCCACCCTCAGCCTCGCACCCAACTCTGAACTCACATCTGACGGACAAAGAATCAAAAGAGTTAACAAGAGAAGTCTTGTGATATTCTTAATTTTTTCATATTGTCAACAGTTCCATGAAAAGACCAAAACCCCCAAACAACCAAGTGTCTGTACAGCCACTACTTAAAGTGTCTTCTTTAATAAATTTCTTTATGCCATAAAGCTCCAATAGTTAAAAAACTATAAAAAACTATAACACGAAGCAACCAAACTGTTGCACTGGGTCACATAATATGAAAACTGACACTGTATTTTAGCGATTTTGCTGACTACAGCACATTTACATCTGTGCTTTTTACTCATGATCATTAATGTGCTCCGTCCCTTTAAGTAAATTAATAAAAAAATAAAGATTATTTTGCTTAATTTCACATATGACAACGTGCAACCTAAAATACAAAAACATGTCTACAACAATCATTATTTACTCCTGTTTGAGTTTGTCAAACATCGAAATGCAAAGTCAAAGTATTGAGTGATCCTCAGCCTTTGATATTGTATAATTTTTGCTAAATTTACAGCACAGCACAAAACACAACAGTCAGAGACTTTTCAGGACTTTTAAGACTTTTTGACTTTAATACAATGGCTTTAGCCAGCATTTCTAGTTACAATGAAAATCTTAACATACAAATACAGCCTCAACATGAGGCTCAGTGTGTAAATACTCACTGCTGCCGTAGCCATCACTGGCCCACTCTGGTGCTGACAAGGAGGAGTTGGAGCCAATAGGAGATGGAGGTGTTGTTAGATCGAGTCCTTCCAACTCATGCACCTAAGAAATGGTTACATAATATTTAATATTTTAACACATTTTTGACCAAATCTGATAAAAATAAAGAAAATAAAGGCAAAGTTTGTTAAAAAACTTCCCCTCACAAAAATAGCAGGTGATGAAGTGCTACATACTTTGTCAGTGTCCAGTGAATCGAGCATGGAGAAGTTGTCGGACGCAGACACGGAGCCCGGGGAGTGGCTGCTCTGCGTAGCTGGATCTGGTGTGATGGTCCTGGAGTGTGGAGGCTCCATCACAACCCTGGGTGAGGTCTTGACATGTGGAGCATCCAGGCCCGTGCTGTTTAAAGTGCTGATCTCAGACAGACGTGAGACAAGGACAGAAGCGTGGAGGCGCTCTGGGATTCTGTCTTCTGAGCATTCGAGTCTCCTTAAAACCTCCGGAGAGCTCAGAGACGCTTCATCACGAGAAACAACATCCTCAAAAGCTCTGTGACAAGTTTCTGACAGATGAAGAAAGCAAAAAAATGTCAGTCTGAGAACACATTTCTCTTTCTTTGGAGCTTTAGACCTCTAATGGCACTATGGAGCTTTTTTTCTATGAGTGGGTCCCTGAGGACGATGTGATTTTTTCTGGGATCTGATTCAAACAATCATGTTCTCTTACATCTCCAGAATATAATTTGCAGGCCTGAGCTTCTTTGCAACACCACAACATTTAAATTATGACACTGTATTGTGACGTATTTTACATTCTGATACATGCACACAGCCATACCATCATTTAGATATTACTTTGATTTACTTTGATTTTTTGACTCAACCCACAATAAAACATTTACTACAATAAAATTACAGCAGCTCATAAAAGGGCCACAGAAAGCACCATCTCAAATAAACCTAATTACTTCTCTTTTGCTGGTATGAATGTGTCATTTTGACTGAACTGGATGAGAAAACAAACAGTGTGTTTTATGCATCATCAGCACTCACCTTTCTGTGGGAATCCTTGTTGGTGATGATGTGCGCTCTGCTGGCGACACTGTTGTCTGAGTTGTTCTAGTTCTCTCTGCTGATAGGCCAGTTCCTCTTCCTGCACTGCCAGTTCCTCTTGTAAACTTTGAAGTTTTGTCGTCAGCTGCTGGTTGTCGGTCTCCAGGTCGACTATGGCACGTTCTTTGGTCTGACAGACGGAAATAAGTGACTGTACAACAACTACTGCTTCACAATATTTACCTGACATTCTGTACTTTCTGTCTAATAGTCTCACCTGTCCTTCCTGGTGTAGCTTCTCAGCTCTTTCTGTGCTTGTATTCAGACTTTGTTTCACCGCAGTCAGCTCTGCCCTCACAGCCTCATGATCTGCCCTCAGACTGGCAAGTTCAGCCTCCTTTTGTCTCAAGGCAGCGTCTGCTTTAGCCAAGGTGACCTCAGCATGGGTCTAAGAAGAAGAGAAACATTCTTATGGGCCTCTGGTATCAACATGGTGCTTATGTGACAAGTTTTCATTAGACTCTGCATCAATATAACCATTTTAAGCTTTGTTTCGTTAACAGTTTTTGAGTTGTGCAGGAAAAAACTGCAAAAACTACTGTGCACACGACACAAGAGCAGCAACACAAAACCGCTTTTACAGTGTTTACAACAATTTATCAAGTTCCACAGTCACATGATGTTTATATCTGACTCAGTCTGCGTCTCCTGCCAACTTTGATACAACAACGGCTTCGCTAAAAACAACATTGAACTCATCAAAACCAGACCGGACTGCAGAAACATGCAGCAGCTCAACATATGCATCACATTATCTCCATGCATTCCTTTCAACAACCACAACTTCTCCTCACCGCATCCTGCCAACATGAGACGCACAGAAAGAAAAATAAAGTGGATCCGAGCTTCAGAAAACAGCAACTAACTAAGGTTTTTCCTCTGCTTCCTCATTTTCATGTCACTTCCTCTGTGTTAGTGAGTTTCTGCCTTCTCAGGACCGACGCTGTGGTGACGTGTTACGGCACTTTAACTATAAGCAGATGTCCTCTTGTCTGCAGTTGCTAGCACAGCTGTAAGTTAGCAAAAAGCAGCAGCAGGGTATTTCCTGCCCCCGGCTTGCTGAAGAGAGTTTATCTAAATTATCTGAATTACACTGCTGACAAAAAACCCCCCAAGTGCCTTCAAACCTTCAGCACAGACAAGCCTTTTTCTGCTTCTTCTGAACAGATTACAGCCCAGTCAGCATTTTTTTGGCTTTAGAAATTCTTAGAAATGTATATGTAAAGATATAACTGCAGTTTTTAAAGAGTCTCTGACATTTAAGGCCTATTTTACTACTGTGTATATAAACTACTTATGCAAAATACATTAACATCATTAAAAAATAAGGTGATTATTTCATATCTTAAATGAGTTATTTTCTATTTATTCCCCTTTATTAAAATGCATCATTTAAAGAGACGTGACCAAAAGGTTGCAATCCAGAGTTCTTGAAATTTTGGTTATATTTTCATCATGAATTGTGCTTAGAAACATTAAAAAACACATGCAGTTCACTTTGATGCACACACTCACCAGCACCTCCTTTTGAGCCTCTTCTTCACTGGTTGCCCTCTCATTGAACTGAACTGTCAGATCCTGGATACGAGCTCTCATTGAAGTCACTTCCTGCCTGAGCCTTTCAATTTCCTCCTGAAGTTGCCGCTCCCTCCTCCTCAGCGCCTCCCGTTCGGCGAAAAGCTCCCCCTTCACAGTCTCCAAGGTTTTAACCTTCGTCCTTTCCTCAGCGACCAGTTCCTCCATGTCTGTCACCTCGGCTCGAACCTCCTGGACTTGCCTCTCCAGAGTGAGACTGGTCTCTCTGAGGACTTCAATTTCTGTTTTCATCTCCTCCTCTTTTGTTCTCAGAGTCTGGATCTCGTTCACATGCTCCTGATCTTTCTTTTGGAGTTCGGTTATCAGCGAACTAAGGTGGGTGCTCTTTTCGTGCAAAGCGCTCATCTCATCGGCTTGAATTTTGCAACTGTTCCTTTCCTCTTCAGCTAATTTCCTCCTCTTCTTCTCCTCTTCAATCTGGGCTTTGACCTCCGCCAGCTCAGCCTCTTTATTAGCGAGGAGAACTTGGAGTTCATCTGCCTTCTCCCTCTCAGCTTTCAGTCTCTTTCCAAACTCCTCCCCGTGTCCTCTGTACTCTTCCTCTTGAGTGAGCAGCAATCGCTCCAGTCCTTCTTTCTCCGCCATCGTGGTCTCCAGCTGACTCTGAAGGGCCTTGACGTGAGATCGGAGGGAACGAGATGAGGCTGAGTGAGTCAGACTGAGCTCTTGCTTCAGGCTGTTTGGCTCTCCTCTCCTCTCCTGCTCCTGGACGGCGTAGTGGTGAGGTTCAGGGCTTGGAGTCGGTGAGGGATTGATGCTGTCGCCGTCCTGAGAGTCGCTGACTTCATGCAGGTTTGGACCTAATGTGGCAAGCTCTGCCTGCAGTGTGCTGATGACCTCATGGAGGCGCTCTTCTTCTTCCTGTTTGTCCTCACGCACCCTCATGATTTCAGACTGAAGGTGTTCTACCTGTGAGCGAAGTTCCTCAAGCTCGGCCTCCAAAACCTTTTTGACATAAAGATCAAATCAGTAAATCAGTTAAATTTTTTTATCAAAGCCACATAAACTTTGGAAACAACTGCACTTATTCTGACCTTGTTGCTCCTGGTGTTTTCCAACTCCTGTTCCAGTTTTTGAATCTCATTGTTGAGATGGTCGATCTCCTGATTTTTCTCCTGGAGTAACGCTGAGGGGAGGGCTTCGGTCTCTGGGTCCTCCACCTCACTCTGCTCCTCTTTCTCCTCCTTGAGTACAGCGAGAGCAGACACACTCTCCTGCAAACAGAGTTTAACAAACCATGAATTAGAGAGTTAATTTTTAAAGTAAGAATGGTCATAACAAATAAAATAAATACTATATAAACATATTTAACTTTTCAGGAAGAAGGAAATTTTTTCTAGGGGTTTTCAAATAGATCAGTAAAATAGCATAAATACATCAAGACAGGTACTAGAGGTAAAAACAATAAAAATATATATTCTACTGTATGGTGTGTTTATGATGTAAAAATGAAAAAATACTTTACAACAGACCAATTTGTTCATCAACATTAGGTTTTCTTTGTCTTCTGCTATTTTTTATGGATGTTTTTCAAAACAGCTAAATAAAACAGAAAACATTTGGTACCTTAACAAAGCATCACTTACCTTGAGGGCAGCAATCTGCTCTTCAAGCTCGCTAACATGAGCTGCATTCTGATTGGTCAGAACTTCCAGCTGCAGTGTGAGGTGTTTCAGTTCAACCTCTTTGATGCTCAAGTCCCTCTGCACATTGTCCAGCTGGCCATGCAGGACTTCAACCTAAAGACATGACATTACTTACTAAATCAAGAAAGTTCCTATTTTACACCATTTCTCTCTGTGGTGGGTTAAAAATATGAGCTGTATTAGATTTCAATCACCTGTGTTAGCTTTAAAAAAAACAGGTCGGGTTGAAAAAACCATTAACATTTCTCTGAATTGGTTTCAGAGCAGCCAAATGCCTCAAACAACCATTACCCATCAGCACAAATTATCTTATCCATCGTACACTAACTCTCTCTAAAGTCCAACAGACCTCTTGCTCTTTGCTGTGCAGGCTCTGCTGAGCAGCATCCAGAGCATCCCTGAGCTCCTGGGTGGGGTCACGCGTGTTGTCAAGGTAACAGTGTCTCGTCTCATCCAGTTTGGACTGCAGGGCGGAGATCTGGAGCCTGTTGGACAGCTGCTGTTGCTCCAGGGCCTGTTTATCCTGCAAAATTAGCACATTTATAAGGAAAAAAAAACTCAGGATCACACGGTGTTATGAGTTATTTTAAGTTTTCACAGAGGACAGTTTAAAATCTGCATCTTCTTACTTGCGTGAGCTCCTGTTCTCTGAGCTTTGCTCGGTGGAGCTCTTGTTCCAGCTGACCGACAGATCGACTGCTCTCGGCGCTGTTTAGCAGTGCTTGTTCTAGCTCTCTGATTCGTCCAGCTAGCTTGTCGATCTCCTCGTTGCGTTCTGCAAGGTCGCGCTGTGCCTGCTGATTGGCTGTGAGCAGAGTGGCGTGGTCCTCTGTCTTGTCTTTGATGATAGCTTGTAGATTCTCCACCTGTCGAGACACAGAAGGGGCAACATTTTGTGATAAAAAGGTTTGAAAGTTTTAATCAAGCAGGAAGGGATCTAGGAATAGAAAACTACATGATAGATAAAAAAGCCATTCCGGGTCTGCAGCCACTGGTACCAAACACTGAAGCTAAGCCATTCCAGAGAGCAGTGACGTGTGTGACAGATAAATGAAGTGCGAAAAAGAAGCAAATGAATATTAGCAAACGGACGATGAAATATGGGAATGAACAAAGAACTTATGACAAGTACACATGAGGACTAAATCTATGGATGATGGCACAGGAATAATGATGCATAATACACACCATGCAGAGGAGTCAGAGGAGCTAAGAGAAGTTTGCTACAGTCAGATTTCATACCTGCAGAGCCAAGTCCTCAAACTACAGCAATCCAATCGGCACAGGGATAAACACATGGCATAAGTCAGGCTCGTTTGCAAATAAACAACGCATTCATCAATTTAACCTGAGTTTATTACTACATACACATCAGTTAATTGGTTCATGATCCCGTTAGCAATTCATTAGACACCCAAACACATTAAAAACACACACACAGCAAATGCAGTGCACTTGTTCTATCTTTATATAGAAATGAGAACATCTTGTGTGTTAAAATGTACCATTAAAACATATTATCTTATTAGATGTTACTGTATATACTTGCTATCAAATGAACAGGTCTCACCCTGTGTCCTTTGCTGTCCACACTGACTGGCTGTCTGAGTTGAGCCTCCAGCCTTCGGATCTCCTGCTGGAACTCGTCTCTCTCGTGTTCACGCTCCACAGCCTGCTCCTGTGTGCATCCAAACAAGTTATGTCAAAAACTTTATGTCAAAAACTGTGTCCGCTACATGAAGCAACATGAGAAAATGTCTGTGACACTCGAATACCACTTGAATATAAAGTGAGAGTAAAAGATCATATTTGCAAATTTGTTTTTTTAGACAACTACAAATAAAACGGAAAATAAAAAAGCAGATTTATGAAGAATTACACTTAACATCAAATAAGGGATTATTTTTAAACCTTCAGCCATTTCTTTGAAAACTATATAAAAGCTCACCTCAATAAATTGCCGGTTGTGTTTCAGCTGTTTCTCCAGGGCTTGGACCTGCTGGTTGAGGTCTTCGGTGTGGGTCTTGTGGTGCTGCTCCGTCTCCAGGCCCTTTGTTTCCTGCTCATCCAGCTCTCTTTCCAGGGCTCTGAGGCGCTGGGACAGGGAGCTGTGGTCCTTCTCTGCCTGCCGCTGCAAGTCCAGCTTATCCTGGGACAAACGCTCCGTCTCCGCCAGTAAAGCTTAAAAGAAAAAAAGGAAAAAAAAGAGAGAGAAAGGTTAGGGCATTTTTCTGGATGTAATCCATCCATATAGAGGAATTACAGAAAAGCAGGAAATATGTTAGAAGTTTAAGATGCATAGCTTTTACATGTACGGTGCCTTTCCTCCTGAAAAAAGGCACTGGATGCTCTTTGACAGTTCTGACCTGGAGCACTGTTTCAGAGGCAGAGATGAACACAGCACTCAAAGAGGCTTTGCTACAAGTTACTGCCAATGGTAATGTTTCAAACGGCAATCTCACACAGCACTGCAAATATACTGCATCTTCATCCCCTGAACCCCTCACCACAAACTCATACTCCACTCTGACCCACAAACCTGTGTCTGGATCGAATTTGAGCCAATTGCCTACGGAGAGAAGACACATCTGAGCACAGATGTTGCATAAGGATGATGTCAAGCTCACTAAAGAGGTCATGTAGCGTTTTTATGCAGGTGGAGATTTTTGATTTCATGAATTTGCTCTGACTCCAGTCACCTTTCTCCCTCTCCCCCAGGCCGGCAGACAGATGCTCCTTCTGGCGCAGGAGAAGTGTGTGCTCCTCACTGAGCTCTTGGTGCTTCTGTCTGAGGCCGTCCAGCTCTGCGGTGAGGCCCTGCATCTGGTGCAGCTTCACCTTCAGGTCCTCCAGCTCCTCCGCTAGTCTCTCCTCTTGTGCCTCCTTCTGCTGCAGAGACTCCTCCAGGACTGCCTTCTCAGCCACGTAGCCATCCAGAAGCCCTGAACACATCATGCAACATCAAAGAGTTTATGCACAAGGAAAAAAAAAAAGAGATTCTCATAATTAACAACAGAAATCACACAGTGGTGTTTAAACTCCAGAGCATCGGCAGGGGAGCAATGCATGTTAACAGTCACTGGATTAACCGCTGTAACTTGGCAGATGAGTCAAGTGAAGCGGAGCAAATGAGGACGCAGGGCTCACCCTCCGCCTTGTGCAGTTCCAGCTGTAGCTGACTCTTCAGCTTCGCCTCCTGATTGAGCTGCTCCAACAGGAGCTTGTGCTGTTCAAGGAGATGGGCGGAGTCTTCTCTGCCCTGGGAGAACTTTTTCTCCAGAGAAAGGTGGACATCATGAGTCTGCTCCAGCTGGAGAAAGAGTGAGAGACTCATGATGCTTCGACAGGAAACAGCACTTTAAAACAGAAAATGTGAAAGGTCAGTACATTCTTTACCTGTTTGTTGGCCTGGTTGAGCAGCTCCAGCAGTGTGTCAACAGTGTGACGCAGTCTGCTGCAGGCGTTCAGAGCTGCTTCTTCTCCTCCTGGACTGATCTGAGTATCTGAAACCAGCAAGCTCTCACAGAGCATGTGAGTGAGCTCCAGGTCGTCTGAAGACAAGTCTGCAACTGAAATACCTACGAAAGAACAAAACAAATAAACTGGTGCAGTGGTGCAAAGATTTTTATTATACATATGAGTAAAGCTTCATTTTCTCTGAATAACTGAGAGAAATTATTATATTAATCTCTATGTTTATCTGTATTTCTAACACGGAAATGTGATCAAGACTGGAGCGAAAGAATCATGGTTTGATGAAGTATGAATCAGACGCAAACAGACCTGATTCTTTTCCATCTTTGTTCCCTACTGAGCTCCTCTGAAGGGTCGACTGCTCAGATGTTTTGGCTCCGGCACCAATTTTCTGTCCAATCAGGTCCTCAGTTGCTATGGTGGCGCGAATCATCTCAATCAACACCTTCCTCAGCTTTTCATTGGCCTGGTCCAGTTTACGTCTGGGGAAAAAGGCAAGTAAACACAGAGGGAGATCACACACCAACAAACAAACATGACTGTTTTTTGGGTGATAATTTTTTCCCCATTCAAGTAAAAACAGACATTCACAAACAAGAATATAATTTTCAGTTTAGAGAATGGGGAATATAACACAAAAAAGTAGGGAGGAGGAGGGCAAACAGGATCCATCTCAGTCTATAGCTGCTTATTGCCATGACATAACCAAGTACTGCATTAACCAGCAGTATTTGACTTCTGGCATATATTTTTCAACATAAACACACATTAAAAAGTGAAAAATTCACCTCGCTACTACTGATATACACATCAACTACAAAAATGCATGCAGCACAGAGCATCACTCACCTTTCCTCTTTGGCAGTCTGTAAGTCCTCAGTGAGCATCTTCAGAAGGTTGCCTCCCTCCTGACTCTCGCGCTCCCTTCGTTGGAGGAGAGTATCCAGAGTCTCCATCTCTGCTCGCTTCCCCTGTAACTCTCCCTGCAGACAGCCAACTTCTGCCCGCAGCTGGAACGAATAAACAAACAGATACACAAACTTATTAACTGCCTATCTCCAATCTGTGCGATGGCTTCTTTAAAAACTGCCACATGTGAGAGCCAGAGAGCAAATGATCAACTGCTTGAATCTCAATAATGGAAAGAAGCTTAAACCAAAAGTATTTAAATTAACATCCAAAGAAAGATTCTCCGCCTGCTAATTCACTTTGTTCATAAACATCAGATTGTCTGTCACAAAGAAACAACAAAATAACTTGGCCACAATCATCCTATCAGTGCGAAGAACATGACAAAAGCAGAAGAAATGTTGGAGGGAATCAAAACCAGATGTTAACTGTCAGACAAATCCCTCTCATCCAGAGACAACAGCCGCTACCTTCACCTAAAAATATGTTTAATACATCCACTTTAAGACAAAACAACATTCCTACTCCTCTAAAACCAGCATAAAGCTTCCACGCACACGCACATACCGACTGTAATCAGTGGGCATCGTTGGCAGAGATACTCCTGTGAGGTGCCAAGTCAGGGAGGGATTGAGGCGAGCAAACGTCACAGCTAAACTACGAAAAGTCTTTATCAGAGTTCTCTAACATGTCTGCCCTTTTCTTACCTCTCCTTCCTCTACCCCTTCATTCTCTCTCTCCTCTTTCACTACATCTTCCCTCTCTTTTTCCCTCTCCTTCACACGTCCTCCAATCAAACATGTCTGTTCTGCAGCCACCTGCATCAACAAAACAATACCGTCGCCCTGACAACGGCACCCTCCCAACCCCTCTTAAGCGTCTCTTTGCTAACTCTGTGTGTGTGTGTGTGTGTGAGTAGGTTTTAATATCTCACTACCAAGCCAGGCAGGTGCTGAGGTAATACATGCACATGGTAACACATGTATACGTGCATGAGGCATGTTTATGTTGATTTTGAATTACATATTTTGAATAGGTAGAAAGAGTTTGAATAGGTAGAAGAAAGTAATATCAAAGAATTATTTACAAAGTGCGTCCTCAACAGCCAAAAACTGCTTTTTGGAAACACATGTTCAGGCTATGAGGGGGTGAAGTGAATAACTTGTTAACAACAAAGGGGTAAGTAAATGATTAATATGAAAAATACGGTACACTTCACATCTACAAACAATCAACCGACAAAATAAAATTCTGATTCAGTGAGTACTAAACAAAAAAAGAAATGCGAATCAATTCTTGTTGCTATGCATTAGAGTTTACAGATTATTCTGCCGTCTGTTAATTTACATAATCATTCATCTGCCAGTGAGCAAAAGTCAGTAAACGATGTCCATTACAGTGTCCTGAAGGCCAACCAACATTATGTCTTAAATGTCTTGTTTGTTCAGTCAGAATCACAAGATATCAGGTTTATTATCACTTCAGATGAGGAAAACAAAAAATCTCAACAATTTAGAAGCAAAAATTATGGAATTTTAAACATTTTGCTTGAAAAAAAAAAATGCTAAAAAAATTGATTTGTCAAAACTGTTTAAGACTGTTTGTGGATTGATTAACCGACTAATCATTTCAGTTCTATTGCATGCTTTCACCGAGAGAGCACGACCAAACAACACACACAAACAAGAGATTAACGTGGCGATGCATTGATATGATAATCTCTTTAATAAGATGTAATCCTGTGAGAGGGAAAGAGGAAAATGTAGCTTTTTTTCCCTTCACTCTTAATTCCCAGACCTCCTATTTTCTGCTGACCTTTCAGTCTCTACTGTAAGTCACTGTATCGTTTTATCGGCAGATCGATTTTGAACTACAACACCCATGACACAACATATCTTCTTGTGGCCTGCCTTTGAAAACACTAACCTTGGTGAGGATTCATGCATGTATGTGTGTATGCGTGTCTGTGTCTGGTACCTGGGCCACCACGGCATCCAGCTGCTGCAGCTGTGCAGTCAGCTGGCTCATTTTGCCGGTGTAGCTCCGCTCCTTCTCCTCTTGTTCAGATGTGAAGCTCCGCCTCAGGTCCTCAAGCTCCGCCTGTTTCTGCTCATCAAACTCCGTCTTCAAAAGAAAGTAACGGCGTTGGTCACATCAATGAAAAGATGCAGATCATCATGGTAAAAAGCCTGTAGTGTTGGTTTTATTTGTTCCTTTGTCCATGTCTCACTGGATTATGGCTGACTACTGACTTGCACATTTCAGATCCTCAAATGCCAAATGTCTGGGGAAAAAAAGTACCTTCAGCCTTAAAACCTTCTGCATCAGAGGATAAAAAGCTTAGATCCCTCCATTTAGCCACTGTTCAGATGGCGGCAATACAAACGCATGAAAGGTCCGGCAGATTCAGAGAACACAGAGAGAAAAGCGGACAAGACACTTCTCTCCATATATGATGGAAGGATTATGTGCAAACTGGGTTTGAACAAAGCTCCAGTGGGATGGAGTCCAAGAGAAAGAGCTATCCCTACGAATGAACTGGTGCAGCTGGGGCTTAGAGAGGGCAATGCCACAACACACACACACAGACACACAAGCTCTCAATAATCCAGAGCTCTTACATAATGAAGATTCAAACAGACACCGAAAGTCAAATAAATGCTCAAGATAAAATGAGAAAGATCAACATATTTTTCCCATTTAATGATTGTTATATACTGTAATATGGCTGCATCAATGGTGCATAAATATAAAAATTTTTAATAAAAGGATGCCTGATTATTATTCACACTACCATTTATTTCCTGATCATTCATAATATCTTTTTTTTTTTTTACCTTCACTTGATTAATCCTGTCCTGCAGTCTCTCCTCTGATTGGACCTTGAGGAGCTCCACCTCTTCCAGGAAGTGCTGACGTTGCCTTGACGACCCCTCTTCAAGCTCCCTGCGACATGCCTCCAGTTCTCGTGCAGAGACGCCCTTCAACTCCTGCAAACGACACATGTCGCTCAGTGTTGTTCTCCATCAAGACTTCAACACATGGCACAGTTTTCCTCCAGCACATCATGCTGTTTTTAAACATTTCAGCTATCTTGTCTTCATCTAGTGCTGAAAACAGTAGCAGTAGGCTGTTTGTGATCTCCTATATACGACACACTGATGTGTTAGGCAAGGTAGCTGAAAAGGTTTTGTGAATATACACACACAAGGTGCATGAAAAGACATGTGTGACAGTCTCTTTTTGGTGGAAATGAGTCTCAAAGTAAAAAACTGCATTTTTTTGGCAAAAATCCAGCTGGTCAAATGGTCATATTCATAGTACTTCTCAGAAAAAAATCCAAATAAATATTCTGTGTTTCTACACAGAAATGGGCCATTTGGGCCGAAAGGATGAACAATAACTCGATATAATCCTTTTGCTAATCGGCTACAAGAGCCAGAGTGTAAAAAACTCAGCTAAACACTATTAAAAACAACTTGCCAGGCGGAGTACAAATTCTCTTTGTGGAAGACACACACCTGTAGCTGAAGTTGGTGCTGTTCGATGAGTCTCTCCTTCTCAGCACTGTAGGAATGTGAGAGCTCCTGAAGAGCAGTGCTGTGCTGTTGCTCCAGTTCTAAGACCTGAGGAAGCACACAGGATGCAGAGACAAATCACATCTTGCTCACCATTAAAACAATGTATTAATTTGGATTAAAGAAAGCAGGTTGAAAAGTCAACATGAATTATATGTCTGCATGTCTAAAACACTTAACCAACACCATCACTGAGGAAAATGAATCAAATAAACTCAAAATCCAGCTGCAGTGCATTTACAGCCAACATCTTCCCTCCAACATTTATATTTAAAAGCTGACAAGGAAATTAATTTATCCAATTGTTGAACACTTGCATAGATGTTTGCAATGGATAGGATCCTTTATTACAGATTAGCTGTAATGTAATGTTATGTAATGTGTAATGTCATTTTTTTTATATACAATTAACAAAATATTTTGATTTCTTTTATACCGTCAATAGAAGGTAACTTCACATAAATACAAACATAAAGCAACATAAATGTCTAATATAACTGAGACATCAACAGGATATTGTATTTAATTACACACAAGTTAATATTTGTTTTTTTAACAGATTAAAACAACTTAAGTAGTGTAGATCACTATTTAAATACCTGCTTCTTGAGTGTCTCCAGGGCTCTGCAGTGTTCAGTATCTAAGGCCTCTTTTTGAGCAGCCAGCTCCGTCTGAAAGAAAGACGATAAATAATGAAAAATATATCAATAACATCAATTAATCAGCTAAGAATCAGCTGTAATCAGTTATCTGTATTTTTTGTTGGATAACAATTCAGTGACTGTTTACCAAATGTAAGAGACACCAAGCAGCCATCTTTACTCCTCACCTTGTGAACGTGGCTGAGCTCTGCTGCCATGGCACTAAACTTCTCTATGTGCACTTTAGCCAGCTCTTTCCTCAGATCCTCCCTGATGGACAGCTGCTCCGCGGCGTGAAGCTCCATCATCCGCTTATGATCTGACTGCTGGTGATTCAGGTCTTGACGGTGCTTCTCTTCAAGGTGCATCATCTCATCGCGCAGTTTCTGAGTTAAAAAATAATCATATTCAAAAGGAATTACAAAAAATTCTAACAACGGCAGCTTTGTGTGCTCCTATAGAAATCTAAACACTGCTAACATAAGGCTTGCCTGTGTTTTTATTTGGTAAAGAACTGTGTCCTTACTTGCACTTCCTTCAGGTATGTGGCCTCCAGTGTGTCCATATTACCCAGCATCCTCTTCTCCAGTTGATCCCGCTCTTCCTGGTGTTTGCGAGCTAACTCCGCTTCCAAAGCTTCCAGCCGAGCCTGACTGGCCTCCTGAGAGACGGCCTCCAAACTTTCGAGGTCTGCCTTTCGTTTCGAACTGAGGGTCGCTTCCAAGGCAACAAGCTCAGCATTGTGTTTGGACTTGAGCTCGGCGGCCATAGCTGTGAGCCGATCGCTGTGACTGGCACTGAGGGAGTCTAGTTGTGCTTTGTGTTTGGCATCGAGTGTGTCCAACTCTTGGGAGTGTTTGTTCAGAAGTGTTGCTCTCTCATGTTCCAGCTCAGTCTGATGTTTGGTCTTGAGCTCCGCAAGAGAGACTTCCAGTTTTTGGGCTAAACTCTTTTCCAATTCCACTTTTTCCTCCTGGAACCTAAACACACAAACAAGAAAAATGACCCAAATTAGTTAAAAAGTTAAAGGCAATTTTAATGGTCCTAAAGATAAAACAGGAGGCGTTTTTGCTATAATTTAAGGAAACCATGATGGCAGTACATCAATGAAATTTCGGTACATGCAATTTATGTCACAAGTTAAAAAAAGGACCGCTGTGGACCATTTGTCTCAGCTTTATCGTTGCCTTTACTGCTGGAGCAACGACACAATCAACAGAGAACTAATCCACAGAAGATCAGATCTGTTAATGGTTTCTCACATATAATAGGATTTTCTGATATTCTCTGTTTTAATGTAAACTGAATACCTTTGTCATAAAAAACAACATATAGTAATATGCCTTTAATAAAATTGTAAAGAACATTATCACTCTTTAATCTTTTTATATCTTATAAAATACATAAAAGAAATAGATTTTAAGGGTTAAACACATCAAATAAATAACATATAATTAGTAGATGCAGTCCTAATAAACTATCTGCACTCCTACAGGATGATTATTTTCTTATAAAAAAAAAAAAGGAAAGAAGGAAAAATCCACACATTTTATGTGAAAATTATATATAAAATCAAACCAAAACTATCTTTATAACAATACAAACATGACTCATGTTTCAGGGACTAACAATAAAATTTAGGCTACAATGAAGACTTGAGGATCTTGAGCCTTGATAAGCTCACCTCTCTTGGGCCTCCCGTAGCTTCTGCTCTCCCTGCTCCTGGAGGAGAGCAGTGAGCTCCTTGATTTCAGTTGCCATGCAGCTCTTTTCCCTTTGCAGCTCATTGTGATACTGGGACTCTAATTTCTGCCTCACCATTAAGACCTGTGGGCCTAAAAGACAAACAAAACATGTTACAAGCTGTTTAAGAACCGCTACTTGTTTGTATCATTATTCCAAAACTTCTGATCTGACAGGAAGCTACAGTGAACCTACATCAAGCTGACAGCCCATGTTATCTTACTCTCATCACTGTCCAGTGCAGCCTGCAGAGCCTTTAACTTCTCTGTCTCCTCATGAAGAGCTTTTTCAAGGCGCGTCCTCTCCTTCTCAGCCTCTTCGTGGATGTTTAATCTCAGGGCAGAGAGCTCAGCTTCATGCTTCTCTTGGAGCTCCTCCTTCTGCCTCTTCACCTTTTCCTGCACATGCACCTTCTCCTCCTTCAGAGCTTCCTCAAGAAGAACAAGCTCCCCAGCAAACTCCTGTTTCAACTGTACAATTCGGCAGATATACATTGCATAAGTAACATGGGTTTAAAAATTTCCCATAGTGTGTCATTAAATCTTTTACTGAACTATCAGCATATTTGTTTTTTTTTACTTTTATAGCATGCAGACTTGTAGATATCAGTATGTACCTCTTGTGTGTTCCTTTGCATTTCAGCTTCATGTTGTTTACTCGAGGCAGCCAGTCTGCTCTCCAGGGTGTGGATGATGGTCAGATTTGTCTGCAGCTCCTCAATGTGACACCACATCCTCTGCTCCACCTCCACCTAATTAAAATGACCATAATCCTGCATTATATTTAACTCCATAACTGTGCCGTGTAACTTGTTGTCAGATGATCATTCCTTACCTCAACATGCCTTGCTGCCTCTAATCGCACTCTGTTCAGTTCTGTAAAAAAAATAATTCATAATTTATTTAAACTTGAGCAAATCTTCTATAATAAAAAAAATCGTAGGTTCATATTTCATAATGTGTGTGTGAAGTACCTTGTAAGTGACGGTCAGAGAGTTTGGCTCTGAGTTGCTCCTGCTCCAGTGCATGACGAGTCTTCATCTCCTGCAGCTCTTCGTAGTAGTGATCGGTGAGGTCAGAGCGCACCTGATGTACAAGTCACATAAAAACAAAGTTAAACAAGAGTGAAGAGGCCAAAATACTCAGAGCTGCACGTTTGAAAAGATGCAGGCAAAACTCTCTGCCTGCATCTTTCCAACGCTGGATTAGAGGGAGCTGTTTCAGACCATTTCTGTCATTTTCATTGGTCAGCTGCTCAGAGTTAAGAAGGAAGCCAGGGTTTGAACTTCCTCCGGCTCTGTAGAAACAGGGATATGAAAAGATTGAAGGACTGAATTTGCATCTGACCTGTTGCACTTCTTCCTTTAAAGAATGAGCCATAGAGGATCGCAGATTGGCAATTTCTATTTTGTGTTTCTCCTCCAATTCAATGTGCAAACTCTCAAGAGCTTCCTGGATGAGACATAATATGATGCTTTAGGTATCTGGGATCCAGATCACAAGACACATTTACCCAATTACGCAGAAAATTAACTTAACTATTTTGTGAGACCTGAGCTGGAGCTCATCAAAATTTGTTGCAAATTTCAAAACGCTCCAACAAAAATCTATTAACAAACCACTTTTATTTAAAATGCCTTTTACAATTAATTTCCTGACTTGATATATGCACACCTTGTGTTTCTCCAGTTTGAAGCTGGTATCAGAAAGCACATGATCTTTATCCTCCTCATCTTGGCCTTCAAATATAAAACTGAAAGAGACCAAAGACACTGACGTTAAAAGAATAATTTTTAATTTTTAATATTGTTAATCTGTTCTTGCATACAAACCTGTTGTCTGTGGTTTTCAGCACAGATTCCTCCAAGGCTCCTTCCACCAGCCTGAGCTGGAGCAGAGCAATTTCCTCTCTGTAGTTTTCCTCTGTTACTCGCAATCGCTGCTCAAAGTACCTAAAGGACAGTTAAGATAAATATGTTTCATTTGCACAGTCAGTAAAGGATATGGGATAACTAACTATCTGCTGCCGACACAAGTCAAGCTGTGAGACCAGAATTTGAATAAAAGTTTCTATTCCAACGTAAAATTGCAAATATTAACAGGTTTTAACGAGAATAACTGTTTCCAGACGTGTATGACTGCGGTTCATGGCTGTTTGTGCTCTCATACCTCCTCAGGCTTTCCAGCTCAGCCTCATTCTGTTCTTCGATTTCCCGCTTTTGATCATTAAACTCTGACTTCAGGCGCTCGATTTCATCAACACGAGACGAGCGAGCAAGCAGCTGCTCCTTCAGCTCTGCGAGAAAGGAAAGGGGGGAAGCACAACAACAAAAAAGTAAGATCACAGTAACTGCAAATACACACAAAAGGTGGAAGTCTGTGTACAATTTTTCAGGTTTCTTATCCTGTTTGTCACATGACTTCAAAGACAACAAGCCTTTCAATGAAGTGACATTTGTCTCCACCTTTTGTTTGCTAAGTCTTTGATACTAAACAAATGCAAATGCATTACATTCATTTACAACATAGAAATACAGCTGATGCCGTGCTGGTAAATCAATCTCACCTCCCAGCTCTTGCCGATTAGTCCTCATGCTCTCCAGCTGGGTCCACAGCTGACCCACTTCTTGTTCTGAGCTCTGTTTCAGCAGGGTTTTCTCTTCCTGTAGGCGCAACACCTGGTTGCAGGAGAGGAAAAACAGTTTGTAATTTTTTGTGTTGTGTTATTATCAGGAGCTAGCTTAGACATAACATGCAGTGACTGTTCCCCATGTTTGCAAACACAAAGGTCAATTTTAGTTCCTCCTCTCCAGCTCATCTAGACTGAGAGAGCAGTGACTTTTAAACAAGCTGAGGAGTGAAAGAGGAGAATGAAGCAATCACATAAAGAATAAAATGTTATTTTCCGATTGTGACATCATGTGATCATGAAGAGAGACAGTGATGTAACCTCTTTATGCGTACAGACTCTGCTGCACAGTTGCAGTATGTCATAGGTGATGATTAGGGAGATTACATTATGTGCCTACACCATGTTTTTGTGAATATTTGACACATTGTACCTAAAATGAGTAAATATCTAACATTAAAAGTTCTGTTCATCAATATGTGGGCCTGTGCACTGAAATGAGACATAAATGGCAGCTTAGTTTTGTGTTAACGTGTTTTTACATGAACTCACTTCTTGCTGCAGTTGCCGTTCCTGCTCCTCTAGATGGAGTGCTTGCTGCTCTTTTTCCTGCAGCACTGCAGCATGGCTGGAAACCGACTCCTCAAGAGCACCTAAGCAGCATTAACAACAGAGTGAGCAAAGCAATATAAAAAAAACCATAAAAGTGAATGCAAAATACACAGAATAACATGCATAGTGTGATTCAGATATAAATAGTCTTAGCTAGTCTTCAAAACAATGACTGCTATTAGCAAGTCAGCAAGAATGTCTGTTGCTGTATTTACTATTTTATTTTGACAGATTAATAAAGATTAAAATATGCTGCCAGTTTTCATTATTAGAATGCTAAATTAAAGGGATTGTGCAGTCTCACTAGTAAGGTATGTATGGACTCTGAGGAAGAGATAGCTAAAAGGATTATAAAAGGTTGCCACTCACGGGCAGCAGCATCTCTGTCGGCCCTGGCTTGTTTCAGGCTCTCCTCCAGTTTTTCGCTCTGCTCCTTACTGGAAGTCTGGAGCTCCTCCAGCCTGGCCCATGACTCCTGCAGCTCTGACTGGGTCTGGGACAGAGCCGCCTGGGCTTCGGTAAGAGCTTTGTTGGTCTGAGTGAGAGAGGCCTGAGTGCTGGAAAGCTCTGTCTGGATGGCAGTGAGGCTGTTCTGGGTCTCTGAGAGAGATTTTTGGAGGTTTGACTGGGTGCTCTCAGCGTCTTTATCCCACTGTGACCTCAGAGCCTGAGGACAAAAACAATAAGACCAAAATGAATTTAAATATATAATCAAAATGAATTAAATATGGCACAACTTTTAAAATATGCAATAAGAAATGGCAGCAGAAGTGTTTAAACAACTTAAACTAGCCTTTTAACATTTGTATAACCATTCGTAAAGCTTGA
This sequence comes from Ctenochaetus hawaiiensis, assembly GCA_029783645.1. NCBI lineage: Eukaryota > Metazoa > Chordata > Actinopteri > Acanthuriformes > Acanthuridae > Ctenochaetus > Ctenochaetus hawaiiensis. Next base: position 8,456,094 of record JAPZDY010000007.1, read on the forward strand.
CCTGTATTTCTTTGGCCTGCTTTTCCTCCATGGCAGCTCTCTCCTGAGCCACAGAAATCTCCCACTGCTGCTTCAACTCATCTGAGCATGCATATAAAAAAAAAGAAGAAAAAAACGAATGAAAAGATTAACTCACGTCAGAGAATTTGAAGGTTACATCAGTCCTTATGTTCTACTTCTTCCTGAACAAGCCTCTAAAGAATGAGGTTGATTCACCAACTTACGTAATGATACAGATGTTGAGTGCACCAGAAGGCAAACATGGAAAAAAAAATAAAAAATTTAAAAAAAAAGGCACTCACTCATGTGTTGTTGGTGCTGTTTGTGTTGTTTCTCCCGCTCCTCCTGGTTCTGCTGTCTGATCTGATCCAGTTCTAACTGATGCTGGCCCTGCAGATGAGCACTATCCTGGGCAAACATCTCCCTCATGGAGGCCTGGACCTTGGTGAGAACAGACTCTTGCTCCTGCTGCAAGTTGACCTGGGAGTGCTGCAGCTGGGACATGTGGATGTTGGTCAGGCTCAGACGCAACGCTTCCAGCTCGATGGTCTTCTGGACCTGAAGTAGATGAAGTGTAAGGTTTGGTTTGTGTGAGTCTAGTGGTGATTGCATGTTCGGGTGGAAGGATGTGTTGTATTTTACATATTTATCTATATTTTAGGCATTTAGCTGACACAGTTACCTATATGCTAAGTTATTAAGTGGTACAAGTAGATTAAAAGAGGATATTTTGTCCACATATACGTCGACAGCATACCTGTGCCTGCTGCAGTTCAGCCTGGTGAGCAGCCTCCATGTTCTCCCTCAGCTCTGTTCTCAGCTGAATAAGCTCCTCGTTGTGTTTGGCCGTCAGCTCTGAAACCGTCCTCTCATGCTCACGCTCTGTGACCTGCGAGATGACAGAATGAGAAACATTAGAAGCTGAAAACTAATATAAATTAAAAACAGGAAAAACCTTAGAGATGGGAGATGAAGTGCTGGCTCTGGAGTGTTAAGACTTTTTAATCCTGATACCTGTTTGATTAAGCTGATCTGTTTCTTCTGTTCCTCCTCCATGACGGCCTGCCGCTTCAGCAGCTCTGACTCCAGGTGTGTGTTCAACTCAGAGATCTAGGAATCAATGCAAATAAACACATGATGAAAATTAAAAGACTAGAAGGCACTCATACAAAGTTAGGCATGACTAATTATTCTGATTAAGTTAAAAAATAATAGATTTAAATCTGATCTGTATCAAACGAGAGAAACAACATTAAGCAGCTTTCATGTGATTTTTTTCCTTCAGGTTAGCATAGCATCATATGAGAAAATAATAATACTAATAGGTCAAAATTGGCAAGTTTTTTTGAGATCTGCTCACAAACAAATATGTACAAGATGAGCTTTTTTTCACAGGTACCACACAGTAAAAAAAATATAACATAATAAATATAAATTAACAATACATAAGATAGATTTAAACAGCTAAAAAGTGAAGCAAACATGGGTCCTTAAAGTTTTATATCAAAACATTTACATCAAATCCCACCTCTTGTTGATGTTTCTCCATCAGATCCTTCATCTCCTGCTGGTGAGATGTCTTCAGCCTTTCTGTGGCCTCCTCGACAGCTACGACCTGTTTCTCCAGAAGAGCCTTCACCTCCTCCTCCCTCTCCCTCCTCTGCTCCTCCAGTCGATGCCTCACGTCAAGGATCTCTTTCTCCTTCTCCTGTCTCTCCTCTTCCCATTTCTCCCTGCCTTCAGCCAGCTGCAAATTTGATTTTGTATACAACATTACTCTTGAAAGTAGTACTAAAGTAAATAAACTGTTCTTACATTACGCATCTCACCTCAACATCCTTGGCTTTTAGCAGGTTCTCAAACTGTTCCAGCTCCTCCTCCAAAACTTGTTCCATTTTTTTAATCTGTTCGTCCATCTCCTCTTCTCTTTTCCTGTGCTGCTCTCTCTCCTGCACAGCCTGGGTTTGGGCCTCCTCCAAGTTGGCCAGGTTTTGTCTCGAACAGACCACCTGAGATTCCAGTTCCCGCTTCTCCTTTTCAACACTTTCCAGATTGCCCTGGCTCTTCTCCAGTTCTTCCTGCAGTCGTTCCACCTTTGTTTGAACATTAAGAACAAGTGCACGAGTGGTTTCGAGCTCCTTCAGTGTTTCGTCCAGCTCCATAGTCCTTTGACCAAGTAAGGTGGCCGTGGTTTTATGCCTTGTTTTTGTCTCTTCTAGCTCCAACACCAGGAGCTCACAGCGAGTCTTGAAGAAATGAAAAACAGGTCATTAATTCAGCTTTTTGTACATTACATTCTTTCATCCTCATTAAATTATCAAACCCTTTTTAACACAAACATATTAATGATGCTGCGCAGTATTATTTTAGCCATTTAAATCATATTAGGAAAAAAAAAGTGCACGCATGCAGAGAGTAGCATGTTTACATTCCCATCGAGCTGCTAACACAAATCTACTCATTGCACTGATTATACTGGTATACCTGCAGTGTTTGCAGCTGGCTGTCATCTCTGAGCTCTGGAATCTGTTTGGCAGATATAAAAGCCTGCTTCATCTCTCCTGCAGAGACCAGCAGCTCCTGCTGTTCCTGATGAGACGGGTGTGCAGCAGCGTCCTCCTCTTTTTCTTCTTTCAGCTCCCCGACCAGTTTATCTCCATCCTCTGATGGTGAGGTAGCAGCGACAACCAGGCAGGCTTCAGCAACTTCATTACCCATCAGCATTACTGCATTCTCCTTTTCTCTCTCTTCCATTAAGGCACTGAGTTTGTTCTTCAGGTTGTCTTGTTCATGGGCTTTCAAGTTCATCTCCTCCTCAACATGTCTCCTGTTCTCCTTCTCCTCTTCAAGCTCCCAGAGAGCCTGTCTGAGCTCCTCTGTTACTTGGGCCCACCTGAACATACGAACATAGTAAAAAAAAAAAAAAAAAAAACATTTGAGAAAGAAATGAAAACCTAGTTTCACTTTGTATGAGATAGTTGTTGTTGTTTTCAATAAGATGAACCAAGACCAATGATGAACTTTTTTTTTCTTTACTCAGAATGTTTTACATTATTTCTAAGATCAAATCACAAAAAAAGTCAGGGAATATTTTGTAAAAAGGAACAGAAATTTACTTATTGCAGTTAGCTCTTAAAAAGGAGTCAAGAATTCATCTTATCTTGATGGAGGCAAAAAAATCTCAAGATGAAATATAAGTTAGCACAGGCATACTGTAAGTAAACTGAGAATTAAGAGATTTGTTTTTAATGATTAAAAAAAACATAAGAAAAGTTGAGAAAGTTATGCAAAGAAATTAATCTCTTCAAAATGAACAACACTACCTGATTAACCTAATTTTCGTACCTGCTTCTGGCCTCCTCCAGCTCGTCGGCACTCTGCATAATTTCCTCTCTTAACACGTTCAATTCCCTCTCCTTGACAGCCAGCTCGTCGTGGAGCTCTCCACACTGCTGAATCAGCAGCTCTTTTTCCAGGTCCGTCTCCTCAGATTGCTGCTCAGACAGTTTGCTTGTCTCCAGCTCATTGGAAGTGGAATTGTGAAGCCACTGAGAAAAAGACTGAGGGTTGGAACTGTCAGCCACGGGGATGCCAGGGGAGAGACGTGGGCTTGAACTGTTGTGAAGGTTGTCGTTTTGCTCGGGGAGACGATTTGATATTGATAACAGAGGCTCATCTCCCAACACTTCACTGTTCAGCTCGAAACTGTTGAGAGAAGCACACAGAGAACTTATTTAACAGATCTAAATAAACAGAAGCGCACACACAGTTAGCAGAAACTGCATTTCTCTGACCTGTAGTTTGCAGAAACGTCCAGCTGACTGCAGTCTTCAAAGCTCTCATTGACCACTGAAGACTGGGAGTGTGCAAGAGGAGCTGAGGACAAGTAACGCTCCATCAGAATATCCCCAGATATCGATACATTCATGTCGTCCTGATCAGGTCCATTTTCCAGACTGGCTTCATCCAGACTAATCCTTTCATCACAACTTAAACCAGCTTTGGCCTGGTTCTGTCGATTCTTTGATGCCTTGAGTCCAATCACCTCTTCTTCTCTGAACTTCAGCTCTTTCTCCCTCTCCTCTAACAGCTGCCTGACTCTCTCCACCTCCTCTTTGTGCTCCTCTTTGAGCCTCTGCATCTCCTCCTCAAGGCTGCGGAGGGCAGAGCTGACCGTCTCCTCACTGTTTCTCCTCTCTGAATCTTCTTCCTCCTGAAGCCTTTTCCTCAGCTCCAGCACTTCTCTGTTCAGCTTCTCCTTCTCTGCTTTGTACTGCTGCATCTCCTGGCACTGAGTTTGAACCAGGCTTAACTGGGTTTGGAGGTCTTGCAGCTGCGCCTCCCTTTCCTTGCGCTCTTCTTCTCTGCCTTGCTTCTCCTTCTCCAGTAGGGACAGCACATTCTGGTGTTTCTCTATCTCCTCTGCTAGTTCGGCACAAATGCGTTGGCTGTTTCTTCTTTCTTCTGCCAGCTCAGCCCTCAGTTTGTGCAGAAGATCGTCTGTCTCATTGTCAGTGCTGAAATCTTCAACATTTGACTCTGAGTCCGGTCCTGCACTCCCTGCTTCCCCTGATTGTGCTTCCTTATTACTGATGCCTGCATCCTGGGAGCAGTGGCCATGCTGATGCTGTTGTTGAGTGTTGTGGACTTCAGCCCCCGACTGACTCTTGATGCGCAGAAACTCTACACCGGTCTATGTGCAAGAAAACACAGATTATAGACAGGTTCAGATGCTTTGCATATCAATACGAGTTAGACAACACTAATCCCAAAGTTGCTTTGCATTGCACTCGCCTGCTGAAGCTGCCTCTGTAGTGCCTGAATCTGTCCAGCAAGTGACTGCACCTCCAGTTGGACCTGGTCTCTACTAGCCAGAGCATCCTGCAGGTTGGAGCTGAGCTTTGCAATTATCTCGTTACGCTTCTCCACAGCTTCCTGCAACTGCTGTAGGTGTAATAAAAGCATGGGCCAATATTAGCACATACATTAACACAATCATACATAAACTTATGTTCCTATCTGTTTTCCGTCCAACCAGAAAGCAAGCAGGCTAAACCACAGACAACTTCAGCACCCAAATATTTTAAATGATAATTAGAAAAAGAAATAAGACCAATTTCTTTACAAAAGACAAAATACTATTATTTACCCGGAGAACCAGGAGGTGCTATACCAAAAAGGCAAAAACAATGTTGAAAATCTTCTAAATTCTAACATGTAAAACACTATCTGACACTATAGTCAAGCCAGTCTGAAGGTCATGAATTCACACAGCTGAAATTTAAGATATTTTACAACATTTTTGGAATCTCAAGATCCCTTATTTAACCTCATTTCTCTGAACAGACACACAAAATTTTAATGAACCAAGTTTTTCTGCATGGCTGCTTGGCTGCACTTCTCTGAAAATCCAGCAGACAGTCTTGCATGCCCCATGGGTTGATGATGACACAGAACACACACATATTCATGCACCATGACAAGACTCACATCTTATGGATAAACAAAGCATGAAGACAAATTAATCCGCCTGACCAAACAAATCTAAATATAAGGTGACATGTCATATAAACAAGAACACTGATTTATAGAATAGTTTCAGAGCCCAGTTTCCACTGAGTGAATGTAAAGCTTAGGGTAACAATGCTAGGAATGCATTAATAACATTACACACATCCTCATTCTGCTGTTTGCATCAAGTCACACCTAAGCCAGATGAGCTTTTAACAGCAGCAACAACATTAGATAAAGTGATAGCTAAATACATTCATTTACTACAACTGTAAAAAAAAAATTGTATAATTCTCTGTAAAGCAAGAACTTTATACCCTTAAATGATAATCACTGTGTATACCTTGAGCTGCTCCTTTCCAGTCAGTGCAACCAGCTCCTCTTCTCTAAAATCTTCCACAGGGGACAGGCTTTGCTCCGCAGTGGGGGGCTGATCCTTCTGTCGCTGGTTCAGCCGAACCTCTGATTTATATTTATCTGACTTCTGGGGTTCCTAAAGGATTAAATACATTTAGAATTAAAGACAGAAAAATTTCCACTCTGCCACATAAAAAAGTGCTGCGAAAATGTCATATGAACATCTAATAAAGTGAGGGGGGAAAAAAAAAAGAGAAAACAACTAAATAGTGCCACAGTTAATCCTGGCCAGGTTGCCATGACAACATGCCCTACAGGCGATGTGATGGTTAGTGACCCATTTCTCTTATGTATGTTTACTGAGCGGAGGGCAGGAACCACTTGTTAAAGCATACAGTAAGCAAAGATAATTAGATAAATACTGGAAGTCAGGTGGTGTGACCCCAGAACAGTTAAGAGCGATGTCATGCAATACAGTAACTTGTGGGATGAAAATGATCAGCTGTTTAAACTGAAATCAAAGTCTTGTTTATATATATTAGATTTTTAAACAATTCCGATTTCTTCAGTCTCCTCTGTAACTATTATTAATGCATCATTTATAATCTGAATCTGTGGTGTACCTCATGGTCAGTCTTGTTGTTCAGCGCTGTGTCATTGGCTGAAGAAAGTGCTGGTTCTACGCAACGGTCTTGCGTTGCGCTGTCATTCTGCGTGACAGTCTGGCCCTTCCTCTTCTGCGTCTTTTTCGGCGCCCCCGCACTGTCGCCTTTCGCCCGCTTCTGTCGGAAGCTAGCAAGCTGCGCAGGAAGGACAGTGAGAGGTAGATGGACACATAGGTCAGGACCACTGAGCACCACCACACTATCAGCATGGTGAAACTCAGAGGTTAGGGGTGACAGAGAGCTACAGTTCAGATTTATCCCCTCAGTTACCAAAAGAAAAAAGTAATCAGAGCATCATTGTGACATCAGCCGCAAAGTATACACAAACAGGCGTGCAAGTTGTTGACAGTCTCTGCTGCGGAAAAGAAAGTAGATTGGCAGCCCTTATTTTGATGAGTCAGAGTTGTGCAACAAAAAAGACAATGCCCAAAGAAGCAAGAAGAAATCCCAAACTCACACCCGAAATAGTCTACACCAAAGCCTGACGAGATTTCCAAGTTCAAAATGAGGTGATGAGGCTAAATATTCTCAAATCCCCACAGAGCTGTATCAAACCCATGAGAAGTGCAGATTTTAGTGACACACATTGGACGACCCTTTCGGAAACGGCACAAAAAAAAAAAAGTCATTTAGGAAAGTCAAAGAAAGAGACAAGCAAACTGGTTGAAGTGTCTCAAAGTCCAGTTGTGTCTGAAATCATGACATGACAAAAACACAGTTAAAAAAAAAACACAAAACAACAACAGCGACAAGAAAGGAAAAAAAAAAAAATCAAGACTCTGAACATGAGAGGGTCATTCACAGGGAAAAAAAAACATCCCAAATCAAGCCACACTATTTGGCTTGAAATCCAAAGTGATTTATGTTGTAAAAATCCATTACTATTGGCAACACGCTTCTCTTTTTGCGCTGTCTCTCTCTCTCTCTCAGCTGGTCTTTCTTCTTTAAGCAGCTTAAATCAGATTACAGCAGTTGACATTATGAAAGGGACCCTCATGAAGCCCTCCGTCAATAACTCTCAGTCAATCATCGAATCCCTTTCTTCAGACCTGTCAATTCTTCGTTTGCAGGGCAGTTGCTCTACTCTCCGGCTGGAGATCTCCAAGTCTATATGCACAATGTGCCAAACCTTTCATCCTAAAACTCCCTGCCACAGCCAACGTACAGCGCAGAGAGAGATCCACAAACTCTGGATAGGGGATGGCATGTGTCTAGACTAAGGAAAGAGGGTGGAGACTGGGCGATGCATTCACATGGAGAGGAGGAGACAGAGCTCTGTGTGTGGCGAGCAGCATCAGAGTGTGCACGCTCAATTCAATTTGAGATTACATGGCCCTGGGAGAGCTACTTGTTGCTTTGTGTGATGACTCACAAACGTGCATGACAACCACATTTACACTACGAAACACTTTGTATGTGCACCAATGTTTACTCTCATGACATGTTACATGCCTGGTTATAGTGCCACACTGCAGATTTGCTTTGTACTCCCATTTAGTGTCTTACTATGCATGTGCAACCATGCCGTCTTCTTATAAGTCCTACATTTTTTTCATAATTTCATCAACTCCAACACACCTAAATCTCATTTCACTTGTCATTGTTTATCTGCACTCATACTCATCTCTCAAAACCCCACCCTTCCTATGCCTCCATCACCCTGTTCAGCACTTCATCATCCGCAACATCACATGTGAAAGACACATTAGCCAGATGAGCTATGTTTAGCTCAAGGCCACTTCTGCACTACTGAAAGGCTGACTAACCAACACGCTGGAGCATATTATGGCCATGTTCGTTGTTAATGCACTGTTGAATGCTGCTATTGTGTTATCAACAATTTCAAAAAGATACCCCATGAGATTTGATAAATGGCGCATGTTTGCATTTGTCCGTAAATAATTTGTGTATATATGTGCCATGCATTCAGTGTGGCATATAAATCTGAGCTTTCTGATGTGTCAAGACTGTAAAGGCTACTGACTGCACTAAATTACCATAGCAACACCATTCAAGGGAAAAGCAAGTGCATCATATTCAGCCCTACCAAATCTCATGGGCTCACTGCACCACCTGATGGCCTGCAACCAGCATGACAGTGTAAGCAAGGTGAGGGGTCATGTCAGACAAATCAGTAATGGAAACTGATTTACAATCCGGTTCATAGTCTTGGTAATTTGAGAGCAGTGAGCTTTAAATCACAAAAATATAAAGGAATCATTTCAGCACCAAAAAAAAAAGAAAAGAAAAGAAAAAAAGGACATCCCTGATTGCTTACCAAAGACAAACCAAACCAAACCAAAAAGCTAGAATGAAGATTGAAAAGTCAAAAAGATCTCATGTCCACCAACACAAAGTGTTATGGCAAAGTCAAATGTCTTTGCTCATCATCAGTTTATATACTTACAGACTGGTTACGTGGCATGTTGAATGATTTCTGTTGTAATGAATACCAGTGGTTCAGTTATTTCTTCTGCACATTATCTAAGATATTCAGTAAAATTACACCAATTTTTTAACACAAAGCAGCCTGGTTGTCAACACAGGGTTAGCTATTCTTGATTATTGACCTATTACTAATTTGAGTGAATATGAACAGCTGCTTGCTTCCTCTACTGCAGCAACGCCATGGTAACAATTATCCCAGGCTGGTGAAAAAAATGGCAAGGTGATACTATATCTCTTATGAATAAAAGGTCATCAGTTCTTGAGCCACATTTGGAATAAACTTGACACAACTGGCTTAGAGAGCTGTGGGTAGCATTATACGAATTAAAAACACTTCACAAGAAACATTAACATTAGAAAGCTAAGTTCTATCATATAAGTTCTTCATAAGAGATTTTTTTTTTTTTAAACTTTGTCATCAGCCCTGTGTTATGCTTGCAGACCCTTGCACATGACACATCTTACATCGATAAAATGATTGTAAAAAGTGGTAATCGATGTCGTTAGTTGTGGCAGTTAATTATGTGACAACAAGTAAAACGAAACGCAAAGTGAAACGTCTGAGAGACCTGCAGTGCACAGCTCAAAGGTAACACTATAAAATGTGCACAAGGGGGAAAAAAATCCTTCATACATTTATAACAAAATTTGCCTAATCTTTGTGAATAAGTTCATCATTCCGCCTCACTTGTATTAAATTGTATAGAATACGATTGGATTCATTATCTATAAATGTTATTATTATTATCTCTAGCTATGTGCAACATCAGCTAATAAATAATAGGCGGGATATGCGCGGCAAATTAGTAAAATTACGAATGCAATCAATTTAACTGGGAAAGTGAATCAGAGCAATTGCCAACAATACGTACAATAACTTAGGAGAGGGGTGTAGTTAGCAGCGAGCAAACACAAAGCTTTGACAAAAGAGTTGGCTAGCGATAACTGCTAGCATTCAGTATTAGCGTTCATTTCAGGTTAATGACAAACCTTAGCTCTCCCAGCCTCTAGTTTCCTCTGCCGCTCATCTTCATCCATCTCTCGGTTCAACTGTAACCATTAAAATTTAAGGACATGCGCCCTTATTCAACTGGAAAGCACAACAGATCTTCAAATAGCATAAGTTAGCAAGAGCGAAATCTTTGAGCTTCCTTTAGACACAACTGTCAACAGATAATATTCAATATGGCCGCCAACACATTCTCGCTCCTCCCTAATCGAGTTTTCATGAGTGAACGGACCAATCAAATCATTACGTACGACATCTTCAGCCAATGGAATTTGCGTCGTTTAAATATATTCCCGCACAGCTACAACACTCAAAACTGAAGTCTAGTTGACCAATGAAACGGCTGTATCAAGTTGCCAATCTTAAATTGACGGTTCTTGCAGCCAATCAGAACAGGCTAATACAAAACATACCCCCTGACTGAGGAGTTCCTATGGCAACGAAAAAACTATGAAAACTTAATCAAGATGTTACCAACAATCAGATAACATAAATTAAAAACAAAAAAGAAAAAAAATAATAATTTTGACTTACTTATAAATAAATTAAGGCAAAAATTACATTTAACCAGAATACATCCGACTGAACTTCACTGGGTACTTTAGCATGACTTGCAATTGAGTTTTTTGACTCTGATTTATATATATAAAAAAAGACCTACAAATCAGAAGATGATACTTCCTTAATAAATCTTGTGTAAAATTGAAAAAAAGAAGTATTTGTCCCTGTTCTCCCTTTCAGCACAGAAACCAGATATAATTGCATGGTCACGGTCAGGTCCCATTGTTGTACAGTGTCCCATGGAAACCACCGGCTGAGTTGACTTAAATACTCAGGTGAAGATTGCAGGTAAATTATGAACTAAAAGGATATATTTGCATGCTGTTTTCATGTTTGTGTTTACTTTTTCAACCAGTTATGTTCATTCCAGCACATGGCAAAATGTTAAAATAAGTAATTTGTGTATTCTTTTAGTATGGCATTTCTATGATTGAGCAGATAATAAGACTCAAACTCAAACTGGTGAAGACGGGAAGTGAGCGTCTACTATCTGTCAAGTAAAATAAATTACTTAAATTTCATTTATTTGGTGATTTGGTATTCTTAAATAAAACAATCCATTTTTTTCTGCTCTCCATGATAATTTGGGATCAAAATCTTTTTTAAAAATAGACTTTCTTTACTTACATTTCTAGAGACTGGAAAAGAAAAGCACAACATGGATAACAGAGCAGAGTCTGGCCAGTCTGCAAGTAAGATAACAAAGACTTCTTTGTGATGAAGAATTTTGTACTGTGAAAGGTTTCATCTTAACCTATCATTTTACACTTCCCATTATTGACATTAACCATTCCTAAGAATGACTGTGATGGCAAATGAAGAAAATAATAGGACAAGACAATATACTTTAAGTGCACTTAGTGGTAAATTTAACCTGCTGGTAGACAGATGTGAAGCACTGAGAAGTCTCTCGGGAACTGATTTTATTTACCTTAACAAATTATTTTAGAGCAAGAAATAAAAAGCTAGGGGAGTTCCTGAGAATATGATTTTGTCTGTTCAGGGACTTACAATGGTGGACAGTTTAATCAACTGTACCGAGCACTGAGACGAAAACAGGAACTACTGCAAAAACTCAGGGTTTGTATAAAATCTGTTACATACTTTGTATTTATTACCACATTAATAAAAAGCATAGCTATGTTCAGACATTAGGATGAAAACTCTGAGGATTGCAAAGTTGTTCTTGTGTTTTGTTTGTATTTTGGTATCTTCTAAATAGGAGCAGTACATGTTAGAGGACCTCCAAAAACCTCACACCTGGGGAGGGTCACAAAGACAGTATAAGTCACATGTCTTAATGGCCCCCCAGCTACTTCCAGCACTCCCTCTCTACCAGGCAACCCCAATTCTGATCTCCCTTTCCCCTCCACTGCCTGCCCCGCCTCAGCCTCTGCCCGTCATCCAGCAGACTGTGAGGCGCTCTGCATTTTACCTTAAAAACAACCAAATCCCTCAGATCTGTTTCTCTGTTTTGCGGTCTGTTTAGTGTATTTAATCTTCTTTTCTTCCTGCTGATCCCCTTCTTCTCTTCTCTTAGCTCGGTTTGGCTTGGCTTTGCTTCTTCTCTCTTCTCTTTTATGTTTCCCCATCTATTTGCTTTTATGTGTTTACACTAACACTTCTACCCCGATTCACTTGCAATTACTTATAATTAATTACTTGTCATGAAGTGTAAGAATTGTGCAAATCAAATACACAAAAGGAGCAACTACTACCTCGTCTTTCTTTCTCTCTGTAGCTACCCCAGCAGCCTGCCACCATCATACAACAGCTGCCACAACAGCAGCCAATGATTACTCAAATTCAGCCACCTCAGCCGTTCGTTGCGCCACGCTCAGGCAGCATTAAAGAAGGTGTGCAACAGCAAATTTAGATCTGTCTTATTTCACTCTCCCTGTATTTATTTATTTTTGTATATGTGTGTATTTTTTGTTAACAGACATGGTGGAACTGATGCTGATGCAAAATGCCCAGATGCACCAGATCATAATGCACAATATGATGCTGAAAGCCACGCCTGCTATGGCCCTGTTGCCACCTGGAGGGCCCAGTTATTGTGACCCTCAAACTACAAATCTTGGGCAGGTACACACAGACACACACTCTCTCTGACTCATATAAGACGTGGCAAAAAGTTTTAACTCTGTCTCTTAGCAAAGTCTTATATCTGAATTTCCAGGACAGTTACCAGAGCAACCCTATTTTTGAAAGGCCTGATGTCAAACCGAGTGGAAGTGCTGTCCATCATCATCCTCATCACTGTGGTCCTAGCCCTTCAGCACCACATCTGCCTCCCATTAGGCACCCTACATGGCTGCCAGAGGTGTCATCCATCCCAGGAGGACAAGCAGCAGGACATCCACCCTCCACACACCATGTAACAGCCCCTTTTACACTCCCACCACTCAATGCATAGGGTCACTTAATACAGAGGTGTACTTTATGTGACTATACATGCGTAATATTTTTTTTTTAATCAAACATCTATTTGTGTGCATGTCTGTGTTTGCAGGACTCTTAACTGTAAATACAGGTTTTACTCTGGGTTCCCTATTGTCTCTGAATCAAAAATGAGATTCAATACAGCATATTAAACTTTAACTATACTTTTTATTTGATTGCCTAGTCATAAAATCTGACTAGGCAGGTCAGCTTTCAAGTCCTTATGACAGACTGCTCTGGGATATGCAATTAAAGTGGCGACCAGCTGTGCCCACAACAGTGATTTCCTCATGCAATATCTGAATAACAAACACAAATTTTTACATATAATTAGCTCTGAAAACTCCGAACGTCAAAAAGCCTTAGTGGCACGTTAAATAGGTGAATTTAATAGCTCTGGAGTGCGTTTAAAATGAGACCCAATGAACAAAAAACTAACGCCCGAACAGGGACTTGAACCCTGGACCCTCAGATTAAAAGTCTGATGCTCTACCGACTGAGCTATCCGGGCTCTGCAGACTAGAGTCAGAGACCTGAATAAGAATACAAAACAGGATCGTCTATGATTCCTTTTCAATCATAGCAGACCTGTACATAACACAAATTCCGTCCGTTCCATTTAAAGCTAATGTTAGCTGGCTAAGCCCAACATAATTAGCTTGCGCTATGCTAACTCATGCTAACGGTGCACGTTTACGTAACGTTGGCGTCTGAGACCCAACGTTTCTGTGAAATGTGGCGACTAACGCAAGTAGGAATACGTAATGTATTATGTTGTGTTATATTGGCTGCATTCCCAGTTTAGGCAGAAAATCATTGCATTGTCTTTAATAAATGAATGAATGAATTTACATCTGTACAAAATGGCATTTTACAGGATCTATGTTACAAACAACAACAACAAAAAAATCCCCAACACAAGCACTTTTAATGCAACGTTACTTTACCCTCAATGAATCCCTTAATTCTTGACGGGTTAACAGTGATTCTTTATCCCGATCCAAGTGCACAACAGGAAACACAATCTTGATTTACAACCGTCAACTACCATGGCACGTCCCTTTGATAAATACAATAATTAAAAATATATTTATATGAAAACGTACACATACAAACAAGTGACACCCTCTGCGTTGACAAATTATTAAAGTGCATTCTTCTCTTACAGAATAGAGACTTAATGACAGGGGACATGAAATCATGCTGCAATTAAGCATAAGTGGAGTATGATCATGTACAGTTTTCTTACTGTGAGATGTGATATAACTCCTTTGAAGAAATGTGTGAATGATGGTCATGCACTTGTGCTTCAGAGCTTTTTGTATGGCACAGGAAGTCATATCACATGCTTCAAACAGCCTAAATTGCTGTACCCTTTCGCAAGTCTGTTAAAAAAAATATTGGCTAATTAACTGAACAAAACCTTGGTCAAAACAATCTTAATGTGTGCTGCATACAGCAACTCTAGTTACACATCGCAAAGTGATGGTCTTATAATTACATAGATTTAACTAACTGAATTTTCCAAATGGTTTCTGTGAAATTACCTGATGATAATATTTATTTACACAGTATATGTGTGTGTGCAGAATACCAGGCTATGCTGTGTAATTACCTTTTAAATAAGCTTCTATCTGTGCAAACAGAGGCAAGCTCTAAAGAGAAGTTTTAAGAACCAACATGAACTTTAAGATGCAATAAATGGTGACAAAAAGAAATAAAAATATATCTGGATTAGAACATGTTATTAAAAAACATTGAGCAATAACATTAAACAGTGCTTTTTGATACTATTTGAGGCCTTCATATGCTTAGCCAGGAGGCAGAATGCAAACTGAAGCACAGAGCACAGGGAAGACCACATAGCCTCCTGCTGTTGTTACAAGAACAGAGTCACACAATGAAAGCCAGTGTGTTACCAGCATCTTCGTTAACACATTTTGGTGAATGCTGTCATTGTTAGAGAGACACTTTACATTCTTCAAATTTCACTTCTTGTACCATTTGATTTGTGAAAGGGAGAGCAAGAGCGATAGCATAATTTTGACTACTGTAATCAGTTAAATTTTTGGCAAATTATTTTGTGTTTTTACAGAGAAAAAGTGCCAAGTATGCCTCCAGCATGTTGACAATTTTTGTTTACATCACAGCAGCACATGCACTTTCATTATGTAATCTTCTGACAAAGAGAGTGTAGTGTATTCTGATGGTGACGGTGATGGCTATAAGAAAGAACTTGATCCTGTAGCTCCTCTTCTGATACACGATTTCAGACATATACCCTGTTTGCCTGTTTAGGCATGTATAGAAAGTCATATAGTATCTCTGAATGGTTGGTGGCATCAGTCAGAACCGGTCCGGATGATATTACTGGTCAAGTCTTAGGAGGGATCATAGGGATCACACCACTTTTGCACATGTCCACCTTCATCTGTGTCATATCGGAGGGCCACTCTTTGACAACGGTCGGGTAAAGGACGAAGATCTGTGTATGGTCGACCACGGAGGGTGGGACGCTGACAATTGTTAACATGGCTGGGTTATGTAACCTAAAGTGAGAGAGAGAGAACAAAAACATCCTTTTACTTGCAGTGCATGCAGGCAAATTAACATAGCCATTCCAATCTCACACAAGCAGCATTCACCTTGTGAATGTGAGGAGGCATTTCATCCTCTGAGCTCTCCTCTGGCAGTGGCCCATGGTGTCGTGGTGCTGCCTGACCATCCTCTGCCCACCCTCCCATTGGCACACGCGCCGACCTCACTACTTTGGCTCCTGTGCCAGAGAAGTCTGGAGAAACACAAAGACAAAAGACAGTGTAGCAGGATTCGGCAACGACCACTAATGTTTATATGCTCTACTAAGCTACAGTGCTGTAAACTGTCCTCATTTGATATAAACAAAATAATAATATACAACATTAATTTATTTTTACTGTTAAAATGAGGTTACGGCATGAAGGGCGAAACTGTTAGAAAAAAGTGAGATCAAATTTAAATGCAATGGTAAACGTGGACAGATCACAAAAAGACAAGGACCTGCTGTAGGTCCACTGTAGCGTCGCTGGGTGTTGCTCTGTGATGACGCCCCCTCCTGGCCCAAAGTGGTACTGCTGGTTGCTGAGGCTGAAGTGGGAATGGCACTGGGACTGGGAACTGACGAGGGAAAGGTGTGCGAGCGGGGGAAATTTCTGGAGTGACGGTTGGGTTCGCTCCTCACTTCATCTGGGACGCTGTCACTGCTTTCGTCACTCTCCTGCCTGTGCCATGTGTGGCGGGAGAGCTCGCCGTGGGACTGCTGCTTGTGTAGCTGCAAGAAAAAAAAATAGACGAGGTAAAAAGACAAATGTGATAAAACACTTTTTTGACTCCTACAGATATCCTCTTGTCTCTTTCCACATATATTCCCATGCAATTACCTCATGCATGTAAAGTGCATGGATGCTCATCTCAGTGGAGGCATACTCTGACAGGATCAGACTGGTGAGTTGACCCTCCCATGCACTGCTGCCGGAGCTCACAGTTCGAGCATCCGTCCTGCAGAAAGAGAAAGCAAAAATGTAGATGAGAACTCAAATAGGAAGGAATACCAATAGGCAGATATGAATTAGAGTTTGAGCTAGTTTATCCATGACAAAGCTCTTGCTAATGAGGTATGCAAGATTTTACACTCTGAACTATGAGTTTTTCTCAGGACAAAAGGAGCTGAGCTGAGGCAACATTCAAAAGGCCAGTTTTCCTACCCAGACCCTGCCATTGCTTGTCTCATGGCTGAAGTGTGGCTGGCAGCCCTGTGAGCTGCACTCAAACTGCCCCTCAGGTGAAGACTGCTGCTGACTGGGGAAAGGGAGCGCAAGGCAGATGCTCCATCGCTTATGCCGGCTGCTGCGTGATTGGTCAAAGAGCTGTCCCTGCCGAAATGAACGGAGGTCAGCGCAGAGGGACCACCGATGAGGTTTGCAATGAGGCTCCTTGGCTGCAAGACAGAGAAAAGACAACAGACCAGTGAGTAAATCTGTTCTTACCTCTAAAGATGTGATGAAATTTAACTTTTGACCGCTGTGATGCTTGAGCATGAATGTCAGTTTATCACTGTACCTCAGACTCGGACAGTGAGAGTGGATGTGTGTCTGAAGGAGCTGCCGTGGCCTCTCTGTGAACTCGTTCTTTCAGCTGGCTGATGAAGTGTGTGGTCTCCCGAGGAGGCTGCCACTGGGGATTTGTTATGGCAAAGTGCATCAGAGATAACTCTGTTTTCCCATCCTCGGCCTGTTGATAGATGGACGCCTCCGTTTTTCCCTCTGACATCCACTGCAGAGAGAAGAGAGAGGATCAAACAACAGACATACAAACTGACATTCTCTACTTACTACTCCTCTGTGTATGTTGGTGTGACTGCACTTCTTGTGGCAGTATCTCACCGCAGGGTGTCCATGCTGCCTGATGTCCATCTGGGCAAAGGAGCAGGTGTCTCCTACCCCAACCACCTCCACAGTGAAGTTTCTGAAGAAATCAATGATCTCCAGAGACTTTCTCCTCAGACAGAAGATCAGGATGATGGGAGTCACCACTGGACTTATCAGCTCCTCTAGAATAAACACCTGAAAGAAAACATGGAAAGAATGTCAAGAATGAACACTTGAGTAGATGAGTAGGGTTCAGCAATCACATCAAATATTTACCAAAGTTTTACTGAAACTCTGATCCATAAGTTAAATCATGTCCAGTTCACTGAAACCCTGACAAATCATCACATTATCATCGCAACCTTTTTTAAAATGCCACCAACTTAAAATGGCATCACAGATTTGTGAGTAAAGGAACTTAACAAGTACCAACAAGATGTTTCTCAGCATGGTAATAAAACCTTTACTGCTGCAGTGGATCTGCTTGATAGGCAAAAGCAGAAATCTGTGGTTTTACATCACCTCTCTGACATATGAATGCAAATAACTAAATAGAGATAAAGCTTTGTATTAGAGAAAAGAAACTGGGTGTATTTAGATGAATTCATTACAGAAATAACAATTAAATAGTAATTGATTGCTGAGAGGATTTGAAAAAAATAAAATCATACTTACTGCTTTATACTGGAAGAGTTGGGAGAACTGGTCACGGGTCTCATATCTATGTGCATTGCCCTGCCAGTGGTCAGGCATGTAATGGATATGAGCAAGGATGACCCGGAGCAGTTGCTCTGGACAAAACACCATGTTCTTATCAGGAATAAATGATCTGAAAAGAGAGGCAGGAAAAGGACTTAACTTGTACAACAAACAATCATATTAAATTATATTAAAGAAAACACACATAGTGGGGATTTCTCAAAACTTCACACAAATTAAGTCCTATAGGTCAGAATCTATCTATGGCGAAGGTTCTGAAGGATTTGTGAGAGTCTCAAATAGTTTAAGGTATGAGATCAATATGGATAGTGCCAGATTTTTCCTCACAGTTCTCAAATTCATGGAATTCCTTCCCAATTTATTTCAATTTAGAGCTATTAATACACTTCAAATAGAGCTACTGAAGGGAGGAAACCCTCTAACACTCATTAGTTATACAGCAGAATAAGCTGCTGAGAAGCATTAAAGGGATTACAACTCTGGTTGCCTTTAAAAGGGCAATAATGAAATGGCTCATGACTACAAGTCGTAATGTTTCCCATAGTTAAATATTTATGTCTTATATTCATGTTTATATTTGTTTTTAATGTTTGCCACTTTATATTAGTTTAATATTAACAAAGATAATAATTTTGGAGAAATTAATAATGATCAAGGGGGGAATTTTATCTATTTTAAGCATTTACAAAATTCAACTGAGGCAAAATTAAGGTTTTTCTAGTTAATCCTAATAATCATTAGAAAGGATAATCTTTGTGTTTGTGTTGGTTATATTAATGTTAAAATCAAACATGCACATGTGTATAAACATAAATGAAACAAACAGATGGATCACCAGGGTGACACTAATGCATACCTGCAGACTGTGATGCAAACTCCGAGCAGTGTGATGGATGACAGAACATGTTCCACTGCAAGAACATCCTCATCATAGATAGTTAGGGCGATGAGGACAGCCAGAAGCGACCCAGCAAAAAACGCTACATTTTTGGCAACCACCGTCAACAGTGGTGAGAGGAAACAGTTCATATACTTGGATGCAGCCTGAATGAAACAGGAACAAAGGAAGAGGAAGAGAAAAAGAGGAAACAGACTTAATTATTAACTCTACAACCGATGAATGAGTGGCACCAGTACAAACCTGTAACACACTGTATTAATAAAAAACCTCATTAACATAAAGTGAAATTCATGGGTGTAGAGCCTGCAGGTGTCAGATAGGAAGAGTCCTTAATTAAAAAAAAAAAAAAAAAATCATGACTGAACATGAAACTTTTTGAAGGTTTTGTTTAAGTCTCCTTATTTAGGTAGGCATTTGGGGAATGAAATTTATGGTTTTATATGTCCTGATACCTTTGTTTGCTATTGGACTACATTTCCCCAAATTTCATTTCTATAAAATTGCACATGAGTTGTGTCTTCAGTGAGTGAATTTAGTTGCAATGACATCTGTGGCCTTGGTTGTTCTTTGTAAGTAAATAGCAACTGTTATGAAATTTAACACTTACAAAAGTAAATTTTAGAGGACAAGCAACTTAATAGCATCAGGTTGTTTGGAGGAGATAAGTCAGGACGCTGACCTTGTAGCCTTTGCTCAGACGTGACATGAGCTCATGGTCCAACTCATTGAAGTGACGCAGGTAACACCGACCGTAAAGAGACCAGCATCTCGCTCCCAGGGAGCCTGGCTCCCGCTTGATCACCTAAGCACACATATAAAACTACTGTTTAGAGCTCTGATTGAAAAGTAAGTTTTATACATTTGTACGTGCATGTGAGCCACTTACCTCTGTGTAACTAAAGAAGGCGTAGAGAATCTGCCACACTAGAATGACAGGACACAGCAGCAGATTTGCAATCCCAATCCACAGAATACGGGACGCCAGCTTGTCTGCCAGCTCAAGCCTGTTACCTCCTCTCTTGTACTCTGGTTTCAGGCTCCACTCGTTCTCAAACAGAGAGCCTACAGGGCAACCAAGACAATAACAAGGTCAAGAGAAGACTCATTTGTATTTCTAACCCCCGACAAATAGGCAAATACATGGATGCATGCTCATAGATATGCAGACACATGTTGCACACAGGCAATAAAAAGCAAACATGGACACACCTGGACCCCAAAAGAAGATGAGCTCAAAGTTGTATTTTAGACCCCGAGTATAGAACACACAGTCTCCAAGTACAGGAAGTCGGAATCTTACAGGAAGAAGTGATTTATTCACCATGGCAACCTGGAGAAGTACAGGAGGAAAGTTTCTGTATGCTGTTTAATTATGTGTGCAAGAAGCTGTGTCAGGCATGAATAGTTCACCAAGCAGTGTACCATGTAGTTTTTAAAGCGGAGGATGCGGTGGTAAATGTCGAGCTCTGTGAGTTCTTTTTTATGGATGCAGATCTGGTGCTCCTTTTGGATCTCCACTATTCGCGCCTGAACCTCCTGCCACGTTGCATAGGGGAGTTCAGACTGAAGGGAAAGAGAAGAGTGAAGGTGAGATGACTCGTGATAAGTGATTGAAATGAATCTCTCCACAAAAACAAGACAATCAATTCTCCCCTTAAAAAAAGTCCTGAAATGATTTCGTCTCCCTCACCATGGTCATCTTGAGTGCATTGATGTAAAAGGATCTGATCTCCCAGTAGCAGCAGACGTTGTAGATGAATTTGACCAGACGATGTAGCCAAAACACCCCAGAGATAATCAGCACGAAGATGACAAACACATTGTCTCGGATGCTGCGGGACAAAATATTCACTTTTATTATATCAAAATTGTATTGATGTTTTACACAGAAGTAAAAAATTTTTCTAAATCAAAATTGTATGTTTTAACCGAATCCAGTGTTGCACTCACCGGGCACTGCAAACATCCACTGGGAGGAAGGCATCAGGCAGGGTGACTTTAGATGAATCAGTGTGATTTACAAACTTGTTTGCAAAGAGTATGTCATAGTCCACGCAGTTGGCTAGGAACACTGTGAAGCCAACCACAAACAGCAACTGACTGCATGGAGAGAGAGAGAGAGGAGGAGGCAGAGGAGAAAGTAAGAAAACATCTCATTGGTTACAGCCAGTACTATAGGATATAAACAAACCTCTGAGAGAGATAGTATAATATCTGATGGGTATGATACATACACAAGCTCAAAGATCTCTCCCAGCAGCATACAGGTGAATCCATTCTTCTGATGCAGATTATACACTTAATGGTCATTAAGGAATATAGTTTATGTATCAGTCTGAGTCAGAACATTAAAGGAAGTCGAACTCATTTCGTTATTGACACTAAGAACACAACATGTTGCAAACACATGCCAAACCATGTAAAAGGATATTCTCTGGAAAAACAGGTCCAGGTTTTCTATGTGGTGCCATTGGGCTGCAAAAGATTTAGTACAAATAAGCAACGGTGTTGTTTCAGTAGGCATTATTACAAAAAGATGATAGTGTGTTTCTGTGTGTTGATAATGTTTTGTTAATTTTTCATGTCATACATTTGGCTCCTTCAGGCACATGCATCAGCAGGTTCTCCTCTCCGGGGGGAGAGTCGCTGTAAGACGCTTCCAGGCGCTGGTACTCTGTGTCAAAGTGCGCCATGGCAACATCAGCTTCAGTCTCACCAAATAGCCGAGCACACTGCTACAGACTGGAGCACAGAGAAAGACAGGGAGAGATGAAGAGAAAGCAAGAGGGTTGCAAAATCACTTGTGATTGGCAAAACATGATGAGAAGTGACAAAAAAAGAAAAAGAAAAAGGTTAAAACATCATATGTTTAATATTCATCCACTCATTATTGCAATCACACACCCTATAACATGGAAAACATGTCATGCAGACTACAGCCTTCTTTGAATCCTTACTATCATCATAAGCCTTGATTTGGAAGGCAAAAAAACTCTACATTGCCTGACCTTTTTTAAGGGAAGGTCAGAGGTCAGTTTCAGTGGCAGAGCAGCAATCCTGGAGCTCAGTGCTAGTTGAGAAAGTGGCTCAAAACTAGATTTCTCATTTAAATGGAAATTTATTTTTTAAAAATCCAACCCTGGACTACTAAACTATCTTCAGACATGACTACATTTTGAGCATAAGAAAACACTGGAAATATGCCCTAAAAGCATTAAAAATTTGTGTTTGTTACAGATGCACATGCTTAATCTCAGTGTTGGCAGTCACAGTTCCTGTTGTAAAATTGAAAGTGGGATCTAGTGTGTATGTTGCACTTGAGGTATGGCCCTTTGATGTTGCATCCGCTCTCGACAGTCAGAATATAACTCAACAGTTAAATGAAATGAAGGTTTCCCTTTCGAGATTTATCAAGTTAGTTACATCAGCAAAAAACAAAAATCCCTCAGATATATAATAACATTATAAAGAGTTCTTAAAGAGGCTCGACAGGTTATGATTGTAGTGACTTTTGACTGTGATTATATAGTAAGGAGTACACACATTATATGCAGTGCAGTGACAAAACAATGGCACCAAGCAGGCCAGTACACTGAAAATTATTTACTATAATGCAAAATATCTCTCAAGTAGGCATTTGATTTTACTGTAAGGAAAGTTTTGGCTTATCCAAATGTAATAGCAAAATATTGTTGTGCTCACCAAAGTTGTTAGACCTTAAATACCAAGGCCCTCATTTGATTTAATTCACACTGCAGATGAGAGGAGTTGTCTCGGTATTAATCTATTTACTGTAAATACCACTTGTCTTAAAACAAAGCTATGATGTAGCTGATGTCATCTACTGAAATATGCTTACCTCCATTGCAGTACAGGGCGTCTTATCCAGCTCTGCTGTTGACTCAACATTCCCAACTGAAATAAGGAAGAGACATTTCCCTTAAAGCTGTCCTCCTAAATCCAATATAGGACAACAACAGACTGCAGGACAGGGCTTTAAGCTAAATTTCTATTCGCAGACAGCATTCTGTATAGCATGGGGCTAACAGTAGCTAATAATAGCTGAGTATTGACGAGTAACTAGCTGTTTGAAACGGTCAGTTAAGCTAACAGTGACACATTCGTGTACATTGCAGACACAGAAGCACTGGTTAAGGTGTTGTTATTATCGTGCTTTGACAGCACAGGCCTGCCTCCCTCACGAAAAATATGTCACCTCTCAAATCCACATGGAGTCCTTACCGTTCACGTCTTCTGTCCTCGTTATGCCGGTATGAAACCTTTGAATCCCCGGGGGGTTTTATCCGTTAACCGTTTTGTTTTCGTTTCCTTTTAGCTTTCTCGACGACGGTTTCATTTTTGAAACGGCAAACAGTGTTGCGTCCGTCACAGCTGAGTGGCATGAACATTGTCCAATCAGAAAAAAGAGTTTTCTACATGTAAGAACAGCAGCCAATCAGATGCGGCTACAGGCGGGCTCCAAGAAACTGTTGTGATTCCACGACACGCCCTGCACGAGCCTCAATGACGGACTCCCTGTGACTGTGGATTGTTAAATAACATGGCGTTTTACTGCCACCGCCTGGTCACCCTTAGCATCACCATAATACTGTTAAAGATACTGTCATACTGCAAATGTACTCTTGGTGATGCTGCTACATTTGGATTTTACATGTAAATAAAAAGAAAAATGTAAATTGGTGGTAATTCTGGTAGGACTAAGAGAGGAAGTGGTCAACTACTAAACTGCAATTAATTAAATATAAATCAGCATAGGTGCAATAAACAAGCAAACAAGCATTTTGTTCAAATGCAAGCGTGCAAATTGAGCCTGTATGAGCAATAAAGTTTCTAGTAGTACATAGATAATGCATTAAAAGTGTCTTTGACATAAATGGAGAAAGTACTTTAAGGGAAATCCCCATATCTTTATCAATAGTGCCAAATTGGATAAATTTCCAGGAAAGTTACGTGTAAGTGTAATTTGTAAAAAATAATAACAATTTTGAAACAAAATGCCTCCCCCCAACCTTAACACTTCCTTTCTCTCAATCAATACTTCACCCTACACAGCTCAGCGGGACCACAAACGGCTGGCTTTAACACATGGCCTGATACTTATCACTGGCATCGAAGAGATAACTGCCTATGTTCTGAAATATATGCAACAAGTCATATAACATGTGAGCTGGTTTGCATTTAAGTGTTCATTTTGTCATTTTTAGAAAGTGAATATTGTTATTCTTACCAAAGACAATTGATGAGATTCTTACTATATGGCTAATAATGCCGAATAATACAAAAGCAATAATCAGTTTTTAAGTTTTTCTTTTTATATGGATCATGTTTTGATGAGTAAAGTCGAGGTACATGGGTTGATTCCACCAAGATGATGCTTTGCAAAGCAAAGTTCATCCTCTCTGCTGTGATGAATATTTATATGTGTTAAGCCTCTGGAGTGACAGCTGGGCTTTTGTTCAATGTGTCAATGCATTAGTTACAATCACTTAACACCAGTCACTGTATGTGTGTGTGCGTGTGTGTGTGCGTGTGTGTGTGTGTGTGTGAAGGCTGCATGTGTTTGTGTATACCTTGCTGTATTTAAATTACTAATGACGATTTAATCAACCGAAGTCCCAAGACAGAAGTAAATTAACAATTGAGTTTCTGTTTTCAAACACAAACACCTTGTTAGTTGGTCCAGACAGAGTCACAAAGAAAACACACATACACACACAAATACAAACACAAAATCGTTCCTGTTTGCAGACTGACAGTTCAGTTTACTTTTCAATATCTTTATTCTTAAACCTCCATAATAAAGCTTTCTGTTTTAACTCACTCCTCCATGATGCAAATTACTCTGACAGTGCGTCTGTTAATTTGTGTGTGTGTGTGTGTGTGTGTGTGTGTGTATGTGTGTGTGTGTGTGTTTGTGTTTATATATATATATATTTTTGT
>JAPZDY010000007.1:8501985-8527618 GCA_029783645.1 Ctenochaetus hawaiiensis
ACACACACACTCTCACACACACACACACACACACACACACACACACACACACACACACACACACACACTCACATCAGCTGTTCAGGCGTCTGGTTAAAAATACTCTGGGGATGCTTCCTTTTGAAAGCTCGGTAATGAAAGATTATTAGATGGTCAGATTTTTATTAATTCCCCCCTTTTTTTTGGCTTTAATCAGTCTTTGCCAGCCTCCGTCCTGCATAAAAGCCTCGATAAAGTGTGTTGGGAATGAATATATCGTCATCACATGTTTCGATCATGCATATGGTGCTTTATTTCAGGGCCCTCAGCACAGCTTTAGGTTATTTTAGCCCATTAATCACAAATCACACATTCTTTAAATCATTTTTGACTAAGACTAAAGGTTTCTCGGCCTCTGGGGAGTTTTTTAAATGCTTTCACAGTTTGAAAATCAAAGTACTCAGATTGAACTTCACACTAAATATGACCCTGCTGTGTTTGCTTTGTGAAAATCCTTGCGTTTGTCAGGAGCTGTAGACATCGCCTGTCTTTGTTGGGACTGTTTGAGAGCCATCAGGCCTCGCATTCATAACTTATGCTGTCAGAAAATCAAAACAAGATGACAAACGACAAGCCAACACAATTTGAGTTTAAAATGTGTGTTCAATTAAAGATTTTGTTACGCAATCCTCAAATCAGATGAAATCTCACAAGCTCAGCTGTCAGCATAAGTTTTTAATTTGATTATCGTTCACTAAGAATCCGTCAACAACTACTTCACATGCAAGTTAAGCCTCTATGAAGCAGATTTCTGCAGCTGCACAGGTATGGCTTGTTCTTTGCCTCAAGCTTATCCTTAAATAAATGTGCTTGACATTTTCAGGATAGCTGCCAGGGAAAGCAAGTGGTGCGTTCATCCAATTAAATGCAGAATAGAAACGAGTCTGAGGGAAGGGGGGTGAAATATAGCTTACTATAAATGAAACTACTGAAACAGAAACACCAATTAGTTTCTCTCTAACTTGCACAAAGTAATGCATGGAGTTGGCATTCCTCGGTCGAGGTGTTTTGTCGCTCTTTCATCTCCTGTCGGTCTGAGATCGTGGTGTGAGATACGAGGTCGGAGGTCACGTTTTAGGGTAAAGCGACAGTTGAAGTTGGTTGAGGTTTAATGGAGCTTGACTAAAAGGTGAGGGACGGAGCGAGAGGTTGGGAGTTCGGTTTGAATTTCAGGAACCTGTGCTCAGCGTTGCCTGCTGTTTTCACACAGAAAACACAGGAGTTTGTTGTCATGCATGGCCATTTCTGTCTGTCTGGGCTGGTAATAGACTGGAAGGGGGGAGGGGGAGAAGGACACAAAGGAGGAGGTGGAGGAGGAGGAGTAGGAGGGTGTGGGTGTAGGTTGTAATGCTGGCAGGTCATTTATAACTCTCTGTCTCCCCAGATCGCTGCATTTGCATCAGAGGTAGTGCATCGATTTGAGTCTGGAGACCAATTTACTTAAAGGGGAGACACATAGACAGAAGGGAAAAACTGCCATTATGGTCTGGTTTGTGGAGAGAATAAGAAAAAAAAGGGAAGAATATGTATATGTGGCAGTAAATGCTTCAGGACGAGTGTTAAAAGTCCAGTGTGAGAAGTTAAAGAGGGGTCAGGGGTCATTTTATCAGTTTAAACAGGATGTAGCGGAGCACCGGTGAGCGTTGCCTTAGGCCGGTCGTTGGGACACGTCATGGCACCGCCATCATTAAAATGGCTCCGTGTGCTGGAATCTGACAGGGAGACGAGCTGGAGTTAAGGACAAGACAGGCAGACTGACTGCAGAGAGAGAGAGAGAGAGAGAGAGAGAGAGAGAGAGGATCTAAAGGAGTGATGAGGAGGCTAAATATAGAAAGTTGGTGAGCAGAGAACAACAGAGAAAGAGACAGAGAAGCAGCGAAGGCCCTTAAATTTTTCAGTCGTCTGAGTGATTCTGGATGTAAAAGGCTTGTTCATGCAAAGATTGCATTAAAGTGAATTAGCATTAAATCTAACAGGAAGTAAATTTCAGATCTTAGATTTTAATGCATTCGGTTGTTAATCAAAGTAATGGACAACCTTTTTTGTTTTTTAGTCTCATGATGGCTCTATATGAACAGTCAGGAATCACCAGAGGTACTACAAATCTTCCTGAGGGGAAGAAATTTCATGGCAGGTCGTACAAAAAGTCAATAAAACATTTTACTCTGAAACAAAAATTCATCCTCGTGGGAGCATTAATGTCTGCACAAAACTTCATAGAAATCCTTCCAATAGTTTTAAGATATTTCAGTCTGGAACATAGTGGTTGACCGACAGTCTGAGATTAGAAATGGCTAAAATGTGACAAAGAGTTAGACAGGGGGCGCTATAATGTCTTACTGCACAAAGCTACAATTACTGCAAATAAACCTCATAATAATACCCCTTTTAGCTCATAGTTTCAGTATAAATGAGTGTTTTTTTCTGTGCAAATGTACATTTTATAAAATTTTCCAATTACAATGTTTTTTTTTCTTCTTTTTGGATTATGAACACAAAATTGGAGGCAGGTTAAAAGGCTTTTTTATCTGGAAGTGAACAGAATTTTTCATCCGTACACAAAAGAGTCTTTTGGGATTCTGGAAATACCTTCAGAACAATGTTTTTTTATAACAAAAGTGAGAAGAGAAAGCCTCATTAGGACACATCGTCCCACTTCACTTTCTCTTAATCAAGTCATCCAATGAGAAATGTTAAGTAATAATTCAACCCAGGTGCTGAACGGCCATGTTTAAGGCATCCAGGTAAGGTCAGAATGCAGTCGATGAAATGTCCTCATAAGGATAGAGCAACACTT
Source organism: Ctenochaetus hawaiiensis (assembly GCA_029783645.1). Classification (NCBI taxonomy): domain Eukaryota; kingdom Metazoa; phylum Chordata; class Actinopteri; order Acanthuriformes; family Acanthuridae; genus Ctenochaetus; species Ctenochaetus hawaiiensis. The sequence continues at coordinate 8,504,822 of JAPZDY010000007.1, forward strand.
TGACGTGCATCGTACATCCTGTCACTGATACAAATGTGGGACTAAAAGAGTTCATGTTCAGCAAAAGCCAGAAGTGTTGAACTCTGTTTCCAAAAGCGTTCAGACATTTTTCCCCCTGAGCTTCACCTTGAGCCTCCCAACAGTGTGTGTGTATATTTAGCACACTGGATGTGTGTGTGAATCATATCTGCCTGACTAGCTTCTCCGCCCGGGGCACGACTGGTTTTCTATTATCATCAGGATATGTGTGTGTGTTTGTGTGTGTGTGTGTGTGTGTGTGTCAGATTGATAAAGAATGAAAGAAAAAAGACCAAAACAGAATTAAAAGGAGAGGAGGAGAGTAAAAGAGATAAAAGTTTTTGGGGAGTTTTTGGGGTTTGGGTCCATCAAAACAATTCATTTCCACCCTCTTCTGCAGCTCAGCTCACACACACGACTGGTGTCCAACAGAGTCTTTTTACAGCTCAAACGCTCTCAGAGGCTTCAGATTTAAAAATAATTGTTTCTAGAAATGTTGTTTTCTCAATATATTAAAGCTTCGATTTCAAAAATACAGAAACAAATTGACACAATTCGACTATAAAATGTCAGAAAATAGTGAAAATGCCCAACAATAAATACCCCAAGTATTAAAATATTCAATTCAACATGGTTTTAAACAGAGAAAAGCAGCTAATCTTATGTCTTCAGATCTATTCATGACTACTATTTGTTTGCCTTTGACTTTATTGATTACAACACTGAATATTTGGTCAGTTTATCCCATTATGTTGATGTCATTCACACCATTTGTTGTCATCTTCTTTAATTAATGCTATTGTGCATTTAAAACCAATTAAGTTTTGGTGCAAAAGACTAAATTGGGCAAGTTAAAAGGAGGGCATGTGGTCAGTTTCCTGTCTTTACGGAACTTCAGTAGCCCTGTTGACTTTTTCTGCTCTTCCTCTGTTAGACTGTGCTCTTTTGAGGGTTAGAGGTCAAAGGTTGGAGACTGTATGAAAGAGGGCTTTGTCTGTGTGGAAAGAGCACACTTCCTCTGACCCTGAGTCAGCCACACACACACAGTTACACACACACTCACACACACACACTCAGACACACAGACACGCTTAGACGCAGATGTCAAGCACTGTAGTCCAGATGTTTAAGTCTTCGTCTCTCATTAAACACATCTGTGCACCAATAAACACACATCGTACATACAGACCGTGCTACCTGTTGTAGAAACCAACCTGACCGCCTGCATCAAAGGTCGAACTCTGCTGAAACAGAAACAGTTTGTCGTCTGTATACAAGCTCTGCTTAAACTACTTCCTGTGTACCCCAAATACATGCAACTTTCAAAATAAAAGCACACTGTATCACTAACTCTGACTCAAGACTTCCACTGTGGTCACTGTATATGTAACCAGATATATATATTTTAAAAATGGTTTCAGTATTTAACTTCAGTTTTTCTGTGTGTCTGTGATCCAGGGGGCCCGTGTTTGGGTCAGAGAGAAGGAGCAGCTGGTTCCCGCCACAGTAAACTCCTGTGGAGATGGAACCCTCGTCCTCACGACTGACTATGGAGAGGTAGGAAATATTTAACACACACACGCACATAAAAACACACGCACACACACACACACACACACACACACACACACACACACACACACACACACAAACGCACACACATAAAAACACACACAAACACATCTCACTTATTTCTGTCTTTCCTGGTCATTTTTGCTCTCAGCAGATTATCAAGAACCATCTGTTGTGTTGAGATCCAAGAGTCACTAAAGTTTGAGTATGTGTTGAGTAGATAGATTTAATCTGGCTCATTTATTTATCATTATATAGATTTGCATGACCCTTCAGTTTATGTTCATCAAAAGATCTGACCCTGTTTTTTTAATGGATTAAATTTTTGTATCTTTTTGGGTGAATGGCTGAATATTTGCCATACTGTTTCAGGTAAGGTCTGCTGGAGCTTTCAGGGACACAACATGTGGTTAAATTAGGACAAATGTGGTAGATTTACATAATGCTTAATAACACATTTTTTCAAGAAATGTTTTCGGGCATTTTATGCATTTTTTATGGAGTTGACTATAGAGAGATAACAGAAAATGAGGCACAACAGAGTCCTATGGCTGTTTCTTAAAATGCGATATTCAGATTCATCCCATTGTTTCTCATCTGCACAAATTCATATTTACAAATACTCAACATTATTATATTGATGCTTTTGCTTCAATACATTTTTCTTATTATTATGAGTAATGATTTATAATTCCTCCAAGTTGCAACACACAGCAGCTGCACCTCACTCACCTTCTACAGCCACCATAATGGGTTGGATGTTTTAAATGCCGAACATTTTAATACATTTGTTTGTTGTTGGTGATGTTAAGACATCAGATTTGCACACAGTCAAAGTGAGAGTGTGTGAATCCTGCTTAAAGTTCATGTGTACAATCACAGTGCAGAAGGGAGTGTTTTTGTGCTGCATGACTGAGGGTTAAATTACACTAAACAGCAGAGGAGGCTGTGCTAACGTGGTTTAAAAGGATTTCAGCTTATTTTTCTGACATTCACAACCATTAATGAGAACATTTCCATCAACTTCCTCTTTTTCCAACACACTTAGTTTTGTAGTTTCTCATTCTTTGTTGCCAAGTTTCCCACCTGCCATGCTTGTGATTCTGCATTATCTGTCTAAAATTAAACATAAAATACGACTCTGGTTCAAATCATCAACCTTTAATGGGCAGCCATAAAATATCTTCAGCTCAAAACTGAGATGATCTGATAAAAATGTTAAATTTTTCATATTAAATGGACTCTTATTTTTTGCAAATAAGTAAAAAAAAAAATGCTGAAAACACATTTAGTTGGTTTAAACCAGGCAGGAGATTCATTCTGCATCAGCATCAGATTTATGCTGAATCAATGCTGCAGTGGTTGCCTGTAATGTGTCATCTGGACTGAGCATTAGCTTTCAGATAAAAGGTCGGAGTGAAGGTGAAGCAGCTCTGCAGGTTCATCCTCTCCTGTGCCGATCAATAGTAAGTCCTGGTCCAGATGCTCCACTTTCTTGCCCCAGTTCCTCCCTCCTCTTCCTCCTCCTCCTCCTCCTCCTCCTCATTCCTCATACATATGCAAAATTCATCTCTGACACACATTCTGCCTCCAGAGGAGAGCTAGAATAGATGAAGAGCATTATGGGAGCACAAATGCTCGTGCTCGTTTTCAGGATGTCAGATGTCAGGACATCCAGTTGCCTGTAGCTGTTCAAAATGGCAAAAAGTCAGACGGCGGCCCGAGCCCCAACCCTTTAACACCACCACCACCCTCCTCCCTCACTGCCAAAATAATGGAATTGAATGCTTAAATCTCATTATGAGTGTGTGTGTGTGCTCATCTAATCTGAATCAGGACAAGGACGCGCACACATTGCTTTTTGGATTTACTGTTTTTTGCGACGGTTGATGTGTTTGGCACACACACACACACATGAACACACACATGCGCTCCAGTTGGCAGCGTTTAGATGGAGCTAATAATAGACTTGGTGCTTTAGCCTGAATTCAAGAGTCTCAGTCCTCCCTTCATACCCCCAAAGAACATCCACATCCACATCCACTCTCCCTCTCTCTCTCTCTCTCTCTCTCTCATGTGCACAATGAATTCATGTTTCGCGGCCTTGAAGACACAAAAAGGCCAAATGTTGCTCTAAAAGCATCATCTTTTGATGTGGATGCTTGGCTGCTCTCGTTGGAGGACGAAGCGGGGACGGACAGGCATTTCCCAAAATAGAGGATTGGTTATGGGAGCAGGCATTCTCTTTGCTCTGGATTATGGATGTCCTCAACCTCCCCAACCCCCATCCAGCTCTCCCTGCTTCTGCTCTGCCCTCCCTCTCTGCTAGCTGTCGGTGTTTAAATGTTAGCACCGCAGGAGTTGGTGAATATTTGATGGAGAATCAGCAGGATGGAGGGGAGCTTTACTGTGTTGTACCAGGATCTGACCCACGCAAACAGTCCCAGTCTCACCATCCGTCCATCCTCTGGTTGTTCTGGTCATAAATACATTTTTGATTGCAGCATCCACGAAGCCCATCGAGGCCCAAGAGGCATTAAAATAACCAAAAGAGTTAAAAAAAAAAAGGAATATTATATCAATATTTGCGCTGTGGTGGCTGGTAGGAAACATGCAAGATTTAACAGCAGTTGACTTTTGTTTTACTTTTTGCTTTCCTTTTTTTTTTTTTTTTTTTTAAAGTCTCTCCCCAGCTGCCATGTCACTCTGGTTCTGTAATCTACAGACTCTGACCCACTTCACCACATTACTGATTCTGGGTTACAAATGCTGCGGCTGCAAAACTACAAGCCTTCATGTTAAATCAGCACAACTCAACACGACTATCAGGGGTATACAGGCAGGCCTTTACATCATTCATCATCCTCCGTGCTCATGAAACAGGATTTTTGTTTCATTTGCACCTCACCTGTGTCACATCATGGAGTCAAGAAGGGCTAGTTTCAGTTCACTATAAATGTTTTGAGTGGCAGAATAATGTTATTTATTATGTTTCTTCCTTTCTATCTTCTTGTGTCAGTCATTTGTGACTAGTTTCTGACTGATCTTTCATGTTTTTTAACATGTTACTCAAGTTATGTTGCACTTAAGAAGACAGTTGTCATCTACAGTAGTTTCCTTGTACAGTTGCACAAATTTCATTGATGAATAAAGCACCTTTACTACATTGTAAAGTGACAGGCATAAAAAGCTGCATGATGTCAGCGTCTGTCATAATTGTTTTAGAAAAGCTAGATGTGTGTTGCTTATTTTTTTTATTTATTTATTTTTTTAAGTATTATTTTTTCAGGCTTTTTTGGCCTTTATTGATAGGACAGAGCTGAAACGGGGAGATAGAGAGAGAGGGGGTGGTGACATGCAGCAAAGGGTCGGAGCCGGAATCGAACTCGCGACTGCTGCACAGAGGACGAAGTCTTCCATATATGGGCAGCGCTCGCTACTGAGTGAGCTAAACAGCGGCCCATGTGTGTTGCTTATTTGATGGGAAGGAAATCTTATGAAGTCTCAAGTTTTTGACACTTGCAAGTCAAAAGCAAGTGTTTGTGGGTCTTTCTGTAAATGCTTAGTGTGCTAATTACAAAACCACAATGGCCAATATCCCAAAAGTACATCTGTTTTAATAGTAATGGTGCATTGATTACAGCTCAGTGGAATGAAGCATGTCAGTGCTAGTTCAGTATTTTTTTTCATCTGAGGTCAAACCTCTTCAGCTTTTTGCTTTCAAATCTTATGTTGAAGCTCAAGTCAAGTTTCAACATCTATTTTTTTACAACTCCACTCAAGTCCAAGTTTTCAGCTCTGCTGCAAACTTCTGAGACCTTCCTTCTGTGATCCGTCCATCCTTTCATGATTCATCCATTTTCCATAACCCTGCAGTGCAGCTGCAGACGTCCTCTCCCTGTTACATGTTGAACTCAAATCAGTAATGAATTTTTTAGGCTAGTCCTGATACTGATGTTAGACTGATAAAACTGGTGTTTGTACAGCAGCCAGATAAATACATTAAAAATAATTTGGGTTATTAAGTTGAAAAACAAACTTTTGAATGCTAATGGTTTGATAAACTTTGTAATTTGTGTCTAACATAGAAAAACATATTTTTAAAAATTGTTTACAGGGCTCACATGGAAACAGATATATCTGCAGATATTTATTCCGTAAGCTAATATCAACTCATATTGGCTGATTTATCGGTCAGGCTGTACAAGCCCGTTTTTCCAAATGGAGGAATTCAAGCCTGAAATGCCTCAACATTTTCATTTCGGTGTGAAGGAGCTGCAGTTCTACTCCTTTTAATTTTTATCTTCTCGTCCTGTCCCAATAAACACAGAGATCCTCTGCAGAAAACTTGTTTCACTTGCTTCTTTGGTAAAAATCTTAAATCATGCACACATATTACATCCATAATCAAAGGTTTCACCTTTCTATTTTAAGACTGAATAGTTTCTTGCATAGAGATTAGATCAGATTAGATAAAAGTTTAATGAACCAGCGGTGTAACTGGGTCAGTAAAGACGTGGATATCGATAAATACGGAACAAATAGATGGTATTAAGACAGTTTAATCAATTAACATACCAATGACAATAAGAACTATGATCGGGTAGTGATGCTGCCTTTTTGTAATACTGATAATTTAGTGATGTATGTTTACAGTGTCAGATTTGAACAGGAAACTTTGTATGTTCTTTGGATGAACATCAGCACCGTCACTTTGGCTTCTGTGACACTAAAATCATCATATTTGATTATTTTCCGACATTTTTGGAGTCAATTATTCAAGAAAACAATTAGAAGATTGATTACTAATGCAAATAACCATGCAACCTTATGTTTAGAGTTATATTTTCCACCTGGTATTCATGACCAAACACGTTATGGCAAATCTGTGTTCGGCAGAGATTTTCCCGCTCTGGTTGCCATGGATACGGTGACAGACTAGCATCATTCTCCTCCGTACATATGTTACCATTGTGATCCAAGTATTTACCTCTACTGGACATGTTAGCACCCAAACAAGAAACACAGACACAATATTAAACACGCACACACATACACACACACCTGTATATCCACACTTAAATACCACACACACACACGCATGAATGTACACACAAACAGGTTGCGTTGGCGATGACTTATGCACACGTGTGTGTGTTATGTGACCTGAATTTCAGAAGCTAGCGTGAAAGCGGCGGCGAAAGCTCACGCGAGCACAGAACATGCTGCAGGGTGCCTCACTCCTTGTGTGTGTGTGTGTGTGTGCACAAAACGCCCATGGACTTCAAGACACACACACACACACACACACACACACACAAAAAATGACACACACTCTTGTCAAACACTCCTAATGAAAAGTGCAGTAATAACTTGTTTTGTAGGATTTGGCATAAAAAAAACAAGCTGATGCTGCCGTGTGATCTCCTGACCCACATTCCTCTTCACAGTTTCACATTTCCAACCCTCTGAGGACGTTTGAGTTACTCACTCACTTAGTATCACATAATGAGATTAACTTAACTCCGTCAAACTGGCTCATAAAAACCCCAGTATGCAAATTCATGCACATCTCCATCTATCTCTGGCCTCCTGTCTCTCTTCAGTGTCCCTTATCTTTGGAAAATGAAGCAGAGATCCCCCCTCAGGGTGGGATGAGAGCAGGTTGCCAAATCCTAAAGAATGATGATGTATAAAAGGTGCTATTACACCCAAGTGTTGAGTGGAAGCTGTGGGGCAGAGAGGGAAGTTGAGGCTTGTCTTTAACCTTTTATTCTCAATCAAAAATAAAGAGATTGATGGGAAAAAAAGCAAGGGTGAAAAAAGATAGGAGGAAGAACTTTTAGAGCTTTCAAACAAAGGAGGTAAAGGAGTTTATTTTGAGTAAATTTACTCTTTACTAAGGAAACAATATATGTTGAAAGCCAGCTTTACTTTAGCTTTGACCTTGTATTTTAGAGTTCAATCTTCATTTTAGAATTTACAGATGTGAATCTGAATCAGATTTTGAATTTTGAAAGATATTAAATGAACTTCAAGACAAGGAAATCTGCTTTACATTCACCCTTTGAATTATTTCCAAAGACACTTATTTGCATATGAGCAAATCAACAATCTGGCTCTTGTAGCAAATCTAAATGAGCTCACTAAAACACTCGGGTTTTACCTCCAATCTGAAGGGTTAGATCATGCAAAAAAAAAAAAAAACCCTCAGTGTTCCTCAATCCTAATCTGAGCTGTGAAAATCTGCCAGTTCTGATCCAAGGTCAGTGAGGAGAGCTGCAGGTGCATACTGCACTCCATGATACTGTATCTTGCACTAAATGGAGCTCTGCAGAATATATAGGTCACTGTGCCCACAGCGCTCTCTCTCCACGCTCTATCTTGATCTCTCTCGCCCCCCCACCTCCCTCTCTCCTCACTCTCCTCACTCTGGCTGCTGCTAATATGTGAAGTCAGATGAAGAGGCTTGTCTCCTCTGGCTTTCCTTCTGAATCATGCAAAGCAGCTTCAGACACGTGCATGTGCTTTACAGGAAGGGCGCTCAATGCACTGTATGCATGTGTGTGTGTGTGTGTGTGAAAGTGTATTCACATGAACAAAGGAGGATATGATGCGGCAATTTTTTCTGGAAGAGATAAAAGACAGAATCATTTAATTTCCCACTTAGTGCTTTTCCATGATTTTTTTGCCCTGATTTCCATTGGTTATCTCTGAATTTGCCCTGAAAACCACCACCCTACCTAAATCTTCTGTTTGTTTTCATGGAGCTAAAAGCTGATGGAAGGATGCTAACATGCTTGCGATGCTAACATGCTGATGTTAGGTAAAATATCTATCATGTTCACCATCTGAATTTGGATCGTTAGCATTGCATTAGCTGATAAGTTAGCATTTAAGTGCTTACAGTCAAAAACTGGATAAATTGGATATTTTACCTCATGATGATGCATCAAATTTCTAAATTAAACTTCATGGCCATTGATTAAAGAGTCATGGAGATGTTTTACTGTCACGAGGAGGTCAGATAAAGTTTTAAAGCTCACCAAAAATGATTTAATCGGTGTTCATCAATATCTTAACAGAATTTAATGACAATCCATCCAACAGTTCAGATATTTCAGTGCGGACCAAAGTGGTTTAGTGACTGACCGACAAGTATTTCAGCTGTAAACACCGGCTACTAGTGTACAAAGTGTGTATTAATCCACAGTTCCTCTTCCACACATTTTGCTCTGGTGTGATACAAACTACTGAAGACAAATCAGAGATGCTTAACCTCGCTGTGTTTTAACATTACTCTCATTCTGTCGCTCTCTCTTCCAGTCAGTCTCACTCTCTGTGGTTTTCTCTCACTACTTCCATCATCTCTTTCTTCTTGTTCTCTCCAATTATGAATTATTGAGCATGAAACATCCCATTTTAGATTCTCTGGGTAGTCATAGTTATCATGTGTGTGTGCGTGCTTCACTTACAGTAAAACTTGTGTGTGTGTATATGTGTGTTAAAAACCCACCAGAGGGCTTTTGGGGGGGGGGGAGTAGACGGAGAAATTTGCAGGAATCTTCTTTTTTTTTCCCTCCTGCACTTCGGCTGCCTTTTATTTCAGTCACTGACACACTTTCTCACTTCATGGAGTCGCCTCTCTCTAAATGTTCTGCATCTGTTGTCCCAGATTGGTTTTTCCCCCAAAAAACATCTCTGCTTTATCTGCTATTTAAGACCTTTATAATTGAAAGCAGCTTTGGCATTAAAAAACAACTGTCAAACCAGAACTGCTGCCGAGTTTTATTTACTTTTTTTTTTAACTTTAATCTTTTGTATGTCCAAGATTTTTTTTTCTTTTCAGACAGACTCACATCAGAAATCTTTCTCTATTCAATTTAGTTTACTTTTAATGAAAAAAAATACTTTTCTTAACAGCTGTTTAATGTCTTTTACTTTCTAGTCTGAGAAAATACTGAAGGTGTTTCAGTATATATATTTATTGATAACAGAGACTTGTGTCTTTCAAGAGTTTAAAAGACTTTTGCATGAGCTGTTAAAGGATGGTTACGATGAACAGATGCTATTGAAATGAATTATGGGAAACATAGCAGTCAGTATTTTCATTTAAGGCACCGAAAGTCTGATAAACTTGGTCTCTGCTGTGCTGATTTTTAGCATCCTTTTTAAATTCTTAAGATTGTTAGGCAACAGAAAGTCAACCAGAAGGTAAATCTGATTAATCTAAATATTATTTTTATTTATTCATTACTTGGGGATGTAGGGGTGTTGTGGTTTGGGTTGTGTGGTCTCAAACATTTGTCTTAAAACATTACTTTAATACCTCTTTCTACACTGAAATCTTTACCAGTGACTCTAAATGTTCTGGTCAGGAGATTTTACACAAATGACCAATAGAACAAGGATTTTACGATGTGGCTGAATGAAAGCAAATGAGACAAGTTGATGTAAAATTCGACAAACAAAAAAAAAAACCAGGCATCCATTTCATTCGTCCTCTTGTCCCCTCCTCCCTTCAACACACATGCTCTTGTGTTGTGTATGGGCGTGTGAAGCCTTATCTTCTCTCGCACTGTAATTTACTCTGAATTGACTCTCTGATTGAAATGGCTCTCGGTAAGCCTTCAATTACAGGCAGAGGTCTCAGATTGAGCCTTTTAGGCATTAACCGGGTCTGAGTGAGTGAGCACACAAGGATCTGTGTGCAGAGAGCGATAGATCACAAAGACTTGACAAAGAAAAACAAGATGAAGAGCAGCAGTATTGAGGATACAGGGACCAGCCATAGAGCAAAAGATAGAAAGACAGAGGATGCAAAATGTGCTGCTAATGTGGAAAATGCTGTGTGAGGCAGGCAGAAAAGAAAGAGAGGGGTAAATTAATAGAGAGTGGGATGATGTGAGGGAGAAAGAGAATTAAAAAACAGGGAGAAAAGAGAGGCAAATGACAGGGAAGAGGGGGAAGGGATAAAAGAGGAGTGACATATAAAGGGAAAGATAGATGAAAGAGACAGAGAGGTGATGTTTGATGAGACATGAAGGCATGCAGAGAGCCAGAGAGGGAGAGAGAGAGAGATTTAATAGGATGAGAGAGTAAAGAAACTGAGGAAAAAGAAAAGCTAAAAAAACGAATGCACTTGAATATAATTTGGGGGACTTTCTGCCTCTGTGTTCTCACAGATACAGAAACACACTGAGTCTTACAACACAGTCGGTATGAGAACATCTGTGCATGTTTACAGCTGTTTGACGCATGACTAACAGGCATGTTATCGCATCTCATCACTCGGACAAGCGTGTCTCCCGCGCACATCGCAAACATTGACGAGTAAATAACCGTAGAGACGTAAAACACACAAACATGGATGTAAAAGTCACCGCTGACATTGATGATCGAGAGGAGCAGCAAAGATTAATTAATTAAGCCTGCATGAACTGATTTTTGGTTGCTGGGTTGCTCATTTGCACATGCAGCAGATGTTCTTGGAGGTTACAGTAGTATCCCCGAAGCAAACAGAAGCCCAATATTCACTCTCTTTTTAGCTCTATTTTTGTCCAACAAACTCAAATATCAGACCTTTTTGCTGCTAAATGCGACTGAATGTTCACTAATTTCTGGTTAAATTAGTCTTTCTAAGAGAGATTTTCACAACTTTCTTCACTAAAAACAGCCTCCTGCTGAACAATAGAACAATAAAATCTTTTTGGAGTTAAGTATATAACATTAACAAATATTTTTGGCAAAAACTTCCAAAATTTGGTTGTAATAATCAGTGAATGTTCAGTTAGTGAACAGATAATTTATAAGAAATTTACTGAAATTTGAATTATTGCAAATAATGAATTAATGTTGAATTAAGATTTACTGATTTTTTTGCTGTACCACCTTAGTTTCTATGAGATGTCCACTGGTATTGATCCTGGCTGTAAAGCTGTTGCATATGTGTAACTGTGCTTGGATAACATCATGTCAGAGTCTTGACTGAGAACCACAGCTGTTAAAAGGTCAAGTGGACGGGGCTGTTGTGAAGATGGTGAGCTGTTAGCTTGTGAACCCAACATGACTTATGCTTTCTCTAATGTAGGACGAAGGGTAACTGGGTCGTTACATCTCAGCTGAGTGGGTGGGAAAAGGTTAGAGACCTGATGGCACCGGCTTTCATCAACAGTTATCCACTGAGTTTCCAACAGAATGTCTCCAACACCTGAGAGAAGATGAGGAATGCACAAACTACAACATATATATGGCCACAAACAACATTTTGCTTGCAGACATGTTAGCAGTGAGTTTGGTTGTTGTTTGCACGCACGTAACAGCTCTGCGCAGTGGAAGTGAAGTAGGTTTATTTAAGAACAGGATGTTGCGACGCCCAAAGCATGCCCTCGCCGCCACTCTCAACAGATGACCGACACATCTGTTAGCAACACGCTCACGGGATGGAGGCTGGCTGTGAGACAACGCTGACATATTAACAACCCAGCGCTGCAAAGGCCGGGCTTTCTATTCTTAGACAAGTGGATTTTTTTTTTTGCTGGGATGAATGAACGACCTTTGAGCTGAAATAGAAAGACAGTTATCTCCTGGTTCTGGTTTGTGTGGGTTTGTGTGCGAGAGAGGAGGGCGGGGATCATTGAAGCATATGAGTGTGTTTGTGTGTATTTGTGTGTGTGTGTGACGTGAATCCACACTGAGACGCTCACACCTGTCAGGTCCTGCCAGATCAGATCTGTTACTCTTCTTCTTCTTCTCTGTTTCTGTCCTCAGTCTCTCTTCTTTGCCCTCTTTTTTCCCTTCTCGCTCTCCTCCTCCTCCCACAGATGGGTTCCCTACTCCCCTTTCCCCCCAATCTCCTGTTTCCATAGCGATGGATGACATAGATGAGACTGGGGTCTGGTTAGAAGAAGAGCGATGAAGCTTTTGTATTCCCATCATGTAGATTTTTGTCGTGTTGCATCACAATTAATCTGCTAATGCTAAAAATAGAAAGACATTTCAAATATGAATCCTCTTTTTTTTATCTGTGTGAGAACATTCAGGCTTACCTGCTCCTGCCAAGGTACCTTCATTATCCTTTAGGCATCATTACAAGCTTGACAGCATTATATCTAGCTCATGATGAAGACATTAAAACAAAAAAACAGGGGGTATTTTGGTGAATTTTCCTCTTCTTCATTTGACCTTGATCACTTACAATGACAAATAACACTAGCATGATAATACCAATGCAGGTCATATAGCAACAGACAGATAATCTCATTCAGTTTCTTACTGGGAAACATCACAGTACTAAAATGAAATGATGCAAACAGTAGATCAATAATAGATACATTTTGTTAAGAGCTTTTTGTTCAGAGTTGGACAAGAAAACTGATGCAACTCTGGCAATTACAGGGTAAATATGAAGCCACAGGAGGCAGCTAGTTAGCTTAGCCTAGCATAAAGAGCAGAAACAGGGAATGCAGCTAACATAGTTTTGTCTGAAGGTAAGAAAGTCTTCTACCAGTACTTTTAAACCTCATCAATTAATACAATATATTTGATTTGTTCAAAATTTTACAAGAAATTAAGTGTGTTAGTGACAAGTAGTGGTTTCAGACATTATCCTGCACATTTCAACTTGTCCTAAGTCAAGCTAACGGTTTGCTAGCTGTGGTTTGTTATTTAGTTAACAGATACATGTGACAACCTTTCATTTATCTCTACATTTCCCAAACTATTGACAATGCCAATGAGAGCAAGTGAAAGTTAAACTTTGTAATGTAAAGTTACAGCTAGCACCTGGTTAGCTTAGCTTAGCCTATCATAAGACTGGAGACATGGGGGAAACCACAAGCTTCGGGTCAAGAGTCATATCTCATTTCCTCACAGTAAAACCTGGTTTAACAGGCTTTAAGGGTTGATTACCGACAGTCTGCATGTCTTGTTGCCCTCCAGGTGTTGTACTTGCAGCAGGCTGAGGTCACCAGGGAGCGGGTGTATGCTATGCACCAATCCAGCATCGATGGGGTGGAGGACATGTCAGCACTGGCGGAGCTGCACGAGGCCGCCATCATGCACAACCTGTACCAGCGCTATCAGAAGGATAACATCTATGTAAGTGCATTTAGATGGACTCTCGTCTGTGTGTATGCATGTGTGATACTGTGTATGTATGTGAAGAAATGTGTTAGTACATTATGTTATGTCTTGATGTGCCTCCCGCCTCCTTTTCCATTAATCTTTGCCAGCAAGAAGCTTTTAGTGGGAAGCACAAATCATCATATAAGACATATTTGCTCTAAGTGGAGGAGATGCAGAGAGAGTCTTAAAATGAGAACAGTGAAGTAAATCAAATCAGCAGTTACAATAAAAACCAAAGGAAACCCTTCTTAAAGTTGTAATCTCAGGTTTTCAATCCTAGCTAATTTGACAACAACCAGCATTACGGCGCTAACAACAAGTGTGGTGCAACAGTGCATTCACATGCTCCTTGGATGGTCCAATTTCAGGCATTTTGAATGTGAGGAGGCTACCTTGAAATTCTTTTAGTTACAATTATACTTTCAACTCAACAACAACACACTAAAAGACCTAGAAACATCAACAAATACATTGTTCTTTTTTGTCTTCAGACATAAATTCAAATACAAACAGTGTAGCATCAAAATGCTCTGCTATCTTTCTCTGATTATATAATTTTCTTAATAATAGCAAGAGAAATTAATTGCCACTTTTATTTCTAATATGCATCTGTCTGTAATAAATGGATGCATCAGTAGATGAAACCCTATTACTCATCATGCCTTAAGAGTTTCATCTCACCCATGACCTCTATAAAGATGTTGATCTCCAGTTTTTTGCATATAAAATGGTAATTGCATTCAAGATCAAGACCAAAAACAAGTGTACTCTCACATTTATGGTGAGCTGAAAGTCAGATATTTGGAAGGATTTTAAACCTGAAAGATTATCAGACAACAGACCAGTGGAAGCCTCCCTGGGTGTGACCTAATCTAGATGATGAAATATTGTCCATACACGGATTTCCTTTAAGCTGATCATAGAAAATTTACCCTGTGCGGGTCAGCTTTCTGTGTCACCGAGCGTCCATGCGTCTATGCGTCTGTGTGACGTTCAGCACGGTTTTGTATGTGTGTCGTACACAGAGTGCTTAGACAGGGTAATATGACACGATGGGAAGGCATGCTGATGTGCAGGTTTAGTGCAGGAGGAGTGAAAGCAAGGTGACTGTTTGAGTGCAAAAAAGTTTGAAATGGAAATAACCTCCCTTGTCATCATCTTACTGATTTAATGTCAGCTTTCTAATAAAAATCTGTTGATTTGCTGCTTGTCACTCTGAATCATGTCAGATCTCCAACATGCTGTTTTCTCCTTATAAACAAATCCGAACAATAAAAGACTGCTTTAAAAGTTGACATGCACATACTTTATGTGTTCCTAAGCACTTTTTACTTTAATATGTGTCAGTAATTTTGCGTATGTATGCTTCTGTTAATTTGAAGCAGAGAAATTTAAAAAACAGACAAAAAGAAAAGGAAAGAAGCAAATTAAGTTAATGTTTATTTGAGACAAAACACTCAAAAGTAAAACAGAAACATGTCTCTTTTTCTCTGTTCTCAGACTAATATTGGCAGCATCCTGGCAGCCGTCAACCCCTACAAGCAGATCCCAGGTCTGTATGACCCAGAGAGGGTGGAGCTGTACTCAAAACACCACCTAGGGGAGCTTCCTCCACACATCTTTGCTGTGGCCAATGAATGCTACCGCTGCATCTGGAAACGCCATGACAGTCAATGTGTCCTTATCAGGTGAGTTTTAACCATAGTAGAGGCTTTTCTTAACAAACATAGACAAGTGAGTTTATATGTCTGTCAGGTCATGAATCAATCCACCAATCCATTTCTCTAATCTGCACAAAACACTGAATGTAAGAATGAGGTTGCTCAGCCAAGAGCTAGCCCTGCACAAAAATTGCATTACCTTTAAGTTATGCTGTTACACTCTGTTTTTTGTAAGTTTAAACAAAAAAAAGATGCAATGTGTTGGTTAGTGAGCTTTATAATTGCTGCTAGTTGGATTTTTTCCACTTTTTGACACAGGAGCAGGTACAGCTAACAGAGTTTTAGCTTCACATTTTCTGCACAGACATGGGAGTGACATCTCATTTGACTTTTCTGAGAAAGAAATGTTATTATGTAGAAATGTTATTCCTTTTAGATGACCTTAGCTAATAGCTTTACTCAACCCTTAGATGTCTCTAAGTTTCTGCTCAGGGAAACACAAGATTAAAGGCTGTCTAATTGTGTGATGAAGTAAATCATGTTTCCATGTGTTCACAACCAGCAACCAAAGCAGGTGAATGTAATGTCACAGATACTTTGTCAGCCACTAAAGTGAAACCATATGAAAGCAGAGAAATTACCCCTGAGAGCGGCAATTTTTGTTTTAATATGTTTAGATTAACTCAATAGTCTATGAAAGAAGAAAAATGCTAAAATGCAACTAAACGTTAAATGCTGCAGTTAAAATGACCATGAAAATCAAAGTTAAGGCTGAAAGATGTTGACCAGCATTTCCATGTCTGACAGTTTATTGATTTCAGTGTGTTTTGGAGGGGAGAGACGAGGTAAAGACCTAATCCAAAAAGTCAGCCATAAGGAACACATTTTTTCAGACAATAAAAGACTAGAAGATGAAACAGAAGTAAAATCAGCCTCAGTGGTGAAAATGAATGAACAGCATCCTTCTAACATAAAGAAACCCCCTGAGGTAAGATGGTTATCTGCCTACTGGGCTGCTTGGCTAAATGGTTTGATCTGGTAGGAGGGTCAGACACCTCATCATGCTTTTAATTACACTCACTCGGTTTTCTCACTGAGATAGACTGGAAGCTAATGCATTATCTCTGAAGCCATCAAACCTCAGTATCAATTAAACGACCAGACCAGTGCGAGATATGGGAATGTCACAGAAGGTCACATTGTCTTTAATTACATTTGGTTGTGTGTGTGTGTGTGTGTGTGTGTGTGTGTGTGTGTACTCCAGTGGTGAATCAGGGGCCGGGAAGACGGAGAGCACGAAACTGTTGCTTCAGTTCCTGTCGGTGATGAGCCAGAACTCGTCTGGGACTTCTCCATCAGAGAAGAGCACACGGGTGGAGCAGGCCATCGTGCAGAGCAGGTACACATGTGCAAAGTGAAGAAGAAGAAGAAACGATTTCCCACCAGCGCTGTTTTCGAGCCTTTAAGGACGAGTAATCCAATTCAATTCTAAAGTAATTTGAACGAAAGCCTGGTTAAGCTCAATGTTTAAAATACAGCGTTTCTTGACAAGATCACAGGTTGTAAAACAGCAAGTCTCAGGTCTTTGAAAACAAATCTTTTTAAAGTCATGGATCTTCAAACATTCGTCTTTAAGGTCCCTGAATGCTGACTAATGGCTACAACTAATCGTTATTTTCATACTTGATTGAACTGCTGATTATTTGCTTGTTTAATCACTTGTTTTGTCTGTAAATAATACGAATAAATTCTTCTGCAGTTTTCAAGAACACATCTTCAGATTTTATTGACCCAAACCAACAAGTATTAATTTTACAGTTCTGTAAAACAGAGAAAAGCAGGAAATGCTCAAATTTAAGATCAAATGTTGGCATTTGTACTTGGAAAAAAAAGGCAAAATGCAATTAATAAATGTCCATACAGTACATTTCAACTGCAAAATTTTAACATCACTTAGATTAATTACATTCAATGCATAACCTTAAGAATAAAAAAGTCAAAGTGTGTGCCAATGCAAGACATTTTGTTTTATTTTTATTCTTTAATATTTTAGCAGGCCAAAATTCAAATCACATCAGATCTTTAGAGTCAAAGTACAAGTCCAAAGTCTCGAGTCTGCAGCTCTGATTTACCGCCAAGGAGCAAATCTCGATACAGTGAGAGAGCTGAGTAACCAGTGTTCATATTGATCTATTATTGATGTGAAATATGAGTCAGAGCAGAGTAGAAAAAGGCACATGCTTCCTCGGACTTTTTTCCACAGATGAAAAAGTGTCATTGAAAACATTTTGGAGTTTTTTGGAGTAACATAACGAATGGCCTCTGCAGAATGTGGTGTGTGTGTACTTTATTCTATCCTGCATGCAGATGTAAACGCAGACATAAGTCACTAACATCATGTTCATTGTCTTCTTGCAGTCCGATCATGGAGGCGTTTGGAAATGCCAAAACTGTTTACAACAACAACTCCAGTCGCTTTGGGAAATTCATCCAACTTCACTTCTCTGAGGGCGGAAACATCCAGGGAGGCTGCGTCATTGACTGTATCCTTATATTTATATACAAAACTGTATCAGACGCATCAAAATTTATATGTGCTTTTATGATCATATTGTTGAATGAAATGATGAGCTAAATGAATAAACTTTGTTGGTTTCCTTGACTTTCTGTCTTACAGATTTACTGGAGAAGGTAACCAAATCCACGCCTGCAGTCTGGTCACATCAACTTAAAATTATTTAAAAATTATTTATGATTCGTCAGGTTTGCCTTGTGAATTGTAATAAAATTAAATCCATTTTTCTGTAGAATCGAGTGGTGCGACAAAACCCCGGAGAACGAAACTACCATATCTTCTACGCTCTGCTGGCGGGAGCTAACAAGGAGCACAAAAGTGAGGAAGACTCAAGCAATAAGAAAATATCAATAATGTCACAAAGGAACAGCGATAATTCAACAAATCTTTGGATTTTTTGGTTTCAATGTTTGAAACAGAATATCTAATAACTTTTGTTGCAAGCCGGCAGATTAATGATTCAAAAAGATCTTTTTTGTGCAGTTTAACTTCAAATACTTCAGACTACATCTGCACAGCATTAGTGCATTCAAGTATCTCCATGTGCTTCTGTACCAGCATCACACCAACAGTATGTCTATTTCCTCCATCAGGTCTCTACTTCCTGGAAGACCCTCCTGAAGCTTTCCACTACCTCAGCCAATCAGGATGTCTGAAGGACAAGAGCCTGAATGACAAAGAGCTGTTTAACAGTGTTATGGTCAGTGTGACGGCATTTATTAGTCTTTGTTCTGTAGATTGGAGCCTTGCAAACATTTCTGGAAGCAGAAAAATTAATTATGTTACTCTAAGTTGTATCTTAGATTACTGGTAAAACACCGTTTCTTCAGTCTTTGTAAATAAGTGCATTGATGCATCATCAGCAGCCAAACTTTACTCCTTTTATCTTCTCACTCACTGAGATTTATATTGATGTCTGAACCTTTTGTCTGTGAGACTTTAAGACAGCGTTAGAAGCACTTCTTCTCTTGATAGCACCTTATCTCTTGTCCTTGTGTCCACGTAGGAGGCGCTGAAGGTGTTAGAGTTCACCGAGGAGGAGATCAGAGACATGTTTAAGCTTCTGTCAGGAGTCTTGCAGCTGGGAAACATCGAGTTTATGACCGCAGGAGGAGCTCAGATCACCACCAAGCAAGGTCTGCTCACACGTAAACAGACAGAGGTGGGAAAAGCGAAAGTTAGATGAGTTCGCTGCAGAAGTGTAACATACTGTTGTGTCTCTCTCAGTGGTCACCAATGCCAGCGAGCTGCTGGGCCTCGACGCCTTCCAGCTGTCTGAAGTGCTGACTCAGCGCTCCATCATCCTCAGAGGAGAGGAAATCTGCTCCCCACTTACAATAGAGCAGGTCAGCACACACACACACACACACACACACAGTTACACACACGTATTCATCCACTTTGGATTGATTTTCCAACACACTCGCGTTTCCTCCTCATCATGACAGGCCGTTGATTCCCGAGACTCTGTTGCCATGGCGTTATACTCCCAGTGTTTCTCCTGGATCATCCTCAAGATCAACCAGAAGATCAAAGGGAAGGAAAACTTTAAATCCATCGGCATTCTCGACATCTTTGGTTTCGAGAACTTTGAGGTCAGAGTCTTTTAGCTGTTTCGCCTCAAGCTGTTTTTTTTTCTTTTTTCTGCAGACCAAGACTGCAGATCTGTTTATCAAACATGTTTCTGTGCTTCCAGGTGAATCGGTTCGAGCAGTTCAACATCAACTACGCCAACGAGAAGCTTCAGGAATACTTCAACAAGCACATCTTCTCCCTGGAGCAGCTGGAGTACAACAGGTGCACATCTGCTGTAGAAACCTGAAGAAACAAAGGATTATTATTACAGTTAGTTTGTTAGTGAGTTTAATGGAAAATATGACTTTAAGGTGTCAAATAAAAGCAACACTGACAAGCAACTAACGAGGTGCAGATGTTAAGTCTTTACGTCTAATGAGCACAGACATTCATGTGATGTAGCTTAATGCAATCCATCTCAGATCTAAAACTGTTTGTAGCTGAGGATCTTTTTTAAAAACAGTCTGTAGTTCTGCAGGTTTTGCAGTAATATGAAGTTTGATGAGCACCGTGCAACAGTTTTTTATGTGTATTTTTGGGGATTTTCTCTCCACAGGGAAGGCGTTCAGTGGGACGCTATAGACTGGATGGACAATGCCGAGTGTCTCGATCTTATAGAGAAGGTAGGAAACTCATTTGTAATACAAACTTTCAATATGAAAAGTTTTTGGAGATGTAATTATGTTATATAGCGGAGCAATTCTTTGTTGTTAAGTAGAATTTCGTTAAAATGAGTTGAAAAATCTTTTTAGATGTTTTCTGAAAAACTGATCTAATAATTCTTAGGCGTTGTTACAGAAAATGGTGCTGAATATGTTTCCTTCTCTCTTTAAGAAACTGGGTTTGTTAGCGTTGGTCAATGAAGAGAGTCGATTCCCCAAAGGAACAGACTTCACTCTGCTGGAGAAGCTGCACAGCAGGCACTCTGTGAGTTATTTACCCACATAAAACCACATGCATTATTCAAGAAAAATGTGCTGTGTTGGTAATAAAATGTCACATCATATTTTATTTTTGGGCTCTTTTCTCATTTTTTTTCTGCAGACAAATCCTTATTATGTCAAACCCAGACTTGCTGACCATCAGTTCGGCATCAAACATTATGCCGGGGAGGTGAGTTTTACATAGTTTAACCTCTTTATTTCAATATACTGTATGTGCATAATGTGAGAGATTTATTATTACTAACCCGTCTGCCTGGGTCAGGTCCTGTATGATGTTCGAGGGATCCTGGAGAAGAACCGAGACACCTTCAGAGACGACATTCTGAACATGCTCAAGGACAGCAGGCACGGCATTTAAATAAACTAAATTAACAGTTTATTGGGTCTGCAGAAAGCTGTGAGACTGTAAATATAAAATAATAGGCTTGTTTCAAAAAAGACACATTTGAAAGGTGAATCCATCTTAATCTTCTGAGATGATGTGGATTCTTGATGGGAATTAATTCTACTTATTTTAAAAAAAACTAGTATTGAACTTTATCCACACTATGCCCAAAGAGTTTCTGACTTTTCTGGGTCTGAAAAGAGATTAAAAAAAATGGTTTTCTAATAGTTCCTATAAACCAAACATGTCTGAAAAAGATTTAATCCCTCAGAAGAAACGTTAGCTTTTCACATGCTAACAATATAATGTGAATTATATAAAGAATATAGTAAAACTCTTTAATTTGTTTGGTCTTTGTTTCTTTCAGACTGGACTTCATCTATGACTTGTTTGAGAAGGTTGGCAGCAGAAACAATGAGGAGAAGATGGGAACAGCCAGACGCAAACCGACCGTGAGCTCCCAGTTCAGGGTGAGTGATGATTTGAGATCATAAGATACTGAATATAACAAGCAACTCAAACCAAAAGGAGGAGAAGAGTAAGCTGAGAGAATAGTTATCATAAAAAAACGTGCTTAGTCTTTAAAACCTCTAATCCTGAAAAGCCAAGGTGACATCCTCACATATCCTGTCTTTCCTGACAAAAACTCAAAGCCACCCATTTAATGGTGATGAAACACAGAGGAAGCTGCCAATCTTCACATTTTAAGAAACTGAGAACATTGAAAATCTGCATTTAATCTTAAAAATAGCTGAATCAGTGATAACGTAAGTGCTTCCTACATATAACATTCACTGAAGGAGTCACAGAAATGCAAAAATAGTTTAATTTATATAATTTCTCTGTCTCCTCAGGACTCCCTTCATGCTCTCATGGCCACTCTGAGTGTGTCCAATCCTTTCTTCATTCGCTGCCTTAAACCCAACATGGAAAAGGTCTGTTATCGTTTCTTCCAGCTCTCATATTAACATTATTACTGTCTCAGAGCCTCTTCTGATGACATAGCAGTTCAGTGTTGAATAATCTTTATTTTACTTGTAGAATCCAAACGTGTTCGACCCAGAGGTCGTCCTGAACCAGCTGAGGTATTCTGGGATGTTGGAGACCGTGAAGATCCGTCGGGCAGGATTTCCCGTCCGCAGAACTTTTAAAGATTTCTTCTGTCGGTGAGTTTCTCTGTTTCACCCTCACATGAGATGTCAGATTCATGAGGTTCCCCCTTTGTTCATGTCTCTTTATGTCTCTCTATCAGGTATAAGATCATTGTGAAAGAGAAAGGAGCAGCAGCAGATGATAAGAAGAGAAGTACAGACCTTCTAACCAAGTACGACAAGACGAAGAAAGAGTGGCAGCTTGGCAAAACCAAGGTAAAATTTCATGCACTGTAACTAAATACATTTACTCAGGTACAGTAGTTACACTTTTAACTGGTTCCAAAAAAAATTTCAGTTTAACCTGATCAATTTAATACAGATTCCTCATCCAAAAACTGGCCCACATAAGGAAATAAGTCCATCAACAAGGAAACTGGCTGCTGCTATGGAGTTTTTCCTGAGTTGACTCATGCTGGGCTGGATTTTGACAATTAAAACTATTTTCAATGAGTGCTTATTAGGAAATTAAGAAATCTCACATAGAAAAGAAACTGTTGTTGGTACAGATTATCCTATTAAATTTTATTCTGACCTCACTACTGAGCTAAATCTTGCTGTTTGCTTGTTATTATGAAGACATAACACTGAATATTGATCACTTTGAACAAAATCACTGCTGCCGAGCATCCAAATCTGTTAGCTGTAGGGTTAAATCTGTCATTTAATACGTTTTTTATGCATTAACTTGAACGTCTTCCTGGTTAACTTTCACTTTCACTCTGCAGGTGTTTATGAAAGAGTCTCTGGAGCAGCGTTTAGAGAAGGACAGGGATGAAGTCCGGCGCCA
>JAPZDY010000007.1:8527718-8539777 GCA_029783645.1 Ctenochaetus hawaiiensis
AGAGAAGGACAGGGATGAAGTCCGGCGCCAAGCTGCCATGATAATTCGAGCCCACCTGCTCACTTTCTCTGCCAAGTAAGAAGCTTAGAAAGAACTTTGAAACTTTAGGCTTTTATATACAAGGTTATAGATCTGTGATGGCTGCAATGTGTGTATTTTCCAGTTCAGATTGCTGTGTTTTATGCAGTTTTTTCTTTTTTTGTTATCAGGAAACAGTTCAAGCGTACACGAGCCAGTGTCATCACACTGCAAAAACACTTCAGAAAGCACATCCAACGCAGACGGTTCGTGAAGCAACGCAAGGCAGCGCTGGTGCTGCAGAAACACCGGCGAGGTCAGGCGGCACGTACCAGGGTTCGAAAACTCAGAGAGGAGAAGAAGAAGAGGGAGGAGGAGCAGAGGAAGAAAGAAGAGGAGGAGAAGAAGACGCTTGGCGTAGGGGAGCAGGCAGGAGTGAATGAAGGAGATGAGAAAAAAGCCAAATCATCTACAGTGAGTTTCTGTTTGAAATGCAGTTGAATTAAAACATTCAGAATGAAACAAATGATATTTTTAGTTCATTTGATGCCTTAAATCTCCTTCTTCTCCTCTCTTCTCCAGCAGGACGAGGCCCGGCAGATGGAGGAGATCCTGCAGTTGGAGCGAGAGATCGAGCGCTTGCAGAAGAAGAGAGAGGACGAGGTGTCGCAGCTCTGTGAGTCGTCCAAACAGGAGCTGCAGCTGCGCAGGGACGCCGAGCTCAAACGCATGAAGAAGGAGGCGTCCCGCAAGGCCACGGAGCTCATCGACCTCCTGAACTTCGGAGGCGTGGATCCTTCGCTGGGGGCGGTCGCGGCCAAACACACTGCAGAGGCGAAAGCTCCGAAAGCTGCAAACGCCAGCAGAGGTGCGTCCAAAGAGGAGGAGGTGGATGAAGGGTTTCACGCTGAGGAGGAGTGCATCCCCCTCCCTGACTTCCCTCCCCCTGCTGAGACGGACGCTCCTTTGGATCAGGAGATATTCGCCCACCTCCCTCCTCCTCCACCTGCTTTTGCAGAGGGGACGGTGCCTCCTGCACCACCTCCTCCGCCTCCTTTGCCCGCAGACGGCGTCCCCGTTGCTGGAATCCCTCCACCTCCTCCTCTCCCTCCACCTGAGGATGGCACCACTGCCCCTGCACCTCCTCCTCCACCACCACCACCTCCTCCACCTCCTCCAGGAGAGGGGGAGAAAAACGAGGGAGGGAAAGCGGAGCCGGAGAGGAAAGTCAGCATGGTGGAGAGCCTGGTGGACGGGGAGGAGCCGATCTACAGCATGCCGGCCGACACTGAGTCAGACTACGACCAGGAGGAGGAGGAGGGCTCCGTCACCGCCGGGGACGACAGCTCCGTGTCGGGGAGCAACCGCGGGAGCGCCGCCGTGGCGGACGAGGAGCACCCGAGGAAGTCGACCTGCACCAACGCAAGCATCGAGTCCTACAGAGGCAGCTCTGACTCTGTGAGGACACACACTCACACGCATCCTCACAAGCGTGCACGCAGATATGTATGAGCAGCAATACAGTGAAACAGTCAGCCACAAATCTGACTGTGTAACTCATTATGATCACTTTCTTTTCATTAGAATGAAAAAATAACTAATGTTCTTGGATGATGTTGCAGTATGCAGACAGTGATGATGAGCACGACGGCCTGATGGACACTGATGAAGAGGTGACTAATGGCAGAGTGACTTTGCTTAATGGAAACGGACCACCGTATTTCCATGGTTACCTCTACATGAAGGGTGGGTTTATTATCCTTCATCCTCAAAACATTTCTCTCATTTTGAATCGAAACTGTCGCTTTTCTTCTGAATTTTACTTATCATGTGTCGGCGTGACGGTGATTTCATTCTCTGCTCCCACAGCTGGTCTCATGATCCCGTGGAGGAGGCGTTGGTGTGTGCTGAAGGATGAAACCTTCATGTGGTTCAGGTCCAAACAAGAGTCTCTCAAGTCTGGCTGGCTCTACAAGAAGGGAGGAGGCCTCTCCACCCTCTCACGGAGGTTGTTGTAGTTTTTACTGAGCATAGCTGCATGCTACTTGATTAAAAATTTGTATCAGACCTCCGTTTGTGTGTTTAGTGTTCAAGTCCAGTGCAATTCTGATGTGAAAAACTAAAAAAGTGATGAAAGTTTTAGTTATAAGATCCTGCAGATTAGGTCAAAATACACATACATTTAACTAAAGGCAGTGCTTCTCTTCTTAACTCTTTAATAGCTGATGTTTTGTCAGTTTTACTGTACATGCATGGTGCATGAAATGTGCAGTTAGGCTCGTTGGATGCATGGTGACATGAACATCTGTTTGTTTGCCCCTGTGTCCTAATGAGTTTTTAATGTCTGTCTAACTCTGCTTCTCTGGAGTGCCAGAAGATGTCAGTGTCCGTCTCATCTGATAAATGAAATGAGATTTTACCTTTCAACCTTTAGTTAAAAATCAAAACAGCTGAAAATTACTGAGTTACTTCTTTCTAAAGATTTTGTGTTCTTAATATAAATGGAGCCAAACATGTATCTTTCATAGTGTCCATAAACTTTTACAATGCCTCTGTGGATTTTCTTGGCCTTTGTTTTCATTCTGTCTCTGTTCTCCCTCAGAAACTGGAAGATGCGCTGGTTTGTCTTGAGGGACAGCAAGCTGATGTACTACGACAACGACAGCGAGGAGAAGCTGAAAGGAACCATCGACATCCGAGCTGCCAAGTAAGATTTTTAGGAAGCTCCAGAGCCAAAAAAACACACAAACACATGCAATCCTTTCTTCACTGTTCCTCTATTTTAAAGACCAAAGCTGCATCTCTCAGGCTTGTGCGCTGTCTGCGTCCCTGCAGGGAGATCGTGGATAATCATGAAAAGGAAAACGCTCTGAACATTGTGACAGATGAGAGGACCTATCAGGTGTTTGCTGAGTCACCGGAGGATGCAAGGTGTGGTGGACAGAATTGCAACAAGCTACTGCTTATATATATCTGAGTAGATGAATAACTTTGAACTGTGTCTGTGTGCAGCGGGTGGTTTAATGTGCTCAGTAAGGTGCGTGTGTGCACACCTGAGCAGCTGCTGGAGATGTCCCATGAGCAGGCCAACCCAAAGAACGCTGTGGTCAGTCTCTGAACACAAGATGGCAGTCATTTTTTATGTGTTTGAGTCATTCCTCTTCAGAAGAAAGGGTGGAGTATTAATTAATCAATCCCTTTTCTTTCAGGGGACTCTTGACGTTGGGCTGATCGACTCTGTTTGTGCTTCAGACAACCCTGATCGGTAAGTTGGATAAATCGGAAAAAAGAAGGGAAAAGGTGGTTCACTTTAAATATGTAGGATTTCTTTTTGTTCTTTGTTGATTTGTTTGAAATGTATTGAATTTCACAGCTTAAGTTTTGGTGTCAGTGACTCCAAATGAGAGAGAGGAGGCTGCAGAAAACAATCCATTGTGTGTAACGTCAAGATGCAGAGTAAAGCTTTAACATTTTAAAGGCTACATTTGTCTCTCTGTCTCAATAAAACCTCACTATCCATCTTGTTTATGCAGCTCTTATGCATCATTAAGTGTCTGTCGGTGGATTTTCTTTATTTAAAAGTCTTCTGACCTTTGCAGGCCCAACTCCTTTGTCATTATCACGGCAAACCGGGTGATCCACTGCAACAGTGACACACCGGAGGAGATGCATCACTGGATCAGTTTACTGCAGAAACCCAAAGGAGACGCCAGGATAGACGGCCAGGAGTTCCTTGTCAGAGGTGGGAAAGGATTTTTTGGGGATAAACATAATATTTTTTCTTACCTTTCTTTTTTAGAAGATTTTGTAACTCTTTGGAAACTGTTCAAATATTACAAGCCATGATATATATCAGTTATAGATGGTGATAAATATACATTTAAGAGCTTAGCAGAGATAGGCAGTCTACTTGATATAAAGATAATAAAACTACAATTTACAGTGTGGAAGAAAAAGTGGGGAAAATGTTTCAGTACATTGTATGTTTAGTAAAATATTTGAATAAGACTTTTTAGAGACGACTGTAATTTTCAAAACAATATATGCTCTTAAGTAAATAAAATGTGGACTTAAGATTTTGTCAGATTTGATCAAATATTTAGACTTAAGATTTTAAAAATTGGGACCTTTTGAGAAAAAAAAAGCATCACATCATTCTTCCCTCATCTCTTTCCTCCCGTTTCTCCTCCGGCCTTGCTGTCTCTCAGGCTGGCTTCAGAAGGAGATGAAGACGAATGCCAAGAGCACCTCCCTGAAGCTGAAGAAGCGCTGGTTCGTTTTGACCCACAACTCCTTGGATTACTACAAGAGCTCGGAGCGAAACTCCTCCAAGATGGGAACTCTGGTCCTCAACTCCCTCTGCTCCGTCATTCAGCCGGACGAACGAGTGCACAGGGAGACGGGTGGGCAAAGAGAAATGAATGGAAAAAGGGCAGAAAGGTCAAATTTAATTAGGGATTTAGACAGAGGAGGTCAGGTACTCCATGTAAAGAAGAAGACTCTAGTTTTACAATTATATCCATTAAAAATGAACCGTTAATTGGATTTCTTTAAATTAAATAAAGGATAATGTTCATGCTTCTGTTAGCAAAGTAGAGATCCCCTTTTTTAAATGTTATTTTTAGCTTATAGATGCTGTAATAAAAGTTTTTTTTTCAGGTTACTGGAACATCATCGTGTACGGGAGGAAACATTCCTACCGCCTCTACACCAAGATGCTGAACGAGGCCATGAGGTGGACAGCTGCCATACAGGGAGTCATAGACAGCAAGACTCCCATAGAGACTCCGACTCTGCAGCTCATCAGAGACATCAAGGTGAGTAACAACACACAGACATTCACAGTTTGAATCTTTAAATTTATAGACATAAACATCACTCCTTGTGTTTCCTCAGGAGAACAGCGTGAACCCAGAGATCGTGGAGCAAATGTACAGGAGGAATCCCATCCTCAGATACACCCAGCATCCTCTGCACTCCCCTCTGCTGCCGCTCCCCTATGGAGAGGTCACCAGCTGTGAGTGGAGCCTGAACTCAAGAGATAAACTGTGATATTTAAAAAAAAAATAAATACTGACATTGTGTTAATAACACAGAAAAAATCACTTTTATTCATCATGCACTGTAAAGTTGGTTGCCACCTGCAATACAACTGGTGAATTAATTTGGTGTTGGGTGTTACTGTTATTTTTTTTGTCCTTCGTATGTTTAAGGTTACAGAGTCTCTTTCCACCTCCATATACTTGTACTATAAATATATTTAATTTGTCAAAAAGTCACATCAAGTCAAATTTATTTATAAAGTACATTTCACATGACAGGTGTAGATTCAATGTGCTGAAAATTTAATTTGTGAAGACCCAACAACTGAAAGCAATTTCCACATGGCAAGGAAAAACTCCCTTTTAACGGGCAGAGACCTCGGTTCAGATCCAGACTCAGAGGGACCTAAAGGAGACAAAACACATAGGAAACAGAGTTTTTCAAATTTTCTGTAGATTTTCTTGCAGCCATATCGTTCTCATGAATTCATTTTGTACATGGTAGTCATGTTGTGAAAATCCGACAGACATGGCTGTGATTGCTTATCGCCAATAAGCTTCATACAGTCCTGTCTTTACCCTTAATGAAATCTTTTCCTATACTTTTTTTTATCTTCGTCTGTGTGCAGTACAAAGGCAGCAGGGTTATGCCAGCCTGCAGGATGAGGCGGTGCGAGTTTTCAACTCACTGCAGGAGATGGAGACTCTGGCAGACACGGTGCCCATCATCCAGGGGATCCTGCAGACCTGCCAGGACCTGCGGCCTCTCAGGGATGAGGTACTTCTGTCCAGAAAAGTCCTCTTTACTTTCATCTCAAATCTCAATGCAAAGGAGGAAAAAGGCATCAGAAATAAAGTTAAAACTGAAAAAAAAGTGGATTTCAGCAACATTTTTACATACTGTAGGCATGTCCTGAAAGTAACATTGTAGGAACGATGATCTAATCATTAAAAGTAGTTCTGATCTCTATTTAATTTGCCAATTTCAGGCACTTTACAGCACAAAATCAATTCTCAGCACAGCATATAAAAGCATAATGTTTCTGCAGAGTCATGTTTCCTTACTGTCAGCTGTTGAATAAACTTTAAATTTTTTAATCACCCATACATAATCTTTACTTCTTTTTTTTCAGGTATACTGTCAGGTGATCAAGCAGACCAATCATGTGCCTCAGCCAAACAGCCCAGCCAATCGGGCACACTGGCATCTGCTCACCTGCATGAGCTGCACCTTCTTACCCAGTCGAGCCATCCTCAGATACCTACGCTTCCACCTTAAGAGGTGTGTGTGTGTGTCTGCATTACAGAATGTGTGTTTAGGTATATTACTAATGGAATGATTGTGTATAATTGTGTTAAATCTTCTGATTCAGGGTGCGTGAGCGCTTTCCTGGCACTGATATCGAGCGCTACGCCAGTTTCATTGGTGAATCCCTGAAGAAGACCAAGACTCGTGAGTTTGTTCCCTCCCAGGAGGAGATCGCCGCCCTGCTGGTGAGACAGGAAATGAGCACAACTGTCTACTGTCACGGAGGAGGCTCCTGCAAGATCTCCATCAATTCACACACCACAGCTGGAGAGGTACAGGACACATCATCTTCACAGTCAAATAGTAGTCAAGGTCCAGTGCAAGAGCTAATAATCGAGCTGTAATGTGCTTTTATGAACTGATCTGTGTTTTTTGTTGCTGCTGCTGCAGGTTGTGGAGAAGTTGATCAGAGGTTTGGCCATGGAGGAGAGCAAGAACCTGTTTTCTTTGTTTGAACACAACGCCTTCACAGACCGAGCTTTAGAGAGCAGAGTGATCGTGGCAGACGTTCTGGCCAAGTTTGAAAGGTTTGTATGTACAATGTTACAAATGTTTTTCTCCCAAAATTAATCTGTAGTGACTATGTTTGCAGTGTGTTGTGGTTGTTTTGATGTGTGTGTGTGTCGTAACTCATCCTGGATCCGCTCTGTTTATTCTTCCAGGCTGGCAGGCAGTGAAGAAGAGGAGGAGGAAGGCGAATGGAAACTCTACTTTAAGCTCTACTGTTTCTTGGATGTGGAGAGCATGCCGAAAGAAGGAGTGGAGTTTGCTTTCATGTTTGAGCAGGTGAGCTCAGTTTTTAAATAAACAGACATAATTAGTTTTGTACACATAAGGGGAGATAATGTTGAATTATATATTATATAGCAAAAATATAATGTCTAATAGTTTCACAGCGATTGATATTTTATGTAGAAAAACAACTGTGATGTATTTTCTGAATATAAAAGTGCAGCCTCTCCTCCAGATGTTCACTTTCCTCATCTCTCTCTCAGGCTCATGAGTCTCTGATTAGCGGTCACTTCCCGGCCTCGGAGGAGACTTTGCAGCACTTAGCAGCTTTACGTCTCCAGTATCTCCATGGCGATGGTGCAGGTAGGGCCGGCTGGAGCCTGGGGAGCGTTTATCCGATCGGACGTCTCCGCAATCGCATCCTCCACTCCACCAAACCGGGCGTGGGGGCGGCAGGTGGAGCTGGAGTAGCCGGAGACAGAGGATCAGGAGATGGGAAGAGCATGCTGGCGGGACAGGGAGGTATCCCGGTCGGAGCAGAGAAACGAAAGACCCCCAGCTTCCTGGATGGAACCCTGAGGAGAAGCTTCAAGACGGGTTCACTGAAGAAGCAGAAGGTCAGTTGGTGGTTTAGACAAAAAAGCAAAGATTTCAGCCCAATAACTCCAAATCATGTGCACTGAGACACAGTATTCCTCATTGATCGGCTGACTTGTGTTGTTGCAGGTGGAGGAGGAGCAGATGCTGGAGATGTGGGTGAAGGAGGAAACATCTGCCACAAGGACCAGCGTTCTGGAGAAGTGGACCCGGCTGCAGGGAATGCCTCAGCATCAGGCCATGCTCAAATATATGAGCATCATCAAGGAGTGGCCTGGATACGGATCAACTCTGTTTGACGTGGAGGTGAGAGACTAATAAGATGAAATTCAGAGATTGATGTGCAGAAACCTGATGAGTAACCTCTTCTTCTCCCTGCTTTCTTCTCTGCAGTGTAAAGAGGGCGGCTTCCCTCATGATCTGTGGCTGAGTGTGAGTGCTGATAACGTGTCGGTGTATAAACGGGGTGAACCCAAACCGCTGGAGACCTTCCAGTACGAACACATCACCTTCTTTGGGGCTTCGCAGCTCTGCACCTACAAGATCATCGTGGATGAGAGGGAGATGTACTTTGAGACACCTCTGGTGAGAACTTATTATTGATTATGCACCCTTTATTTACTTTTTCAACTCAGTTTTTCAGTTAATGCTTAACTTTATCCCTTCTAGTGCTGCAACTAAGGATAACTTTACGTCCTGTTAAGCTTTTTGTTCTGTCTCATCTTCCTGTTTCTCATCGTACCATTTTAAATTTGACATATTTTTCAGGCCTCAGAGTTTGCAAGTTTTTCATTGGCTTTAGAAACCCCTTTCCAAGTACTTTTGTAGTTTTAGATGAAGGTCCCTGTTTTCAACAATTCCTGTAACTTTTGGAACAATTTCAGGATAAAAGTCTGTATATATAAACCTCTGCTGCTTTGCTTAAATCTGACTTCTGCAGAAATGCAAAACTGAACTGCAGCTTCAATTCTAAACATAAAACTGCTTGATCACACACAGATGCATCCATGCATATCGCAGCCAGGTTAACCCTCTACCTTTTTCTCTTTAGGTTGGAGAAATCACCAAGATCATGAGGGCCTACATTAACATGATGGTGAAGAAACGCTGCAGCATCATGTCAGTGACCAGCGTTACCAGTAACTGGGTCAGGTGATCACCAAAAAAAAAACAAAACAGTCATATCCCTTGGTTCATCCAGTGGCAACAGATGCCTCAGCTCCCCCCCTGCATCGGTCAGTCGGTTTTTAACGGAGGCAGTCGCACCAAAACAGCCAATCCTCGAGGTTGAATCAAAGGGAGGTGGATGAGCGTCTACAGGCGAGAGGTGATCAAATAAGGAAGAAGTGGACCCAGGAGCCAAACGCACACTCTACTGGCCTGGGTTTCACTTTGGATATGGGATCTATTTAGAAATGAGCATGAAAAAGAAAAACAACCTGTATTTTGGGACGGTCCTTTCAAATACATAACCCCTCCCCCCTCCCTCAAGTTGTAGTCCTGCATGTAGATGTTCAAGCACACTCCAAACTCTTCTCCGTTTTCCTTTCTGGACAAAAACTCAGAAATAACAAGCACAACTCAACCGCCCAGACCCCGTCTGTCTGACAGACACCCCCCCCCAGTGCACTGCCAGACAGAAGAAAGCCACACTTTCTTAGTTCAATCTGTTTCTTTCTCACTCCTCCGATTTCAGAGTCTCTCTCTTTCTCTTCTTGTGTCTTTGCTCCTGCTCCATCTTTGTTTGGTATTAAGTTTTTCTGCTGAATTCTCGTTCTTGCTTGCTTTTTTCTCTCTGTTCTCTTTCCGTCTCTAACATCAGTGGTTATTACATCTGTTTGTGACTGAGAAAAAGGACTCGATGATGGTTTCTTCTTCAGGGCCACTAAAAGGGGGGTAAAATGAGCTCCCTGCCCAACACAGTGTTCACCTGTTTGCTCGTCAGTGCCACCGTGTGGCCACAAGAAGACAACACAGCCAAAGGAAGTGGCTTTAAGATTCCTGAACATTATCAAATAGATATTCTTAAGAAGAAAAGGGGCCCTCTGGTCATGTTTAACTTGACATGGAGAGTCTGTGCATGGCCTCGCTTGGCTCTACAAGGAGAACATTATCAAGAGATAAAAAAAAAAAAAATCCCTATCTATGTCTACATATAACACACTATCTACTGTATATTCACATACACATAAACTGAACCAACATGTATTGTTTTGTACTGTATATCACACATTTTAAGAGTTATTGTTGAATTTTTCTGTGGCCACTGCACTGTACAGTATAAAGATGCCATACTAAATGCAATGTGACACCTCTCGTGCAAGATACATGCAAGTGAATGGTGTGAAAAATGACCACTGTATATCTGAATATGATGCCAATACTGAACATCATTCACTGGCTGTGCCATTAATGTGATTCACAGAGAAATAAGTAAAAACACAGACCATAATGAGACTGGCTGCCATGGTGGTCATGTTTTTTGTGGTGTTTCGATGAATTTATCATTGTTGTTATCAGTGGGACTCACTCTGCAGCATCAATTGGAGCCATAAATTACTGTATATCCCTGTCTGCTCATGCTCTTCTCACTTCTTTTCTTTACCAAGATCAGTGACTTGAACGATAATGTGTAAGAGCTCCGGTTTGTCTGTGTTTCCGACCTGTTTATGGACATGTGACTTTTATTACTGATACTACTATTAATACTGTATGACCCCCCTGATATCTTAACCACCCTGAAGTGCTGTGTCTGGAATGCTGCTGTGTGTGTGTGAGTGTATGTGTGTGTGTGTGTATTTATGATGTAATCCAAGTTGTAATGGAGAAGGAAATGCGAAAAGATGGGTGAATTAACTGAGTGTATCTCTTGGAAATAAGATGTAATGTACACGTACGTACATGGCTAAACTTTGCAAAGAATGGTGTCGTGATCGTGAGTTTAAGGGAAAAGCATGGGATTTAAAGGGAGGGGTTTCGGGGGCTATTTATTTCTTATTGACCTGTATGTAATGCAAGGTATGTTTGGGAGGATATTGTACTTAAAATATATATAATGTAATTTTTTTGTTCTCTGTGTAAAAGGAGCAGATAAGACACTGTGAGGATTTGGGCTCAGAGATGGTTTAATTGTGCACTGGGAATGCTGACAGTCATCACTGCTTTGTGTGTATGTGTGTGTTTTATGGACTGAAAATGAAGTCACTGTTCTGTCGATATCACCTCTGTGGCACTGCAGGTAGATGCAGCATCCTTCATTTATAACACTTCCAGAGGACAAAAACACTTTATAAACAAAGGGTTTCCCAACATCAAACATCCAGAATAAATAGTTACATAACATGAGAAAGTACAATCTAATCCCAAAATATGAATTCAATTTGGTTTAAAGAGTTTCTAGACTAGTTTCTGTGTCAATATCAGGTCGGATATTTATTAAGTAAAGTTGAACTTCTTAATATCAGATGGTTTGCTGTCTTTCTGGAGTGCCACATACAGGGCCAATGTCAGGATTTTAGAAATACTGAGGTCATAATTCCAAATTAGCTAGTGCTAATAAAAGTCCTCTCACATTACCAGAAGTAAAATTTTAGAGAGAAAATGCCAAATCTACTCATTCATTTTGCCTGCAATTATTCAATTTTAAATACATATTTAGTCAAAAATGCTGGAATCAGCCTTTGATAATTATTTTTCTCTTTACTATCATCTCTGAAATGCAAAATTTTCTTCAAAAAAAACTAAGGACATGGCCTCAGTGTCTCTTATGGTAGCTAAGGCCCTGGTTGCATACACACAGCCCACTGGGATCCTGCCTATGGAGTTAGAATAAGCAGAACTCAGTCACAGGTTCCAGTTTTATCTTTAAGTTGTTTTGGTTTTGGCTAAAAACAAGAGGAGGACCAGAGGAAATAACCCATAAGCCATAATTAACAAGGAACCTGGAGCTCTCTGTTCTAGTTATTCTATATCTATGGTTCTGTCTGTCACTGATATTACACTGAGTAGGAAGAAGTTGCTCCAAAGTTGCTGAAATGTGATCAGTGTATTTGCTAAGAAAAGTACAACAAATTGAGATTAAATTTCGCAATATCTGATCGCAAATCTGTTTCCGAGGGCAACTTCACCACAAAGGGTCCTGTTATCAGCCGCAGGCGGCCATAGTTGGGCCCATTCTTATCTTATGTTATGCTTATTATCATCAATACATAGTAAAACATATTGTGCTTGTTGAAAAAAAAGAGAAAGAGAGAGATATGTGTGTTGTTCTTTTTTATTTGTAACTGGCTTTACAAAATTATGCTTTAATAAATTATTGGAATTATTGTCCTCTAGTTTATGATGTCTGTGAATTCATTTTG
>JAPZDY010000007.1:8550191-8581646 GCA_029783645.1 Ctenochaetus hawaiiensis
ACGTGCATTACGTTTGCGCTGGGGACTGCTATGATTGGTGGAACTCATGGGAGGCTGGCCAAAATTGTGGAAAAGTCACGGTGATTGGACAAAATTGCAAGGTCGTGCAGAATTCACAGTGATTGGTTGAATTCGTGTGATTTGGTGCGATCGCAACATTGCGAATTCCTGGAGGGACTGGCTAAGCTAGTTTTTAGCTAGCTGCAGTAACATGGATCCTCATCTGGTTGCCTGGTAAGCCCACAGTGACCTTCAAACATGGTGCTTTGGTTTTGGTTTTTTGATTTAAACCAATAAAAGAAAAGCGTTAATTAGTGAATTTAAAATGTGTTGACAGGCAGATTATGGTCTTTTTTTAGACAAAACCAGCTGTTTCCTCGTTTCAACTCTTCACACTAAGCTTGACTAACTGGCTGTAACTTCATATTTAACTGAGATAAAAAAGAGATGTCAATCTTTTTATCAACATTTAGCAAGAAAACAACTGCAATTTGCTCCTAAAATCCAGCAGATTTCTTAGAAATCAATGCATGGCAAGCTTTACTAATTGTTTTATGTTTTCCCAGGTCTCAGTGGGCCAAACCCATACTCAAAATTTTCATGAGAGGATATGTGAACTGAGATTTACATCAAGACCCCTGCTGTTTTCCACTGAAATCTGACCTCTGACTTTTGGTATTGAATGCAGACTTGACCTGAGAAATTATGTAAACTACAACTAAGATCAGTCCTGAAGAAATGACAGTAGTTTTTGTACAGACAGTCTCTGGCTTCATCCAGCCAATGAATAGGGATATTGTGTTCAATGTGATGACCCAAGAGGCTGTTACGAAAGGCTAGATTTGACACATGTAGCGGCAGTGTTCTTTAAGGCTAATGTAGTCTATCCTCTGGCTGTGATAGCATTAGTCTACTTATTCTTTTTATGGGCTTACGTCTTACATTTAATTTCATAGAATGGAAAAAAATCCAGTTGTAATTGAAAAAAATCTGCTAGCTTACTTCAGAAAAATAAAGAAATATGTTGTCTTTCCAAGTTTTTCAGATTTCATCTACTGTGTTCCTAGAAGTTGCTGCTTATTTAGAGATGTACTCTAAATTAAAGCCTATAGTTACCTATTTTTGTATTTTTTTTCTTCTGTGTGATCTTGTTTTAAAATGACTCATTCCTATTCTAAAAATTTCTTGTTAGAGGTAACTTCTGTTTTGTTTAGCTGGTGAGTTTGGAAAATGTTAAAATAAAATCTTAAGCTTTGCACTCTAACTTGTGAAGTAGTAATTTACTCCAACTGGTGTAGATAGTTGATAGGTACATGTCCGGTATTTGTACTGAAGTTTGTCTTATTCTACAATTGCCTGTGTATCCTGTAAAAATGCTTAAACCTAATAAAATACAAACTGATCATTTAACCTTCAGTGGAACTGAACTTTATCTTTGACAGAGTGATTTTATATTTTTGCCAAAGGACACTTAATATTACCAAAAGAAACAGTTAATTTTAATGAGGGAAATTGGTAACAGAAAATACTGATTACAAATTTATGATTTGAAGAACAATAAGTTATTGCAGCAGTTGAAACATAATGAAGTTTAATGATAATTTTAATTTACCCTGTGGCACAGTACTCCAGCTTCATGATGATGCTGTTAGATATCTATTTATATTGTAGTAATTTTGCGATATCTTAGCCACTAAAAGTTAAAATTTAAAAGAAACTGCAATAAAGAGACATTATAACAAAAAGGAAGTAACACACCTAAATACCTACGGATTAAAAAGAGGTTAAGCATTTTACTGGTAAGCAATAATCATTGGTGTGTGTGTATGTGTGGCACGGTACACCAGCTTCATGGTGATGCTGTTATGCTGTTTTTTTATATTGTAGTAATTTTGAGACGTCTAGCCACTAAAAGTCAAAGTTTAAAAGAAACTGCAGTAAAGAGACATTACAACAAAAAGGAAGTAGCACACCTTAATACCTACAGATTAAAAAGAGGTTAAACATTTTACTGGTAAACAATAATCATTAGTGTGTGTGTGTGTCTGTGTGTGTCTGTGTATTAGCTGTGTGTGTTCTTTCGCGTGTTCGAGTATTTTGCAATGGTGCGCGCTCCCGTGTCCGCGCTCCCGCGATTTAGAAGTCACGTGGTCCTGTCACATCCAATCGTTTATTTTTAAGAGTGGTCCAGAGCGCGCACCCGTTAGCGGAGGAGAAGAGAGGACAGAAGGCGGCGGAAAGGCGAATAAAGCCCAATTAACCGATTATTCTGAGCACCAACACACAAAATACAGCCAGGATGTCAGAGGAAAAGCCTAAGGTAAGACATAAAGGTTTAAAAAACTGTCCATTTGTAGTGATGCCTCAGTCGAGCTCCTGCCAAACCATTTCTCAGATGTGCAATCTAAAATGGCCCGGTTTGCACGTTTCTCTGAATCGGCGCAATGTTTGTTTCGCAAATGAATGAGCACCCGCACATTCATATTTACTTTTAAATGAGCTTCAGTATTATCCTGTAGGTGAAAACAGGAGAGATTCCGTCCCACTAACTAGGTTCTCGAAGATTGTGAGCATAAATGCCAATTACAACATGATTGTCATTTGCGGATTTTTTCTTTGTCGAAACGGGCTCACGTTATGTCCGCAACGCAGCAAATGCCGCAACTGCAGCAGCGGCGGCAGAAGAGCGCAAACGAAGGTGACGCACTTCAGTAGAAATTAACGTAGCAAGACTTTTCATGTTGTTTTTGGTGTGCCAGTGTTTATTTAGTCCCAGTACAACAAAAACTGCTAACAGTGTTAGCCGACAGCTAAAGTCAGCATCGGTCTTACAGGGCTAACGTGCCAGCCTGCTAGCCTAAAGCTAATCATGCTAACGTTAGCTTCTTGGTTGCCCAGCTGGCAGATTGTAACCTGACTGAATAAGTCAGAATTGTCCAGGTTTGTAACGATATGGGGCAATATATGCACAAAATGTTGTAAACTAATTCTTTTACCATATATCGCGGCCGCACATTTAAAGTTGCATGCTATATCTAGCTTGCAGTCAACTTAACATTACTTGGCTGGTAACGTTATACGGACAGCAGTACTGTTTTTTTTCCAAGTGTATCTCAGAGCTCCTGAGTGCAGTGTTTTTGATCAATTGCTCAAAATCTTAACTACCTGATTTAACTGATGTGGCACGTTTATCTCTGCAGGAGGGAGTGAAAACCGAGAATGATCACATCAACCTGAAGGTTGCAGGCCAAGATGGGTCCGTGGTTCAGTTTAAAATCAAAAGACACACGCCTCTCAGCAAACTAATGAAGGCATACTGCGAACGACAGGTGAGCTGAAAGACCATATAACTGCTTTTCATCCTCTGCCATAATAACATACAGGGTTTTTAGATTTACCCTTATACCTTGTTTAGCCTCCCTGTTAGTTGCACACTTGCTATTTTTGTACCAAAAGTTATTTTCACATGGATTTATGTTGTGTTGCTCTTTTAGGGCCTAGCAATAAGGCAGATCAGGTTCAGGTTTGACGGCCAGCCTATTAATGAGACGGATACACCCGCACAGGTAAGATATTATGCTCTTTTTGCTATTATATTTTCTTTAAATGCAGCTAAATATTGATCACTTCTGGAGAGAATTCTTCGGAGTACTGGATTTATTAAACAGACTGCACAAATCTGTAAATAGTCTTGAATCATTTCACCCTTTTTATTTTTGGCTTATGTCCACTAACTGGAGGCCTTTGCTTTCTGCTTCTCGTAGCTGGAGATGGAAGATGAAGACACCATAGATGTATTCCAACAGCAGACAGGCGGGCACTGCTAAGCCCTTCCCACCTCATTGATGGCCACCCTCAGACCACGCTCTAATCCACCTTCACTGTCCCTCCCCTCCCCATTGCTCCTCTCAACCTATTATTATTATTATTATTATTATTATTATTATTATTATTATTATTATTTCATTTTAAAGATATGTCATGGTTTTTTGGCAAGGTGTGTCGGGGGGAGCTCCTCAGCTGTTTATGTACTGTCTCAGCCAGGACTGAACTTTTGTGCGTGTCAAGTCTCTGCTGGCCAATCAGGACAACATTTTCTTCCAGCTCTGCAAGCTGTGATTGGACCAACAGTGTGTCACAGCTTTTCCTGGTTTGTCAGTGCTTCTCATTCACTCTCCAGTGAAAGCTTAGTATCAAGTAGTAATGTCACAGTTTTCATCCATCTGAGTTGATTGCAAGGCTCTGCAGGATTGTGTCCAGGGGTCACAGTCAGTGGGTATGAAAATGTTTTGAAGTGGAAGCGCTATCTGAACTTAATACACACACTGCCTTCCATTTCACTTCACTTTCTTGTGTGTTTTTTGTTTGAACGGTGACTCCTGCTCTACTGTCAAAATGGTATTTTAATTCTCTCTGCATTTTAGGTGCTTTTGCTAAAGAGTTCTGCAATGTTTTTTTTTTTTTGTATTTTTTGATTTTTCTTTTAGAAATTAACACCCAGGGGGCTTGTTGATTTTTCTGTACAGAAGTATCAGAGTGGATGTTAGATAAATGTCGTAGGGCTTGGACCAATACTCCAAAGACCGGACTTCTGTCTCATATTTGATGTACTTGGATGACTCTAAAAACAAACTGCAAGGTCAAAACTGTCACATTTTAAGGGAGTTTGTATCTCATTAATGTTATTTGCCTCCATTTTGATTTCTGTTGATTAAGAAAGGTTCTTTGTGGGTATCTGGTAGAGACCATCATCCACTGATCCATTTAAAGGCCTGTTCAGGGGAGGGAATTTTAATTCCTTTTTTGTTCGAGAGTTGGTTGAGGTCTTGCTGATTAAGGATTGTCTTTTGCCTTTGAATACATAACCTTTTGTTTCCCTTTGCCTAGTTTTTGATGCAGGGAGTCAGTGACAAGCGACTCTGCTTTTGTGTTTTAAAGTTGGACAAGGGGGAAGGGGACAACTGGAAGTTTGTCCTTCATCAGTCTGTGGGTCAGCTGTCTCATTTCTGTATTGTCCTTACATATGTAGGCTGGCAAGACACCTGATCCCAGATGTTTTGAAGAGGACCAATTTCCAGTTTAAACATAGATTCCCAGTAAAAGTCAGTATCATGTTGACACATTTTGATGACACTTAACACTGTCATGTCCACTGTTCAGATGTTTCCTTATGTGTAAAAGGCAGAGGGTGCAGGCCGTTTTTTCCAAAAAACATGACTACAGTGTTGCTAACAGTGAAGATATCCCAAGTCGTAAAGATGGTCTCCAATAATTTACAGTTTCTGAGAAGGATGCACACAGTTTTTTGCATATCGAGGGGGGAAGGGAGGCTAACTCGCGGAGTTTGGGAGATAAGTGTTCTGTGCCCACAGGGCCCCGTTCTTCGTGTGCAGATCACTGAGTTGGCTTGATTTGATCGAGGGCCTGACATGATCTTGGATTTTCACTTTGGTGGGTAACGATGCATCAGCAAATTATTGTGGTGATGATGTAGTTCTTGCAGCTAAACCTCCAAAAGTGCAAGCTCATTCAGAGTGAGTTGGATCATGTCAACTATTCCAAGGTTAGCAGTTTGAATTTGTTTTCAGATAAGGCTGCACATTTTATTACAGACCTCAGTTGGCCAGTATAGTCACAACTGAACAGGTTTTAAGTTCAAGTAGTCATTGTAGTCACACTTATTAAAAATTACAACTTAATAAACCCAATGCAACTTACAAAAAATAATTTCAAGCCCTGTTTTATAGACATTTGCAGTACAGATTAAAATCATACATCATGAGGTATTTAAGATTATTCAGTGTGGGCTGGAATTGTAATTGGCCTTTCAGTCTCCTTTTAATCTTTGTTTTCTGTTCCCATAGGCATTAATGTAGTTTTGCTCAACCATGCTATAAAGGTTCTGCCCTTTTTAAATGGTATTTAAAGGTAGTTTTAATATTGTTTCTCGGCTGTATTTTTGTATTATTAAACACATCACTGTCCTTTCATTTCTAAATGAATTTTTTGACAAACTTTTGAAAAAAAGCTTCACTATGCCGCCACCTGCTGTGTGAAATATTTGCTACTGTCAACTCTGGTCTGAGTGAAAAATCAAAACTTCTCTGAGGAACCAACTCTCGTCCCTCCCCCAGGCTTTGAGAGCAAGCATTTGGCAAAATTATGTTGGTCGGAGATGTTAAACCTTTGTGTGATCACACTGCAAGACAAGTCAGTCACAAGCAGCGGTCACGGTTTCATCTTAACCGGTGTCACAAGATAAGAGCACAGTTATCAAGACAGGCTTCCATTGGCATTTAAAGAACCGAGTTAGCTGGGCAAAGAGCTTTTGAGCTGGCTAACGCGTGAGCTAAGCTATGTATTGAACGAAGAACGGGGCCCGTGTCTTGTCATGTTATTTGTTTCTCTACTGATTTGTACATTATTTGTGGTCTTTTACTACTGTATACAATAAATATAGTTTGGTACTCAGATTTTGCTGTTGTGCATCATTTTGTATCTGTTTTTAAAAATAAGAACTTAAATGTTTTTTCTGGGAATAATTTCAGACCTCTCCCAGGCATAGTTGTGGCTGAAGACATGTATTTAAGGTTGTCAGTCTGTCCATCTGTCCAATTCTCATGAACACGATATCTCAGAAACAGCTTGAGGGGAATGTTTTCGAATTTGGCTCAGACGTCCACTTGGACTAAAGGATGAGCTGATTAGATTTCAGTGGTCAAAGGTCACACAAACGTGATACCTCAGAAACGCCTTGAGGCCTTTTTAAGTACATATGGCACGAACGTCAACATGGACTCAAGGATGACTTGATGAGAATTTAATGGTTGAGGGCCAAGATCACTGTGAACCTGTAAAAAAAACATGTTTTTAACCACAACAGTTCATATGCTAAACAAAATTTACACAAATTTAAAAGGATTCAGTGGTGAAATAATGACATTTTATATCTCAAAGGGCAACTTCACTGAGACATCATTTTGTGCAGAGTCATTCTTCTGGCCATTATTTTTAAAAATATCTCAGGAACAGAAGGGGCCATTGTGACCATATTTTACATTAGGTTGGTTTGTGCTCAACTTGAAACTGCAGTACATTTATAGGTCTTGATAGGTCGAAGATGTGTGTGAGTCACACACATTTTAGAGTTTATAACTTCATTGTAAAAACATCCATTTTTGAAACAATGTAGTTCACTCATACTCATAGTGATTGCAGTTGCACTTTTTAAAATCTCTATAAAACTGATCTCTTCTGTTTCTCAAAAAACAAAATAAAACAACAAAAACAAAACTTTTTAAAATATTGGTATGATGTTATCACAACATACATTATGTAGGACATAACAGACATGGATGTAAAGTGCAATTTGACTGTTTCACACAGGCATACAACAGAGACAGTAAATCTAGTATTCATTTTGATAGGGCAAGTACATAGCACTTATCAGTGCTGCAGAATTTATAGCCTAAGATGCAATACCATGTCATTTGACAGGTAAAAACAGGTACAAAATATTACAACATATTATTGTATTGCTAAGAAGTATTCAAAAAATTTTGCAATTAGAGATTCTGTGCATTAAAGCACCGCCAAACTTGTGTCATTTGTTCATGTGACAAACGAGTCTGTTCTTCTTCAAACCATAACTGCTGTCTGGTATGCTGTACATTTTGTCACTTGCCAGAACATGGCTGTCATTAAATTATATATATAGTTGATGTGTGTCTCATTATGCAAGAGCTGGTGTCAGTTCCCGCTCTGGCTCGGCCTGTTAAAAATGCGTGCACGAGTATGCATGGAAATGCCAAATGTGACTTGACGCCAACAGACGGCTAGGTGGTGCCAGTGAGCTTTGATAATCTGTCTCTTCCTGGTCTGGTTTGGTTTAATTCTGTCTCCTAACAACCAACAAATAACACATTTAGATTAAATTAGATTAGATTTACTGGTAACATTTACTGCAGATTATGTAATGTACATAGGACATACAGACTAGAAAGTTTTAATATAAAATTTTGGGCAAACAGTAACAGGTATAAACATACAAAGGGCCACAGTGTAAACGTTTGCAGCAGTTTCATTATAAAATAAAAAATGCAGGAGTAAATTTGAGTAATGCTAACAGCAAGACGTTATTTTAATAAGTAGAAGACAAATAGCTGGAGGTCTGATATGAATACTGTGTATAAACTAGACCAGTGGTTCAAGTGGGGTTTGGAGCTTCCAGGATCCCTTGAAGGGGTCTCAACGGGGGGCCTCTGCAAAATATGCACTATAATTGCAGCCATGAGTACCACAGTTTCATGTTTTTCATACACTTTCTGTACTAAACCATCTGAAAGGAAATT
Organism: Ctenochaetus hawaiiensis; assembly: GCA_029783645.1. NCBI lineage: Eukaryota > Metazoa > Chordata > Actinopteri > Acanthuriformes > Acanthuridae > Ctenochaetus > Ctenochaetus hawaiiensis. The sequence continues at coordinate 8,558,543 of JAPZDY010000007.1, forward strand.
TCAATCAAATGGACCCTGAGACAAAATCTAAATAAATTAGGCATCTTTGATAGAAAATTACTGCAGCGTAGTTCCAATTTCTACAATATAAACAGTATTATGAATATTTATGGGTATGTGAAAAAAAAATCATACACTTCTCCAATTATTCTCCAAAAAAGTGACTTAATGAGAGACAGACATGCAGAAATGCAACATGAAATAAAAGAAACCATAAATAGCAATTCAAACATGGAACATATACATTTTAGTCTTCACTTACTAACTATTTTACACAAATATAATGATGCAGATTGCAGAAAGCAAGGCGATACATTAAACAATGATTATTGTAAATAGTGCATTTGACTTCCATGGTGACTTTTATCAACTGATGCCTGATTTAGAACTTTAGATCAGATCTGATACACCGACTGAATGGCCACATTCAGGAAAACTGGATCAGCGATAAGACCAATGGGAGCGAGTGATGAGTCAAACCAGGAATAAGGAAAAGCATGGCGGACTAATCTATACATAAACTTTTCTGCATTAAAGCAGATCCCTCTGAAATCACAAAGGACGCCCACTCCTTGTCATTCAAGGATGAAAGATCAATGAAATAAAAGCAGAATAAAAGAGCAAGGTGGAGTCGATATCTCCTTTGCTGATCTTTTTGCAGTCCATGATCTTAATGTGGGCGAGAAGAAGAGAGACAGAGCGCATTTGCCTTGTAAATGTGGCGGCCGGCGGATGAGACGATTCAGAGAGATCTGAGAGATTTATCTGCCTGGTAACCAACAAAACCTGAGTCAAATAGACTCTGGAAATTGATTTTATCAAGCTATTTGAAGTGGTATTAAGTAGTTGGGTGACCTTAAATAACCAAAACTTCACTAGATACAGCTGGAAAAGTATTTAAAAGCAAATGTTCTGAGATTCACAGGAAGTTAAAGCAAATCTAATGCAAGAGTTATTTATTAACCTTTATTTATACCCTGGAAGGCATCTGGATTGTTAAGACTTTTCCTGTGATGTTGAGATCATGAGGCTTGTAGGACAAGCAAATTACAGTAACATAAAAGAGGAAATTGACAACTGAATGATTAAAGAAAAACCTGAATAAACAAATAGACTTTTCAAAAAGAGAATCACACAAACCAGTCTGTCCTCACTAGTACATCTTTTAAATCCAAAACAATTAAAGTTAATCAGAGCTGACATAAATGACTAAAAATGTTCCAGAGAATCAAGAGAATTGTACTTAAGAAAACTGTTAATATTCCTGGTATATGAAGCACCAAACAGTCTCCTGAGGTCCGTAAAGACATGCAGGATGTCAGTAATCAAACAGTCGTGGGTGTGTGTGTGTGTGTAAGACGCCAGTATTTTATTGTAGAAGTGAGTTAAAGTAGACAGGTAACCTCCAAACCTTTGCAAATAAAGACCATAACAATGCTAATCCCTGCTAATACTAGGGGATAGCCAACCAACCTTGTTATAAAAAAATGTAATGACAGGAACTTTTACTGTCACTGTTATAAATCTAAGAGCTGTGTGATAAACTGTATCTAATGATTTAATGGCAGCAGATGCCTTTCTGTAAATTATGTCCCAAAAATCCAAAACAGAAAAGCAAAGCGCAGCTAAAAGTCTCTTTCTTACTGTTAGACCATGAAAAACAAGATCTGTTTGGACAGACCCGGGCACTGTTAGTACTCTGCCTTTGCTGTGTTTTTCTGATTTCAGCCTGACTTCATTACACTTTCAACAAAAATATAATCCTGGTTTTAGACTTCAATATCACAGCTGGGTTCATGCACGTACCTCTGATTCTCAGGTAATAAACTTCAGGATAACAGCTAATATAATAACAACTCAGCTCATTTCCATTTATCCATCAGTGGACCAGAGGTCACATGGGCTCTTATGTTGTTATTAAGTTGACTTTTCATTCAATAAGAGACACAAGGCCTCTTTTCATGTAGTCAATGTTTGGATTTGTCTTTTGACAGAGAGAGAGAGAGAAAAAAATCTGTCATTACATTAAAATGCCTGCTTGTCAGGCTGTGTGTCATAAGTGAACTTGTACACACATGCACATACACACACATACATGCACACACACTCAGAGGAGCAGCTCACCCATCTGGTAGAGGCGGTTGAGGGAGGATGAGTGACGGCCCGGTTGGTGATTTGCATAGCTGTGGTGTTTAAAAGGAGCTGCAGGTGCAGGATTCTCCACACAGATGAATGGATGCCTCTCTAAGCACAGATACTCTAGGACCACCTCTACTACTCGAGTACATGTGAGTCTTAGGAAGCCGGTACAGCTTTAATGATTTTGACATGTTTTTTTTTTAATCTAAAAATGTTCACTTGAATCAATATGAAGAATCCACAGATGTCCGGTGTGTACTGTCACCTAAGTCAGTGACAAATAGAGAGGGAGAATAATCTTCAGTATGGAGGCATTTTTACCAGCTGCCAAGTGAACCAAACATGCTTTTTGTAACGTCATCGCTGATATTTGTGCAGTTTCTTCTCTTGGGCTTGAAGGTTATTGACACCAGCACAGACACATGGAGGCACTGTACAGGTATTGTACCATTTTGATCTGTTTTCTCTCTCCAAAACCGCATCTTTACTGTCTATTACCTCAGCTCCCTTCAACACATCTGGTGTTTGGGTTAATGATTATTCAGTGAATGGTTTACGGTTTCATCTAAAAAAGCTGGGAAACCCCTCCAGCTAAAATTCTTTCGGATAATTCCAACTGTCTGGGTCTGCTTACAGTACAGTGGGAGTGTTTGTGTGTGCAGTGTTGCGTGCAGCATTAACTTAAATCAACATCCACATACAAGTACAGACACTGGATGTGGTTACATGCAACAGTTCTAAACATCAGAAAATCCGGAAGAAGTGGGCGCGCGAGACGTCTCATCAATTTTGCAGTAATTCTCTTGCATTATTATCACATTTTTAAAGTGTCTCTCTTAATAACGACCTATCCAAAAAACCCTCCTATAGCTCAGCCGCCACCCAGGGCTATATCTCACCCAGCGGGGGAGTCGAGAGCTCAAGAATGCAGCTACATTAATTGATTTATTGGTTTATAGCAGTTGCTCCCAACCTTTTTTAACATATGTCTTCCTGTGACCTCTTGGTCTTGATTAGTATAATAAACTGTAACCAGGTCAGAGCCTTTAGGGAAAAAGGACACAAGTAAAATGTACTTACAGTATTGGATGTAAATGAACTCAGAGCGGCAGAATATCCCAGTGATTGCATATGCTTTTACAAATCATAGCAACAAAATTTTACATTAATTGGTTTGAGGTTTATTTTTTTTAACAATTTTATAGAAGCTGTGGTCAATGATTATGAATTCATCTGTTGCCTACTTTCTTAATCACTCAATTGGTTTGTAAAAAAATTCAAGAAATGTAAGAAATTATGCAACAAAGATCCAAAGTGACAACTTCACAGAGCTCGTTTTTTCAACCAACAGGATGAACCTCAAAATTGATAAAAATCTGAAATGAGAAGCATCACATTTGCATATTTGAATTTTTTGCATCTGCGCATGAAAACTTAACAAAATAGTAGTTAATTAACTATTCAGTCAATTGGCTGATTATTTTAACTGTGCTTGTACATCTTATTATTTATAAGGAAGCATAAAATTTTTGAATCTTTTTATATTTTGTCTGCAGGAATCCTGATATGTAAAGAAACTGGTAACTTAACCTCTCCAATAAAATACAGGGGAATAAATGCATTAAGAACTTTGAAGCAAAATACTTGCAAACTGTAAAATGCACCTACATGAAGTCACATTCCACGGCTGTCTGTGAGATTTTCTCTTCTTCCAGGCATTTAATTTGAACTATCTTTAAGAACAAGTAGAAAAGACTAAAATTAGACAGAAATTAGTATGCAGATAATCTTTTTGATTTTTTGTTATGCCATTTATCTTCTCAGGACCCTTCAGATTTACTGTGTGACCTCCTCTGACCCAAAGATAGGAAACAACTAGTTCCTAGTATAGTGGTTTTGCATAAAAGGCTTAAGCAATTAAACATCTTCCTGACCTCTTTATTTGCTTATTGTCTGCAGATTTAATCCCACTGGATCTTCTGTCCTTTGTCCTGGAGAGGGACACATCCAAACTTGTGCCGGGGGTGCACATGAAGCAGGCCGGAGGGGTGAGGGGTATCCGTTTCTCAAGCCCTCACCCCTCCATGAGCTTTCTGTCCTCCCAGGTGCTGGTGAACTGCAACCTTTTCCCCAAAGAATTCTCCATCGTTGTGACAATAAAAGTCTCGAGCAATGCAGCCAAGGTGAGCATCCCGATGTCAGCAGCGGAAAAAAGTACACGTGGGGTCAAAACAAACATCTATTTTAATTTTTAGCTTATATGTAGATTATTATAAATGCATGTCTTATTAAAAAAAAAAAGGTAATTAAGAGCAGTACTTACTCAGTGGTACTTTGTCACATTCCACTCTGCCGACACAATATGTCTGGGTGTTTCCTCCTTTCCTTTCTAGAAAAATGAATACATCTTTTCCTTGATGGAGCCAAAAAAGGCAGGGGAGAAGGAAGAGGAAAACGATAAAGGAGACATTTTGGAAAGGAGTAAAGAGAAGGAGCAACATGGAGTGAAGAAGAAGGAGAGGCAGGCGAGGAGAGGAAGCGAGGAACGTGGACGGATCATCCTGGGACTGAGGTTCTCCAGAAAACGTCTGCACTTCCTCTTCAGAGGCCATGGAGGGGTGGTGGAGCACTGGGGGTTTCGAGGCGCCCAGCTGACCGATAACCAGTGGCACACTCTGGTTTTAGCCGTTGGCAGCCATCATGTCAGGCTCACGGTGGACTGCAGCTCACCTATTGAAATGTGAGTTTTCTCTATTTTTACTTAACTTCTCAAGTGCTTCTGTCTGCTGTTAAACTAAACTGTCTGTCCCCCCATCACACTCGCCTCCTGTTCCCTCTAAACACCCTTGAGGTGCAGTAGATCCTTCACCACAATACAGTGGCGCTGCTCCAAATCTGCTTCAGCCTGCAGACATATCATAGTGGTCTGACAGTATGTGATGGATGTTTTTTTTTTTTTTAAGTGGAAACTCCCTCTGGCTCACAAAAAGGAGGAATATCAGCACCCGAACAGTGTCTATACATACACACAATTCCTGTCTTGGTTTTAAAAACAAAAGCAGAACGGAGATTACTTAAATTACAGACACTTTTTGGTTCATTTTTAGTGGAAAAAAAAATTGCTCAGCTATTAGAAATAATGATGTTTTTTTTTTCTTCTGCATGGCAAACAGCGTCCCCTCCAGGCCTTTCCCCTCAGACATCAAAATTCAGGGATCAAGATTCCACATTGGCAGTCGAGGGAGATGGAAAGGCTTGTATTCAGTAAGACTTGTGTTTCCTCATCACCAGCTTTCATTAGAAATAAGCTTCTTAAGCAGTTTTTTTTCTAAAATGATCATTATTTTTACTCCTATCTCTTCCTCTTTGTGCAGGGTCTGTTGCGACAGCTGGTTTTGGTGCCAGGTTTGGACGCTACCCATCACATCTGCCCCTCATCCGAGCCCCAACTGGCAGTCCTGTCAGTACCACCACTCCTCTCGGACCTGCATGTCATGGGGAAGGAGGGCGACATCCGGGTGACCTCTTATGGTAACTTGGGGCAGCTGATACAGTTGGGATGTAAGACATGACATATGGGTCTCGCCTCTTTGATTGCCTCCTTATCTGTGTGTTTTGATCACGAACTGTCAGAAACGGAGCGAGTGTCGGTGGGACTAGAGCGATCTTGCTCAGAGCTGCTGCAAGGCCAGCTGTGGTTCAATCCGCTCAGGAAAGGCCTCTACCTCTGCGATGGCACGGTGTGGATCGCTGTGCTCGAGGGTGAGGATTAAACTTTTCAACCAACCACTCCCGAACAGGTTTTTTCTCACCTTGTAGGTACAGATTCCGACAGTCTTATTACCTCTCTCTTATCTCCTCAGATCATAAACGACTGGACTACGTTCTGGAACAGCAGGTCCTCACCACCAGCTCAGAGACACATGATGTCGAGGTATCTATTCACTTTGTGAAAAATGGAATATTTACTCATATTTAAGCTGTTTATAATATTGCAAGTCTCCTGACTATTCTTGGAAAGACACGAGAAAAAATCTGTAATCTGGTCATGATGCTTCCCTCTTTTCCAGTCAGATTTTTTTGGCTAGCTACATTCTTGTGCAACATTTTCTCCATCATGTAATTTCCTTCCTGCATACAAAAGTTTTGATTACTTTTACTGTAGTTTCTTTCTTTCCCCGTCTAATCCTCAGGTGTTCCAGGTACCTGGCGTAGGTCTGATGGCAGCTATGGCTCATCGGTCAGCAGCTTCTGGCTCTGCTGTGTATCTGTGGAGCCACACAGGTTTTCAGCTCTACCAGAATATCAGCACATATGAAGCTCTGGCTTGTCGACACTTCAAAATGGACAAGAGGGTACAAAAAAAAAAGAAAGAATGCATCTACTCACCTGGTAATAAATTAATTTGATCTGATCTTCCCTGTGTTTTGGTGCTTGGATCCAGGTCTTCCTGGTGGTGTCAAACTCTGGCAAAGGGCAGGAAAAGCATTTTAGCAAAGACTCTGAGAAGGACACCTCTGTGATTTACAAGTGGAGCAAAAAAAGAAAACGGTTTGTGCCGTTTCAAACTCTGCAGACTCACTGTGCTCGAGACTGGGAGGCCTTCACCATCAACCGACAGACCTTTCTCGCCGTGGCCAATCACAGACAAGGTAAATAAAAGAAAGCTACATTTGTACCAAATGACCACAGTCAAAATGTGAAACCACTTCGTTGCCTCCTCACTCTCTCTGGTTTGTCTTCCAGGTGACAATAATCACACTATAGACAGTGTGATATACAAATGGAACAGGTTAACAAAGTCTTTTGAGGTTCACCAGATGCTGCCAACCTCAGGCGCCTACGACTGGGAGTTCTTCACGGTCGGTCCGTACCATTTCCTGGTGGTCGCCAATGCCTTTGATGGAGTGACCACATCTGTGGACTCAGTTGTCTACATTTGGGTCAATGGAAGCTTCCAGGTGTTTCAGACAATTAAGGTAAGAGAAATGAGAAAAAAAAAATGCTAAATTGACCCTAAAAATTTGACAAACTTTTACTTAATTGAAAAAAAAGGCTGGTTTAATATCCCACCAAAATACAGGGCCAATGGATGTATTTGAAACGTTGGTGAAAACACTCTAACGTAGCACTTTTTAAAAAAACTGATTTTCATATCATTCATCTTTTTCTTAACAGCAGGGCTTTGATTTCCTCTGATTAGATCTGTATCTGCGCGATGAGTATGAAAACTACCTTGTCTGTACACAGAGAAGGAAGGGAGTATAAACAGGGAGAGATAAAAGGATAATGAAAGAGAAGATGGCAAGCAAGAACACTGAAGACAAGGCTAAAAATAGAGCCTGCGGTTTGCCGTGATTTGCTTGAGCGATGGCAGCGCTTTGACGTGTGGCTGATAGTGATTCATATATTTGAATCACATTTTGAGGGAGAGAGTGTTGACACATTGATGGCCACATGAGAAACCATAAGGAGACGAGGGGGAACTCCACAGCTGGATGAGAGGATCCGTGAAAAAAAACACCTGGGGGCAGGTGGAAATTAATGGTGCGAAATTATCCAGAAATGAGTTAAAAACACACTTTTTCTACATGTAATATCCTCTCAGCTGTGTCTCATCTCTTTCCATCAATGTTCAAGCACACAGTAGTGCGACAAGTACTCAGATCTTTTATTTACGTGTAAGTTGCAGTTAAACAAAGAGAAAAAAATACTCCAATATAAGTAAGAGTCCCACATTCTTGGTCTGAAGAAAAAACAGAAGTTTTATTAGATAAGTTTAACATTCAAAGGAATGTGCCCCCCTTGATTTTTCATTATAAGAATGGACAGTATCCAAATTTTATGTAGTGCAAAAGTAGAGTTTCTCTTAAGCTAGATAACCTCAATATTGAACTAAAGTAAACTACTTGAGTAAATGCACTTAATCTTGGCCCACCATTGCAAGCAGGTTGAGCATAATTCACTCCTCCACACCTTAAGGATGGTTTCTCTCTCCTTGTCAATCCAGACATTCTGCGCCACCGACTGGGAAATGTTTCAGATTGGCAGCAGAGTCTTTCTGGTTGTTGCCAATGGACACAGGCTCGACGGTAACGGACCCAGTCGATACGCCATCAACTCCACCATCTACGAACTGGACATGAATGGACAGATGTTTGTCCGGTTCCAGGACATTGTCACCTACAGGTACAGATGTGCAAACCGCTATGATATGCCAGGAACACGAGAGCACCTGCTGTGTGATAAAAAAAGAAAAAACAAACCTGTTGCCTGACATTTTAACCTCTAGTTAACGCCATATACTTTTCCTGTCTTTTCAGTGCAGTGGACTGGGAGTTCTTCAGCCTCGGGGAGGAAAACTTTCTGGTTGTCGCTAATTCCTTTAATGGAGAATCCTACTCTCTCAACAGCATTCTCTACAGGTATTCAACTTGTCAGTAACACCCCTCCCAATGTGAAATAATTCATCTACTCTGATGGCCCCCTAACTTGCAAAACCATACATTTACACCGTTGTAAAGTAGATGTATTCTCCTCCTGTGAACCGGACATGTAAAAGCTTTAAATCATTTTTGACAAGTGAGGATTTACTAAGAACTAGGAACTGGTTATCAGCTATTTTTAGGTCATACACTTTCGATTTGACTCATCATCTCTGTTTGTCTTTAGGTGGCAGGGATATGAAGGCTTTGTCCCTGTTCATTGGCTCCCGACAATTGGGTGCAGTGACTGGGAGTTTTTCACCTCCAAAGGAGAATCATATCTGATCTACTCTAGCGCCAAAGTGCCTCTCTCCAAAGTGTTCAAGCTCAAAACCTACTAGACAAAAAGAAAAGGGGAGTGTGCATGTGGTCTAGTGTACTGTATTTATTTGTTTGTACTTGCTGTTCTTCTTTGAAAGCATATGTATATTCCTGTGTTTATAGCAATGTTTGAAATGTGTAATTGTGTTTTATTCAGTGTGCCTGTCTGATAATGTGCCTGTTTGCAATTTACACACATTTAAAAGCAGCAACCATTAAGATAATAACCCTCACACTGTTTCAGAAACAACATGAGAAGGACTGTATATTCTTCAAGCACATAGAAAATGAATATGCTGGCTTTTGAAGAAATGAATAAATATTAAATTAATGAAGAGTAAAACAGATATTACAGTATACTGACCTTTTAGAAAAGGATCTTGTATTTGTCCAAAATAATTAAATATGAGATTATTTGAAATTTCGATTCTCTGATAGTCATGTCAAGGGATAAAGTTTTACTGATGAAATAAAATAAATAAAATGATGACATGAATAAAGCCAGTTGGGAAAATTCAGTGTAATGATCAGCCATTTATACAGTTAGTTTATAGCATCGACAGTCAGGGGTGGTTAACAACTGACGTACCTCATTTTAGCACAAACCTGCACAAAAGTTTTGAAGAGAATGTCAATAAAATTGTGTGCATTGTCTGTCAAAAAGAGAAACAAGTCAATATTGTCTTTAAAGGATTTCTATCTCTCTGTAAAAAATGTCATATTTATGATATTTAACATTTTGTTAACTAAAATTTGTGTTCTAATGGAAATTCAGATGGATTGTTGTTTTTGTTTCTGACTGCATGGATCATACAGAGAGTGACACTAAATTATTGAAGTTACAATAAGTCAGATATGTTAAAAATGAATGAGATGTTTGTGCATTGATTAAGCAATTGGGCCGAGAAATTGAGCAATAGGAATGGCAAACATCCAGCAGGTTTCAAACAAAGTGCGCAAGTTTTTATTCCAAGTAATTTCGTGGCTATTAAAAATACCTAGTGGGGACATGAGTGGTATGCAAATCTGCATACATGGCCCTGGGCGCATAAATGAACGCCTACATCTATTTTATCTGCAACATGTTTACTTTAGAGGACTACAAGCCCCATGACTTCATGACTAGACTTGTCGGAAATGTAGTTTTATCGCTACAGTCACTGTTGTTATTGCAGTATATGGATAATTTTTACGATAAATTAATAGTAATTACTCTAGTTTTTAGAAATTTAACTCAAGATGTTAATATACAATGGGCAAATATTTGAAATATCTCCAGTTATATTGATTTTAAGTGTTTGCGTTGGCCAAGCGTGAGACTACAAGTACCATAATGCACCGTTCGCTTTCTGCCAGGAAGAAACATGGCTGCCTACTGTTCACCGACGGTATTTTTATTTACGTTTCGTTGGTCATCTGTTTTAAGGCAGGACAAGGAAGAAAGAGACATTTTCAGAAGCTAAGTTGTAGCTACATTGAGTAAGAGTAATATTTATCATCAGAGTTTTGATAAAAAGACTCATTTATTCCTGTCATTGTGACACCGAGCGTTAACGTTACCGTTAGCCCGTTTTTTCTTTCATTTTCGCTGAGCTGTCAAGCTTCTCATCAGTGTCGGACTGCGATTTATTTGCCTTTGTTAGCGTGCTAAGCTAGATTTAAAAAAAAAGGCGTAACTGCGATTCAAACGTACAAACATCCGGTAATAGTCGCTATGTTTAGCCCCGTGAAGTCCTCTTATTTCAGAGTCAGCCCGGCCATTGTCAACAGAGAACTCGGCAAGACCAAGATGAGATAGCAAGAGGGCACATCGGAGTGCTAACACACGATTTATTAACCAGGCAAAGTCCCGCCATAACTGAGAGAAAACAGATTAAAAACAAACAAACAAAAAAACCCTCATCATGTTTGGGAATCTGTTCGAGGAAGAGGAGGAGGAAGGCTTCGCTTCGGCTACCCTCAGGGGGAGACTGACCAAGGGGGGAGACGAGCCACCTCCTCCCCGAGGAAGAAGCAGTCTTTGCGGCATCAAGAACCAGGGGGGGACCTGCTACCTTAACTCTCTGCTCCAGACTCTGCTTTTCACCCCAGAGTTCAGAGGTGAGGGTGAGGTCCATCAATACAAAAGATAATTAAAGAGAGCAGGTTCTTTACTCTATTTCCTTTATTCATTCTTTGCAGAGGAGCTGTTCAGTTTGGGGCCAGAGGAGTTAGGATGCTTAGAGGACAAAGAGAAACCGGGGGCCAAAGTAAGTGCCCATACTGCAGGTGTAAACACAGATGTGGTGTTGGTGTGTTTGTGTGACGCCTGAGGTTTTTCCTCCTCCTCCCTGCAGGTCAGAGTGATCCCACTGGAGCTCCAGAAGCTGTTTGCCAGTCTGCTGCTGGTGGACCAGCAAAGTGCCTCCACCAGCGACCTCACTGACAGTTTTGGCTGGAACAGCAGCGAGGTCAGTGTCCATTATCTTTGAAAGGGAGAGGTAAAGGCTTGGGTTACACAGTGATTTGATTTGCCCTCCACTCACACATCAGGAAATGCACGCAGGTATTCACAAAACTGGATTTGAAAGTGCAACCTGATTGGAATTTGGTTTTGTCTGGAGGCATCCCAGCTGCAGCCATGCAAAAATACATACACGAGGAAGGAGAACAGACAGAAACATTCACAGAATTTGCCTCAGGACATGCATAGCAACTTTTCCCGGTCAAGAATGTATATACAGTGATGTGATGTGATTAAACTTGAACCAAAGCTCTTAAACCATCAATATAGAAAGAGTAATTTAATCTCTAGCTTTAGGAGGTGAGATTGACTATGCACACAAAAGAAAAACTGTTGCAAAGTTGCTGCCTATATAGACAGGTTTAAAGCAAGTAAAGAGGGGCATGTCGTGTCTTAATCTCTTGATGAATTTTACAGAAGCTGTAAAAGATGCTCCATAGGGTGCTAATAAAAAGGTGACGATAACAAGCAGTAGGCTTTTAAAATATCCTTGTAATTTGAGTGATCTGTCTGTAGAAACAGAAACTATTGTCCCTCAGTTCTCTGTGCAAAGAAATAATGAAGCTGCTAACGTTGCAAAAAAAGAACACTCAGAAATAATAAAAAAATGTAGATAGTTAATAATAAATCATAAAAAACATGAATATTTGTGTGATAAATCTGGAGGAAACCATATTGCTTTTTTAGCAAAGTTTGATTGAGGTTAATCAGTGCAAGTCTTGTGCAATGTCCTGTTTTTATAAAGCAGTCCAGTTTTTTTTTTTCTTTTAAATAGCTACAAAAACAACATTATTGAAATTGTCACATGGTGTATGACATTTTCCTTAATTGCTCAACATGCTGTAAAATGTATCTACCTAGTTTGTAACTGGGACAAATGACTCTGTCCTCTCTCAGGGAACAAATCAGCATGATGTGCAGGAGCTGAACAGGATTCTGTTCAGTGCATTGGAGCACTCTCTTGTGGGCACCGCTGGTAGTACATTTATCCACCGGCTGTACCATGGGACCACTGTCAACAGCATAGTCTGCAAGGAGTGTGGTAACGTCAGCCAGAGACAGGTGCGTCAGTGTTTTCAGAGTTTCTCTGCTTTTCTGATTTGGTTTCTTAATAAGATTTAGCAAGACTGACGCTAAAGGAGATATTTATGTGGTTGAAAACTTACTAGAAAATGGAAAGAGACAAAAAAATGACCCAGATTCTGTTTTTTTGTGTGTGTATATGTGTTTTATAGGAGGACTTTCTGGACCTGACAGTGTGTGTTTGTGGCATCTCAAGCCTGGAGGAGGCTTTGTGGAACATGTTTGTGGAGGAGGAGTTGTTTGAGGGCAATAACCTTTACCGCTGTGCACAGTGTGACAGGCTGGTCACTGCTGCCCAGGTCAGTGCCAGCTTTTCAGACTGTGTCAACACACTGACTCAGGTTATAAAACTGTGAACTCTAGAGTCAGTATCTCTTTCATTTGAACAACAGTTGCATAAAAAAATGAGTATAAATGAGGAGTAAACAGGCATGTAAAAACCGTCAATGCTGATGGACATTTTAAATAAATGTGGTATTTTTTGCTGTTTCTCACCTTCGTATCGTATATGTATTTTGCTCTTATTCAGTCGGCCAAGCTTCGAAAGCTTCCCCTGTTCATGACCATGTCTCTGCTGAGATTCAGCTTTGACTTCGCCAAATGTGAGCGATACAAAGAGACGGGACGCTACACTTTCCCTTTAACCATCAACCTACAGCCATTTTGTGAGCAGGTACCTCATCCCACTTCTTTTAGATTAGGAATATTTTAAATGACATTCCTTGATTTGTTATATTAATTAAGTTTGCCAGCCTTTTTCAGGCTAATGCTTAAACTAAAAAAAAAAGATGTCTTGATAGCTGAACTGTTATGTGTTCCTCTCTTACAGGCAGATGGAGAGTACTCTGATTACTCCTACGAGCTTTTCTCTGTGATTATCCATAAGGGCGGCTGCTATGGTGGCCATTACCATGTTTATATCAGGGACATTGATCAGCTGGGCCAATGGGAACCGCCGGTGAGGGAAAAAAAACAAACAGGAGGATAAGAACAAATTGAACAAAGAATATTTTAGTAAAAATCATCAGTCATCAGTTGTATTTTCTTTTAAATATATGAAATGTTTTCATCAACTGTTGCAGTCAGTTACAAATGCCTCTCAGATTGGCACATTTTCACTTGTTAATAATGAATAATGCAAAATAACATAAAAATCTGCAAGCTTTTGAATGTGCACATGAGCAAAGGCCTCCTTGTTTCATTTTCAGGAGCAGGAATGCAAACCGAAGACTCAGAGGAAAGTCAAAGAGGAGGCTAAGAAGGACCCATGTGAGCCAAAACTGCAAGAAGACGACCCTTTGTCTGTGCTCACTGCTGTTATTGCTCAGGTGCAGCACCTGCAAATCTCAGACCTTCGGCAATCTGAATTTGTGTAGTTTGTGCATGTATGTTTCTTTGTGGAGTCATTTGCACAGCCATTTGATAAATTAGGAGCTGTTCATTTTCTGTCCACCAGGAGCCATCAAAGAGTGTTCTGCTGGACCAGCTGGGTCATAAACTCATGAATAAGATCGGTTCATCCTGGGGCAAAAAGTTCAGAAAACACTACGGTCCTATAGGAAAGGTCTGTTTGATGTCTTTACTCTTATGATGATCTTATATTTTTTTCTAAATCTGGTGTCCTTTAGGGTTCATACAGCTTCTTTTCTTATACCAGTTATGTATTTTCTTTACTTTTCTCCTCTGGTATAGTTCCTGCAGTCTCACAATGATGTTTTCATGCTGGTGTCTGGTGGCACTCGAGTGGCATTGAGGGCAAATCCGCAAAGCCCCATGACCGAGTCCTCCAGCCCAGCGGAGCAAATCACTACTTCTGATCCTGTGACGCCATCAGAGCCCGGACTTGCTGAACAACAGCCAGAGCCTGAAGCAGAGGTATCAGAGCAGCTGAAATCAGCAAGGTCAAAAATGAAAGTGTGAGGACTTTTGAAGTAAAAAAAAACAGTCTAATTTCTGTTTGTCCTCTCAGAGGTTCTTGTCTCCTCTTTTGAAGACTCTGATGGCTGTTTCTCACGGTGCTTCTTCCTGTCTGTCAGCAGGGTAGCCACTGGTTTGACCTTAACGACTCCACGGTGACCTCCATCAGGGAGTCCGACATAGAGAAGCAGTTCCAGGGCAAAGAGAGCGCTTACATGCTGTTCTACAGGAAAACACAGCTGCACAGGCCCAGTGAAGGTAATGAGCTCCATGCGCTGGGTTCGTATTAGAAATGATGCATTTGATCAGAGAGAGAAATGGAGAAGAAATAAATGACAGAGGAGCAAGTTAAATTGGGGATTTTTAAATTCTAATTGTGATGATTTGGATGTAATGAGTCAAACAATCAGTTAATCATTTGTTCAATTTTGATTATCATCCAATAATTTTATCATATTGTACATAGAATTTTAAGAATCAGGTGATTCATATTTATCTTTTAAAATTATTTTTTTGGTCTCATCTTCATTTGCAGCTCTGAACAATCCCCAATATAAAGTTCCTCTTCATCTCGTCCAGATGGCTCAGGAGGAGAACATCAAACTGCAGCAGATGCGGTACAGAAACAAACAAAACACACATTCATGTATTATTCACACACTCCACAATCACAGGATCCTTTTAGCTGTTTAGCTGTGCCTTTTAGGTCCAGACTTAGCAGTTTAATGTTTTAGTGGTATCCATCAACTCATCAATCCCCAGAAAAACAGAGAAACTTGCATACATTAGTAATATCAGGAAGCATTGTTGTGTTGCAGTGACGAGTTTGAAGCCAGTAACAACACTGTGGAGCTGCATCTCCACCTGGCACCCAATTACAGGCTGGAAAATGGAGCCCTGCAACCAATCAGCAAGGAGCAGAACGGAAGCATCACTCTGAGTTTTGACCGTAGAAAGACAGTGGGAGATCTCCGATTAGCTATTTATCAGGTAACTTCAGGTCCGAAAACACTGGCTGTTGTGTTTAAAAACGCTGCAAATAATTGTTCAAACAAACTGCTTTTGTGTGCTTGTTCGTTTAGATGCAGGAGCAGTGGGAAGGGGACATGGCTCTGACGGTGGCCAAGAGTCTTCCTGCTGGTTTACACCTCTACAATACTGTCACAGGTGAGACACTTGCATGCAAACTACTTTTTAAGAGGAAAGAAGTTTTACCAAGGTTGTAACTATGTTGTGGTTTTTATTTTCTTTACAGATGACAGTGTCTCCCTGCACAGCACAGGGATTCATACAAACACTGATCTGTTTGTGTGGAACGGCAGAGAGGTGAGGAAAGAGATAATGCAACACATTATCATGCAAGAGCATTTTTCAAATCCTAAATCATGTACTTGTATCTTCACAGCTTCCTCAAATAAATGTTCTTAACTGCACACTAACCCTAACCCTGAAAGGCCAATTTGTGCTTATTTTTTGTCTCTTCAGGTTTGCGGTGCGACTCTTCTGACTGGAGCCGAGTGGGAGCCGGTGCTGCTAACTGTAGTCCGTCCATTTTTGGAGGAAGATGGGGATCCAGAGGTGGAGGGTGGGGTGGAGTGTGAGGAAGGAAGAGGAGGCTCCGAAAATGGGGGTCCAGGGCTTAAAAGGGAGGCGAGAGGTTTTGCAGGTGGTGCGACTCTTGGAGAGGTGAGGGAGGCGCTGGGGGAGCCAAAGGAGAGTCTGCTGTGCCAGGAGCACAAGGGAGGTAAGAGAGAGGAGCAGGGGGCAGGAGAGGGAGGAGGAACAAGTGGATGGAAGCTGTTCCCCCCCGCCGACATGCAGCGAACGCTGAAGGAGCTGTCGCTGAAAGACGGAGACGCACTGTTGGTGCTGGAGCCTCAGTCGTTCGACAGCAGGTAAAAATAAAAACCCTCTGCAGTGTGTTTACCTGTTGTTTCCCCTCAGGTGTGTGTTTTACCACCATCTGCTTAACTCTGCACAGCATGTTCACTTTGAACGGAGACGTCGTCACCGTGACTACGCCGTCTGACTGCCGCTGGCTCCAGGTGGAGCTTCAACCACATGGAGGAGGAGGAGACGAGGAGAAAGAGGAAGAGAGGAGGAAGATCAAGGTTCCAGCTACAGGAAACATGGTTTGTTGTGCTGCTCATGTGACTCCATCTCCGTTTAATCACCATGTGTTTCTGAAAACATTCAGTGATGTTTAATGTCCGTCTTACAGCTGCTATGTGAGGTGAAACAGAGGGCCATGGAGGAGCTGCAGCTGATGGAGGAACCCTCAGGCAAGCTGCTGCTGTTAAACATAACTGTATCTGTTAGAGGATTTTCAGGTCACCTCCCCTGATTATTACTGAGAGCCAGTTTTATATGCAGACTCAGAGTGACATTTGATACTTGCCACATCAGTGCATCACCTCAAGTATATAACAGTTAATTGAACAATCAGTTTTAGGTACATAAAAGGTGCTGAAGTCATATAAAGCATCAAAAATCACAGCTGCAAGTTAATATCATTGAGTTAACTGAAGGGAACAAGTGCTTACATTTGATTACCTTTTTTTCCCTCAATTTTTTATGATAAACTAAAAAAATTAAAATTATAAATTGTCTTGCAAAATGTTGAAGCATAGGTTTTTTTTAAACACTTCATCTTAAAAGCCAGACTTTTATTAAAGCATTGGATGTTGTCTTTTAAGGATCAGACTTTAACCCGGATTAATGGAGGAAATTTTCATGAATTAAATTATGCTTATGATTATTCAAAATGGCTCTGAACCTCCTAAGTTGCTTCATGTATAAAATCGAATTCTAGCTGCTGTTCAGCTGCTGTATTTGTGTTTGCATGCACCCTCCAACCTGCTGTTTATTTCCATCCTTGCTGACCAGGCTCACAGTACTGTCTGAGACAGGTGGACTGCACGGGGAAACTCCTTCCTCCAGGTACTGTGTCATTTGTTACCTGGGGGCGATTTTAATGGTGCATATAACTTAAGAGCTGGAAACCCCCCCCCACACCCCCCACACAATTTTGAACAAATCTACGCAGTCTTTTCCTTTACGCTGCCCCCTCATAAAATGTTTTAAAGGTACTCCCCCAGCCTGTGAGTTTTCTTCTCATCATCTTGTCTTTGAAGTTTTTAAAGCGTATTTACTGAGAGCGCCTGTGTTGTCTCACCTTGGTTTACCTGACAGTGTGTGAGGAGCTGAGTGTTCGGGATGCAGGGGTGCGACTCATGACCACACTGACTCTCTGTCCGGGAAATGCCCCCAAGGCATCACAGGTGTGTCTTTTTATTTGAAATCTTCACTGTGTCCTTTGTACTTGCAGCTGCACTGGTGAAGGTTGCAGAGCCTTTAAGTGCCAGTTAAGCTTTTCCATCCTTTATCTTAAAACAAATTGGGTTTATGAGCATCTAAAATACTTGATTGATGCAGCTGATGTAAAATTTTCTCTTTGCTGTGCAGCTTTTCTTGCACTTCTCTGTGGGTATAGCGCCCCCTGCTGGCATGGAGATGGACATAAATGTGGAGAAAACTTGCACTGTGAAAGAGGTGAGGAGAAAATGTTCATGTTTTATGTTTTATGTTACATTTATGTGTAATTTCTAAAATGTATGTTTCCTGATGGTCTTTTGCAGTGTCTGAAAGCAATGCTGGATGCTGTTGGACTTGATGGTAAAATTATACATATTTTTTCTGTGTTCCTATTGCAATCTATGTGACTTACATAAAAGTTATCTCTGTTCACTGTTATTCTGTGGTCAAATATCTGGTAGTTAGTGTAATTTAAATGTTTTTTTTGCAGGAACCTGTTGGCATTTGAGGAGGCTCGACTGGTGTGAGGACGTTGGAGAGCCACTTATGGATGAAGTGAGTGACTGACTGTAGTCTGAACAATATTTCATACCCAAATTAAAAGTTTTTTTGCAGATTTTTTTTCTTTATTAGTTGGATTTTTAAAGAAAAGCACCTTTCCAGTGTTTGTTTATGGTGCTTGACCAAACTTAAATGATCTTAATGTTGAATATTTGAAGGTAAAAAGAAGCTCAGGCATAAGCCCACTTACATGAAATCCAACTTTAAGTGGTGTGAAATAATTTAACCAACTTCAGCCAATGGTCTTTTACTCTCAGGACGCTTCTCTGTCAGAGCTGAAGTTAAGCAACGGGGAGACTTTAATCATCACCGAGGGTCAGCTTCCTCCGAAGGTACCTAAATGTTTTGATTTTGGCCGGAGATTCATTATGTGCTGTAACTTTAACTCTCTCTTTAGCCTTTGTGGTCTCTTTTTTATTTGTCAGGGTTTTCTCAAGCTGTCTGTGTGGCTGAATCTGGACCCCACAAAAAACTCTATAAAAACTGAATTTAACCACACTGACAACAGCTACGCAGAGGAGAAAACGCTGGAGGTCGTGACCACAGGGGCAACGCACAGTCACTCACCTCCTCTGCTGGTCGGCAACATGGCAGAGCTGAGAAGTGTTGGACAGGTGGAGATATCAGACGAAGCCACTCTGGAGGATCTCAAAACTCAGGTAGAATATGAATATGTACATGTAAAGCAGGAGCTGTTTTTCCTTGTAAAGAGTAAATGTACGTCATTTTTTCCTTTAACAAATGTCTAAAGGTTCTTCTCTTGCTGTATCATATTTTCTGTAACAGATGCTGACGCTAGCTGCCCTCCAGAATGTGTGTGTGCCAATCACTGCATTCATGCGTGTGTGGCAGCTCGAGGGGCAGAAGCTGATACGAATCCTCAGAGGACGACAACTAACACTCAGGTGTGAACACTTTCACATGGCTCGTTCCCTTAATAACCATTCTTTTTATCATTCATTCATGCAGAAAGCTGAGTGATTGATTGCTTACCTGTCTCTTTCTAATCAGGAAGTTGAAGCTGAGCAGTGGTACTGACCTTTGTGTGCAACAGCTGCTAAAAGAGGAAGACCTCGGGTGAGGTTCAGGATGTCTCCAGTTTTTCCTTAACGGTGTGAGAAAAGGTCCCTTCTTTCATTTCTCTGTCGAATGCTAAATATTCTTCCCTTCTTCAGCCCTAAAGATGTGCTGCTGAGTGTTAAAATGGGAGTGCCAGGGGAGAGGTGTTACTACCCCCCAGAGGAGCTGATTTGGGACACATCACGTGACTCCTCTGCTCGCTCGTTGCGCACCTGTCTGGCTGCACATTATGGCCTCTCCCCCGATTCTCTGCTGCTGGCCAAACACCAGCCGGACAAACACACGTGGGAAGAAATCTCAAGCTGGGTAAGATTTAAGAGAGTCATTTCCTGTCTTTTCCAATCCAGATGTTTGCTTTCACTGTCTTTCCTAAGAGCAGAGTTGGAAGAAAAAGTTTGGAAAAAACACTGGAAATAAATGTTGACTGCATGTAATGTAGCAAAGAGTGACTCACTATCTCGGGGGTCATCTTGAAAGTTTAGTTCATAATTTTCTCAAGATGTTGTGTTTTATAAGCAAAATTTTGCATAATCTCAAATTTCTTTCATCGTCAATGAATTATAAATTACATGCCCTTAACTTTCAGAATCAGCAGGTTTCCAAAAAGAAAAAGAAGAAGAAGGCAGAATCGCTACTGGGAGCTCCATTTCACCTCAAAGATGGTGACACAATTGGCATCAAGGTATGAACACTTCATGATTAAAATTACGCTTTTTTTTTTATTGATTTGTTTGAGAAACACTTGATCTCTTCTCGATATTTTTCCCAGAATACTTTGATAGATAACAACAGGGATTTTGTCACTTTGGAGGATGAGCAGGGCCAGCAGAGGCTCAGAGAGCAGGCGGAGCAACGCAGGAAAGGGTGGGACCTCAAACTTCAAATGGCATTTATGATTTACCATTAAGTCTGAATAAGTGCCTCTTTTTTTTCTTAATCAAAGATCTTTTGGCTTAATGGTTTTCATTCGCTTCCTTGCAGAGGACAAGCTGCAGGCTCTGATGCTGTCGGACCACAGAAGAAGACTAAATCCAGGAAAACAGAGGTGGCGCTTTCAATCAACGTTGGGGAATTCAGATAGCACCCGGCTCCCATGGGTGCATGGACAAATCAGAACTGCCTATAAAATCACACACACACACACAGACACACACACACAGATGCCACATTGCAGGACAATCCACTTGATGTCAGTCTTGTGCCATCTTTTTACTCTATTCCTCCATAAATCTATAAAATCAGACGAAACTGTTTTGCTGATAGGAAGAGATTGCAATTTCGTTTTGCCTTTTTTTTGGATTTGTTGTTCCGTAACAACAGATAATAAGTTGCATAACGCCTATGCAATATTACCAGATTTGCTCTCTGGCTTCCTCTCTCTACAAGCTTTCTAAACTACAGCTATCTCTCATGCTCAGTTTTTTAAGGAAAATGGTATTTTGAATTTTTCTGAGGGATATTTGAAGACAGTTACACAGCCAGTAACATTGTCTTGCTGCATGGGTCAGCAGCTAATATATGAACTGAAAATATAACACAAGAGACAATAGTTCCTACTTGCCGTGTTTTTTTTTGTTTTTGTTTTTCTGCAGTTTCTGGCCGGTAGTTTTTACTGACACTTGTGCTAACAAGAATTTGTGTCTCATGTACTGTTTTTGTATGAATTGTAGCAGTCGGGGTGAAAAATCGTACTGATAGCCAGTTGCTTTTAACTTAAGACATGCACAGTAAGTTTTCTAGTAGATGAGCCACTTAAGCAGGATATCAACCATCATTAATTTGCTCAGAGAGTCTCACAGTTGCTCATAAGGCAACTTGTCGTTTTTATGGTGAACCTGTCACTGTGCACCGAGAACAAAAACGTTAAATCTGGATGACGGGCTTGTTTTAGGTTGATTAGAGAGAGGAGAGATCGGCCTTAATGATGTGGAGAAGCCTCAGTGCTGCTCTGTCCTCCCTACCTCACTCTCTCGCTCTCTCTTTCTACCTCTGCTGCCCTCTTTTGCCCCCCCACCCCTTCAAAGCTGTTGCTTTAATTCAGAGTTTTATTTTCCTAACCAACCTCAAACTGCCGCTGCTCAATTAGAGTCAAAAGTTCTTCGGTGAAAAGTAGTTTGATAATTTAACAAACATCTGCCTCTGTTTATTTCCAGTCATATTATACAAAATGTTAAGTACGTTAATATTCTTTAATTTGACATTCTCCCCTGTCAGTGCTAAAAATTAAAACAGTTTCACTCTTACCTCAGTCTGCCTTTTCATATTCAAGGGAATAACTGTGTTTAGCCAACATATTTAGTCACACAACCATCTATGGCGCCAGATGAAATTGCTGCTCCAAAAAATGTTCTGTAACACAATATATTCAAATCCTTTTTGTCACTTTTCCCCCATTGGTTCCACGGAAGTAAAAATCCCTGTGTTGCTACATGAGTTTTCATCGTGCAACATTAAATGTTTCATTTGCATGCACTATATGTAAACTTCAGGGAAACAAAATCTATTCTTGTACATAATTTATTTGAAAAAAAAAACAGTCAAAATAATGTTTCTACTACATCGTTTGTGAAAATGTTTTCTATGCTGCTTGCTGGTTTTGTTTCATGTATAATCTGGCCTTGATCTGTGCCAAGTAGAAAGTGATTCTTTTTTTTCTTCCCAAGAAGATGCAGCACAACAGTGTGACAATACACACAGCAATAGAGAAATTTGATTTTGTGTCACATGGTATTGTTATCGACCAGTGTTATTGAATTCAACTTTTGATTTTATTGATGATCTACTGTATGATGACAGAGGACTTTCTATTGTATCCATGTCAGATTGTATCTTCAGGAAGTATTTTGTGAACAATAAAGGTGTACAGTAATAATGGTTTGTTACTTTATGTTACCAAAGCTGAATCACTGTGGCTTGGCCACACCAGCGTAAAGGCTCTGTCAGTGGCATGTTTGCTGATTTGTCTGTCCAGCAACAACTCTCAATTAATTACTATGAAATTTGGCATGAATGTTTTTGGTGCCTATCATCATGAATTAAATGTGTCCTGTGCAATTTAAAAGAACCCAATTATATTATGGTGAGAAAACTTTTGAATATATACAAGAGATCATCTAGGAAATAAAATACTTCCAAGACTGACAATCCTAAAAGAACCAAACATGCTTTTTAATGGTAAGATGGGATTTTTAGAAATTCTATGATCATAAAAATGGTAAAGGATATAACTGGAAAAGGTGAAAATCTCACAGGATGTTTTAATAAGGAAAATTCTAATGTTTTTGGCAATAACTTTTTGTCTAGCACCACCATCAGGTTGAAATTTAAATTTTCCAGTAATTAGGTTTATGACTAATTATTTACAAAAGTTATTATTTTCCTCTCATTTTTTATTCAATTATTTTGTCACTTTGTGTTAAAGCACGAATTAGCAAATTATATAAATTTAACACCAATACTTGCTAAACACGTTAGCATAGTAGCATGCTAGCGTTAGCATTAAGTACAATCTCACAAGGCAGCTGGCATTAATGATAATAGAATTTCCTTACACACTTATTAGAATAATGAGATGTAAGAAAGATTTGTAGTTCAAGTATTGCAATAGACTTGATAGTAACTTTAAATATCTTAATTCATTGTCATCACGGACACACAGTACAGCTCACACTGATCATTTACACGAAATATGTTAAATTAA
>JAPZDY010000007.1:8602845-8617519 GCA_029783645.1 Ctenochaetus hawaiiensis
TGGTTTCTTGACTTCTGCCTCTTCTTTTGGTGGTTTCTTGAATTCTACCTTTTCTTTGGTTGGTTTCTTGACTTCTTCTTTTTCTTTAAGAGGTTTCTTTAGTTCTACATCATCCTTGGAAGGTCGTTTTGCTTCCTCTTTGTCTTCAAAAGGCTCTACTCCCTCTAAAAGTTCATCAAATTATCAATTTGTCATTTTTTATTTGTCAATATGCTACAATCAAGTCGAACACTATAGGCAGTAATATTGGTAAAATACGCATAAAGTTTAAAGTAAAACTGAGAAATGATAAACAACACTCCATTATGGACATATTTCATATTTTGTACATGAACTACAAAAGGGAACAGCTGGATTTTGGTGTTCACATGTGTATACATGTTAAACTTTTATCATTAGGTGTAATTACCTTGGGGTTTTTGTGGTTTTGTTTTAGGGGGCATGGCCTTCTCCTTTGGCTTTTCTTCTTTTATTTTTACCTCTTCAGTTTCCTCGAGTTTGGCTTCCTTCTCTTTTTTCTCCTCCTTTTCAGTTTCTGGGGCTTTGAGGTCTGTGCACAAGGATACATCTTCATTGGTAAAACTTTTAGGTGATTGTTTGCATAGAGTACATTCTTGTTTCTTCTAAAAAATGCTAAAGCCATGCATTTAATGAGAACAACACACAATATAAAATAAATTTTTGGAGCAAACAAATTGAAGGGAGTGCACAGTTTGAAGAATATTACCTTTATTATTGGCATCTCTTCCCTTTCTCTCTTTGAGAACTAGGGTATATATTCTAAAAAATCTACAGTATGGAACAATGCCAATTTAAACAGTAACCAGACCTGTTGTCTAACACAATGGTTCTTAAATTTAAGTCTAGGGACCCCCAGGTGTCCTTGAAAGGTTCGACGGGGGTCCCCATCTAAGAGATGCACAATTGCTTTAATTATAATTCCATCCGTCAGTAACTATTAAGAAACAGATTGTATGACTAGTTTGATGATGGATTTCAAACACTGACTGTAAAAATAGAAAATAAAAATTCTCACTAGATGAGAGCTCCTTAAACAAAACCTTACAAAATGGGGGTGTGTGATCTTATTTGTGTCAGTATATGGGTCTTGGGACACCATGGGACACAAAACGTTTAAGAACTGCTGAGTTAATATAATCGCTATGAAAAATAATCATGCTTGCATAAACACGATAAGTACTACAGCACTAAAAATGTTATGTTACTTGCCAAAAGCTGTTGGTAAGTTTGTTAAATGGTTAAATTGATCAGGCCTAATTTTTTTGAGAGCTAGACTACAGACAGAAATCATACTTATTTCTTTTACAATAAATGATACATTATTCACTGTGAAGATTGCAAAATCATGCACTGGCTTACACTGAAGATGTTCATGATCTCATTCAGAAATTTATCAGTCTCAATCCTTTAGCTCCATCTAGCTTTACTCATGTTTCACTGCCTGAGGCAATGACTGTTTGGTTCAAATGGTGATATTTATGTGCTCAGTTAGCACCTTAAAAAATAGATCTGTCTTTAATGAGTCATCAAAAAGAAAAATACAGATATTAACAGGTGCTGCACTGAATTAGTCCCAAGATCGCCTTTCCATGCAGCTATTCACACCTAAACCAGGATGAGTTTCTGACCTAAATGAAACTTGACCTGCTCTTGTACGTCCATTTCTATTTGCTTTTCTATTAAAACCGTCTCTATGACTGACTTTAAAAGTAAAACACCAACATTTTGTGAAATTTGCTCATCATTCCTGTGGTCAGATGAGAAAACCAGTACCAGTTTAGTCCCTGTGTGTCCAGTTCAGGTAATAGTCAGGAAAATAAACCTATTTTTTTCTAGTATGGTAACAGTTGAACAGTTGTAAAAAAAACAGCAAAGAAACATAACTTCAAACATAGTGCGCAGTGAGCAGAGCATACAGGGTGTAAAATATAAATGGTAAAAAGTTAACTGCCAGACATTACTGATGGTGCACCATTTAATCTGCCGGATCTGCCGACTATGGGACAAAAATAGAGTAATCTGATAACACACACCTTACCAGATTTAGGGTAAAACGGCAAACGAGAGCTTTCCTTGAAAAAACATTATTAAAATCTCTCTTATCTTAAATACACCTAATGATATAAACCATATTCTGTTGGAATAAACCTTGAAGTTCTTCTTGGTGATTAACACAGTTCCCAAACAGATTAACACACAATGTTAACAAAAAGCATTCACAAAAATTAAAATATGAGATATGATTTATTAGCCAGTGATCCATAAGGGCCTTTTTAACTTTAGTCACTTCACAAAGTTTAAAAAAATGTAAGGATGAATATTTTAGTCACAATGTCATGTCACACTTATCGTTATTAATGCACTCACCATTCAGAAACAGTTTCATTACCTGCTGATGAAAGGATGAAATATGTGTGAAGATGATGATGTGAATGTGTTATACCTTTCTCAAGTTTGTGTTCGGCTCTGGATCCGAGTCCTCTAACCCTCCTGAGAGGAATGTGAAGGTTCCGCTTTTGTTTATATTCACTTTTCCCACTTTCACTGCTGTTCTCGTTTTCCTCGTGATGATCGAGTACAGTTGTGTCTTCCTCCTCTTTCTCCTCAGATTCAGGTACTGAACTGTCATTATTAGGTTTTTCAGCTGACAGGATTTTATGATCAAGCTGCTGGACAGATGGCTCTTTTATTTCCTCTTCATCATCATCATCATCATCCTCCTCCTTCACATCAGTCTCCACTTTGTTCTGTTTTTCTACCTTGTCCTTTTCTTCTAAAGCATCATCTGCTTCCAGGTCTAAGGCTTGAGCTTCCTGGTCAGTTTTAACAAATTCATCTTTAACATCAAGATGAGTTATTTCAATGGTTTCTTCATCTTTTTTATCCTGAAGATCTTCATCATCAACCTCCTCCTTAGTAGCCTCTTCTTCAGGTGTCGTCTCCTCCTCCTCATTATCTACAGCATCTTCACCAGTTTTTAACTCCTCCTCGACTTTATCTACAGTATCTTCTTCAGGTGTCGTCTCCTCCTCCTCCTCTTTATCTACAGCATCTTCACCAGTTTTTATCTCCTCCTCTTTATCTACAGCATCTTCTTCAGGTGTCGTCTCCTCCTCCTCCTCTTTATCTACAGCATCTTCTTGAGCTTTGGTCTCGCCTTCTTCTTCATCTACAGCATCTTCATGAATTTCTATCTGTTCTTCATCTTCAGCTGCAATTTCTTCAGATTTTGGCTCCTCCTTTTCCTCTTTCTCCCTATCTTCTACCAAAGCTTCACTGGTTTCTAACCCCTCCTCCTTAGCTTTCCCATCTTTTGCCAAATCTTCTGTTTTGGTCTCCTCCTCCTCCTCCTTCACCACCTCCTCCCCATCCACCAAAACTTCCTCAGCTTTGGTCTCCTCCTCCTCCTTCTCCACCACCTCCTCCCCATCCACCAAAGCTCCTTCAGCTTTGGTCTCCTCCTCCTCCTCCTCCTCCTCCTCCTCCTCCTCCTCCTCCACCACCTCCTCCTCATCCACCAAAGCTCCATCAGCTTTGGTTTCCCCCTGCTCCTCAACCACCTCCTCTATTTTAATATCTACCACTTCTTTTTCTTCCTCATCATGGTCTGTTTTTAGCTTCTCCTCCTCCTCATCTGTACCAACACCTTCGTCAGCTGCTCTTTCCTCCTCCTGTGATTTTATCTCCTCTTCCTCTTCCTTTATGTCTTCCTCCTTGTTGTGATCATCGAGGATCCCTTTATCTTCCTGCGATGGTTCATGTTCTGCTTCTTCGAGGTCGACATGTTTCACTAGTGATGTGACAGTAACAAATTTAGTGCCTTTAATCGATCTTGTGACTAATGAATGAAACTTTTAAAGAAAAACCGTGTGAATACCCTCATCTCCCACTGCCTCCTTCACATCTTCTTCACCAGCAGCCTCAGTTGGAGCTTCAGTCTCCTCCTCTTCCATCTTTGAGTCTTTGGCTTTACTCAACTCTGCAGCAGCTGCAGCTTCATCTCGGGCCGCTTGCATGATCTCTGCAACTGTATTATTGACCCATGTGACCTGTTTTATCTGACCTTCACATCTTTGGCATTCGACACTGAGTTGTAGCTCCAAACTTTTTAAGGTGTAAAGAATTTGATGAGGTGAAATGGGAAGAATGACAATGACTCTTCATAACTTTAAATAGTACACACCACATGCTGCAGTCAGTGAGTTTCCTGATAAAACTTATTGTCAGCAAGTCACAGGAAATGACCAAAACCAAAAATACTGTAAGGTGTTGCTTTCAAAGTAAATCTGTAAAAATTTGACTTAAATCATAAATCTTAAATAGTTTATGTTTGGGGACAATTTTCAGCTGCATATTTCGTGCTCAAGTGAATACGACAGCAGAACAGTTTATGTTGGATTGTCTCAAAAACAAACTACAGAGCCCATATGTCCATTAAAGTAATGGCGACTACATGGATCTGTGTCATGCAACAATAGATCCCAATGTTAGGGATGAGTAAGAGATTTAGTTTAATTGATTAGGAGTCGACACAAACTTGATCTTTCTTCAATTACTTTTGTGAGAATACCATAAATACTATTATACTGAATACTGAACAAAATCTACATTAATGTAAAATCTACTCAGTGCTTTAACTGAGGTATTTCACGTTTAACATCTCTTTGTTTTGGGTGATTATAGTAGATAATTTGTCAGTGAAACTACTCCATCTGGAATAGTTACTTTACTCCTTGCAAGAATCATTATCTGTTGCTTACAGCACAGAAAAAATAAATAGATCAGATTTTGGCTAAAGAAAAAGACTATTGGATCTGTTTATTTTGATTTTGGTCATTTTTAGGACTTGTTTTCAATACAAAAAGTATAGAATACTTCCAAATTTGTAGTGTTTTTCTCTCAAAAAAAATACTATTGTTAATAAAACTCTGAAGCTTAACACTTAAACATGTGGTGTGTTCATGTACTGCTGATTGATGATAAATGCATGCAGAGATAAAATGAAATGTTACACGCAGGAATCAATGTCATTCAGTACAAACAATCCAGATACATACATACAGAACTTCACAGATGTTTAACTTGTTGTAATACAGGTGGCGGCTGCTCAGTCAGTCAGTTGTACAGATGCTTTGTAATGCAGGAAAAGGCAACAGTGGAATGCAACTCAAAGAGACACATATTAAAGATGATTTTTCATGCTTGAAAACATGATGATTTAAACAGGAAAAATTTGGTAAAACACACAGATACAGAGTGCAATCACATGTGACAAACAGAGGGAGAGATGCAGTCACCAAAACATAATAACATTTATTACAGTGAAGGTTTACAGTGGTTATAATGCAAGTTCATTCATGCTACAATTGACAAGTGGACAAAAATGAAGTTCATTCAAACAAGATTGACGTAAAGTTTCGTGGTGATTCAGGCTTGATTTATTACACCCAAACAAGACATGAGGCACACTTGATATCAGTTTATTCAAAGTGGTGAAAAAAGCAAAAATCAGTGCAAACATGCGTAAAAACACCACAGTATGCCAGCAACGCATGTCACACCCATCTAAAATAAACAGTATAGTGTTTTTCTGCAATGTGTGGAGATATTTCTTACCTTTTTCCATAGGTGGCAAAAATTCACCTGCATTTAAAGGAAGATAATTATCTTAATTGTAAAGAGATGATTTTTAGCAATACAGCAGGAGAAAAAAAGCTAAAAAAAACTGTCATTACTTACCTTTTCTTTGGACCAGTTTTATATCAGGTATAGAGGCTACAGTTTCATCTGCACAGAGGAAAAATACACGCTGTAATTTAAAGTCATGCCTTTGTATGATGCTTTTGATGTATTAAAATTAAAATTAAAAAAGAGAAACCTTTTTCAGTCACTACATTGACACCTGGTGTGGCAACAGGTTCTCCTAAAACAAGAGAGAAGAAAATACTGTAAAATATGCATCAAGGTGTCAGTATATTATTAATTTTTTTTTCCCAAATCAAGAGAATTGATGCATTTAGTTTATAATACAAGGTGTCATTAATAATTTTTTGGCTAAGTGTGTGGATGTAGGAGTGGACTTAGTTGATGCTCTCTAACCTCAGGACATGAACTCAATGATCACTTCTCATATTTATATATTAAGCCGATGCAAACAAACTTACCTTGATCGCTGACGAGCATGCTCGACATGTACGCTATGAACAAATCCTTCTTGTCCGTGAACTCCAACACGGCATCTTCGACAACTTTCATGGGGTCGATAGAAACTTCAGGCAGGATCCCTGAAATATCAGCACACCACAAAGACAGTTAAAGCAGTTTTTCATCACCAAACTCAGTCAAATCTGTGTAACTCTTACACGTGTGAGTGATCACACCAATTATAAACAGTATTGTATATAGAAACTTTGTTGATTCGGGGTTGTCCTATGTTAAAACAGACCTTGTTCTCCGATCAGCATTGAAGAGACGTAGCTTGTGAGCATGTTTGTCTGTTCTGTGATGATTTCTGCTGTTCTCTTCAGAGCTGACATTGGGCTGAATCCCACAGCATTCTGAATATCTGATCAACAGAGAGGTCAAAGTAAAAAAAAAATGCAGTTAGCAGGTTACAGAAGACTAGAAAAAGTTGTGTCAGAGGCTGTCAGATCATTTACTTCAGTAAAAGTTACAATATCAAACTAAAAATACTCAAAGACCTAAACTTAAATCCACATGTAACATCATTTAAATATTGTGTATAAGTATAGCAAAAGTTTCCAAAGTAAAAGCACTCATTAAGAAGTGCTTTACGATTTTAAATGATGTTTTGCGTAAATATTAGCTGCAACATGAACGTGTGTCATGTGTGTCTGAGTCTTTTTACTAATGTGGATGTTTAATATTGAGCTAATTTTAACCATTGTATTCTGCTGGGCAGTTTGATAAGTGAAGCATCAAGTTTTATTAGATCAGCATTTATTTCTAGCATGACCGTCCTGTGAGAACCACGTATCTACAGACAGAAAAACTGTCTTTTTGAGCTTTGTGATGATGCATTTCAGAATAACACAAAAGGGGTTTTTAAGTATTATATATATAAAGAAGATGTATAATTTTCTCAAAGCAACTTCATTTACCCAAATTATCAGGAAATTTCAAGAAAAATTCAAATTTGGAGATACATGGTTTTCTCTAGATGGGAAGGGCATGAAAAACTGTAATCTTAAAAGCCAACTGTAACTATAACCAGCCATCAAATAAATGAAACAGAGTAAAAGTTCAACATTTGTCTCTGAGATTTAGTGGAGTATTAGTTTTCATAAATACTTAAATATTCCTTTTTGATACACTTAGTCACATTCCAGTTAGTTAGTTAGATTCCAGTATGTGTTACACACACACATGATATCAGATTAAGGTTAAAAATCATGACAGATACCTTGTACTATGTCCAGTATTACATCCATAATTGCACAGAGTACATCCTGGATGTATCCTGTTACTCCACTCACAAAGTCATTAGTAACATTGAAGACATTCCTGCCAATAACCACAGGATCAATGAAGCTAATGTCAACGGTTCCTGAGAAGAGCAACAGACATCGAACAAAGCTCCGGTGAGTCACTTCAAAAATATTCAAATTCATGTTTTATTCATGTTACATTTAGTCAAGTTTCAGGGACTTTCTTCTTTACCGTCTGACTGGCATTACCATGAAAGTTAGCAACAGGCAACAAAATGAAAAAAAAAGCTGTTTTGTTGAATAAAATCACACATTTATATGAGTTTGAAAATTGTTGGAGACATTTGGGAAAGTCTAATTACACCGATCAACAAAATGTATAACTAAATTATGTATTTTTTGGTAGTTTTTAATGTTGAAATATTATGTATTGAGCTACATGTTAAAGTTTTTCTAGAGAGGAGATTTATATTAATTTCACACAGGAGGTGTGTTAGAGGTTTGCAGATTTGATTTTTAGTTGATTTTAAATCTTAAGAGTTTGACTGAAAACTCAAAAATGCCTTGAAACTGTGAGTTTTCCCAGAAGATTTTTTAACAGTAAACCCACAACAAACTCAATCTGGTTATTGAGGTAAAATCTGGATTTAGTCATTACTTTAGTCAACAAATAGAGATTTGACAATACACACACATAGTTACAACATTAAATTTAAATAATGCTTCTTAAGCAATACAAAGGTTGAAGCTGTTACCTTTTATTATATCCAGTATGGTGTCTACAATAGCACAGAGCACATCCTGGATGTAGCCTGTTATTCCATTCACAGTGTCGTTAGTGACACTGAAGACATTCCTGCCGATAACCACAGGGTCCATGAAGCTGATGTCAGTGGTTCCTGAGGAAGAACAAGTAGAAAACAATAAAAAACAAAGACAAATATGACAAATGTACCATACATGTTGTGTCAAAAAATTACAGATTAGAGTTAATTAGTAAAATATTTAGAATAAATACCTTTCACTACATCCAGAATAGTGTCCAAAATGGCACAGAGCACATCCTGGATGTAGCCCACCACTCCACACGTGAACTCATTAGTAATATGGAAGACACGTCTGCCTATAACCACTGGGTCAATGTAGCTAAGGTCAATTTTTCCTGAGAACAAGAGTGTTAATAAGGAAAGAATTAATCTATTAATAATCACGCTAGACTAGAATTATCAAAGGTGAATGATTAGTCTTCTTTAATCAGGAAGTTGAGCTAATTAGCAGGTCATTTGTATAGCCACATTGTCATTTTTTTTAGTCAGAAATGTGCATTAAAGTGAGGAATACACACCTCTACTGATATCTGCTATAGTATCCAATACAGTATCCACAACAGCACACAGTGTGTCCCTGAAGGAGCCCACGAGGTCACACACAAAATCGTTAGTTGAATGGAAAGCTCGTCTGCCAATCACCACAGGGTCCACATAGCTCAGGTAGAAGTTTCCTGTGATTTGGAGGAGGGATTATCAGACTGAAAATGTTCACATCCTTCTGGCCTGGTTGAGTCTGTTTTTTCTTACCTTCTTCATCTGAAAGATAGCGAACTATTCCATCTTTTGCTTCTGATATTTCCTCAGCTGCATACGTGACGGCGGACATGGGGTCACTTAAATCAGGCGCACATTCTAGGAGCCCAGAAATTAGAGTCAGATATTAAAACACTTGCTTTCACTTTAAAAACAAAAAACATGTGACATGTATGCTGCTGTATTACTTTTGTACCTTGAAACTTATTGAGCAGACTGGAAACTTCATCAACAGCATCAGTTACAGCTTGAACAGGGTCAGTCATGATTTGCTGAATGTCTGAAAATGATGACAGACATATAAGTAATCATGTAATCTGATAATTTAAGTCCTAAACAGATTAATTTTTAGGGTGTTTTGACCTACCGGGGACTGCCTTGTACTCCACAAAGTCAAACATTACCACTCCCACAACCACCCAGGACAGGAGGGCGACAAGGGCGATCAGCAACTCCGCGGACATTTTCAGCTTCCCAAGGAATCCCAGACCTTTGGACCCTGGAGGGCTCGTCCGTGGTGCCGCCGCTCCACTGGACCCAGTGGCTTCAGAGCAGGAAGAACGAACTTAAGTGACTCTGAGGACTCAAGGCGACCCTTTTTTGGTCAAACCTGCTCACTTCTACACTGGAGGTGGTTAGCTTAACATATTATAGCCAGGAACACAAAATGACTAGTATGAAAAATCCAATTTTCACTAAATATGACACTGTAAAGTAGTATGATTATTCAGTACCATGCACTTTAAAGCACAATTTGATATGTGTGTGCGTGTGTGTGTGTGTGCGTCTGTGCCTTTGTGAAACTAAGTTGCTATAAACTTATTGCAAATACATCAGCATCTGCACATGTTACAGCACAGAAGTACTGAAACGATGCATTTAAATCACATACCGTAATTTCTGAACTATAAGCCGCTACTTTTTTCACATGCTTCGAACCCTGCGGCTTAAACTATGATGCGGCTAATTTATGGACGAAAATAAACGAGAAAGTGTGTGACGAAGTAATTCTGAGGCTGTTAAATTCCAACACTGAAGAAGACAGCTTTAGTGGTTTTAGTTGTTAAATTTAGTGGGTGCGGCTTATAGTCCAGAAAAGTACAGTAGTTTGCCAGGAGACGCTGACATTTCTTTTTAAACTGTAAATGTTCGTTTCATTCCATATTTTAGTCACAGTTCTTTAATATTTATCTGTTAAGGGATCCTCATAGAATATATTTGTATATGTTTAATGTATCTGTTCAAAAATACCTGTCAACTGATGATATTAGATTTTAGATTAGATAAAAGATACGATTTTTCCTTTAGATATTGATTTTCAGCCTTCAAAATCCACATTCTGAAAATACACGCCGACCAAAACTTACATCTGCTAAGAAATATTGTTAATTAGCAATAATCTAGTTCCCAGAGTTAAAGTGGAGGATCTTATAATGTTTTTCTGACATTACATTTTTGTGACTAAACAAATTTAAAGCTCTGAAAAACCACCATACTGAGCATCCGTTAAGAGTTTAACACTGTGAAACTGCTTCATCATGTCAGTGTAATTTAAACACATTTGACCCGGAGCGCTGGCAGCATGAGCAACACGACCACATAACTGTCATCAGGCTTTTAATTAAATGTTTCTGAAGGGTGCGCAAAAACAAAACACATCATTGATTCCCCACTGAAACTGACCGACTTCACATCAGTGACGAAAACAAGGACAAAAAGACAAAAAAAACAGAACTTGGCTGAGAAAACTGGGACCCTAACCTATAATACATAATCATGTTCATAAAATCTATTGGCAGAAGTCTCTAATGTACATTTTTATTCACTTTTTAAGACAGAATCTCAAGAAAATAAAAAAGTATTCACTTGTTTTAAAAATCCACACACCTCAGGTTAGTTGAAAGTAACTATAACTTAACCAGTTTATCCTAGTATGACTTAATCCTATGTCTAACCATTAAGTTTATAGTGATGTGTTCAGATTAAAAAAACGTAAAAAACAATCCACTTCATCCACCTTTCCAGTCTCCAAATGATGTCTGTGTGTTAGGCT
Organism: Ctenochaetus hawaiiensis; assembly: GCA_029783645.1. Taxonomy (NCBI): domain Eukaryota; kingdom Metazoa; phylum Chordata; class Actinopteri; order Acanthuriformes; family Acanthuridae; genus Ctenochaetus; species Ctenochaetus hawaiiensis. The sequence continues at coordinate 8,613,951 of JAPZDY010000007.1, forward strand.
GCTGCATTAATCAAATAACAACCTCTGCCTGTGTGTTGCATCAACATGCAAGTTCTATAATTATGTGAATTAGCTAAAAAGTGATAGATAAGTGTTTAATCCTTATCAACCTAATTTTTTCTAAGATTTCAGCAGAAAACATTTATAAGGTCATAAAAAAATTCAGAGGAATCGTCAGTCATTTTCTCACAGCAGGTCATCAAAACATGTATGCACATGATTTCCAGCTGCTGAGCACTGTGGAAACTTCTTGTGATGAGATTAAATATCATTTCTTTTCCATTATCCCATATACTTTTCATCGTGCACCTTGTGCCAATAAAGACACCTTCTGACCATGATTGAACCCTGAGCATGCCTGACTCATGATTCACTTCCTCAAATACAAATGCTGGACCATGAAAACAGAAAATGTTCCCTTCAGTCGACTGCATTATTCAGGACGGACACCTGGTGTCAGTGTTTCACCACAAATGTACTTATTCTTAAAGAAAACTGCCTGTTGCAGCCTGTTAAATTCATTCTTGCCTTTAAGCCTCTTAAAAAGTTTCTATTTTAGTCAAATAGCTCTTGTTTAAGCAGGTCACATTAGAAGTATTGATATTTTTAAAAGGTAAAAGCAGAAAGTTGTGGGAAACAAGAGGTCACCCTCAGCAGCAGTCATGTCTGTCACAGGAGAGCAACACTAATACTCCTGCTACGTGATATCCTGTATTTATAGCAACCAACTTTCAACACATAATCCTAAGAGGACACACACCATAATACACTGCCATTAATTTATTACATAGCATATATTACTTAGGCTTTCTGTGCTGTGGAAAACCGTAAATGTTGTTCATCTGAGGGCTGATGCAGGTGTAACAGTCCTACCTTCAGCCATGGTGATATGGCGACAATTTCAGGTATTATCCTTTGAGCTGGGGGCAAAGCCTCCTCATGCAGAAGTAAAAATGAAAAAAAATCACAGCGTCAGTGCAATCAGCATCAACTTGTCTTCAAAAAAAAAAAAAGAAAGAAAAGAAAAAAGTTTCAGTTATTAAATTATTCCATTTCCGTTTGGTGATCACAGTCTTGTTTCCCAAATCATGTAATCCAGAGAGTGAACTCCTTCAAGATTAAAAAGTTAAAGAAAATGGAAAATTAAACATAAAGTGTCTCAGTTTTTTGGGCAATTTGGAGCTGCCGGTGCGGCAGCATGGCAGAGGGGGGTCTGTGGATGGTGGGGATAAAGCAAAGCAGGGCAGGGGAAAGGAAAGAGCCAAGCTAAGCACAGGGCTGGGTGAGGGTGAGGGGGAACTCACAGAATATCCCTCCCAGTGTTATTGGTGCCTCACATGGGTATAGGTCAGAGCGCAGCACAGGGGGGCTCCAAGGTAACTTTATCCTCCAGAAGGTCCAGGTTATTCTTAGCCGGAGCTCAGCAAACCAGGCGCTCTGGCAGGCCCTTTTTTGGCGGTTGAAGGCATGTGTGAGTGTGTGTGTGTGTGTGTGTGTGTGTGTGTGTGTGTGTGTGTGTGTAGGAGCAGTCTGCTGAACTGGACAGCCCGGCCAGTTGGGTAATCTGCCCACTAAACTGGAACAAATTAGGTGCCCAAGATTAGGAATGAGCAACAACAGAGGTGGAAACTGCCCTTAAAAAGTGACACTGTACAGCAGCAGCTGTAGCTAACATTGTGCTCTCAACATTTGTGGTGTCGCTCTACAATTTCTCTTGCATTTATGTGACTTATAATGTTCACGTTATTTTTTTAATAATTATTAATAGCCATAACTCTCATTTAATCTTCTTATACATAGCAGCAAAAAAATAAATAGGTTTCCAAAATTGAAAACTACCTCACCAAAGAACCACAGACAGATCAAGCTTGTGCATTAAAAGAGCACCACCTTGTGATCATTTTAGCAACCCGCAACATTAATAATGTGGATACAATATAGACGAATCCTGTTTACATGCAAAACACATTTTAGTATTTTGAATTAATCTGCATTGTTCCTGTAAATTATGCAAGGTTTTCTGTTTGTAATAGTGAAACATGAAGACAGTTGTTGCAAGAAATGACAGAAAGTTTCAAATACTCATTCCTATTGTCAAAAAAACATTAATTCATTTCCTGTAAGTTGAGTCACAGCTCCTCTAGAGTGTTCAGACCTTAGAAAGGGCTAAACACTGACAGACATCCACTGTGCGCAGTAGGTAAAACAGCTGAAAAGCGAGATAAAGTTTCATGAGTGCATCATCACTAAAAATTAATAATTGTACATTAAGTGCTTTTAAAGATAACTGTATCATATTTTTAGCTTAGATGCATAGCTAAGGAGCTAGCTAACTAAACAGGTACCTTGCTTGGCTGGTTAGCTGACCCAACCCTACAGGTGTGCTCACAGTAGTGATGAACGCGAAAAATGCCACAACGATTACACGCGATGTCTCTTTGGGCGACGCCTATCTCGCGATACACGCAATGAGGCGTCTATCGCCTCCAACGCCTTTTCGCTTGAAGTTAAAAATACAGAACTTTCGCGCGACATCCAATCAGTGATTGGCGCGATGACGCAACTAACGCGATGAACCGAATATGATCCAGAAAATAACTAATAAAGTGACGCCATACTGGCGTTTCTTGTGATAGCATCAATCAATCAATCGCTTTCAGTCTGAGGACACCCTGACCCTAACCTTTGGGCTCATTTAGGAAATCAAGCAGAATAGAAATAAGTGTAAAAGTTCCCTAAGGAAACTATTTTAAGGGTAAATTAGGTTAGGGTTAGGGTTAGGGTTCAAAAGGCTAAAGTTTGGTTTAAACTGCTATCTTAATCTAATTATGAGAGTGGTTAGCTTTTGGCTATTTTATGTTTACAAAATACCCAAGGAAAGGAAGAATATTAAAGCTGAGACAGCAGGTGCTCTAGAGCTGTTAAAAAAGAAAAAGTTGCATGAGATTATCAGAGAGAGAAAAACAAAATTTTTATACTTAAAAGAAGAGGAAACTGGAGGGAAACTTAACGGCTGAATGATCTTCTGCATGATGACCTGTCTCCACATTTTCTCTGCTTTTTCACTTTCACATCAACAGGTGTGTGTTTGCCTTCTTAATTTTCCTTTTTTGCATGATTTTATGCATCACTGCTCCCCAGAGTTTAAGTTCTCATGTCACAGAGAGTCTGAACTGTTTTCATGCAATCACACTGAAAACTGCATCAGGATGATGTCGTCAATAACTCTGAGTTTCATGTTGGCTTTTCTGAGTCAGGGTGAGAGACTTTGAACATGAATATGACATCAAGACTTGTTTATCTGTCTGTTTTGTCTTTGTCTTGGTGTAAGACTTCAAAGTGCTGCTCTGTGAACATTTCTTTTTAAGATTCTTCATCTCTCATTTCAGAGTCTTTTGCAAACAATTTTCTGACTCAGTCTGACAAATCAAAGTCTGTGAGTCTTGGACAAACTGTGACCATCACAGCCACAGGAAGTTCAAACATTGGTGGTGATCTCAGTTGGTACCTTCAGAAACCTGGACAGGCTCCCAGACTTCTTATATACAGTTCAACAACTCACTTCTCAG
>JAPZDY010000007.1:8617619-8637310 GCA_029783645.1 Ctenochaetus hawaiiensis
AACACAAGGTAACAATCAACAGCTGCTCACTCAGTGAGGTTGGCTGCATCCACAGTAGAGATAAGACCTCTTCACTCAAGTCAGCACATTGCTTCACTCTTCAGAGTGTCACAAGAGCCAGCACGAACTTGAGACGTCTTTCAACCAAACAGCTGACAGTTCAAGAGACGCTGCTTTGTAATTCTGTTGGACTGACATGAGGGGATCAAGTTGAAGTAAAACATATCATTATAAGGAGTCAACAGAAAAGAATTTCTTGTATGTGGCCAATTATTAGTGTACATGTTTGTAAGAAGCCTGCAATATGGTCAGGGTATGAAATGAGTGGCTGTTGCCTCACTAACAAGCTAACAAGTTGACAGTTCTGCAAACGGGACAGGTGTAATTAGATGTAATTTTGTATAACTTGGTTGCTCTGTCTGCTTTCACACTGTGCAAAGTACAGGATAGGGGCATGTCAAACAGTATTTGCATACAATCCTCAGTGTCTGTTTTGTAAGCCTGTTTTGTGGTGTGTGTGAAGTAAATACAGATCTGACTGAGCTTTAACTGACATTAACTGAACCTGCTGCTGTCACTTTCAGATTGTATGATCATTTTATTAATCCTGAGACGTAGTAAAGCATAAAAAATTTGGGCTTTGGGCTCTTTTACTCAGCAATACTTCGGAGGAGTTTCATGCTGGGTTCAGCCAGACCATTTTAATTGCCTCACTTTTATACTGACCCATATCTGCTTATCACAGATACATGAGTGTCACAGAAATGATCAATCAATAAAAAACATTAATTTGAAATGCAGAAATTAGGCCAGTCACATCCTCTGTGACCTTGAAATACCTTGTTTTATAAATGCATGCTAATGTTTTGTTTTACAACTCGTTAGTTTGAATCAATTTTAGGTTAAGACTGTGCTTTTGAATGTAGGTCACCCTGGCTAACATGTTTCCTGTAGCAGACTGGCATCAGACATAATGTTGACTACATAGCCTCAGGGATCTAGACTGTACTGATGTTTACTGTGAAAAACTTACAACAGACCAGACTTAAAACATTATTTTCTAATAAAAGGTAAGTTAACTGAAAGCAGCTTGCAGTTGAATAACCACTCATCCTCCAATCTCCTTCCATATGTGCCTTGAACATGATATTTCAGGCGTGATAAAAATACCCGTGAGACCAGCTGGTGGTGGCTCTGAGATATTAGGAGCAGTTCATTAACAACAGGAATATTTTGAAACGGAGAAGTTTATCGCCAACTCTAATCTTGTACCGTTAAAATCTCTTAATAGCTGAATGAACTTTGGTATTTGAGCCTGAGAGGAGCAATAAAAATGAGCCAGCTAACACAGTCACAGGATATGAAACCAGACTGAAAAAAAAAAATCAAATACTCATGCAACACTGTGACCACAACGGGTTGCCAGTTGCGATTTCGGTTGGTTGGCAACTTGTGGGCTAAAAGAACTCATTGTTAGCTAGCTAATCACAAAAAAAGCAGAGAGTTTTTGAGGGGAGAGCAAACAAGTTCAGTTAAACAGTTAGTTAGTTATCACCTGCTTTGTGAAAGTACATTTTAAATATGTTTAATAAGTTTTTCTTTTTAGCGTGTCGTTAACATACCTAAAGCGATGAATTCTCTGCTCACTCCCGTTTTTTTCTCCAGCGTCGCCAACTGATCTGTCACAAAGTTCTTCTCATGGAGCAGAGTCACGAAGCGCTCCTTTAACTGACCTATTTCGGGCATTTCTGAGCCTTTGGCCGACACAAACTGCACAGAAAAAAGAAGAACTGTATTACTCACCGATGCCTGAGCGGTTCGTAATATAGCGGAGGGTTATTTTACTAATTTTGGTTTGATAATTTGCCCCAAAACTTGCCGTTGGGTATCTGGCTGTTGACTCTGCCGAGTTGCGGTGGCAGCAAGAGGCGGAGTTTGTAAGTCGCCCGCTGACCAATCAGAGAGCTCCGATGAGCAACGTTTACTGCAGCAGGTGATTAAACAACGGTTTGTTCTGTAGTCCATTTAATTCAATCATGTATTCATACCCGTAAATTGTGGCAAGGTATTTTTTAACATTTATTTTGGATTTAAACTATCTCTAACTTTGAGCTTTAACTGGAAAATGTGTATTTTTGTTATTATAAAGTTTCTAAGGTATCACGTTCATAAGCTTAAGTTTCTAAAGCAAAACCTCGTGTTCAAGTTTTGATGAAAGAAATTGAGATTCATAGCAAAACAAATCTTCTGAGAAAAAAAACAAAAGTCTGCAAAAGTTGTGCTCCCATTTTTAAAGTTACTTTCAAGCATATATTTACAGAATGTAGACCCTGGCATGTCTTGTTTTGGCTACCTTTTCTATTCTGTTATTTAATCCGTTTATTTTATTTCTATGCCTTTACCTTTGTTTTCTTACTTTCCCCCTTAGTACTTTTTCTGTCTAATCTCAGATGTTACTGTTTATTTGCACAAAAGCTTTAAGTAGCTTAGATATCTCTTTCCCACACTTTGTGTATTTTGGTTTAAGTTTTGTAACACTTTTTTTTTGAGGGATGTGTGTGTGTGAATAAACAAAAAATCTGCTCTGTAAAGAGAACTGCTGTGGACTTATTGCAGATTCCCAAAGCATGATTTTTAATTACTGTCATGTTTTCAGTGTCTCCTACAGATTACAAGTTTGCGTATGCCGGTTTGGTACAATGAAATATATGCTTATTCAAGGGGTCGTTTACTGATTTGGGGGCCACAGGTCAATTTTGCAGTCTGTATTCAAAATTATTGAAAATTATTAATATATAGTGACCATCCTCCATATAATTTCACTGCAATTAAACAGAAGAGTGTCAAAAATCTCACAGTAAACCACAACAAGCAACAGAAATTAAAAAGAGCTATAAACACTGCAACCCCTCTTGCAGATAAAACAGCATCACAGCAGAAAACACAGAGATGTACAAACAAGATATATGAGTGGCTGTAGCCACAAACACACATATTAAAGCAGCGAGAGATGCACAGTTTGTACACACTGCGTAGCACAAATACAGTGCTACATTTTTAGGCAACAGTTTTTATAGCATTACACCTCCAAATGCAATGGCGGAATGTAAATACAGTGAGCAGGTAACTTATGGTCTACCAAGGCCTGCTTAGGTACAGTTTTGAGGTACTTAAATTTTACTTCATCATGTTAATTTTCCTAACTTTTTACTTCTAATTCACTTTAAAGTCCAAAACATAAAAATAAATAAAGGGGTAAATAAATGAAAGTCTTTAAAAAAGTGATATCAGTTGGTAAATAACCTTGAAGCAGAAAAAACAACAGTATAAATATCAACAAATCACCCGTTAACAAAAAATCTAATAAGCTGTCTTGTTCATTTCAACAGTAGTAGTAGAATATTAGAAATTAGTAGTATATTTTCAGTTAACAAGTGGGTACTTTAGGCCTTTAAATTGCATCAAATAATTTTAATCAGAAGATGGAGTGTGCAGTTTTGATAGAACAGTAGATGCTTGAGTTGTATTTTTTGTCTGCAGATTTTTATAACTTAATTTGCATATGATGGCTTCGAAGTTGAAAATGCAGAGATAATTTCTATACCTTTCTATAAATAGACTGATGCTACTAAAGCTCAGTTTGACAGGGCCTAAAAGCTACTAATGTTCAAATAACACATGAAGGCCCATGAATGCTAATTGAAACATAAGTGGGTTAAAGGCTTAATTTAATTTTTTTTCTAGTGGTATTGAAGTACTTGGATTTCAAACTCATATATATACATAAAAACACTAAAGGACTAAATCCTAATCATGTCAATATGAAGTTGTTGTGAATCAGGAGCGCCAGAGGAGGGCAGCAAACATCTTGAAATGAGCACAAATGCTTGTGGATGGAAACTTGATACAGAAACAGCAGAGATAAGAAGCAGAGAGTCTAAAGTCTCCATTTGCTTAATCAGTCCACAGGGAGATGCAGCTTTTCCCTACGTCATCTCATCTCTCCCCTCAGTTTGAGTTAAAATTCTTATGTCTCAGAGAGTCTGAACTGTTTTCATGCACACGCAGTGAAAACTGCATCAGGGTGATGTTGCTAACAACTCGCATTGTGATGTTGGATTCGTGAGGGTGAGAAATTTTTAAACATTTAATGATGTTAAGATGTCATATTTGGTGTGAGTGTCACTTGTCTTGCCTTATGCCTTGAATCTGTCTTTTTTGATTAGTGACTAATTTATTAAAGTGTGAACTGCTGTTTGTCAAGGATTGTATTTTCTGATTTATTTCAGAGTCTTCTGCAAACTATTTTCTGGCTCAGACAGATAAAGTCAAGTCTATCAGTCATGGAGGGACTGTGACCATCAGCACCACAGGGAGCTCAAATATTGGTATGGATCCCAGTTGGTACCTTCAGAAACCTGGACAGGCTCCCAAACTTCTTACATACAAGGCATCATTTCTATACTCAGGGACTCCATCTTGGTTCAGTGGCAGTAGCTCTGGTTCTTAGTACACTCTGCACATCAGTGGTGTTCAGGCTGAAGATGCTGGAGATTACTACTGTCTGGGTTTCCCTGGTGGAGCATTCACACAGTGATATAGAGAGGAGGCTTTGCACGGTCAGCTGATCCTCCAATGAAGTCAGAAGGTTTATAGTCCTGTGAGTTCAACACTGCACAACTCACATCTGTCAGTCAACACAGCAGAAAGCACAAGCAGCATGACTCTCGCTACCATCCTCATCTGGACGCTGGCCTGCTGCTGTTTCACAGGTTCACTGACTCGGCAACATTTCCGACATGATGTGCTGCTTTTTCTCTCATTTCTGTCTGCTGATAAGTGAATGATTTGCTTTTGTCTGCAGGATGGAGTGCTCAGGTGACAGTGACTTTTACTCCAGGATCCACTGTCACTCTCACCTGTAAAACAAGTCAGGATGTTTACAGTGACAGTCTTGGAGACAGGATTCACTGGTATCAACAGAAATCTGGACAACCCCCGAAGCCTTGTGAGCACATGTTACTCAGGAACACCAGCTTGATTTAGAGGCAGTGGAAAGTACTCTGACTTTACTTTGACCATCAGTGAAGTTCAGGCTGTAGATGCAGAGTTAGATGTAAGAGTTACCACTAAATAAATCCTGCTGGAGTGTTCACACAGTGATTTGGTGTCATACAAAAACCTCCCTCAGTCAGACTAAAGAGACACTGAGCTGTAACAGCAGGAATCGACTGCAGCTGCTAAAGAGGAAGAGACCGACAGTTGAAGGTTGAGGATGATCAATATGTTTGCACTAAGACATTGTGAAATGGATGACAGAGAGAGTGAGGCCAGAAACAGCAGCAGCTTAAAGTGGACAGATGGACACAATCAGGCAAACAAGTGGAAGCAGGATCAAGGTGCACTGAGTTCAGTCAGTGATAAAGGATGAGGAGCACTTCATAAGGCAGAAAGGAGTGGTTTCTTCAGCTGACTTCATGGTCCCTAAAAACAATGTGCAAGATATAATTTTTACATGTGTTTTTCTCGAGAGTCAGTATTCCAGCACCCGTTTTAGGATTGTGAAAACGTCATTTAAAATCAAAACAAGTGTTCATGCATGCAGTTAGCCAGCAGGGGGCGCCATTCGTCTATGAAAAGTCAGTCATGGACGAGAAAGGAGGAGTGAGGCCAATCAAGAGAAACAACATGATAATTACTTCTGGCAAAATAATTTTCAGTGATTTTGTGTGAACAAACGACCCAATGATCCTTAAGATGATGAACTCTCTCTCCACCTCTACTCTGCTTTTTTCTTTCACATCAACAGGTGTTTACCTTCTTAAATATATTTTGCATGATTTTATGTTTCACTGCTCCTCAGAGTTTAAGTTCTTATGTCTGAAAGGGTCTGAACTGTTATCATGCAGTCACTCTGAAAAGGTATCTGAAAATGATGGCACTGATTGTCATGTTGGCTTTTCTGAGTCAGGATGAGAGATTTGAAAAATGTTTGGTGCAAATTCAGTCTGTGCTCTCTTTTCATTTCTTTGCTTTTCTTAACATGTTTATTGTTGTCTTCTGAATGATATGAAATGCTGTTTCAGTTGAGTTTAAACTCGTAAGGTAGCCAAATGCCTCATCACCTTATTATTATTATTATTATTATTATTATTATTATTATTATTATTATTATTATTATTATTATTATTATTATTATTATTAAACACAAAAAATGTTACGTTTTTTGCAGGCTTTTTGGCAGAAGCTTCACATAAGCTCTCAGCAGTGAGACAGAGGTTCCACTATACAACCACTAGAGGGCCTCACACTCACACTGTGAGTCAATTCGGCTCGCGTGAAGTGTGCTGCGGAAAAAAGCAGTGGGATGACAGCAGGTGTTAATCACACACCCATCCCATCAGTCCTTCCTTATCGTCCAAATAACCTTGAGGAAATCAGCCGTCCCGTCCCCAAACAGACTTTACCCCAATTTAGAAGAGGAATGAATGTCCACATGACAACCCCCTTCTTCCAGCCAACATAAAGGTGCTCTTTGGAGCTAGATTTAGATTTAATCTGGTACTAATACTATTAACGAATAACATATTTTAATATTAAGATTTACGATATGAAATGCTAATAATTAGAGGTACTCTCAAGACATCATAAAAATTATATGATTGTTAGCAACTAATAGAACACTGGTGATGGTGTATGAATACACAGTTTTGAACAACTAGAAATTTTTTTCCTCCAAAAGGAGGCATGACAGAAGAAGTATGAGAACCACTGCCATAGAGCTACATCATCAGCTTGACTATAGTGTGTACAAGCACACAGAGAAAAACTTTATTGATACACCTGAAAAACAACTGTACATGAGATACAACACATCTTAGAAAATAAGCTGTTATTGATTAAGACTGGATCAATTCAGCAATTTTAAAATACACAAGTCGTGCAAAATTCCTAAAATAATATCAGACACATACACAAACTTGCATATACACAGTTGCGGCTTTACGGTGGAGCTGCAGAGCTGGGAGCTGAAGGCCTGATGATGAGGGTGACCTCCACGGGCACAGGAGGAGGAACGTATCTCTCCTCCCTGAGCAGCCGCAGCAATAAATCTTCAGTGTCCTGCGGCCAGCGATAAACACGTGTGTTCTGAAGCCAGCCGGGAACATGTTTCTGCATAAACACATTTATGTTTTGAGAAAAGCTTAAGGTAGACAAATAGTGGGAATTTAAGAAAAGCTTCAAAACTTAAGAGCAAAAAAAAAAAAAAAAACTTCAAGAGAAGTCCTTCCTGACCTGGGACGCACTGAGGAAGAGAACCGGTATGAATCTGAAATTCATGCTGCCTTGCTGGATGAACTCATTCTGCATCTGACAAAATCAGATTAGACCTAAAAGCAGCTCCTCTTATGTTACACACTTATGTCTCATTCAAACAAAAGGCATATAAGCTCTCACCATGGTGTGGATATATCTAGTGTGCAGACCATCACTATCAACTACAGATCCTTCGATATCTGCCTTATACTTTGGACTGATGGCGATGATAATCAGAGTTGAAGGCTGTGAAAAAAAATGCACATTTTAGATAAAATCAACACATGAAAAAGCAACTGTAGTGAAAAATTTTGAAGTTAAAACAGATATAAAGATAGAACACTTAATGTTCATTCAACTATTAAAGTCATACTCAATCTTATTTTGTTTTCAGTGTCATTACTGACTATCTACTAAGATTTCATGTGATAATACAAAAACAGCACCGCAAAGATTAACATTAATCTGATTTTAACTTTGGTATTCACTTACATTATTCAGGTGACTGTCCTTCCACTTGTTGATATCCATGTTTCTGATGGGACTGTCATATATGTCAATCTGTGAAATCAAAAGCAAAGCCATAAATATTCTGTCCTCTTATTTTTATTATTTTTAATATCTAACTTTTTTGAAGAGAAAGAAGCTTACAGCTGGTTGAAAACCTTGCTTTGTGAGGAAGTCTGCAAAGGGGATTATCTCTGAGGAAACGTCTGAAGAATAAGTTATAAAAACGTTTCCTGTGAAGAGAAGAGATCATAAAATCCACATGGATGTCAGAATTTTTCCTTTTTTGTTGGTGCCATTTTACATTACTAAATTTCAATAAAGGACAAAACAATACAAAAACTTGTTTGCTGTGATGTACTGTCCTAAATCACAAGTTTTAGGGGTTTTTTTTTTGCTACATTGGACTCCATTTCAAAGAAAAACACCAATTCTAAATGATAAATTTGACTTTTGTTATATTATGTGTTGAACTGTTGTTTTAGATGTTAAGTGAGTTGATTTTATTCTGAGTACTCAGACTACTTATATACTTGGTGTCTCACCTCTTGTATTTTACTCAAATAAAACACATCAAAATAAACCACACTTACAAAACATGAGCACCTTCCTCTTAAACGAGAGGACAAAATCACTCACGGTGAACATCGGGCAGACTGACGGTTTGTCTTTTCTCATGTGGATGTGAGACGGACGCCTCCTTTCCAGCTGGGCTCAGGTTCACCAGGCTGACTTGTGACACGCCCTCCACAGGTGGAATGAAGAAATGCGGGATGTTAACCGAGACACTTTCCTGGGCCACACCACAATTCATTAAGTTGTCATGACATTGGTGCCTGAAGCAACACGACAGAAAGAGAAAGTAGTCAAAGGCTCTTACGATGAGTCATGTCTGATGGGTTTGTGTATTATGTGAAGCACAGAGCTCTGCAGCACCTGGTGCACTGCATTTATCATAAATATAAAGTGAGGCTTTAAGGAATTCGATTAATTAGATTATTGTTTATTGGGTCAGGTAACAAATTTTCTGAGTATTTTCTTTTTTTACCAGTTTTGGGAGACATCCCAGTGTCTTCTTTGCTGCCAGGGGGCAGAGTGGTGACATGGCTGAGGTGGGAATCTGTTGACTTGATTGGAGTTGTACTGTCCTTCTCCTGCAGAATGATAATACCTGCTATCCATCGCATGATGAAGATCTGTGGATGTAATTTAACATTTCTACGTGAGAGCACATCTGATTGGAGTAACAAAGCAGAATATGCCTTAAAGGACACAGGAAAGAGAGAAGCACAAATGTATGAAAGAATAGAAATGATGTGTTGTATGCAAAAATAAAAATGCAACTGTTGCTAAACGGGAAAATATCTAAGCGTTCACCCAGGTGCTGTACAATTTTTGTTGCTAGTCAGTGACCCCCTTTTAATGATAACATGGAGCCACCCTGTGTGTCCACCACCTACAGTGATGGGCAATAGGGTTGGGTGCGGTGTATGCCAGGTGGCAGACTGAAGTTGAGACCTGACCCTTGGCATCCCAGACTGGTCCTAAGGATCCGGATCATTACCTCTCTGATGGGAAAGGGACTGTAGGTAGTGTTAGAGGTAAAAATGAATAAATATAGATAGGCCCACCTCCCTGATGGCTCTGGTTCTGTAACAAAACTCCTAAAGAGGGGCAGGGCTCTCTCCTTCTCTGGAGTTGCCCAGGGTAAGACACACTGGGTGGGTGCGGAGAGTCACATGATCCTCCAGTTATGGTCTGTTGTGTTTGAGAGAGCAACGATGGTGATAGGCATGGGTGGAGTCTTGGGAGGCAGTGGAGAAGGAGTTGGCATTAAGGAATTTCTGGCAAACTGTTCAGTGACTCAGGTAACAAGCAAGGCTTGGCCTAAGCTGTTGTCAGGCGGGGGAGGGAAAAAAAACACTTTGAGGAGCTGGAACTGGAACCAACTAACGCGTCTTCTGTGGAAAAAGCAGAGCATGAAGATGTGGGGGAAGACTCAGGGGGGATCAGTCAGGACTTTAAGATGCTCCTCAGTGGCGAGGCATTTCTCATCAACATCAATGTCACGTGGGAGTCTAGTACAGCACCCGTGCAGGAGCCAAACAGGGTTTTGGGAGGAGACTTCAGGATCGAACCTGAACTTACTGGAGAGATTTACATATTTCTAGCCTGAGAATACCTTGGGATCCCCCAGACGGAGCTGGAAAGTGTTGCTGGGAAGAGGGACACCTGAAATATCCTGCTTTCTTTCTGCCAACATGAGCCAACTCCGGTTTAGTGGAAGAGAATGGATAATGTGCTTTTCTGGGTACTCTTATTTTCTGCTACTCTGCTGTATTGCGGAGTGACTGCATTTATCTGAAAGTATTCAAACTTTACAAACAAAATATTTATTCCTCTAATAAGATATGATATTTTGTAATGGATTAGAAGACCTGACAAGGTAGAAAGTAGTTATAATTTGCTCCACCGTGATCGGCACTGCTGGTATATTTGCATCAGTAATAATAATCTAGTAAGAAATAATACCATGATTTCTCAAGGAGTCATTACGACACATAATGATCACTTTTATTTTTAACATTTTTAAGAAAATTTTGCATGTCAGGCTCATTTATACTGTTACATCGTGCATGTGTGATTTTGAATGTTTGACTTTTACCTGTAATTAAGTATTTCAGTTTTACTACAACTTTTAGAGAATCAGAATACTTCCTCTAACATTGTGCTGATGATATTATCTTCTTTAATTAAAAAATTAAAATATAATGATTGGTCCTGTACTTTCTTACCATAGTTGTGTGTGTAGTGATGGGGGGGCAGAAAAGGACTGCAGTGTTGCCATTCATCATCAGATCTTAATGGCAATGGAGGCTCGAGATTGTCCTCATCATTCTCCGGCTGAGAGTCACAATCATACTCCCAACTAAATAAAAAGAAATACATAAATTGTCGAATCTCAATCAAGCTTTGAAGCCAATATAATTTTTAATGCATTCTTTTATTCTAGTTCCTCACCCAGTCCTGCCTCTGTTCGCAGGCCCTTTTGCACCAAGCTGGTTTCGTTCACGGTCCCAATAACAGCACTCTCCTCCTGTGTCGCACTTTCTGGCCTCTTCAGGTCGAAGGCAGCAGTCATCAGGAGGTTGATAATGGAGATTCAACCTGGTAGGAGCTGCTCTTCTATCATCTGTCTCTCTGTGCTGTATCAGCTCTTTGTGCTGCGCAAAACAAGCAGGTTGACTAAACTCTTGGTTCATTTGTCTAATTCTACATGGACTGTTTTGGTAGAAATGATCTGCATTCATGCAACAGCTTGGTAAGAATCTGCTGTGATCTGGATTAGTGTGATAGATTTGGTTTACTGTGACTTCGGAGTTCAAAGGTCGAGGGAAAATTTCTGATTTGTTTGTGGTGGAAAAATAATTCGGTGCTGGTACTTTTTCCGGTTTCTCCATCTTAACCAGGATACCTCTGTATAACCCTGTACAGTCAACCTGCTTGTAACCAACAGAGGCGAAACAAAAAAAACAACACATATTAGTTAACTTAGCAAATTGGGGGGGGGATAGATTCTTTGCAATTACAACAATTACTACAATATAATTAAACTGATTTTCTATTGTGCACAATCTAAGTGGACTGAGAAATCATTTCACTTTTTAACATAACACATGGCAACATAATCTTACATAAAATCTCTTTGTACATGCCAGGAAAAGAGGACTCAGTGTGAACAAAAAAAAAAATAGCGACATACCTGTTCTCCGCTGGATTCTTTTAACTCCTGTGGGTGCTTGTGTGTCTTGCAGCCTGCTATATGCAAATCTACACTACTTCAGCTGCATCCAATCAGAGCCAAGAATGGAGCATCTGTGTTGCTCAGCCAGATTAGCCAGGAGAGTTGAGCTGGGGAAACTGAACTTCAAAAGTGGAGTCTGATTCTTGGAGTTTACTGTTTGAAAAGGTTTAGATAAAATGAACTTACATAGGAATATTTTTAGATTTATGGTAGTACATTGAATAAGGAGTTATAATGCTTTAATGGTGTACAGCAAAATGGCCAACAACAGGTAACGTTCAAACAAAATTCCACAAGTCAGTGTTTTTATCAGAAAAGGGATAGAGTAGAGGCTTAAATATTAATGAAAATATGAAGAACAAAACCTAAATTAAACATGTGTCAATCTAAAGAATGCTCAATTATCCTGTATGCAGCTGACTGCTTCATGATTGCTGGGTTGGCACCTTCCAAGTGATTTGCATATAATTTTGAGTTTAGGCATGTGGCCTTCGTGTGAAATTCTGCCTGAGGGCAAACCCGCAAACAATCACTCTAACAAACACCGCAGTCATGTTTGCTGTGCCTCTGTAAACAGCAACGATTTATTTATGTTGTCAATGTGACAACAGATCTATGGAAGGTGAAGCCAGCAGTGTGTGTGTGTGTGTGTGTGTGCTGTCTAGAGGTAAGAAAGCAGTCAGGGAAGCTTTTAAAACCAGAAGTGTTCAGGGTTAATTTTTCCACAGTGTGAAGTCAATGGGACGATGATGGCAAGATTGTTTATTTCAAAACCAGTTGTGTACAAGTAACAGACAGAGACAATAAATAATGCAGAGACCAAAAAAAAAAACATTTTCTGTATATCTGCAGAATTAGAGTGAGACAAAGTGATTCAAAGCTAGCTTAGCTTTTGCTCACTTTTCCCTCGATGAAAAGCAACTTAAATACACAGAAATGGTAAATTGTCCTGGAATGCATCTTCTCATCCGCAGAGAGAAGTTTGATACTTGAGGATGATAAAATGTCATCCAGAGCTGCAGATTTCCCTGGAAAAAAAATATTAAAAATCACATAATTAAGTAATCCTTACCACATGAGACTGGCTGGAATGTTGAGCAAAACAATACCATGAAATAAACATGTTTGGTCTCATGAATAACATGTTATTTCCAGATACACATTATGGAGGGACAAACACAGGTACGCATCCTTCATTTCCTGTCATTTTAAATGGCAGTTCGTTTGGCTGCTGAAGCAAAAAGACAATGCAGAATTTCTTACACAGCCTGCTGCCATACAATAATGCAACATACACTTTAAAATATTGCCAGTAATATAAGCAGTCAGCCAAACAATGGTTGCAGCTGGAGAGGAGGGCAGCCTCCTTTTCAACCACAAGAAGCAGGAACTAAAGTTACTTTAAGCCAATCTGAAACTCATTGGCTGAGGCTGAAATGCGATGAATGCACTTAATATTAGTGCAGATGGCATACAAGTTTGGGTCTGAAGAGTCCATGATGCTCTAAGTTAGTGTGTAGAAAGCATGAAGGCATTCCCTTACATTATAAGAATATTACTAAACATTAAAAGGCAAGAACAGGTGTTATAATACATCTAAGTTCCTTGAGAAGAGGAGAGCAGTATTGTTATAGTAACTTCGTAAAAAAAGACAGTGGACTTCCAGAAAAAACTTTTGGAGATACTTCGGTCCACGATGTCTAACTATTATCATTCCTACAATTATTATTATTATTATTATTATTATTATTATGTCATGATTTGTTACCAACTGTGAGCCTCACGTGTTTTTCTATGAGCCGTTAATCTGAAATAACTTTGACCTTTGATTTAAAAAAAGAAAAATCCACACATTTTCAAAATATCAAAAGTAATATAAAATTAAAACAAAAAAAAAGAGAGATAATTAAACAAGCAATTTATATTTACACTACATACAAGTTACACAACACATCTTGTCTCGTTCATCCATGGCAGTCATTTTTAACTCGTCAGTCATCTCAGCGCCCCCCTCCCACCTCCAAAACATCCTTTGAGTTGATAGCCAGAATGCTGTTTGAGCTGCACCGTCCTTGTTTGAATGAAACTTGGAAGTCAAGTAAGTCAGTCGATTTAAGATCGTCACAGCCACAGGATGAGAGGGGAAAAGGTGGAGAATGGCTCCCTCTGGTGGAGAGCCAGTGAAATGACATGAGATGAAGGCAGCAGTGCTCAGAGATTATCACCCGGCTGGTACTGAGGCTCAGTGGCAGTGAAGTAGTCCTCCAAAAAGGCCTGCAGGTACTCGAAGGTGGGCCTCTCCTCCGGGTCCTTCTTCCAGCACTGCACCATCAGCTCGTGCAGGGACGTGGGGCAGTCCTGCGGGCATGGCATCCGGTAGCCTCGCTCCACCTGCTCCAGCACCTCGCGGTTGTTCATGCCTGGAGAGGGCAGCACGAAGATATGAGGGCTAATATGTCTGAAATCTCTACATGTGATAACAACCTCACTTCACTGTCTTGCTTTATCTGCCTCCTTTATGAGCTCATGCACTTTTTTTTAAATTATAGCGGATTTCCAAGTTCACAGAAACAATGTTATGAAATTACAAACCACTCAGCAGCAGAAAAAGTACATGCACCAAACTGTAATCAAGCTCAAATTTTGATAGAGTGCAGAATTAACACAAAAAAAGCTGTTTAAACCTTTCAAGGCTGATTGTAGAAGCTGCTTTAATCAGTAGAAGTACATAGAGATTCAAAAAAACTACTTATAAACAGCAATAAGAGCACAAATAGGTTTTTCTGTCCACCCACTCTATTTAGTAATAATTTAACTAATTTAAACGCCTTAAATATGCTGTTCATACTGGATATTGCAAAAATTAATTTACATTATGCAACATGCTGCTATTTTTTAGCATACAAAAGCTTAGCGGGTGCCTGATGCTCTCACACACTCTGAATTAATCAACCAGAAGCAATCACCTGGAATTGAGAAGTGACACACTTTACATAAGTGACCTTGCAAAGCTGCACACACTCACCTGGATAGGGCACTCTGCCCTTGGTCACGAGCTCCGTCAGCAGGATGCCAAACGACCACACGTCTGACTTGATGGTGAATTTCCCGTAGAGGGCAGCCTCGGGTGCGGTCCACTTTATCGGAAACTTGGCACCTAAAACAAATTCAGATGCATGAATTTTAATTTTCAAAAACTTTTTGGGTTATTTTACCGTGGCAATTCAAGCAGAAGGAGAAAGTAGGTCAGTCTCCTCTGAATGGATTTTTTTTTCCCATTCATTTGTGATTTCATTACTGCAGAGACATGAGGACATGATAACATCCCATCAGGGGAAAAAAAACGGAACACTTCCATTATCTCGCTCCGTCTCAGTTTGCACTGGGCTCGAGTTGAACAAGTAAACATTTAATTCCCTCACAAATGAGTTACTGAACATGTTGACGGAGTGACTAACGGAGTCTGGAAATTCTCCTGGTGTAGTCCTGCCAGCACTGTCAGGGGAGAACAGTGTTTTTTTAGGATAAGGCCACTTATTCCTCATCATTCCAATGACATGCACAGCGACAGATATTTCTTTTTTTTTTTAAATAAAGAGGGCTGTGTCCTAAATTACGCACTGTGCCTTCATACAAATGTCAGGTTCTGTTGTCTTGCTGCTGCTGCAACCACATGTGCTTCAGTTTTCCACTGGGGCCACCGAGACACATTCCTGCTCATTTACTGTACTTATTCTGAAAAGTAGTGTGTGTGCATATGTGTATGCGGCTGTGTTTAAAATGTGTCTTGGAATGACTAAATGGAACGAGTCGTCCGCCAGCCCACCAGCTTTTTCCACTGACAGTGAGGTTTTCAGAATGTGCTGTGGTCAGGGGCTGAGAGAGTACGACAAAAACATAAACATACAGAAATAAATTATACAAATATGATATAACAGATATGTGCACAAGTCAGACGTTAGACCTAATCTAAATTTCCAGACTTGGGCCAATAAATTACAAGTGTTCTCTTTTAAGTTTCTGCAGCTGTTTGTGGGTTTAAGCTTAGTAAGGACTTATAAGTAGGGTAAATAAAAATGCCACACAACTAGTTCCTAAATAACATCACACTAGGTGCTTAATTGTCTTCCTGAAACTAACAGTAGCTATTATATTGCTGCTATTAGTAAAAGAGGTCAAATATAATATGTTTGACACATTTGACACTTCTTTAGGAAGTTAAATAGAAACCTGAAGCCACTTGCAGACTAAATAACCTTCATTTACAAAGGATTGGCTACATTGTTTCATTGTTTTATTATGAAATGTTGTGATGTTACAGTGGCTTCTTATTTTCATGGTTGATTTCTTCTGATTGAACCGCACTAAAGATGTTTCCTAGCAACAGATTTACATTACCTAAGTCTTTACAGGCTTACACATTCCTCAAGTTTTGATGTTGCGGCCCCATCTAGTAAAGCACTGGTTTGAAACCAGCAAATATGTACTAAGAACTTAAGAAGGATTGTACACAATAACTCAGCGATGGATTTGCAATAAGCAGCCCGACCCTGCGGGCCTACCTTGTCTTGCTGTGTATTCGTTGTCCTCAATGAGCCTGGCCAGACCAAAGTCAGCGATCTTACACACCAGACTTTCTCCGACCAGGATGTTGGCAGAGCGCAGGTCTCTGTGGATGTAGTTCATCCTCTCAATATACGCCATGCCCGCTGCCACCTGGGAAATTGAGTTGTTTTTTTCCAGTTAACATCACATCAATGACCAGTTTCAAGTAAAATTAAATACTAAGGATATTCTTACATAGACATACAGTCATTTTAAAGCATAAAAACAGGGCTGTAATAGAGCGGAGAATGTCTCAACTGAAAACCATATTTGCCATTTTTGCAAAAATAAACTCAAGAGTCGGGTATTTTTACTTGTCGACCCACAGGAAGTCAGTTTAAGACTAGAATAAACTCCAGCGGCGAGTGCTGAAACCGTAACTAACATCGCAGTAGAACAGTAACCAATATTATGCTACATGCAACTTGCATGTGCACAAACTTCTCTCCCAGTAGTGCCATTTTGCCTACCAAAACTGTAAACACCGACATGATGTGGGCTGTAAATGTGCCGCAGTGAGCTTACATGAATAAATTGGTAACAGCCGGAGATGATTTAAGTGATTTAAGCCTGTCACAGCGCTCGCTCATTGACACTGCTTTCAGATTTTTGAATTATTTAAAGCAGCGTACCTGAGCTGCCATATCCACTAGATTTGGCAGTTTGAGGCCTCGTCCTTCTCCGTCTTTAAGGAAGTCAAGCAAACTCCCTGAAAGAGAAACAAAAAAGGAAAAACAGACAAAGAGATGAGAAATGACTTAGGATTTGTTGTCTTGCATTATCCTCAGCTGGCAGATCTTAACTCAGATTTGGATCCAAACTGAAGTGACACACTGCAGCTAATGTGACATCAATTGTGGGATTCCTGCCACATGTTACACTTGGCTCACATTTTTATTTGTTAGTTTTTGCCGTGGTAAGTGAAGATCTCTGCTAAGGGAGCGCCATGCAGTGAGGCAGCACGCATACCGTACTGTCAATGCAGATGCATAAATTATGCAAACACTGTGTAGGTGTGTGAGCACAAATGCATAAATGTAATATTCATGGCGTCTCTTTTTTAGTGTCAGATTAAAGCAGCTTCTACCTTTGCTCATGTACTCGGTGACGATGTAGATGGGCTCTTCGGACACCACGGCGTAGAGCTGCACCAGCTTGTCGTGTCGGAGCTTCTTCATGATCTGAGCCTCTTCCAGGAAGGATTCAGGCGACATGGTGCCGGGCTTCAGAGTCTTGACCGCGACCTTTGTGGTGCCGTTCCACGTGCCTGACGAGCAAGAAAAAAAGGTTCCAGAGGTTATGGAATGGCATCTGAGCAGGAATTTAATTTGAAAGGAAAACATTCAACATTTTAAAAATATGCAGCCAAGTCTGTCAAAAAGAGGGATGCAAGGAGATAAAAGTGCATAAACGAAATGCAGAGTGTCAGACTGAAATCTATTAAAGTTATCAGTTATGTTGAAAGTGTGTTTAAATAACACTAAGAGCAGAGAGCTGGAAACAGACTGTTCCTCGAGGTTTTTGAGGCATATAGTGGTGCAACAGAGTAACAATCACAAAATCACAGGACTATAATTATCTATAATAAAAGTTTTATTAGCATAAAAAATTTAATTAAGACTGACTATAAACCCAGTTCTTCTTTTATTAATAAATGACTGTAATCTCCCTGCATACTGAATATTATTAACTTTGGATAAAATTAGGCTTGAGAAGTGTTCAGGACTTGGATGTAGCTGTGAGATTGACTAAAAAACAGTTGGAAATTTTATTAAAAATAAACTATTAAGTTTTATTAAACGCTATTGGACTCAAACAGCATGTGTTCATAAGAATAAAGATAAGCCATCGGAAAGCACTGAGCTCACACAGATACTTATTAAATGTCTAAATGTTTGTGTGAAATCACTGACAGAAAGCACTCCTCTCTCTGAGGGCAACATTAGCTGGGTGTTAGTTTGCAATGATCCAACACATACAGCATGTTTCCCAACACTGCTCACAGCTGTCCAGCTCCTCTTTTGTGCCAAAACAGGATGCCAAAAAGATACACACCCATCCAAACCTCCCCGAACTGGCCGTTGCCGAGA
The DNA here is from genome assembly GCA_029783645.1 of Ctenochaetus hawaiiensis. Lineage (NCBI taxonomy): Eukaryota > Metazoa > Chordata > Actinopteri > Acanthuriformes > Acanthuridae > Ctenochaetus > Ctenochaetus hawaiiensis. The sequence goes on from JAPZDY010000007.1 coordinate 8,635,944, forward strand.
CGTTTGATGAGCTGCAGCGACTCCCGCGGGATCTCCCACACGTCTTTGGTTTTGACGGACAGGTCAGTCAGACGGGGCATGCCTTTGTGACACGGCACGATCAGTCGGCAGCACAGCCCCGCAGCCCTGGCTGGAGCAACCATGCAGATGGACTTTAAAATTATATTAAAGAAGCATAAAATCATATTACATTTTTTTATTTTAAAAGAGGGAGAGGCAGAGTCTCACCAGAGTAGTGCTGCACCAGCTGCTGGAGAGTCTCAAACTGGGCTCTGGTGGTGATGTAGTAGCCTCCGCTGTCCAGCTTTCGAATCTTATAGTGTTTGACGTGATCTCCCTTGATGTCGTCCCAGTCCTGGATGGAGAGAGAATAGGCCCCTGGAACAGACACAACATGAATATGAAAAAGAAAACTGACAGACTCAAGCGGATTGAAGCAAAATCTCTGGTAAGACGTAACCAAGAAGAGACAGAACATGTGAGAGTGTATATAAAGCACACTAGGCAAAAGATTTAGGGCAGCAAATATGGAGCAACTGCATCAATTAAAGATATGCAGGGTTTATGGAGATCATTAAAAAGTCTAAAATCCAATAAACTGAATTTTAGGCCTTAAAATATCTTTAAAAGTCTCTAATACAATTTTGACAGCTCATAAAAAGTGACTAGAATATGAGGTAATGTTACATTTATACAGTTGTATTAACTTCACTCTCACTTTCGGGAAAATTTAAATCTATCATACTGTAACAAAACTTCAACAGGGAACAAACTGTTACGTCTACGTGAAAGCCAATCAAGATTTATCACCTGGGTAGTGTGTTTCTAAGTGGTCTCTGCTCTCATCAAAAAAAACGAAATAAGCTCAAATTGTTTCTCCAAATTGTATTGTCATCTAAGTATAAGTGAAAGTTTAGCAACATCTGATTTGAGAACAGCACATTTAGTTTTTCCATATCAAAAATGGTCTTAAAAAGTCCTATATTTACCGTGTTGAAACCAACAGAAAATGTGGATGCAATACTAAAGTGGATTTTAAGTTGCAACTTGGATTTTAATGCAAGTTTGTCTATAAATAAACAGCTTCTTCTCCTGCAACATTGCACATTTATGCAAAATGCTCTTATTTATTTATTCATTCACAAACACTTCACTGTTTTTCCCTAAATTTAAAAGCATCCAACATGTCAGCTGGGTGGATGCTGCTCGGTCGGAGTACCTTTGGTTGTTTCGCTCTCACGGATGAGGAAAGTGCCTCTGGCGTTGCCGTTGGAGAGCAGTTGCCTCTCTGCGTCCTTTCGGCCTAATTTACCAAAATACCAGCTACAAAGGGGGGGGGGGGGGGGGGGGTAGGGGGAGTAAAACCA
>JAPZDY010000007.1:8664850-8676958 GCA_029783645.1 Ctenochaetus hawaiiensis
TTTCATTGAAAAAAAATAATGCCATGTGATTTGTCTTGGTTGAGGAAAAAAAAGAAATAAAGACAAAGCTAAATGAAAAAACAGTTAGAGCAATGCTTTGCTCTGCCTAAATGAGCACTGCTATTAAAATGTCTGGGACTGGATGTGATTGGAGAAGCACGCACACTATTGCAGCCAATCAGAGCACAGGGTTGCCCCAAAGCAAGGTGGAGTTCAGTTTTCAAAGCAAAGTGCAGCTGGCTGTAGCCAGCATCTGTCTCGCTGCTCATGCTGCTTTTGTTTTCCACGACAAAGATGCTAATTTGCGAGCCGAAGATTTAAAGGGTAAGACAAGACTGTCCTAAATGCTGCTCAAGTAATTATTATCTCTAGAGAAGAAAATTTAACTTCAGAGACAACTTTTGAGAGGACAAAACAGACAAAAAACAGCAGACACACTTGTCTGCTTTACTGTCGCAAAAAACTGTGTAAAGATCAAGAGGCTGTGTTTTCTCACCATGGCTCTTAACAGCGTAGGGCTGAGCCTTCACCAGTTTCTTCACCACGTATCCTTTCCCAGTGGCGGCCGTCATGGTCGCCATGAGGAGGAGGATGCATGCTACTCGTATGTCCATCTTACAAGATCCAACCTGCAGAAGAAAACAAGGAGACAGTCAGCACAACCACACTTGAGGTACCAAGTATCTGTAAAGTTTCTCTCTAGCTTCATTTGCAGACTTTAACTGAAACTTTATGTAAAAGAAAAGAGATAGAACAAGTTTGAGTAACAGGCTGTATATTTCAAATTTTTGTTTCTGTTAAGGCATCCTGGATCCTTCAGGACTCACTGAAAGTAAGCCCAGAAAGCTCTAAGTCAGCAAAAATATGTTCTCCTCTCCAAACTGCAATAGGAATAAGTCAAGGCCTAGACAAAGCCTAGATGCTGCTGAGATTCCTCCAGAGTTAGAGCTCTTTAGTCGGAAAGAGAAAACGCACATACCGGCATCCAAGGGGGGGAAAGTCAGTCTCTTCAGCACCAGTGGCCTCCTAGTGCTGCTGTATATCCTTAAGGTACGAGCACAACTGAGGATATGCTGCCTCTGAGTACAATGATGTGGGTATTTATACCATATCTACCCCTCGCATCACTTAAAAAAAAAATGCCCCCACAACGCAAGTACCTCCCTCCTCAGAGCTAGGCTGTAATTAGCAGACATATCTGCCCAAAGCGGGCATGTCACATCAGGGTGCCTCCATGTCTTGATCCAGACACATGATTATCATTTATTTCAGTCTTATCCTAAACTAGAAAACAATCATGTTAGAAGTATAGAAATAAATAAGTGAATGCATAAGCAAAAAGCATTAAAAAAGCTCTGCATGAGGAATAAACTTAATCCACAAACATCTTTACATTTCTTTCTTTCTTTTCACACCTTTTCCCACTTAAATTCACAGTTTATCAGCAATGTTTATTTTCATTTATGCTCAGAAAATGTTTATATATCTGAATGTTTATAAGACTCCCTGTTTAAATATGAAAAGGTCTGAAATTAGTCAAAACATATCTTTAAAAAAGCACCAGACATGCAGTGGCACCTGTGTAGTTTCACAAAGCTTGCATTGAGGATATACAGTACCAGACTCATCTGTAAATTTACATCTTGTCCAGCCGGCTGGCCGAGCCTCACCCTTACCTTTCCTGACTGTCTGGACACCTCCACCCCAGCCATGATAAGGTAAACATGGGAAATGGTGGGGAAAAGTTGTCCAAAGATGAAAAGTACCACAGATTTCCTTTGCTTTAGATTGAAAGCAAATATTTATGTTTACTCCTAATGTAATCCCTTCATTTAAGGGATTTACACATATTTATCTGTTTAATGTAAGATTTTCTGGGAATTATTGGGTCAGCTTGTCATTTTGGCTTTTACGGGGCAAAGTGGCCTTGATTTCAGTCTCTATTTCAGGATAAACACTTTTTAATCTGTGTGAGTGTTTCACCCTAAAAACAGCTAATAAAACCGTATAAGGAGCCACTGGAAAAGACATTTGGACTTGTTTCTCTGAAACCGTGTGAATGCGACCCAGTGTGCGACAGATCTCACATGCAGTACTGATGTTTGGACACCGGAGGGCAGGTTTTACTGTTACACAGCAGCTCTCCATAGAGTGAGGTGCTGCTGCTGAAGAGAAGGGGCCATGCCTCTGTGGTTCAGATGTTATTTTTGGTCCCCTCGGTACATATACATCATCAGAGGTTTCAGGCCTCCTACAATTACAGCTACTTTCTGTCATGATGTTGTACTTCCTCAATCAGCTCTATCCTCCTGTATTATCCTCCCTCACCCCCACCCTCCACCTTGCCCTGCTTACTTTGAGATCCTCTAACTGTAATTTCTCAATTTCAGCCTGGCCACATAGGAAATGCATACACCCAAATAATCACATGTTCCCAAACACACAAGTTGCCATAAATGTTGTGTAGGGTACCATCCCAGAATCATCCTGAACATAAGACCATTTATAGTCCGAGTGTCCTTATAATGTACATACATACTGCTGACTACGTGAGGATATTTGCAGAAAAGATGATGATAATATTGAGGGCTTAACCACGTTTCTATATGAGGCGTCTGTACAACACGTGAGTGTGACAGGCTTCTTTCACCAGGAGCATAATTAAAGATTCTACAACATGGAGCTTGTTTGAACCCTTTTTTTTTTTTTGGAAATTAGACCAAATTATCTGCAATTTTCTAAAGTGCTACCTTGCCCGCCTTACAGCACTTAATCATGTTTGGAAAGGATTGTTTAAGTTTTCTTTTCCTGTCAAATAAAACTTCATTTAATTTGTGATCTTCTTTTCCAAATGTCTGAAATTCCTTTCATAATCAAGTCAGGAGTGCTGGCTGACAGCAAAAAGGTGCAAGCTGCTTACCTGAGGCTGTGTGATGGTAGAAAAATGCCACATTATATGTGCACGTGCAACTCAAGCAGGAGTAGGATCATTTTAATGCCAGTCTGAATAAATGGAAGTCATATTTCACATTATATTGCACATGTTTGATCTGGTTTTATCAGCTGAACAAATTTATGTTTATCCTGCAAGCACTTTGCAGCAGAGGTTTGCTATTTTTCAGCACACCATGTGTTCCTTGCACCATCACTTTTGATATTTTATGGTCAAACTGTATTATTTTGAAATGTCTTTATGCTTGTGCCCCAAGAGGAGGCCCAGCTATGCCAGACTCAGTCAAGTTTAGACAAAATGACAGAGCAAGCAAGAGAGGGTGGAGTTAGAATTTTATATGTTTATAGGTTCAAATGATTTCTGCTTATTTATGTTTTTCGAGCGTTCTGCTGCTAAACCACGGCAACAGAGGAACTCCGTTTTTAGTCTGAAGTTCTGAGAACAATGATTCATCTTTTCATGCATAAAAGTAACAACAACCTGCATCTGCATGTGAGCAAGTGATGAGGAAGATACATGTCATGCTGAACGCCGGAATCAGAGTGTACTTTGGCTTGAGGAAGACATGAATTAACAGTATAATTTGGATGTTGTTTATAACCTTACAGCATATCTTTTGTTTTTTAAACACGCCATCGCATTCATCTGTGACAGACTGTGTCTTTGTCCTCACAGTGGCAGGACTGGAGTCTGTGAGAGTGCATGGCAGAGCGCTCTTTGCTCGCCTCATTACAGCCCCGCAGCAGCTTGATGTGGTCGGCAGGCTTCATTGTAATAACCATTAGGATTAGATTAACAGCCTCCAAACTGAAGGCACTGACGTCGTTTCGCTCTTGTATTGTTGACAAACCCTCACTGTAAAAAAAACACAGACATGCTTCCAGTTTCATGTCACTTCGTGCACTTGATATAAACGAAAAAGCTTTAACTGCATTTGAAAGAATTAAGAGAAAAAGCTTATTTTGAACAAGACACACCCAAAGTCACTGCGAGCACAACAGCTCCATCGTCTCCTGTTTCAGTGAGTTCAGATTTTATGTGGGGCTTTTTTTTTTTAAGAGCTTCTGTTGAAAAGTAACTACATTTACCTAAGTACTGCAGTTATGTGTAATTTGTACTTTACTTGGGTATTTCCATGTTATACTTGTGCAACTTTCAGCTATCTGCTGATCTAAATTTAACTGATGCTTGATGCATCAAATAGTTTTAGATAAATTATTGTGAAACAGTTCATTGTGCATAATGCATACTTTTACTTTTTGGTTCCTTTAGAGTATTTTAGTGCTAATACTTGCACTTTTTTGCACTTTTACTCAAGTAAATGTTCATGTGAAGATTTTTTTTCGCTATTAAGAGCATTTCTACACCGTAGTAGTGCTAAATTTTTTTAAGCGAATGATCTGATTACGTCTGCTTCCACTAGTCCCTGTCTAAAAAGAGAACTCTATGCAATTTTTTAATTGGCCTTATACATAAAGAGATTGAAAATATAGGTAGCAAAACAAGCATGGGAAGCTATGACGGGGCATTTTCTTTGTTTGACCCTTCTGCAGAGGACATAAGCTGGCATTCTGAGGTCCTCAGATTTCACTAGATTCCCCCAAGAGAACTGCTGGACAGCGTTACTGGCAATGTCAGTAATGTTTATGCTTTATACTCTACAATGATAACAGTCCTTGGAAGTAAGGTTTTCGCATTTTGTCCGTTTTTGTTCCCCCACAGCCCAGAAATTGATGTCCCTGGTTTCTTCGCCATGCTGACCAAGGCCTAACCCACACCCAAGAGGAGAACATAATTGTTGGTTGATGTAAGGGGATCCGACCGAGCACGTGAGTAAGGCAACGGCTAAAGATACACCATCACGGCTGGGATACAAATTTAATGTTTCAATAAACTCCATGGACCACTAAGAGCTACTTTAAACTTTATGAATGGCAGACTCAATGGGGGCCCTTGTGAGTGATTGGTGGGGAAATTACAGGGTCCCGAAAACAAACATGGACCCAAATGGTGCCGGAAGTGTAAAAGTAACTAAAAAATGGCAGTGGTGGAGGCAGCTTTAGAAAAGAGGGCTAATGTCTGGGAGGTCACCAGTTTGAAACCCCAGATCGGCATGAAAAAAGGGGTGTGAAAGCATGTAGCTTTACGAATGTGAGGCAGAGTGTTTCCATGCTAGTTTTCCTGAGTTTCAGCAAACAGCCAACCACCACCAAGGTGTTTGATTGTGTAAACACATGAAATTTACTGTGTAATTGGGTTGGAAATATTTGGAAATTTGCGCTCATAGGCCACTTGCGATGTTATCATCAGTCTGCCCCATGTGGCTGCTGTCACACACACACACTGAAAGAAAATGGGAACTTGCTTTTTTTGCCAGTCAGCCAAGTCAACAAAGTGCTGCTTTATCTCCACTGTGAGATCTGATTGTTACCATAGTTCAATTTTGCTGAATGTTTATTAAGGTCTGACTCAGCTGCTGGTTTGAGATTTGCAGTAGCCAAAAACTAATTTTACTAGAAGCACTCAGCCGGACAGTTTATGAAGTGCTGCAAAACAGCAATTGAGCACACAATTAACTACATAGGTAAAAAGTTCAGAGCGACATAGATATGTTTTCATTAGTGTTTTGTACCCCGGCAAGGACACAATCTTTCCCTGTTATTCATTATATTATAACTTATCATTTGTCTTTGGATCTTTTCGCCTCATCTCCACCGGTAAAAAAGACAAATGCAGATTAAAAGTATCAAAGCTTATTGTGGGATCATTTAAAGATATCAAAGTTAAACAAAACCACCTTAATGGGATTTTTCAGCACTTATGTGTAGGTGGTGGAGTCCCGTATTTAAGGATAATAACTAATCTGCGACACCAAGCCTGTGAAAATTTAAGGTTTCACTGTCTGTATCAGTCAGTGCAAGCCGTTTCACGGAAAATGCCAAAACAGAGTGGAGGAGAAGTGTGGAGGAGCCTTTGTGAAAGACAGGAGGATGAAAACGCCCAATTCTCTTATTGCAGAGAAAACTGCATCAGAGCAGAGGAGGATTTATATTTCACTTGTTAAATTATAATTACATATAAGTGCACGCTGCATTTGGATTGTGTAGGGGGGAGGTATGACACTTTCTGTGCCTGAAATGCAGAGTGACAACCAAGAAACAATGTTTACACAACACAATGTCACCTCATCTCCTGAAGCTGATGCTTAACGCCGCACCATAACGACTTGCGGAGAGAAAAGACAAGTGTTGCTTCTGTACTCTATATTTATTTCCTGCCAAGTGTCTCTCAGAATAAATGTAGGAGCTAAGTTGTTTGTCAGTACCCACACAATTCACATATCTTCACTCGTGGTGTTTGTACACAGTGCATGACCGCAGGACCTATAGATTTTAACGTACACTATGTCCAAAACAGAGCTCGGGTCAAAGTCACGCTCCGGTGTGGTTTGCAGAGTTGTTTTGCTGGCTGATGACCGCTGTGTGGACTGATGTTCTCAACTGAGCCAGAGACATTTACTCTCGCTGAGTCTAAATGGGAACCATTCCACATTATATAATATACAACAACAATATATATATCATCCTGTCCATTCTGTACTGAAAATACAGTACCAGAAAGAATACACACAGTTCTTTTACAGCCTGCTGCAGCATTGAAATACTAAAAAAGGCTACAAATTACTATTCTATAAATAATTCACGGACAGGATTCAGTTTAAAAAATAGATGTTTTTATATTTAATTCTTCAAGTAGCCTACTTTTTTACATTTTAATGATGTTTTAAATTAAGTAAAATTTTGAATGCAGGAATAAAAGCGCTAACAAAATAGTTTTTAATGTTAAAATCCAACTCTTACTCAAGTTGAACACCTAAATAGCCTACTTCTCCCACTACTATCTGTAACTTATGTACCTTAAATAGACAACTTTTTGCTAACACAAACAACTCACAAACCTTTTAGCTTGTTTATGTGGGCTTAAAGAAGCCGAAAATGATCTGTTATAACTTCAAAGTCCAACAAAATTGTTTGCGCTTTCTCTTTGATAAAATATTTACAAATAAAACCTTTATTGAGGGTTAGAAACTTGCATTGTTTACATCCCTCTACCTTTGCTAGCAGCTAATTCTTCTTTGCCTTTGCTAGTGCACGGCTACGTTTTCTTGGCACATTTACCACCACCTGTTGATCATAATATTAATAAAGATTATAGAAATTAAAAAAAAATATATTGTATTTATAAAGTGCTTTTCAGGATACTTACAACACTTAACATAATTAAAAAGAAAACAAAACACCAAGATTTAAAACACAATATTATGCTGTGAGATGATATGAATGTATAACCCAGAAAAAACAATGACTTATATATGTTAAAAAGATGCTCTGTAGTTTTACTAGTGTTAATAAAGCAATGTGTATATTCATTATGTAATACTTACTTTTGATTTCTGGAGCAACACCTTAACTTAGGAGACCTGTGTGAATGAAGTGCAAAATGATTTATCTGAACTGATGTGCTGCTGCAGCAGTAAATGCCCAAACATACAAACAAACACTCATTAAAATAATAAAATAAAATAATAAGTGCTGCTGAGTGATGGTAATGTTTTATATCAGAGGAAAATTTGAAGCCACTGTGTCAATCTGTACTTAAAATATCAATACGCGTTTCTTTGTTGACTGTATGCAGACGTCGCCAGGAAAGTAGCACTGTATCTACTGTCCAAAAAACAAAACACTCAACTGGCCCTAAATCTGAAAAAATTATAAAGAAAAAAAAATCCCCTCAATCATTCAGACAAGCCGCTTCTCACTGCACATATTTCAAAGTTTGTTATTGGTTTAGTTTGTTGTCCACAGACACAAAAACATCCCAGAATAAATCAGAAGGAGAACACCCAAAGTGAAGTTTCCTGGTTTGCATTTGGGAGCTGGCTACTCTTTGTGTTTGTTTAAAGGGTTTAGGGAACCAGACTTTATATTTGCAGGATATTTTGAAGAGGAACACCAAAGGTGGATCCTGAAAGCAAAAAGAAACTCTTGCTGTGACTCTGTCCAAAGCCCCACATGGCCCGTGATCATGGAAATAGAAAGCTGTCTGACACAGCATGGGTCCAGGGCAATATTTGCTTTCAGTACATCTTTCGAAACCATTAAGCATTTTATATGTCCAACTACAGGTCATCAGAGACTGTCCATAACATTTAGACCGAGCAAATCTGAAGTCAAAGTGTCAAAGTCTTACAAGTTATTTTTGGCAGTGCGGCGTTGGGACATTAAACTCAGAAATGCAACAGAAACACACTAAATGAACTTTTGTGTTAGCAGTTCTGCAGGCTGCTGTGAAATTACAAGTGATTTAATCCCTTTTTCACAAAGAAAAGCCATGATTGAGACCATTTTGAAGGTGCTATTAGACTCGCATTTATATTTAATGAGCTGTTAAATTTCTGCTTTTTTAGCAGGTAACTTGGGGGTGATGTACAAGAAACATAAACATTTGTAATCCTCGGGCTTTTTACATGTACATGCACTTGTTAAGAAAAGGTGGGACAAAAGAAATAAACGCTTCCAGGTGGTCTGCAGGGCCAATGTTGCAAGGCAGAATGAAAAGTTTGTTATTCTGATGAGCCAACAGTTGCTCTGAGGACAGCCTGTTTTAACGATCCTGTCCCGAGCAGAGTGAAACGGTCTTAAACACAAAAAGAGTTTAAGTCATTGTGCTCTGTAATTTGCACACTGCAGCTGTCCTAAGTGACCACGGCTTTGAACCTGTTAACCAGACTGGTCCACATGTGAAACTCTCTTTTCCTCTTGACGTACCAATTATAATGTCACTTCCCAGAGCTCTCTGTCTCAGCTGCAGCATGTATCAGTTTAACTACGATGACAGCTTGCTGGAAGATCTTTCTAGGACAAGCCTGATGACTATTTTGGGTCTCTGACCTTCTTTCCTAACAAAGAGCCTCTGTTAATCTCCTCTATAATTCCTGTACCAAATCTCCCCTTTCTCCTGGATAATGCATCTACTGTAAATACCATTTTTCCAAGGGTATGGTCTTTGCTTTTAAGGCACAGCTGAAGCCTGTAAGTATATGTCTTTCACTATGGTGACAGTGTTGGAGCTGGACAGTCGAGTCTGGATGGCACGAGGTGCACAGCTAATTCTACGCGTACAAGTCTTTGAAGAGCTTCCACTTGGTATTTTACCCAGCTATTTAAAGTGCTGTATTTCAAACAAAATCTCCAAATGTGGAAGTTTGAGGTCTTGTGGTAAAGGAAGAGAGTTATGGTACTAATACCAGTGCACTTTTTCTGCTTGTGTTTACATTGGGCTAGTGACATTATGGTCAGATTGCAACATCTTGTGGTTGAATAAAACCTCGTTTACAGCCACTGCTTGAATCCCAACTTGTGCCAGACAGACAGGTGGATTCAGACTGTGTCTGGAAACTCCTGCAGTAGCATTTAAACAGCTGCAGCTTTTTCACTAGTGGCCATCTAATAAAGGGACAGAACATCTGATCAAATATGTTTTCCAAGATGGAAACAGGCCTCGCTAACAGACTGTGCTGCTGCGTGCATCTCATTCATTTAGCCAAACCAGCCATTTCCAGGAAGCTGTAACCACTTCGGTTGCGGGAGTGAACCAGAAATTATGTTTTTTATCCGAAGCCATCTGTTTCTATTTTCACTAATAAATTGCTTAACAATAGACTATAGAGATGCAGCCTTTCTTTTTTTTCATATGTCCAGTGTATTTTTAAATACCCAAAGCATCTTTAAAATGGTTTTGATGGCATAGTTCTTTGCCTTAAATACCGAGACAAGCTTTGTGGAAGTCTACAATGGGTAATGTGCAGTTTTGACTCATTCACTTCACCATTTTGAGGTCAGACCAATAGAAGTAGGAGAATATTGGCAAAATGAGAAAACTTTTGAACTGTATGCAGGCCATAGCATCTTTAAACCTGTGTTTACTGTTTTATTTTTTGTTTTTTGTTTTTTTTTTGCCATTTTTCGGCACTTCAACAAAGTGTAAACAAACCCTTAATTTATATCAAAGTCCGTTTCTGCGAGTCTCGCCACTCAGCAGTCATCTTGGCAACACCCCCAGCTAGTTATTTTGGGTTAACAAGATTTAAATGAATGGGGAGAGAGCTATAACTTCACTTTCACAATTGTAAATCTAACATAAAAACAGCCATATGTAGAATTATCACTCAAATCTGATAAAAACACTTATAAAGTTTGGTAACTTTGTCCCAAAATAAGGATTAAAACACCTTTTTCCTCTACAATTTGTACTCCTGCTATGGATTCACAAGGTTTTCTCGACACAGACTTACTTTTACAGCCCAATCGAGAGGACGACGTGATTGGCTAGATATTTTCCAAGGTGAATGATTGGCTTTTATGGAGAAGAGGCGGGATATGCGTTATACAACCTTCATCCCTGGTGTTCCAGACTCTTCTCTCCTTTTAATAAGCCTCTGTTTACATTGTGAACACATTAGCATGTGTATATTAGCAAAAAAATTGCCTTTGTACACACAAGCCAAATACACAGTCACATTTGCATTTCTTTAAGAGTTGTTTTTCTGATAAAAGTCCAGTGTTCATTCTTCTTTTATCTATGTTTTGGTTTCTAGACCTCTAAAAGAAGGGCCCTTTAGCTGCTAGGTCAATGGTAAATAAACTGTCTTTCTTGTAACTTTGTTTGTTCCTTATTTATCAGAGTTGCTGCCTAAGTTTATTTATTTGTGTTTATTTATATTTTGACAAGTATGTAAGATAAATCAGGGCCTCACATCAAAGCATTTATGGCCTACTCTAATTTGTAGATTGCTTATTTATATGTGTAGCAAAACAAAGAGCTAGAAAATATTGAACTGTCATGTTTGTGTAGCTTATTAAGTTAGCAAGCGTATTAATCAGCTCCTGAGTTAAATGCTAACATCTTTGTGCTAATATGCCTTTTTGGCAACATTAAAATGCAAGTAGTTAGCAGTTACCATGTAAATCATGTTCACTAACTGAGTCAGGCCTCTTAACTGTCTGATAACTGCTGATATTTTTAGTCTGCTCTAGTTATTCATTTTTCATTTATTTTGGGTTACAGCAGATATCCCGTAATATGGGAGTGCCTCACAGAGAATATCTCATATTAATTTTTGGTTTCATTATTCTTTTATGAGGACGTCAGGCTGAACAATAAAGGCCCAGGGCCACAGAAGAAACCTTTTTTTAAAAGGGTGAGAATGCTTTTTATAAAATATACACAGAATGAAGAGGTTTTTCTGTGCAGTTTTCATCAACTTTAAATAGGGACTATTTTAGGCAAAAGCTGAATAAAATTTAAGTTGACCTAAACTTTAGGTCATGGATAATAGGGGATTCTAATTAAAAATGCTTGATATTACGTCGCATCTCTAATGACAGAGGGTCATGTTCTCCTGATACTCTGTTGTTAAGCCGTTCTAAATTGCATACATTTACATTTTACCCTAACAGATGTGAAATAAGAGATTTAAAACCTAAAAGAGATTAGTTTCATGTTTGCTCTCTTATTTCAAAGCCCTTCACTTTCACTTTATACACACAGTGTGAAGCCCCTCTCTTTATTGCAGAGTTTGATCCCATTTATACCTCACAGACAAGTGGTTTGCTTCATTGAAATTAAGCTAATTATATTCCACGCCTGTGCACATACAGCTACTGTAAGCTATACTTTCACCCACTATTATCTCTCCTAGGTTTCGTGACTGCGAAACACCCCTTTCCAAATTAAAGGTCGGAAATGTGCCAAAACCTGACATTATAAGCTTTTATTTTCAGGAGTAAAAAGCTGCCCATTCTCTCTAGTCTGTCAGTCTGTCCCAGTTTGACATCAGCCGCCAACTGAGAGCTTAGCATAAGCTTCAGTTTGTGCACACCAGTCTTCTTCTGCAGTCTGCACAGAGAGCAGGAGAGCTGAGGTGAGCTCCCCCAGACCATTTAAGCTCTTTGCTCTGTGATGAAATGCAGCAATAAACTGTAAATGTCAGTAATCACCTGGGGTGGACTGGTATGTGCAGCCACACACACACACACACACACACACACACACACACACACACACACACACACACACACACACACACACACACA
>JAPZDY010000007.1:8679290-8702322 GCA_029783645.1 Ctenochaetus hawaiiensis
AATCTAAACCAGGTTTTCTTGTAAGCAAGGTTCATTGACATGTGTTTACTTCGGGCTGTTTGAGATTAACTGTTAATGAGAGGTGGCATGATCTTATTTGTTTTCTGGCGTTTTTTGCTCAATTAAAAACTGTTTGCCATACGGCTAGTAAAGTTTATTTGTATGAATGGGTGTGGAACAACGAGGCAATTACAGTGCCAGATTGCAGTTACCTCCCAACTTTTAGATTGCTCAGCAGGTCTGTTTGTTTCTGTTCCCAGAAAACCCAAATGGTCCAGAGATGAAAGGTGAAAGACCTGGAAATGAGACACAAGGCCCCAGATTGAAAGGAAAACCCAGGTGGACGACCACAGCCAGGCCCTGAGCCGAGTGTTTAACTCTCCACCTGAAATTTACTCATTAGAAAAGCGTAAATACATGAGGCTGCCAAAGGGACTTTTCCAGAAATGGACTCTCATTCTTCATCCAAAATTGAGTCATTAGTTGTAAACAATACTAAACATTAAGAGAAGGCCACTTAAGCTGTTTAGGAATACTATTTATTTGTGGTTAATGGCTAGAGAGGGACATTTTTGAAGAGATTTTTGTCAGATTTCCTGCAAAGTTATTGCAAAAAGGAAGCTTTGAGAATCTCCTCAGGGTTTATGTGGAAACACAGGGATTGTTTTCTTTTGTAAACCTCATAGAACACTCCTGAAGAAGTTTGACATTTAAAGAAATATGCTTTTTTGTCTTCTTGCTAGGATTTAGCACATTGGGCACAGAAAAGATGAACATCAGTTTTGATATGTCAGATTATTATTTTACACTTTTTTGTACACATGTGACAAATGAGATAGAAAAAGCATCAATTATTGATCTTTAGAGGTGCAGGAAGGTGGATTTTGTTACCTTTGAACAGAGCTAAGGCCAGGCCAGCTTAGCAAAGGCTAAGCTAAGTTAGATGGCTGATGGGAAAGTCTTCATATATAGTATAGAGACTTGAGATTGGCATTGATCTCCTCATATAAGGCAAGTAAACAATTTGTTTACTTCTCAGTTGAACTCTATCTTTAACGTTTGAGGTGTGACAGGCTGTCTCCTCGCATCATTTACTTAAACCAAAGCCCTCCAATAATTCACACAAGTCATCATAAACAAAGCTTTAAATGTCATGGTTTGATTTAACTGCAGAAAGAACAGATTCTAAATCATATAAGTTCAAATTGGGCATGGACATGCATGCACAATTCATCATGGGTGCTGATGTTTTTATGTCACTGTAGTGAGTTCTTCTCAGGTAATAATGTCACAAGGGAAGGCTAAATCAAAATATAAATACGGGGAGGGAAAATAAAACCCACCCAAGTTCTCCCCCCACAAAAAAACATACAACTCTACCTTGAGGAAAAATAAACCTTTCTTCAGACCACCCCTTCCCCAGATAGGTTTAGTGCAGTCTCTAAGGACTTTACCCATATTTATAATAGCATAATTTGCTTCTTAGGGAAGATAATAATCTTAAAATTATACTTCTGCAATAAAGATAACCATTCTGAAAGAGGCAATAATGTGTAAAATTCAAATATATCTTATCTTTTTCAAAACATTCAGACAAGAAAAACATATTTGGGCACTGAATGAGGCAAGTAGTCGAAGATATTATCCCTGTGGGCATCCTGTACTCTTTATACATATACCATACAGTGGGATGTATGTAACAAATGCCTTGGTGTGGCAGGGCAGGGTCGGTGTCTGTGGTCACTGTTTCTGCCCTCTGAGTCTCCAGTTGGCCACCCCATTCATTTCTCCCATTGACATTCTGCCAAAACCCAAGGTAGCAAGCCATGAAAATGAGTACCTTAGGAGCTGAAAAAAGATATTTTTTGATCATCCTCTACATCTATTCATTCCCACACTTGTTCTTCTATATCTGTAGAATTAGTTTTGCTTAGGAAAGCGGGAATTAAAGTTCAATCTTTTAGGTTTTCTGCTACCTTACCATTATTGCTTCCAAAAGGGTTGCAAATTAAGATTCTCCTTGTCTTTTGAAAACCGCTAAGAGACTGAAAAATACGTCATATGGGCCACGATGCAGCAATTTGTGGCTTTTACTATAAATATGAAGATGCATAGAACGGCATTGTGTAGTCAGTAGTAGTAGTTTTTTATAGTTTTTTTAAGACCATTTTTATCTTGAAGTAACTTTTGTCTCATGGCCTTCTGTGAAGTCGGTGCCAAAGTGTTGACTGTACAATATAGCTTCATGTAACTTTTTATGCTATTAAGCAAAAAATCAACCCTGACATATTTAATTTTTTTTAGTCTAGCTGATGTACTTTTTGTAGGTCAAAAAGTAATTTCTTCAATGCAATGAAATTTAAAGCTTGTTATTCTTTACAGTATTGTTATTTGGATTCAATAAGACTACACGGATGTGTAAATTCCTTTTAGACTTCTTAAAAAAAACTAATTTAAAAATCTCAAAAGGTTTACTGGGATTTGTGGCTGACTTTTGCTGTTTAAAAGTATTGTCCGCACCATTTCGCTGATAAAGAGCATGAGAAAACCAATGTATTAAACCTTGATTTTTAGCTGAGGTCTTGAACAACCCAAAGAGAAGAAATGCATCTGCAGACTCCTGAAACAGGTCACCTTGGTCTGCAGGACCTCAAACACACCTTTAGGGTTAAATATAATCTATAACTTAAAAGCTTAAAAAGTCTTTTGCATTTGATATTTGCCTTTTTCTCAGTCCATACTAAATAAAACTAAGTAAAGCAATTACGTCCTACACACCAGACAGCCAGCATTTTTTCTTAAATTTAGAAAAGCACAAGAAGAAAATGTTCTTGTTTTTCTCCTTGCTCTGACTCTGTGGCAGCACAGATATTTATAATAGGAGACCAATGTCTGGGTACCCCACCATACTTTCCTCCACAACTGTTCCCTTTCTGCATCCAATCCACTCCCCTCATGTGTAAAATGTCCATCTGGCCAGCACCCTGCAGTGATTCAGAGTCCCTGCCTACTCATGCTCTGATTGCAAGTGCATTACATTCACATGGACAGGAACTCAGTATATCCACTTCTTATAAACAATGTGAGAGGGATCTAAATCCAGATAAGAAAAATTAAAGCGTTCAATTCAAATGCACTAAACAGGCCCTCTGTGGTCTTAATTTAGGTCAGAGAAGGTGTACTTGTACTGGATATTTTTACCTTTTTGGTTACTTATGGCTCATGGTCAGCATCAAAGATGAGAAAAACTTTTTTTGAGGCACAGTATAACCACAGGTGTTTAAAACAACTTTTAATACTCCCCAAGGATGTCCGTGAGAAGGAAAAGTAGTGGATATAATCCCATCCTTGAATCCGCCCAGTGGTCACTGGTCATCAGGCACGGCCCAGAGCTCAGCCAGTCACAGAGCAGCCAACATTCGGCCCATATAAACATTGAGAGGCCACTTTAAATCTCAAAACAACTAAAACAGGAGTTGATGCTTTGTGTCCTTCCCTGCGCTGATACCCTCAGCAGTTTATCCGGGACAGCTTACAACAGCAGAAAAGAAGATTAAAATTGAATGTATAGATTATCCAAATTACAAGGAGCCGCTACGGAGGAGTGGACGTGGCAATTTTCCTGTGACCACATAAAAGAGAAAAGCTAGATTTTTTAGGCAGGGTTTTCAAGGGTATGAATCAGGTTTTTTTGTGTGTGTGTGTGTGTGTGAGTCAGAGGTTAAATTTATAGACTTTAAGTAAGAAATTTCAAGACAAGGCTTAAGCCCCTTAAAAGGGACTTCCATAGTATGAAACATTACACGGACACAATATTAAGACCCTCAGCGAGAACAATGAAAAATCCTGCAAAAAAAAACTCATTAGGAGAGAAAAACTGAGGAGATCTTGGCAAGGGCATCACAGAGACATAATCCCCCTCCAACATGCTCATAATTTGCCATTTATCCACATTGCAATTAGTCACTCACCCCAGGCCAAAAGCTTACTTATGTGTCTAACTTCTGTCCCAAAATACATCAGGATAAAGAAATACTCTCAGTTATGGTTAGCCTTAATGATTAAATTACAACAAAAATAGACAAATACCTCTGGAGTGCCATTTAACTTAATGATATGTGTTTAAGTTTATTTACAAGATTTCCATACTGCACATATGAACACACTGGGGTTTGTGTGTGTATTATTTGGAGTACACATCTGTCATGTTTCCTAATGATATAGATAGGATGTTGGTAAAAAATGCCTCTGCTTTAATGTTCCATAGAAAACACAGACAAGTCTTTTTCTGGTTGCTTTTTAATATGATCATAAATGGCCTAAAAATCTGCACTTCCTCAACCTGTTTGCTTTTCATTTTTAAAACCTGTAATTGTGATTGTTTTTTTATTTAGTCATAAATATACATTGATGCACGTGGTGAATAAAAACGTCCCTCACGTGTAGCTTCTTGCTGTTGACTTTCTATTTCTGGCTCTATGCAGACAAATATACACAACCAGTGGAAACCATGATGGTGGGGATGCATATATACGGTGTTTGGAGGATGGTCAAATTCCTTTGGTCATCACATTGACCACAGGTGGTTTCCATGTAAAACACCACTGTCTCATCAGCGAATATATGTCCCTGAGTGTCCTCCACAACTCACTTTATAGCTATTGCTGTCTGCACTGTCTCTAGGAAATGGTTCAGACATACCGCCGCGAAAAAATGCACTCCTTGCTCTTTTGCATTTTAAAACCAGTTATTTACACAATGTATTTTTTTTGTCTAATTAAGGCAAGTGTCTGGTCCAAGGTCAATGAATTGAACCCCTGTCCAGAGTTTGCCTTGATGTAATCTAGAAAAATGATGGGCGAGAAACAGACACTTATACATCTAGAAATAGATATGATTGTCAAGAGTGCAGAGATGCACATATTTATATATACATATATCGTCTGGTGTCTTTACAGTGATGAAAAGCCAGTGCAGCTCGAGTGCATCAGCTCACCAAGAGGACTACAGGCGAACTGTGGCTCTGCAAAGTCTCTCTGACAAACCTTACACTTCTGCCCCTTGTCCAGTCTGACCTTTGTTTTGGAGGCCTGCATCTGCACACAAGAAAGTAAAAGAGCACCAAGGTTCAAATAAAGAAACAAGAATACACACCATGTTCACCGGAGCGAAATAAAAATGTGAAATATGTCATTAAACTCACCCAAATGACCTTGTGCCGCATGAGCTCCGCCTGGCTCAAGGCCTTTTGCAGCCTTGCCATCCGCCTCTGGTGCAAGGTCTCTCTGACTGATCCAACAAGAAACTGTGTGACCAGCTGAACAGACCAGGGATCAGGCAGGAGCTGGATGACCTTCTCTGCTGCAAAGACCCGAGGGTTATTGTTGAGCAGATCCACAGCAGCACTGGTGAGATGCTCTGCGCTCAGGTAGATTTGGAGCAGGCTGAGCAGCAGCACCTGCCTGAACTGTGAGTCTCGGCCCTGGGCAGCCCGGCAGCAGAAGGCCTCTGCAGCCTGAGGGTCCTGCTCCTGGTGGACAAGCAGGTGCAGTGCCTGAGAGTGTTCACCTGTCCTACTCAGAAGAATCGCTTTTTCTATGTGCAAGGTTGTTGACTTGACTCTCTCTGCAAGGGGAATAGCACTAGGTTTATAATTAAGTAATGACATAGAAGTGATTAGTATTCTTGTAAGGCATCCACACACCATACACAGTGGAGATGTCATAGAATTTGGAGTCCCATAGCTGCTGCTGCAACTTCCCCCTGGTCTTTCTTAAGTTTGTTTCCTCTTGCTCTTGCAACGTCTGAGTAACATATGCGAGGGCCAGACAGTTGTGATGACTCTCCTCCTGGGGGCAGATTACACAGATCATGTCTCAGTGCATTTATTAAAAGAGCCAGGCTATTAGATTAGGTGGCTGCTGCTGTACCCACTTCACTGTTTAAATCATGGATTAAGAACTCCAGATACAAAAGCAATGCCAGTGGGTGCCTCTCCAAGAAAGCAAGGACATCCTGTGTCTCAAATCGATCTTCTGGTGAACGCCTGCTGAAAATCTGCACACCTGTCTTTTTTTAAATAAAGGAAAGTTGTTAGTGGCCATTTGATTACCAAAAACTGTTTTCTAAGTAATGCAATTTAGTAAATATAGTGGGTGGCATTTTGCTGTGTTTATATCAGTAACACACAGTTGTATTGTGCAACTCTGCCCTCTGCAGTTTCAGTTTAGAGCATTCAAAATAAAAAAAATCACCTCCTGGTTTCTTTGCAGGGTCCAGTCTGCAAATTCCCACACAGCATCTTTGTCTTGCAGTTGGCTTAGAGTCCAAACTATGTGCCCATATACATCTGAGCAAGTAGGGTCTTTATGGACATCATCTGCAATTTTCACCCAAGTCTGAAGGAATGAAACATTCTCAAACACACTTGTTGTATACCTGAAGTTTATTTATAAATGTTGGGATTTTTGCTAAATATTACCTTAATTGCATCAGTCATATTTCCATGGCTTTGATAGAGGGAACCTAATGCAAACAATCTGAAAAGGGGATGAAACAGAAAACCAGATAAAGTGCAAATTAACAAAATATTCTCAGCAACACTGAAGACCAGTTTGTTATTTAACAAAACCGTTTTTGTGCTCTAAGCAAGTATAACTATAAATCACCTGTTGTGTTGCTCTAAAACAGGAACACAGAGGTCCAGGCTGCACTCATTAGGAAATGCCACAAGCTGCTGCAGATTTTCTGTATCTTCAAGTTCAACGTACAGCCTCAGGAGGGCGCAGTCCACCTCTTTTATGCACTTCAAGCCTTGTTCCATCCCTCTGACTGCTCTGAGAAAATCTCCCAGGAAACCCAGGTAATGATGAAATGTCTTCGTGTCCTCTTGCCAGAGCACCTGGAGATCTCTGCCCTTGTTTACTTGATCATGCTGGGAATGAAAGTCCCCACTGAGACACGACTGCGTGTCAGGGTAGAGCAAGAGGATTTCTCTAGGGTCCAGCTCACCTTTGCTGTTCAAGTGGGTAATGAGTATTGATTCGTGTTAGACTCTATTGTAGAATTCAGCAGAAAAGACCCACTATTCACAAAATACACATACTGTCGCACATTTGCCTGTGATTTATTTGCCGTGATTAGAATTTTGAGTGTTATGAAAGAGGTTTTACTCTCACATGAATAGATCTCTGGCCTCGGAAAAACCCTGTTGGTAAAAATGAACAAATCCAGCCAGGCAAGTGATGGCCTTCTGCAGCTCCTGCCAGTAAAAAAAACAACAACAAAAAAAAACATAAAAAAAACAAAAGTACCCCTGAAACCAGGCACACATTGCATGAACATACTGGTGCTTAAAATATGTAATTGCATGAACATATTTTAAGCACCAATACAACAGATGAAATCATTGAGGCATAAGATTGTGTGACTAAAATTTAATTACAGTGGAAGTGTAACACTGAGATATCGAAATAGCACCTAACCAGTCAAATTAAGGGGACTGCTTTGACTTATCATTATGTTAGTTCTGACATCCTCACCTCTAACCTGTAACCTGAGATATGGCAGAGATTACACTAAATCTCATACACCATCTGCTGTGCTTACTTGCATCATACGACTGGAATACACCTATAATAGCAGCTTACAACAATGCAGCCAGTCTATGCCTTGACCTCTTGATTCAATCTACTCTGCAGTGTTTAAACATTAAATACTAACACTGTGATACAATGCAAGATGGGCTTGTAATGCATGCATATAAACCACAAATCAATGGTATGTTTGAAACTATTAACAAGTGAAAGTGCAGGAAAAGGGTAGTTAAGGGTGTTTGAGGGCAAAAGTATGACTATGTAAACTTTAAAACCTGATTTTTTTGGTTGTTTGTTTTGCTTTCTGAGATCAGTATTCCCCAAAAGAAAAATCTGCGAACCTATGGGCCTGCCTCATGTCTGTGCAGTATAAAAAAGAGTATAAGCAAGGCTAGTAAACTTACATGACTAGTTTATCCCTACTTCTTTTTCCTCCATTATGACTTCGCTATCACCTTAATAATGGTACACAACAACAAACTCAAGAGGAAGATGCTGAAGCATCAAAATCAATTTCAAAATCACAGGAAACATGTTGGAAACTAGGTTAGCTGTTGGGTGCAGCCCCTCAGCAATGCTAGCTGTTATCTAAGAAGACAAAGTCTGTAGGTCTACCACTTTATTTCAGATTGTAATATCTTAACAACTAGTCTGCTGGGATGACTGTCATAAAATAAGTTAACTTTGGTTAGTTTTTCTTTATCCTGTAGAATAGCTTTACATATAATAGATGAATTTCTGAATTTCTTCACAATTCAGTCCGCTGTAAAACACACATTTCTGTCAGCCTGTAGTGATACTTGAGGCTTAATACCAATTAAAGAATGTGAGCTTTTCAACATTAAGATGGTGAACATGTTTTAACATCGATATGTCTGACATATATACTGACATTACTCAGTACAGAGCTATTGAATGGCTATTGATTTATTAATATTTCTGCACATTTTAAATGCTGTTTTCTTTTTTGTATACATTTCTATCCCTATAATTGTTTCATATGGTAAAAAAAAGCTCTTTAAAAAGTCAAAGTTTCATCTCAACTCAAATTAGACCAAAATTAGGGTTAAGGCAGAACCCAGGACAGTTTGTAGGCAGGTTGATTGTTTGTTTCCATACATGATTAAGGTAAAAGTATAAAATTAGAAAGGAGAAACTCTAAAGAACGTGCCTGTATCACTTATTTATTCTACAAAATGTTGTATCCCTTGAAAAGAAAACATCTCGAAGGCAGTGAAAAACCTAAATACCAAATAGAAACCTGGTGTGTGTGTCTTTAAAATGTATTTCACCTTGTATGAGTCAAGTGGGCAACGGCTTTGTACTCCATCCAGCAGCAATAAGGCTTCCTCGACCCTCTCATGCCTTATAAGTGCCTGGATTTGCTGTTCAAATGGCACCAGACGCAGGCTGTAAATGTCTCTGTCAGTGAACACTAATGCGCCATCTGAAGGGAGATTTGTTTTTGGTTTTCAGAAACACTCAGTGTGTAGGAACAGTAGGTGCAAGGATGATTGACTGAATCAGTGCAAACTGAGACAGACACAGCTACATCTTTCTAAACAAAACCGCAAACTGACAAGTCTTTCAGTCTGCAATCTGCCAGGATTAGCTGATGAACTGATGTCGCCTGGTTTACCTGTTGTGCAAAGCAGACCCTTTGCCCCGCTGAGACTCACAGTCTGTTTATGCTGTTGATCTATCATGCTGTAGACAGACAGCACTTGGGGCTGCAGGGTTAGTATGTAAGGGAAACACACACTGGCTGCCAGCACCTCCTTAGGCCACTGCAGGGGAGCGCGCTGGCATATCCCTGTCTTCATCACAAACATGCCTGAGGGATGAGGATGGAGAAATTTTATCTATGAAAAACAAATATCCCTAGGCTAGATGGATGAGATGATTAACTGTTTGGCTGCTTTGGAGAAAAAGCATATAAAGACATATGGAGGTTTCTGAGCTTGACAGCCTCCAGAACAAGATGTACCATAAACATTTTAGCAGCTCTTACCTAAAGATTCAGGCCCATTCAGCAAGAATTCCCCTTCTCCCACTGATGTAACAATGACACCCAGCCTGCTGTTGTTGTGAGGAAAAAGTTCCTCACTACTCCCAGTCTGAATATTACAGAGGAGATACTTGTCGCTGGTGGCCAAACACAAACTGAAGCCATCGACAGCCAAGGCTACAGGTTCCTGGAGCAGAGGGACTTCCTTGACAACCTCCCACCTGTCCACTCCCACCATGTGTATCCGGATCACCTTCCTGCGGCTGGAGGAAGTCACCATCTGCACAAACGCTGTCTCTGCCTCAAGCAATGAATTGCACACCTCAAACAAAGACACATGCTGGATCTTCTTCAGAGCTAGAACAGGCTCCAAGGAGAACATGTTGAGGGCAGTAATGCTCCGGTCCCACAGGACCAGCAGATGGTTGAAAAGTGGGACTGCCCTCAGTTGAGCTACTTGGTTGCTTGAGCCTAGTTTTCTTGCCCTACCTTCTCTAGTTTTGCTCTGGCCAGGACTCAGGTCTCCATTTGTGCCACTGGGAAGGATAAGATGCTGGACTGTTGCATCTTTGGTCCCTATATACACATTTCGGTCAAAGCACTCGAGGCAGTGGATGCTAGACTTGTCCTTTTCTTTTGAAGCTGCTTGTTTTTCATAGACATGTGTTTGTATAAATGCTCTAAAATCCATAACAGAAGTTTAAGGATGTTTAATCTGTAAGGTAAAATAAAATAAGCATCTGCTTAAGTCAAAGCCCTAGATTTTCTGCAAAATATGTAAAATAAGACGTCCCTACCTCTCTGCCGTGCTCCCTTCCTCTTTAATTCCCCCACACGTTTATGAAGTGTAAAGTAGCTTCATTGCTTCATGTGACTGTATCCTGACAGGAAATCTATGTCAGCATTTTACGCCTGCCATGTGAGGACTCTTGCACAACTCATCCAGCAGCAGTACTCTCCCAAGAAAACGGACTTTTATAAGGATCAAAACAATAGGTATGGCGAAGAAGACTGATATTTTGAGGTAGCCACATATACGGTCACTTGTATTCTCAGCTTGTGCATGAACCAAATCGGAGGTTTTGGTCAGTGGATAATGAACAAGTAGGAGAGAAAGCAATCTACTGATCAAACCATATATGGTCGCTCTGTTTGTTTATAACGTAAATGCGTTGGGTGCGTCAGGGTCAAGAGGCAACAGAGACACACTCAATGTTTCTTTTTTTTTTTACGACAATGATTGTGTAAAGGGTGACTGAGAGGCGAAAGTATGGTATAGTCATAAAAAAGATCTGGATTTCAAACCTACCAATCAAAGTTATATTTGTCACACTGATATGCAAACTCCTCTGGATGGGATCACTGGAGCAGTGAGACGTATTATGATGAGCAACAGCAAGTAGACGATAATGTCCATTTCAGCATCTTATACTTAGAAAGGTCTTTTTTGGAATAATCTGAAGCATATAAAGTATTTCACATGAGAAGCATAAATTGTGCTTTTCACAGTTTCCTCATATGAATAAATGTTTTATTTAGGCAATCAAAACCACAGTACTGGTTATATACTGAGCATAGAAGAGAAATGTATTGTATGTTTAAAAAAGCCAGACCTACATTAAAGAGAAATGTGATTTTAGGCTGCAACTTATAAGCACTTACATTGTCATTTATACAGCTCATCATTTTCTTTATTAACTGATGGACATTTTTTTCCATAAATTGATAAAAATTGTGATAAGTACAATATGAACAACAGTCAAAATTGCAAGATCTTAAATTGGATGCCATAAAAGGCAAAAATATAATAATATACAATATAAAGCTCCCCTGAAGCTGGAAAACAGCAAACAGTTATATTTTTTTGCTTAAAAAATGACTATAACAAGGAATTGACAATCAAAATATAATTAATTTCTGTCAGTTTATTAATCTATAAAGTGACTAGTCACTGTCAGCTCTGATATGTTTGCACAATCATTTTTTGTTGCCAAAAATGAAAGTATGTGTGGAAAAGAACACAAATATTTGTTTAAAGAAACAAGAGCATGATTTAACAATAGTACAACGGCATCCTATATGTTTATCTTTTTTGTTAGTGTGTGTGTGGGCAATGTGAGAAAAAATAAGAGTCATTTATAACACCAAAAATAAAAAGCATTTGACATTAAGCATGTGTATATGTAGGAGGCATGCTAAGAAGAAATATTCATGGATGCACAATTCGAGCTCTTGTTGTAACAGTGACCCTTTCAGGGAAAGGTCACTTCTCCCTGCCACAGTCAGTGCACAAGATGTTGTCACGCTGGGTGAGGAAGCCGCGTCCCACCAGCGACACAGAGCACTGCATGCAAGTGAAGCACTCGCTGTGCCACTGGCGCTCCTCAAAAGAGATGTACTTGGCCCCTGCCAGACCTGCACACATCAAACAAAGATCCACATATTTACATATTTTGCAGGTTAATGCATCTTCAGCATGTTTATCCGACAGTTCCCACGCACAAATGCAAATAAAAGCATTAAACATGAGCTGGAGAACCGCATGAAGGATGTCAAAATGAATGAAAACATGAGCACGGCCAGTGACTCACTGGTGATGGGCTTGGTGCATCCCACACACTTCTTTGCATACAGGTCGCTGAAGCATTCAAGGCAGTAAGGGTAGTTTTCCCTGGAGGTAAAGCGCTGACCCGACAGCTGCTTTCTGCAGCCGATGCATAGGAAACACTCGCGGTGCCAGGGCTTGTCCTGGTAGGTCACTCCACCTGTCGTGATTGCCTAGAGGTAACACAAATCCAGACAACACAAGAGGGGGGGAGGAAAAAACATGCAGTGACATTTCTGTTTTACTATGCAGCCACAGTGTGAGTAACATTAAAGCACCAGAGTTAGAGGGGATTTACTGTACTGCAGCAGTCAATACATATAAAACACTAGGCTGTAACCTTACCTTCTTACAAGCACAGCACTGGTAGGCAAACTGCTTCTCGAAGCAGGGCACACAGAAGTAGCCGTTGTCTTTTGGGATGAAGGACTTGTTTCCTATTGGCTGCTGGCAGCGGTGGCACAGGAAGCAGGTCTCATGCCAGCTGTTCCCCTTGTATTCCATTTTGCGGGAACCTGGCACAAGGGACGAGAGCAGCTTAGTCAGCATATGGTACCTCTACGACAGAAACACACTGCAGATCAAAAATAGTCCTGCTTTATCCGTAGGGAGAAGACGATGCAATCTTAACAATCTTAGACAGAATTTTGGGACAGGAAGAAATTGCAGTGATAAAAAACAGGATGGCTAAATGGACCCTGCGGTGAGATCATTTTTCAGCTACTGTTACCAAGGTCAAACTGAGAGTAGCAACAACAATCAGTGATATCTAAGATATCTCAGAGTTTCAACTATTCAGTCATGTCAGATCTAGAATAGTAAAACATTTCTGTAATTGTATTGTTTTGAAACTTTGGTTTAAAAACTCTGAAACTGATTAAAACAAGATAAAAATTGCTCTCACTCCAAACTTGTCAGATACAGCAGTATGTTCATTACTTTTTAGTGTCAGGTAGCAGGCAGAGATTTCAAGTACCTACAATGTAAACCCATCTGAATCAGTTCTGGGCCTCATAGCTACGGCTCCATCTGATGAAGTACAAAGAGCGAAAACATCCAAAGAGGTCAGGGTGCAGTGGTGGATTATAAGCAAGACTTTCAGCCAGGAGACCAGGAGGTGCCAGTGAAAGCTAAGTCAACAATCTTGTCCTAAACCAACCAAGAAGCTTTTTTTAGCCTAAGTTGGGAGCCAGTAGTTATAGTACCTAGACTGAATCATCTGCAAGTGTTTAACAGTGTTAAATACACAGTAAAAACTGTGGCCATTTCACAACTTCAAACATATAGAAAGGCTTGGTGGTGGGAATGCTCTGTGTGTCATATAAAGATGCTAAATGGGTACCCAGTGTTTATAGGTGATGTCAAAGGAGTTCTGACCAAACATCGGTTTGTCGTAACGTGTTAGTTAATGCAATTTACAAAAGTCATAGGTAGATTTTGTCATCTTCGGAGATTAGATACCTGCTTCCTCCTGTTTCTCTGTGTTAAGCTAAGCTTAGCGAATTGCTGCTAGCTGTTGCATCATATTCTCTGAAAGTACAGAAATAAGCATATTTCCCAAAATTTGAAAATATTTCTTCAATAAGAGAAATTATAGACAAACACTTGAATTGAGCAAACCCAATAAAGAAAATGAAGGCAGTCAATAGCTGCCAATTGGTTTTCTTGATCTGATCTTGAGTTTGTTTAGTTTTATATTTTTTAAGCAGTTTAAGGACATGTGGTTTTGATTGTCTCAGAAGATCAAAGTTAATTCATCATCAAAGTTCATCATCATCGTCACTATACCAACTTACCTGGCATGACTGTTTTCTTGCAAGCATTGCACTTGGAGGAATAATCATTTGCATAGCATTCAGTGCAGAGCAACAAGTCATCCTTGGCAGAAAAGGCCTTTTCCACCAGAGAGCGGCTGCACTTTGCACATTTGAAACACTGCTCATGCCAGTGGCGGTCCTTGTAGGACAAGTCCTGTAGATATTTGACACATTATTTATTGCACATTATTTATTGCATGCTCTGTAATGCAAAATATGACTTGCTACATGCTTGGATAGAGACATTAAGAATTACAAACTGACATCAAAGCCGTTACTCTGAGGCTAACACTGGTGCTTCCTTACCTTGCTGTTACAGCCAATTGGTAAAGAGCATTCCTCGCAGCAGTTAGCGAACAAGTTCTCATAGCACTTAGTGCAGTACTGCGTGTCCTCTTTCATTATGTACTTCTTCCCCAGCAGGGAGTCTTTGCAGTAATGGCAGTCAAAACGCTCGCTGGTGGACATTGTTTTCTTTGCTCTTCTTAGCTGCAGGTCAAAGAGAGTGGAAGGAAAAAAACTGGACAATAAAGAGGAACATGACAGATGGAAAATGCCCTGCAATAGTCCAAGCAATTTCTTGCCCTTATCATCAAGAAGAAGACAAGCAATTTTTTCCCCTCCTCTCAAAAGAATCTGAAAAAACCTCAGTGTTGCATTAAGGAAGTCTATACCTCTGTTGAGGGCGAGGATGAGGCTGGAGCTGGGGGCTGCAGAGAGTGATTGTGGTCCAGGACCAGGATGGGGCAGGGATGAAAAGGGGTAAGGCAGGATTAGGGGTAACCACTGGGGGGGATCTTCTATAAATACAGGCCCTCTTATTGGTGATAATCTCTGGGGAGAATGAACTTGCTCTACTGCATCATTCTGCACCTTTTAAGGGCGCTGATGGTGCAGAGATTGCTAAGCTTTTGAACTAATTTAATCATTGTCGCTTTACTCTAGAAATGCGTAAAAGCAATAAAAAATGCAATTTATGACTATAAGGTGGATTTATGCTTAGAAGTGTGACATCCAACTGTGCAACTACTGTCAGTGCCAAAATGCTTGGTCAGTTTCACATGAATACACTTGTGAAAAAGATTAGATTTGAGCCTAAAAATGCAAAATATTAGTATTGGTATTAGATTTTCATACACAGCAGTGGCAGTTGGCTATTTGGATGCAGTGATGTGTCTGGACACACTTGTGGCCTTTTGTCACTGCCTGATACACACACAAGCAGTTGCAGATGGCTTACGAGAGGTAGGCGCCAGCAGCTTTGTGGATGCCAGGTACTGAACTATAATGCCAGGACCTCTCAGCAGCAATTGAGAAGGCTTTGGCAGCACTTCAGAAGGGGGAAGCTGCGGGTCTGTGAATGTTCGGTCCATCCATGGCAAAATAGAGGAGGAGGAGTGGAAATGACAGTTTGATGGTGACCATCTTGCTGTTACTGATACTCTTGTAACCCTCTTAAAAATACATTTAGAGTATGTTTCTGTGGAAAAATATATAATTAGCATTACACACTAGAAATGTGGATTTAAATCTGACCAGGTTTGGATCAGTATTTTTACATTATTATTTGTTTATTTACACACATTAACATTTGGTTATTTTGAACTGCTGCTGGTGATATTTTAAAGATTTCTCTTTGTTTATTTGTTCTGACCCATTGTTTGACATAAATAGCTCAAGTTTTAAACTCAAATGTATTGTTAATCACACAAAATTATGTGCACGACTTCCAAAACTACAAAAGACATGCATCTTATTTAAGAGCTGAAATAGATTATAACAGTTTGCAATCATACCATATTTGAGCTGAGGAAAATAACAGTACCGTTTGAAAAAGAACATTGGGTCTACACCTACACACACACTTTGTTAAAGCAACTTGATTCAGTTTTGATTCAGTGATTTTTAATGTATAATGTTGCACCTGCTCACCATGAATTATAGAATTTAAATCCTCTGATCTGTCTGCATATATGGTCCAGTCATATCCACCGAGTGAATGTGCAGCTGTAGGTGTCTGAAACAGTACAAATCCTTCTTTTTCGGTTGGTTAAAAAAATCCCAGTTCATATCTGAGTGACAGTCGACTAATTACATATGAATCTTGGAACATGTGCTCATATCAATTTTCCAAAAGAATCAGGGGGCGGACATCATCATAAAAATAGCCTGAGAAGACTACCAGCCCAGCCCACAGGACTAATCCCTCATATGCACACACAGGAAGGTCAGAGATAGGGATGAGGCTGAGAGGAATGCAACTCTCTCTACATTAAGTCCCCTCCATCTTTTTTTCTCTTCAGTACCACCCTATGGAAAGAAGTACATCTAGAATTACACCCCTGTGAATAAAAAAGATGTAATGCACTGTGGGATCAGCAGATGATGTTGGAACATGTCTGTGGTGTACGTAGGTGGTGCCTACAAACCTCTGAGGAGTAATGTAAGACTTCGACCTACAAGCTGCACGTTATGTAAGGCTTTCAGCGCAAAATACCCATATTGTATCAGGTGCCGGGGAATGTCTCTGATTTGAAGTCGTGCCATCCATCAGGTTTTACTTATTTCTAAGTAGGTGAATCAGACAGATTACACAGAGTCATCTGCTGCTTTGGATTAAATTACCACTGTTGTATCCTTGTTCCCTGCTAGTGTCCAGATCACAAAGCCATGCACACTTTTAAAAAACACACACAGGACCAACTGTAGGACAAGTATAGTCATTGCCTTTCGAAAGCTTCTAATCTTTGTTGCATTGGTGGCTGCTGCACAGTATGTCTGTCATCATGTGACATCAAGCCAGGGTGGAGGTGACCTATATTTGGCAGGAAACAAAAACTCTCATCTCTTTGAGTGTAATAACATAAAATGAAATAGATTGCTTATCAACAGACTTTTTCACTGGATATTAAAGAGGAGATTATCATATATTGTGCCTATATTGTTAACCTGCACTCATGCATGCCTGTTTGTAATTTTTTTTATAACTGCACTGATTTGTATCTGATAACAGGTGCCGGTCTTTGTCTCTTGGATTATTAACTTCTACACCAGACGGTGCCAGCTCTGCAGAGCAAAAAGCTTGCTGATCTTGCGTATTCCTTTTTGCCTGCTTAATCCTCTGAAGTCAACTAGAGAGCAGCTGCCAACAGATTTCGTATGCAGCCTGTCTAGCCCCGTTAAATAGGCCTTTATTTGACCTGGACTCAGGTGTCCTCTTATCTTAATGTATTCAGTCTTTACAATAAGGTGTCAGTGGCTGTACCCCCCCTCCCTCTTAATCAAATGATCTCAGAGAAGAAGAGAAGCATTTACTTTGGTGGCTCCTTTGAGGTGGTGACTTGTTGTGGACTGAGACGGATCAACACGACACAGTTGCATCTCTCTGAAGCACAAAAGCTTCACTACATCAGAGTTGACAGCTGGTTGGCATGGTGATGACAGCATAAGTGGGATCCATTAGGTTGAGATGAGGGGCAGCTCTAGTAGTTAATGAGAGGACTCACACAAACCAGGCTCTTTGAGCAGGGCCCTGCACTCTCTGGCGATGTGGAGAGCTTGCTTTCAACGCAGCATTTTCAACTGAACAGGATAGCCACATAGGGGGTTGCCAGGGGGGTGATGAGATACAATCTACTAAGTCTACTATCTCACAAAACCTTACACCCCTTCAGGGAGGCCCTGTGAGCACCGGGGTAATGCCTTCACTGACTCTGCCCCCTCCCCTACCACGTTCTCACCAAAATGAGTCATGGTACGAGTGGGTGACAAGACTTGTCGCAGAGCCAGACATATGATCTTCACTGCTAAAGAGGAGAGAAAATGTCTACCCCTAGGAATGCACAACCCATTAAAATGTTCTCCTCTTTAATCCCTCTCCTCCTCCCAGCCCACAGAGTTTGTGGTATTTGAACTAAGTGTGTAGACGAAGCTGCTGATTACCTTTGGGTGCCAGCGGCAGCAAGTCGGAGCACAAAACATTCTTCAATATATCACCTTAATTAGAAATTTATACCTAGAATTTTGCTCAATTATTCACAGTCCTTGAAACAGAGAAAGTATTTGGAAGTAATAAAAAGCCTACATACCTACTACAGAGAAAATCTCAGTATTTAGACAGCTTCAGAAAAGAAGAAATCCTTTTTGCTCTGGCATTTGATTATAATGATAATGTTGTTCTCATTGCCTTGTGCAGTAACACTTGCTTTTACAGAAAAAGTGCAGCACAAATAAACATTTTAGATTGCTGGATAAATCCAAAAAGCCTGGTCCAGGGGCAATCATCCGTATGGCAGGATATTGAACTACTTTGACTAATTTGTTTACTAGGACTCAAAACATTGTATTTAAATGACCAGGAAGGTAAATGGTAAAATGTTTGCTGGCATTATTATGGCACTATTTTACATTTTAAATTTGCAACAATTGATATTTTGGTCCCTTGGTTGCAGGGAAAACAAGCTACAGGCACAACACTGATAAATATCCTTTCAAGCTAATGGCATAGGTGTAAGCAAACAGTTTTTTTCTTATCTTTTATCATAGATTCTTTAGGTATGGAGAATCAATGGCATTAATTTTGAGTTGTCCTTCTGTCCACCTGATGAGCCCAATATTGATTCATCTCTTAGCTCTGTTGTGGCCTCCACCAACTCCTGCTGCAAAATCCTGCATTGTGTCAACCAGCTACTTGTTTACTTTTTCAGACTAGTTTAAAGATGAGAAGATATTCTTCAGTAGGCTCTCAGATTTTTTTTTTTTTACTGAAAATGACACAATGATTGCAGCTTAACTGAACCAAATCATTAAAAAAACACCTTAACAGTGTGATGAAAGATGAAGCTATAGGGCGCTAAGGGAAACCACAGACTCAGGTAATAATTTTCAGTGTTTATCACATTCAGAAATACCTTTCACATACCATACCTTACAATATCTTTTATTATTTTGCTACGGTGGTGCAACAATTACACAGTAATGAGGAAAGAAAAACCTACTCTGTGTAAAAGAAAATTGAGTGAAGAAGTCAACTGACATGACTATACGAGTAACACTTACATAAGCTTGTTTGTGAACATTTTTGCTTGAATTAATCAGAGAGATTTTTATCTGCAATGGTGGCTTTCAACAATGAAATAAACAAATCCAATTATCCCGCGTTTCCTTGAGATGTCATTACACTAAGTTTTTTGTGTTCATAATAAAAGGCCCCCTAGCTGCTGAATAGACATTTTGTGCGTCACAGGCCTAGATGCAGTAGATTCAGTTTATGGTGTATTTTTCTTGTGATATGAAAACTAAAGGGAAAATCCCCTCTACCACCTGAACTTTCACACTAATTCCCAGCTGACATTGTTGGATTATTTGCCTCACTAATCTTCACAACAGACACATTTATTACACACTTGCACCATTGAGCAGAGGGAGTTGACAAAGATGTGCCATCTCTGAGTGGTGGAGGGGCCAATGCAAATACCAGAGAGCTAGCGAGGATATGGGGTAACTAACAACAACCAGAGGATTGAGGCGTAACCACCACAACAAATGCTCCTCACGCTCATCAATCACTTATCAAGGCTTTGGATAGCTATTTATACTTTCCCCTGCATTACATGGCACAAGAGAACAGTGTGGGTATCATCTCTGGAAATTACATTTGATATACAGTAGATGTAGAAACACTATATTAGGTAGCATCTTGTAAAATGTGTCACAAGGAGCTCAACCTCACCAGCTTAAAGAACTCAGTCTTTGACATTTCTTCATAATGATTCAATTGCTTCAATTTAAAGGAGTGGTTTGAAATTTTGAGATATGCCCTCACTTCCTTTCTGGCTGAATATTAGATGAGAAGATTGATATCACTTCCAAATCTGCATGGTAATTATATGGCTAAAGTCAGCAGTTGGTTAGCTAGCTAGCTAGCATAAAGAGTGGATTGGGGGAAATAGCAAGCTTGGCTCTGGCTAAAGGTAACAAAAACCACATACCGGTTCTTTAAAAGCTTACTTAACTAGTTATTTATCATTTGTTTAGCCCACTGCATAGATATTTTTAAAACTTTTTTGGATGGCTTAACAGCAAGATATGCTAGCTGTGTCCTCTTGCTTCCATTCTATCTGCTTAGCTATGCTAATGTTTAGCTAGCTTCTGGTCTTTGCTAGGCTACATTTTTCGGCTGCTGTACAAAAAGGAGGTGTCAATCTTCTGTCCAACTATTTATTCAAGGACAGCAGGCAACAAATGAATCAATTCTTTTTTGTTTGTTTCTTGTGGAAAAATAATGTCAGCGCAAGATTAGTTCATAGGTTGACTCGAAATACATCATCAGCTGTTTCTTAACAAAAAGTGCTATATGTTCCACTCATGTTTGCTCATTTGTCCATATCTTTATTTTCTTTGACACTATAAGACATCTACAGTTAAAACACAACATTTGGCAAAATACAATGATTTGGCAAAAAACTTGTACTGATTGACTCACTGATTACTTCAGTGAACTGGCAGAAAATGAGCATTTCTGGAGAAATCTCGATGTTCACCCACACACAAAGATTTCATGTCTCTTGGTTTGCAGTGTTTTTAAGGACTCCAGTTAAGTCAGTGCCAGGTCAGACAGTATTCAGAGACATCCTGATTCACTCTCAGGAGCCGTGACACAACCACAGACTCTGACAGGGGACAGAGAAGCCACAGCTCCTTGTGGTTGTTTTTGTGCAAAAAAGAGAGAAAAGAAGAAGAAGATTTAAAAAAAAGAGACAGACAACACAAAAAAGAAAACAAATAGTTTGATCCTTAAAGTCACCAACCACATTGGACAAGAAACCTTTGTTTTCATAGATGAGATGGGACTGTACAATGTGAAACCATGAGTGGCAGTTTCATAGTTAATCTGTGGAACAGCCGAGGTCTTGGATGACAGTTTCTGAACTCACAATAGCTCCATCTAAGACAGGCACCAGCACAGTGAGTAACACGACTCCACATAAATAAAAGTGCTATGTCTCTGCTGCATTTAGGTATGACTTTTTCAATTAGGTCATGCCAACAATAATATTACCATCTAATTAAAAAAAAAATCACCCAGTGTAAATTTGCCTCCTCTAATGACAACATCATCCTCCCAACACTAAAGCCATTGTTGCCTTTCGCCTTTATTCACAGCCTTTCGCCTTTATTCACAGCCTTTTGAAGCACCGTTACTTGCAAAGACGCAGCGAAAATCACGTTCACTGCCTGACAACACTTGCATGTCATAAAGACATTTGAACATTTAAAATATGTACAAGACATTGTTTCTTTTTCCCATGAAAAGACCGTTGGAGCTCCTTCAGTCCAACAAACATACAGGAATGATCTGTGTTAGTGGCCTGGTTTGGTTTAGACAATGATTCAGTTCACTACAAGGTTTATTTACAGATTTCACTATGGCATTTGGAACCATATTTCATAAGAAAATAACTGAATTCATCCTCATTTACATCAGTGGTCCCTTAGACAGTGAAGAGATATCAAAATGAAACTTGAACCTGAAAAATGTTGGTGTAATTTTGACCTAGAAGACGGCGGCTTATCTTGCATAAAATGTTGACATGTTTTTGCACAGTACGTTCTGTAAAAACTTAACTATCATGTCAATAGCTGCTGATTGCTGTTGAGATGCATTGTTCATGGATTAGCTGTTCTGACGATATTTAAAAATGATGTGATATGTACAGATGCAGAACTGTGCTTTTGTATTGTGATTGTGAGTAGTGTATGTTGGCTGGTGAGCCACACAACTGTAAACAGGTATAAACAAAAATATCCAGGAAAATATTTTTCACATGCAACCTCTAACTCCACCAAACAACACTGCAGTGTGATGATTCAAAGACAGAAATATCTGTGGTACCTGTTAAAAACAGAACTCAGCTGATCTGATTTCATCCAACAACCACTTCATCCACATGGTAACATCTGCTTGAAATAGTTGAAAATATCAGTGTAAATATTTTAGGTCAAACTGAGGGATGACAATTCAGTACACACAGCAATACAATTTTATCAAAAGATTCAGTAGCACGTTCATTTTGTGCTCTTTCACATCACTGTTTTTGAGTTAAAACCGACAGACTTTTGTGGTTCAAATCAGTATGACACATAATGAGGTGCATGAGACTTACACATTGCAGTATAATGGCTCTGTACTGTCACCATCATTATGGGGTTCCAATTGCACTGTGACATATCGCATGTGACAATGAACGATTCAAAACATGATTAAAATAGTAACCTTCATTTCACAGAGCAGAGTCACATCTGCTGTCAGAGACTAGCGGGTAATGATCACCGTATGCTATCTACAACCACATAATAGGATGATCTTCTTTCTTACTGTACATTATGTAAAGATAGGATGGTTTAGCAGTGCAAATGCAAAAAAAAAAAATTATGGGTAAAAAAATGACAGCTACGTTATTCCAAAAATACACAAATATGTACATGACACAATTGAACTACTTTCACATTTGAGTTCAGTAAACACTGCATAGGTGACCGCATCACTAGCACAGATGAGATTGTTTTTTAGCATATAATGCCTCACTTGAATAAATATTACATAAATATTTTCACTTTTTAAGTCAGTCTTCTTCTGCAGTCGATACTATTCCTTTGCCCACTGCGTGCCACTTCATGAAAAGATGATATTTAAAGGAAAAAACAACAACTTTGCATCATGAATGTTGTCTGTAATACAAACACATCCATACAATCAAGCATTTACACTAAAAATAAAACAAAACATTAAAAAATAGCAGCAAAATGGGGGCATATTAAGTAGGGGTGTAACGATTCATCGATCTGGATCGATATATCGATTAGTTAAGCAACAATCCAATCAAATCAACTGAAACTCAAAACATCGATCAATATCGTCATCTTTAAGGTAAGCCTTTATTTTGAAATTCCGACCGCATACTCGTTTCACAGTTTCCGCCCAATTGCGCCTCGTTCTGAAGTTTCA
>JAPZDY010000007.1:8702422-8713684 GCA_029783645.1 Ctenochaetus hawaiiensis
ATCGGCAAATATCATATCGTTGTCCAAAGAATCGATATAGTATCGTATCGTCATGAAACTGGTGATTTACACCCCTAATATTAAGCAAACCATGGGTTGTAATCTCGATAAAAAAAGTAGTGCATTTGTAATTGATAAAAAATAAATAAATGAAAAACACAAAAGGCAAAGTAAGGCTTAGCAAAATTGGTTTGCAAATTAAAAAAAACCAAAAAAACAAAATACAAGATGGACGTCTCACTGTGCCACTGAACCAATAGAAAAACGTCATTCTGGAGCTCGGGAGTGAACAGTAATGAACCTTCATGTTAACCGAAGGACAAAAATCTTAAAGCACTGTCTTCAACAACAGAACAAGCATTGCAAAGCCCTTCAGAGCACTATCCCCCCCAATACCACTTGTCAAGGTTATTGAATGCCTTGTACTCCTTATGCCTACGCAGGTAATCACAAGCCAAGCATGTGTGCTCTGCCCAGAAGTAGGCCTTCTTTACTTTAAAGTGCCGTCGCCACTCAAAGTACCTGAGGTACATTTCCTCGTTCTTGTCCAGGAGCAGCAGGTAATCGGCAAGCTCCTTGGGCGAGGTGAAGTCATCCACATGGATGAATGCGTCTCCCTGGATAAAGTTCTCGTAGTTCTGCCTGGGAGGGCCGAGAACCACTGGCACTGTCCCCACAGAGAGCGGGTTGTACAGTTTTTCAGTAATGTAGTCCTTGTGGATAGAGTTCTCAAAAGCCAGGTAGAACTTACAGCTGGCGATGGTGGGGAAATAGTCTTGGTCAGAGATGTACTCCCCAAAGGCTTGTCCATACGCGTGAACCTCAATGTGTTTGTACAGCTCATTGTAGTACTTCACCCGCACGTGGTCCTGGTTCCAGTTGCTCACAATCCAGCAGATCAGCTTGTTTTTGCTGGGTGGGACGAAGTCCTCCTCGCCCTCAACTGCTACGATGGACCCATAAGGCACTTCAATGTCAGCATCCTGACGGTAATTCAAAGTCAGATTGAACAGGTTCTCGATCCCAGGGAGCTGGGAGGAGTGCGATGGCGACTCCAGGTTCATCCATATCCACTTCTGGAAGGATGGTCGTTGGAGAGGCGGCAGGTTGGACAGGTCAGTGCAGATGTCTCGATGATGGATGACGACCCCATCTGACTTGTTGAAGAGGTTCCTGTCGGCTGTGATGAAACAACCCTCAATGTTGAAGAGAGAGCTGCACACGCTCAGGTCGTAAGTTTGTCCAAAGGGCCAGAGCCAGATCAGCACGGTGGTCACGTTTTTATCACTCTTGGTGGAGAAGAGGTTCTTGACCCGGTCTGTGGATACTGTTGACTCTACAGGACCTGATAACCAGCTTGTGGATGGTTTAAAATACATCAAAAACAGAGTCACAAAGCATCCCAGTATGAATGTGCCAAGCAGAAGGGGTCGTAGGATTCTGTGAAAAGGTGCAGATGGCATACTCCGTCCTGAAAAGGCACACCAAAGAAAAAAGAGCCAGAACAGAGTCATGATCAACAGCATACAGCATCCAGACTAATCATCTAATCGTATAAAAGTGTTTCACATTGCCACCATGTGTTTATAATGTCTGTTTTACTGGATCATTGACTCTGAACATCATTTGTGCCTCAATCAAATAAAGTTGGCTTGTAAGCATCTGCATATGAACATAGTGTTCCTATTCTTGCCTTAATCTATGAGTATACAGCACACAAAGCCATACAAAAGGCGTCCAACACTCATGGATAAACAAATGTGCGCCTCCTCATGAATATTATAATACAAACCTTGTGGATTTGACTGAGTGCTGAAATCCAAGCAACAGTAGAGGTTGTGAGAACCGGAGGGGGCAGTTGCTACATCTGGTCGACGTTGAGATCAATCTTCTTCTTCGTGATGCAGTGCTCATATATGCACACACGCAAAAAAAAAAAAATTGCAGGTCACTGCTAAGAGATGCTTCTTAGCTCTTACGCTGAATAACAATGATCCTTTAAGATCTAATGAGGTGTGTTTGATCTTGAATGTACAGGTCCTCTTAATGATGCCTCCTTTACGTGAGCAGAGAAAGAGAATCAGAGAGAATCAATTAGAGCATGAGGAGGGAAGGCAACAAAGCATCACCACAGAAACAGCATGCAGTGTCATGTCTCTAGGTTATATGCAATCAACATGCAGAGAAATGCCTCATCTCCATAATAAAAACATTTGAAATTAGCTGGATAATAAAATGAAAACACTAAGGTTACCTCAAAATTGAAAGTTAATCATTGATGTTATTTCAAATTTTCTAGTTAAGCATGGATGTAAGCTTTCAGATGTTATTAGTTTTTTATACTATGGATTGTAAGAGAATGCTGCCATCTTAAGGCTGAGGAGAGTAGAAAGGCCCCCCTGACTCTCCAGCTCTCTGGGGCTCAACACACCTGCATGGTGCATAGAGAAGCTATACAAGCACACTGAGACTCAAAGTGCAGACACAGACCTTGACAGGTGTCATGCTTTTTCTATTCCACACACCACTGATGCAGATTTGAATCAATAAGACAAATCTCAATGTTGATTTTTTCTCACATCATCTGTGGAGTATGACATATGGGGAGTAATATTCGCCTTATGTATGACTGCGCCTCTTTACTCTCCCATCTGTGACTTAGGTACGCAGATCTGCACAGAAAGGCCACATGAACCGGGGCCAGATGAGTGCAACACCTTTTAAAGGCTTACAGTATCAATACATTTTCATGTAGATAAATCCTCTTACACAGCTGAAACATGTTTTCTGTCAGCAGCAACAGTAAGCTCTTTGCTTTACAAGCAGATGCAGTGCGTACATACATTGATGCACTGATGTCCAATATAGAAAACACTGTATAGATGTATAAAGGCTTAAGTGCATAGCAGTGCAGAGATCAAAATCCAGCCTATTAAATATGCAGTGTGTGGTAAAGTTATAGTGTCTCCATGGTGATGGAGCTGAGGTCACAGTATTTAACATGAAAGGGTAATATGGCTCACAGCTGATAGGCTGTGCTCCTCTCTCTTCTTTCCATCTCAGTACCAAGAAAATGAGACCTGAGTGAGACGTGCGGCTCAAACATTCATTCACATTTTAAAACCATTGCCGGGGTTTTTAGTCAAATGTATTGTGATGTATTTGGGACACAGAAAGAGCACCGCACGGGTGAGTAGTCTGCAGCGGGGCTACGTTTGAAATGACTGGAGAGAGGCAGGAAAAACACAACCACTGATTTTGGTGGCATCAGTCACAGAGATGCATTAAATCCCTGGTGTGGTTTTAGTACAGGTGTAAGATAAAAAGGGTAGAGCTCATATCCTGCAAAATGACTTTTTTCTCCCCTATTTTCTGATTTCTGTTGCATCAGGAAAACCACTGCACTGATTGTAAAAGGACACTCCATCCCAGGTGAGAATCAATTTCCAGCCACCAAGCACTGAAGGTCATTTTAAAGCGTGATGCTATAGTCGAGCCACTCTTTTTAAAATGGTTGTCTTTTGGCGTGACACTGCATCGACTTGATGATAATATTGGAGACTCACTGGAATATGTCCTGTGTTGCCCAACACAACACCCTCTTGTGCACAAAAAAAGCATGCAGAATACAGCCCGGGCTAATAGCGTGAAGGAGGATGCTGTAAAATGTGCAATACGAGCGATGCAAACACGGCTACAAGTGCAACGTCAAGATTTGAAATACAAGACGACTTCACGAGAGAAAAACGCCTTTATGTTTCGCTAAAGTATAAACTGCCCTGTGCAATGTAAATATTGAAATGTAGCGTAATAATAAAAACCCAAAGGAAAACGAGTAAACGTCAGTCAGTGGATCTACTGACATTTTTTTTCTGTGAGGACCATTTTTTTAATTAGCTGGCGAGGATCTGCCGTCAAAACCAGGTATCGCTGCTCAGCCGCGGAGTGCAGGGGAGAAAAAATAGCCATGCATTTCACTCACCATCTCGACAGGCGTGTGTCAAAATAGATCTTTCTTCTCATTTCCTCCTCCAGAGGTCCGTACCCTTCTCAAAGACACCTTGCAACATACGGAAGATGTGGATGGAATAGAAAAATCGCGCCGTCCGCCGTGTTTGCAGGAAGAGATCCGGATGAGCCCGCATCCATCGTCTTGATCCCCCGAAATGATGGTACCTAGTGTGGCAATGTGGCTGAATCTCCTCCACTGCTGCACACCGACGCAACGAATGATGACTGAAAAAAATAAAAAATTAAAAAATTAAAAAATATATATTGGCGGCTACCCCGTCAGCCTGCACACTAAATACATGGCTCGGTGTGTGAGGACGCCATGTATGCTCAGGGATGTGATGCGATGTGGAATAATTCCCTGCTGGCTGCCCATGCGCTACCTTGCTCTGTTTACCGTCAATGCAGCTGCAGGCTGTGGCGGAGCTCCAGTGTGTGCGTGCGTGTATGTGTGTGTTAGAGAGTGTGTGTGTGTAGGGTGGGGAGGGGGTTGGGTAGGGGGATGCTGAGATACAGCGTTAGTGCACATTGCACACCAATCATCTGTTTAAGGTTCTCATTTAAATAAACAGGTGAATCATTTGTGCTGCGGGGAGGCGACGGATCAAAAGGTTTCCCCCTCACTTGGCCTGTGTTGGCTGTTTATAACAGAATAACAGGGTGTTTATTTGGTCTGCCTTTTAGTTTTGTAGTGGTGAGCCACAGACTCAACTATGACCACCGTTCAGTGTGAATAATGCACCATGACCTCTAACTTCATCCAAAACAAGTTAAAAAGGCCTATCTAATTTATGCTTATTTTCCGCAACATTCTTTTTAAATCTATATCATTTTGTGCTATGAACCACCTATTGATGCCCCATTGCACAAGGTGAGTTAATTATTCCACAAATATCAGAGGCAGTTGAGCTTACAAATGTAGTTATTAGCACCATTAAACCCTCTAACATGGCTAGTCAATCCTTTAAAGGGAAATTGCAGCCTTAATATATCCCACTTTCACAAAGTTGAGAGACTTGTGTGAAGATATTTAAAAACAAAAAGAATCCAAGTCATTTTATGGGCCAAATTCTTAAAATCATAGATATTCCAGGATCACCACATTCACCACTATCACATTCATTCACTTTCACATTTACAGTATTTATTGCCTGTAGAGCTCTTACATCAAGTTCTTTTGTAAGGCCTGAGCATATGTAACTCTAGTGACATCATCAGAGTCATTTTCTCAGACGGGGCCATTATACAACGTCTTTGTGAGCGTTACACCTCATTACAAGTAAGTATGTAACAGCTAGAGAACCCTCATAAGCTCTCCATCTAAATCTCATGATAGTGATATAAATTTAACTTTTTCTCCCCATTTTGCTGCACGGAAGTTGCAAAATATATCCAGAAAGGTGTTCAAGAATCTCTATATTTTGCACATAAAGGCAGAAACACACCAGTTTGGCAACATGTACCAGACATGTACCAGACATGTATGATGAGCTTGGATCATTATAAGGAAGTAAAACTACGTCTCAGATAAAAATAATCTTGCTTTTGCCTTTCACTCTTTCTGTGCCTGTTTCAGAGAGTGAACTGCTGTCCTGTCTTCCCTCCACTGTTTTCATTACTGTGTTTCATCTCAGATTTCCAGACAGCATGCCTTTCAAATATCAAGATCTATTCTGTGCTTTCTCTAGTATTGTTTTTGTGCTGAGGCAGGGTTGGAGACTGAAAAAGGTGACAGCTTTCCACCAGCAGACTGCTTTGTTTATTTGCATCATTCCTTCCTTTCCAGGGTAGACTTTATTAATTACTAGTGCAGTATAATATAGTCACAGATTACAGGACGGCAAATCATGCCAATGCACAGTTTTAGCTTCGAGACAGTGATGAAACATGCTCATTATATTATGAATCCAAAAATGCACAAGGCTGTGTAAACAAAAAGTAATAAGACATCAGTTTAATGTAACAATAATTTATCCAACGGTAAATAATCACATACATCACTTTTGCAAAAAGTTAAGACAATAAAATTACTTGTTTGTTCTCATACAGTTATTCATAGTGTGGATTTTGTTGTGCATTTTTTAACTAGAAGTCATTTAGTTTTAATAGAATTATTTTTTACAACCATGATAAAAGTCTGTTATGGCTCTCAGTCAGATCATTCCTGCCATTTTTGTCGCTCACCACCAAATATCGCAGCCCATTTGCGAGTGATCTCCAGGTAGATTGCGGGTTTGTTGGGCAGGTAGTCCAGATACACCGTCTGGCTTGATTTTGGAACTGCCATTTCAATCTGAGTCCCCTCGTGCCATTCATTAAAAGATGTTATAGAAATAAAATCAGGCCTGGCTTGTAGTGCAGCACTCAGGGAGGTTTCATAATATTTGCCATTGATGCGGTTTCGTGTGTTTTGGAAGTTCCAGGGCCGAATGCTTGTGTCAATATACCCGGGGCCCACGCTTGGAATGAATATAAGATTGTTATCTTCGCAGAAAGCTTTAATGGAGTCCCAGTTTCGCTGAGTGGATCCATAGGAAAACCCATTAGTGGCAAAGTAGGTATAGACACCATCAAAGCCGGCAGTCAGGATATCCCTCTTATGTTTCTCCTCCACCAGCAGGGCGATGAAGATGGCATCATACGGTGTGTCCCTGATGCTGGTGTCCTCTGTGTGTTTTAGAAGTTTGGCCCACTGCTCTGAGTTCATCAAATATGAGTCATACACGTAGAAGAGTGGAAGAAGCCTGCCGGTGTTTGTCCGGTACTTAAAGAAAGCAGGGTGCTCACCATATCTGAGAAGAGGAGGCATACAACAAAAGATAAACACCACAACAGCAAAGAGAGAAAGATGAGAAAGAAATATCAGACAGACAGACAGACAGACAGACAGAAAGACTGATGCAAACATAGTAATTAATGATTTATGCGATGAATCATGACAGAGTGATTTCCAGAGGGAGCGTAAGATCTTGGTGCTGACATCTGACTAACACTCAGAGATCACAGCACTACTCACTTCTCAATGATGTATTTGACATTAGTGAACATGCTGACTTCATCCCTTCCTTTGTATGGTTCAATATGAAACGCTACCTGTAAACACATTAACAACAGCAGCATAAGAAAGAAAAATACTTTAAATAACAACACAACACATTCTAATAATCATGCATCTTTTAGGTTTTCTTCATTTTCTGTTTATTGAATGTTTTTAAGCAACATCATATCAAACATTTAAGGCTGATTTATATGGTATGAGAGGCACTAGTCACCTAATAACTTTGTCTCCTTACATAAATGAGTCATGTGACATTTACTACAGCAAAATGTTTTTAATGGTGCTAATGTTTTCCTGAGACCCCCTGCTTTTTATGCTCAAGGTTTATTTCTGTCCCCTTTAGCGAAGCATAATCTGTGCAGACAGCTGTTTACATCACACTAACATATCGCCATGTTTGTGTCTTGAACTTAGTAATTATATCTACGATGATTGATCAAGGCTCACAGTCTGCCTGCCAGTTCATCTGTTTCACTACAGGCTGATTCACTCGCCACAGTGGGCTGGGAAACAGTCAATGAATCACTAAACACAAACACTGTCCGTTTCTAGTGGAGAGGACATCAAAACTATTTAGGCTCAGTAAAGTTCTGTTGTCTGTCAGCTTAGTGAGGCTGTTTGGTTCTTTTTAAGCTCACGTGGACCTGCTGCTGACACGCTTAAAACAGGTCAGAGTCTGTGTGGATTGAAAA
Organism: Ctenochaetus hawaiiensis; assembly: GCA_029783645.1. NCBI lineage: Eukaryota > Metazoa > Chordata > Actinopteri > Acanthuriformes > Acanthuridae > Ctenochaetus > Ctenochaetus hawaiiensis. The sequence continues at coordinate 8,710,184 of JAPZDY010000007.1, forward strand.
CTACAATCTCCATAGTGAAGATAGTGACAGCACACACTCAGGGAAAATATTGAACGACACCTTTTTCTGTTAAAAACACGTCATCTCTGTAGAGGGACACTCATCAAAACTGTCAAGCTAACCTTGCACAAAACAGGCTTTAGTCCACTGCTAAATACAAAACAAAAAGCCACTCAGCTTACTGATATTTTTATACAGACCTTAATATGGTATTTATGTGCCACTTCCAGAAGCAAAGGCACAATGTCATCCACTGGATCACCGTTATCATCCTTCAAACTAGGAGGATACCAGGAAACAGCCACGACACCTGAAAATTACAAACACCATTACAAACATTAACCTAAAATGACAGAAAACACTAACAGAATGGTTCATGAATACATTACATTACATTACAGTGGTTATTTATGGTGTATAAATGTATAGCAGTGATAAAATGTGCTGCAGGAGCAATATAGATGGGGCAGAAGAGAACACGCTAAAGGCCATTTTCCTTTAATCAATTGAATATGGATTATGTATGTTGTGTGAGGCAACACATTTAGCTGCTTTGTAAACAATTTTATCAGTCACATGGACAACAAGCTATTTATTTCCTTTAATATAAGACAACTGTAAAGTGTGATGTACAAAAATAATACAAAAAATAACAAAAAACCTAAGAGTTCCATAGTCAGTTTACTGATTATTGGGACTGAATTATGTACAGTATAATAACAGAAATCATTATGGTTTATCTACATTTACTGCTTAATATGGGAGATAGTAATGATACAAATAAATAAGATAAATATGCATATACTGGTTTTGTCATGCAATTTTGCAATATCACATTATTTTAACTACTTGAAAAAAATCCTTATTTTTATTATTTTAACAGTGATTTCAATAAGGAAATACAAACACTACTTTTTCCCTCACAATGCAGATTCTGAAACATCCTCTCAGAGTATCTACCAAATGTGACTACTGATCCCACACCAGTGCTCTATTTTCCCCCAGAACATGTTTATCTAATTTAACATGAGGCCGGTGGAGTGCAGTGGAAGTGGTCAGCAGCTTAACAACTAAATCAACTTAGAGCAGAAACAAGTGCCTGGGACTACCATAACGTCTCAATATCATGACATTATCACAAGAAATGGCTCCTCTGGAGAAACACAAGCGATAATGCAGAATTTCACTGTCCAGCTTGAGTACTTGGAATAATTTTGTCTTACCAATGGCTGCTGTACGCAGCTGCTGCATATGTGCCTCTATAACAGAGGGATCTCTGGAACTGTAAGGCCCTAAAGCCGGGTAGAAGTTGGACCCAATGTCATCAGGTGGAATGTGTCTCCCTTGTGGATACCCCTGAGCCACCTTAAAGTCCCAGTGTGGCAGCTGTGCGTGGTCCCAGTGGATGTATTTGCCATCAACCTTGGGGTTTCCATACCATGCATAGTAGAAGGTGTGGAGATAGTAGTTTGGAGGAGGGAACTTTCTCAGTGCAGCTTCCAGTTCTGCATCTTTGTCTGACTGAGCGGGATCATTCATTTTGATTTTGTCTGGTTTGTTGTTGTTGTTTTTAATCTGGATCTCTTTCATTTTGTCCTGGAACAACTCCACACCGCCAGGCTCGCTGAATGGAGAGTCCTCTGGTGTAAGCGCCTTCAAGACCACAGTTACTATAAGCACAAGCAACACCAGTGCAATTAATGTGATGCAAGACTTGCGCCTGAACCTTGCCATTCTTCAATCAGAGCCTGAGGCTATCCACAGCTCATTATTGAGGCAGCAGTAAAGGACTGTTGCTGAACAGGATGCCATTGACACTCAGTCAATTTTTGTCCAGCCTGGAGGTTTGAGGGAACAATGGATATAAGTGTGTTACAAAAGATCAATATAACTGCAACAATTGTTTACTTGATTAGCAAATAATCACTTTGTCTGAAATAAGGAAAAAGGGAAAAGGTCAGGAAAACATTGACTATATCTAAATTTCCCACAGCCTGCTGTCTACAAACTCTTTAATCATGTGACCAAAACTCTTGAACATAAGATGGTTTGTTTAGATTAAAACTTTTTTTGAAACTAAACTAAAACTGTTTTGAGTTTTTTTATTGTAAAAAATTCACAAATTCTTAAAGTCAGAGGTAAGTCTTCATTTTGTCTGAACAACAGATTTAATAAACTTCAATAGTGAGACAAGGAGAAAGCAGCAAAAATTCAATTCTAAAAATTAAGTGTTTTGCATTTTAGTGTGAAAGATCATTCAAATTAATCAATGAATCGATCCGCAAAAACGTTACTATTCATTTCCTACTGAACGACTAAATGATATTCTAGTTAATCGCCCAAGTTCGGGTAATACAATTTTTGATTAAGAAAAACAGCAATTTTTCAAATTTATGGGGCTACAATCGTCAAAGATTTGACAGTTTGGTTGGAAATATGTTGATAGGATAAATCAATTAACGATAAACTTTTCGGCTCCGAAAATAAAGTAAAGAGGAGCGGAAAGAGAGAGGGTCACGTTATTTGAATGACAGAACACAATGCGGAAGTCCTGTCATATACGACAGCTACAATGAATAAAAACAAGTGACCGACATCAGGCACATTTTATTACAAACCACTCTGCATGCTACACTACTTACAGCAGGATACTGCAGCCTAACGATGCATAAAAACACAAAATAACAAGCTAACAACATTAGCTTCCTCAATCTACCTTGATTGATGAACTTTAGACTTGCAAACAGCTGCCAAGAATAACAGGGGCGATAACGTTACTTTTATTCTCCGACAGTAAAACACTTCACATGTTTCCGTATAAAAACTGGGCCTATTAAAATATAGAGTATAGTATTAAACACAGTCAACCTGACAGCTTCTTGTGCGACTCTTCATAAATTATTGGCGTTGCATGAGATGCAAAACACGGGACACAAACTGCACTTCTGGTTCAGTAGCTCGTCCTGGAAAACGTCACAGATCTATAAACTATCTGCACCTGCTAATGCGCAGTGACCGTGACCCATCCATGTGGTATATGAAGCTGATACTACGCACTGCGTCCCGTCCAGTCAACAACAGTCACGGAAGCGGTTAAACTAAATCTGCGAGTAAAACATTTCGCCCCCGTTCGTTTGGGAAGATGTATTACACAAACAAACTTCACTGTAAGGACTAATACAATCATGCAAACAAAGTACTTAATATGTTTCAGTATCATTAGTAAATAACATTCTTAATTAAAAAAAAAAACATCCAACAACAGTAGTTCGCACTTCATTCTCAGTGGTAACTAAGCTAAAAAAACCAAACAAATCAAATCAAAGCAAAACAAAAACGTGCTAATGTCAACTAGCGGACATTAGACTATGTTATCTGTGTAACATTAAAGGGTAAGTGAAGCAGATTGCAAAAATTCAGTTTTATTTTAGATAGATAGATAGATAGATAGATAGATAGATAGATAGATAGATAGATAGATAGATAGATAGATAGATAGAT
>JAPZDY010000007.1:8717336-8728416 GCA_029783645.1 Ctenochaetus hawaiiensis
GGGTTTGTATCTGCATCAGCCTCAGTAATTACTTGTACCAAAGATACACAAAATAATGTAGGTCAACTATTATGAAAGAGCAGGGCCGAAAATTCTAAGTCCCTAAGAAAAAAAGATAACAACAGGATCAGTTTGTTTGCTACATGCCTCCTGAATTAACAATGAATACCCGGGCTTTGTGCCTTCATTCCCTTGGTAATTACCTGGTGAGCTCTGCAGATGAGGTCCAGGTCATGGCGGTTCAGGAACTTGCTGACCACATCTGCCCCAAAGGTAAAGGAGACCCCGCGGTCGTTTTCTCCCCAACCTTGTACATCCTTATCTGGGTCTGACCACAAAAGGTCACACAGCAGGCCTGAAAAACATACAGCCAGAGGAGAGTTGGAAGTAAAAAAACACAAAAATCGTGACTTAGTTGAAGGAAGAGCGTGGACAGACAACTGAGAGGAAAGACTAAGCTTAAGATTCAGCTATTAGGCTTGAGCACCTGTATCAGGAACGTCTGTTGGCCTCATGATCCTGCGAATCTGCTCCATTGACTGCAAATCAGGCGATAGCCCTAAAATAGAAAAAAAACGAGGTTATTTTTGATTGGAGTTCTGATAAAAACATTTCTAACAAGAGTATCAAAGAGCTCCAGTTTTCATTTGGGACAAGGGGACAACATGCATCCTTTAAACAGGTCTTTTACCTCCATGGCAGCAGAAGATCTTCTCATCAATGATAGCAGCTATGGGGAGGCAGTTAAAGCAGTCAGTGAAGGTCTTCCACAACTTAATGTTGAACCTGCGCTTGCCTGAGGGAACATAAACATGTGTTATTAGTACCAAACTCTGATAAATAAGTCCTTCAGGTGCTATTTCTGTACATGTATGCAGGGTGAGTTCATTTTTACTCACACTCATCGTAGAACCCATAGATGCGGTTAATGGAAGCACACTCATGGTTGCCCCTGAGCAGGAAAAAGTTCTCTGGATATTTAATCTTGTAGGCCAACAGAAGGCAGATGGTTTCCAGGGACTGTTTCCCTCTGTCCACGTAGTCACCCAAGAAAAGGTAGTTTGCCTCTGGAGGGAAGCCTCCATACTCAAACAGCCTCAGCAGATCTGTGTACTGCCCATGGATGTCACCTAAAAAAAGAGCATGACAGACAAAAACGAAGGCTAGATATTACTGTGACTATTTACTCCAAATGACAGGCTGCTTAACATAAAGTTATTACAGAAAGAATGAGCAGAATAAAGAGAAAACAATGAAGAATATCAGACAGTTGATCGAAAAGAACCAAAATCAATAAAAACATTGGTGATGCAAATGTAGAGATGTAGAGAAAACCTGCAGGCCTTACAAAGAACCAAGTACTTGTAAGTTCACCCATCTCTCTGAATCTATTTTGACTTTTAGAACACAGTTAGACATGTCATCTGGTGAGGATATATGACTCTGCTGATGCTTTACTGGGACTACAACAGCAGGCTCAAGGATACACACAGAAAATGAGCCATTACAACTGCCACCGAATCAATGCTGTGGCCCACGGGAAATGAGCTACTGTGGGAGAAAATGCTGACAATCGAGGTTAATCGCAAATAAAGTACACACATACATATATCCACACAAACTAACTTTAATTTTAAAAGGTCTCCCAGGATTCAGGGTCCACCTTGACTCTCTGTGACATCCATCAGGCAGTAATGTGCAAGAGACGCTCTAACCGAAGCGAAGGATCTCAGCAGGGGAGCTTCACTCGGTCACCTAGCCAAGACCTGCTTCCTTTAATATCCTCCTTCACCAACTTAAGACCTGCTCTAATTTGGGCGAAGTGCTCCAGACAGAGATGACTGCAGAGAGCCTCACCAAAAAGGCTAGGACAATAATAACAGGCTACATTGTGACCAAAATGGAAAGCGAATTGTTGCGCCACACTCTTTTTAAGGCAATACTTCATTATAAGATGGCACCAAATACAAATTAAAATGAAATAATAGACCTTGTTAAGCTGTGCAGCTGTCTGGCCCGGAGATAAAAATGACCAACAAAAATTGTAAGGTTATATCATGAAAGTGGCAGGCATCATTTTTTCTATTTCCCCATGCTCGTCAGTGATCTAGGCACCAAAACCCAAAGCATGGATTGGCACCAAACCTATATGGCTAAAGGCATATATTTATTTTTGCCTATGTCCTAGGATAGCCTGCAAAAACACACTCTTTTCCGTGCAAATGAATGAGTTTGGAACAGTTTTGAATGTTTGAAGTGTAGCTCCATTTTATATTCAGTGCTCATGCTGTGCAAAGCCAGTAACTTAGAACATTTTCTTTGCCCTGGACACACAGCCGCAGCTTGCCATCTTAAGTTTTGACACAAGTACTGATAATGGTACCAACATCACAATCCTTTATATTCGTGTTAGAATATCAAAATGTCAATAAAACAAGTCTTAAAGTATTAACGCAATGCTCAAGCAACATAGTCCAGGTGACAAGCTGCCAGTATCAAAACAGAAAAGCTTCTAAAATTTTTCAAACTACTTCGCTGCAGTTTTAATTCTCAATTTGTGTTTTAAGTTGTCATAGGACAGTCAAAGGTGATATTGGGTGAAAAGTAGGGATCCATGTGTCGTGTATTTAAACAATACAACATAAACCGAAGTTTTGTTTTTTTAAGGTTTAAGTTTTATAGCAAAAATATTATTTACCTTCCTTTTGTGTTCCAATTTTTATTTTAAGTGTTAATATTACTCAATAGCAAAATTCTTAATATTGTATGTGTATGGACAAATGCAACAGTGTGAGTCTACACTGAGTTAATCTTCTGGCAGATGACAACAGACCAAAAGGCTGGTAAAAGCTACAAAAAACTACAAAAAACATGGAAATACTGTTTTTGTTGTATACAGATTTTTATAGTCTTGGCAGTCTGAAAGCAACACATACTGTCTGGAAAACAAAATAAATACAGAGGACTGAGTAAATCCAGAGGAAAACACAAAGAGAATAATAATTCTTGCTTATGCCTTTGCCAACACTGAAATAGACATAGGGCATAAACAATTAGCTTTGCTTGTTTATGCTTGTTGTTGTTTGTACTGCAGTTTGCACAGAAAGAGGATAAAATGCAATCCAGAGCTAGATTTGGATAAAATGGTAGTCAGAGATATGGCAACATAGACTGTAATTTCTGTAGAGACAGTGGGAGTGAGTGAACTTTGTAAGAGCACAGCTAACTTCAGCTAAGCTGTTGAGTATGTAACAAAACCAAGATTAACAGGATTATAAAATAATACTCTTTCAACACACTATTTCTCAGCATTATTACTGTTTTGGTTTTACTTTTCATTGCGCTTTCCCACACCTGTGACATTGACTGTCTTGATTTCGGTTACAGGAATTTAACATGTTTAAAGTAACATCAAAAGGAATAACTAAGCAACCACCATTAGATTGGATGTTTGAAAATGTCTACATCCAGAAAAGGCACCTCAGGGTAGTTTTACTCTGCACTCTTTCCTCAACTCCTAACTAAGAGTTGCTGCATGACTGAATGTGAATTTGTGAGTTTCATCAGAACTGGTTGTCCATGGGGCAGCCACCCTGCTTGCCCTATCACTAGGAACTGTATGATGACAGTGAATTATTTACTGAGCACTGCCTCTGCACTGTCAAAACAGTCTGAGAATAGCAGCACAGAGATTGAGCATTTAAGGAGAAGAGCAAAAGGCTGAGAGTTGCAAAAAAAAAAGAGTGGTGAAGGTGAGGTCAGTGTTATGTACTCCCCAAGTATTGCAGCCATGTCATCAAAGTCATATTTCCAATTCAGCGGAAGAACAAAGCAATATAAGATCAGTAATAATAAAAAATAACAAACATAAAACTAAACTTGCATAAGCATGCACCATGTAATGATCGTCATAATATTACCCTGTTATCAGGGTACTGCTATTTAAGTAATAAAGCTGTAATCAAGTGTGCTGTTGAATGACCTTTTGTAGCCAGATGATTAACTGGTTCAAAAATATTCAGCATTAAAATAAAAACGCCAGTGTTAGGAACGCTGAACAGTTCTATGTAGAGCACATTTTAAAAATTAAAGCAGCAAAAGTAGTGATGGTTAACCAATTTACTTTCAGAACTGAAATGTTATAAAAATAATATTTGAATCTGTGCCCTTCTGGGTATTTAGAGATGTTTCTTGTCGAGTGACTTGTCAGCCTCTTGAGCCCAGTTAATCAGCACAAGTACATTTTTAAGTCCTTAATTACAAACCAGTTTGCTCTTTCTTTTCTATGGATCTAACAACTTGCATCTCGGTTTGGCATATGCCTTGTTCTAAGCTCCTAATGAGTTATACTTATGGATATGATTTGGATTGTAACAATTAAAAATAAAATAATATTAAGAGGAACAATATGATTTAATATTGTCACACTAAGCTGGACTTAAAAAATGCTTGCAAACAGACTGCATAATGTTCTTTTTGTCACCAGGGTTAAACCCATAACATGTCCAAATACAAAATGTACATTCTTCTCTGACACCAGACTATCAGGCACATGGCTCATTCAACAGATAGGCTCCTTTTTTATTAGGTTGTCTGTGCAGGCTTGCATCTCAAATGCATTTCCCCCCCACTGATGGTAAATAAAGTCTCACCACTACCTGAGGCATTTTTAGTGCCTCAAATATATTTTATCAACAATTAAATGACAGATTGATGCCAAATAAAAATGTATTCAGTGAGTATTTTTATCTGCGTTTCGTGCAGAGACTACGCTCTTTGCAGAAACAAAGAACATGTTTTGTAAAGAATGGACACTCTGCATCTCTTCTGCATCAAGTTTCCTCAAAGCTGGAGTAATGTCATGGAGGTTATAAGCTATGACCAGTTCCCCAATAATGTCAAAGGCCAGACTGAATAGTTTGTTGAGTTTACTGTATTTTGTTTCAATATTCATTATTTTTTGTGATATGACTTAATATATCAAAATATGGTTTAGGGTTAGGGTATGGTAACTGTCATTTTATGCAGTTTTCAAACTACGCCATTGATGTGATATTATAAAATATCCAAACACTGAGGAAAACCATGCTGACATTTCACTGTGTGCGATGCCAAAATTCCCCTTTATACTCCTACTGCCCCCTGGCGATTAGATCATCTGTCGCTGATAAAGAGTAACTGTGATTGGATGAAATAAAGTAGAAACATTTGTCCTTTCCAAAACTTTTATTATTTTATTATTCTTTTTAAATAAATGCTAAAAGCCACAGAGCATCAAAGCTGCTGGCTTGGACAAAATTACACCAGTGGCCTTATTGTTAACATGTAGGAGAGAGAGAGCATTCAGAACCTGATCCACGTAGCCTCAGTGAATAATTTAAGGTATCCACTGGTTGGTCTTGATAGTCAGAGCTTGTGCACTGCAAGCCTGCCATCATAGCTGTGGGTAAGTAATCAGTCAGGGGAGAGAAGTTCAGCAACAAAACAAAGCAAAGTAAAGGAGTGGCAAAGAAAGCGCACACAGTGACAAATAACACCACCTCAGACTCATGCATATTTGAGATCAGCGTGCCATGGTTAGGTCTACATGGGTGAGGGCATTTGAGGCCCTAAAAAAGTCAGTTATTTAGATCAAAGTGGCGTCATAACATCATTATCTCAACATACAATTTGATAAGAAACAATATCAATTGTGCCTCATCACATTCCCATTTCCTATTACAACATTCACACTGGTGCTTAAAATGCAATTTCTGCCAGCTGAGGTTGATTGAGGTTGATATTAGGTCTACATAATAACAGACTCTAAGTAAATGGGTGTGGGAGGGAACTAATACAAGGACAGCCACAAGCTAAAAAGTAAACTATGTGTAGGCTTGAGCCTGTATATGAGCTTGTGTACTGTACTTTCAAGGACAGGCACACAAATTAGAGGCTTAGAGTTGTTTGCAGTTGAATTGCTACACTGGAGGAAGGAGATAAAGCATGTGGGAGTGTGCAGCCAAGTGCAGTCACCTAGAGATAGTGATAGTAGTGGCATTTCAACTCCACTCCTTTGCTCCAATTCGGTCTGTACATTTTACGCATTTAAAGCAGTGATACACAACCTGTGAATATATTTCCCCATATGCATCTTACTATAACATCAACATAGTGAAGTCCAGAGAGTAAAAGCAGGGTCTGACATAATCTGTGGTGTGGGTAAATTTTCATACTGGGCAAGTTAGTTGGCCTGTCATTAGCCTGTCAAGGCCACTAACTAAAAGACAGCCCCTCTTAGAGGAAAGAAGTGGATGTGGAATCCCGATTTTCCCAATTATTACTGGGTTCAGACCCAAAATGTGACTGTTATTGAGGGTGTCATCTCATATGTCAATCTAGCACTCAACTTCCCAAACACACAGAATGCCTAGAATAGAGGTTTTAGAGAATACCTGACGAGTAGACTACAAAATCCACTTTGGAATTAATCTTTTATTGTGCATTGTTGTTGACTAATTGTTCATCTTGTAATCGTCCATGGTCATCTGTTTGTAAAGCAGTGGGAGTGCGAGAGAAACAGCTCTGCAGCCTGTGGCGCTGTGGGCAGTTGTCATGCATGACTGTGAGACTGTGCAGTGTGGGGCACTAAAGCAGCAGACATGCAGCAAGAGCAAAAGGCAGAGAGAAGCATGGCTGTGTGTCCCAATTCTTTACTACAAATAACAGTGAGGAAATTCTTTAGTCTATATTCAGAGTGGATATAGGCTTGTTTTTTTGTACATTATGCAATCTTACAAAAATAAAATTCAAGTTATTGATTAACAAAGGAAAGACTTTTGGGATATCCTAAGTGATATATTACCTTGAACATTGACCAGTGACTTATTTTAGGACCTAGGCTGAGGCATTGTTATCAAGTCCGCTTCATTAAGTAAAGTTGATAACCTTTTAATTCAGACTGGCATAAGAGTTTTAAGAGTTTAAGAGTTTTTACAAGTCAATGGATAAAAAATAAACATGACGTGGTGAAAAAAAGGCCTAAACAAGGGCAGGAACATGCAGAACTGACCACAAATCTTCAGGGGTGCCTCCAGCTCCAGCAGGATGGGCTGGCTAAGGAAGATCTCCCTGGACTTGATGCAGAGGCCCCGCACCTCTGCCTCTGTCATCTGGACTATCTTTCCCGGGCGACATCCCCGCACTGGAGAGGAGATAAAATACACGTTATGAGCAACTTTTACCAAAACCATTAAGTTCATCAGCATGAGACCCCCATGTTAATATAATTTTTTTACCTATGGGAAACACGTTCTACAGGATCACAAGGCAATTTTGAAATCTGATTAGCTGTGGGCGTAATGGTCCTGTAGCTTATAGTGCAAAGTCTCGGCCATACTTGAGAAACCCACTGCTGAGACTATGAGAGCAGCTTGCATCTTCAGCACTGGTGTGGGCTTATTGGCTGTGTAGTTGCACTGTTAGCTTAAGCCTACTTTCTGGCGTTCTGCCATAGCTCTTGGTGCAGATTTATCTTACAACGATGAAAAGAGGAGTGAGAATTGCTAACGCTGGCTACAGTCAGCAGTTGAAATCGTAAGAGATATAAAAAGTGTGATTATACAGAAAAATGGCTAAATGCTTTAGTATCTTGTGGTTTGTGCTGGAATGAAGGTAAGTTTTACATAGTTTGAAAAGTCTGCATTTTACATGATTGATATGCATATGGTAAAACTTCTAGACAGTCAGTTTGGTGCAATGTTTCTGATAGATGAATTCCTTTTAAAAAGAGCATACAGTCAGTAATATAACACTACAGCTGTGCAAAAAGTGACCAGTGCTAAAGTTAAACGAAAGGTCATTATCCAAATGAATAAATACTGGGCTGAAAATTCATAGTGGTTATATACTAGAGACCAACTATGCTTTTCACTTAACAATTAGTCACCACAAAAAACAAAACTAAAGCACTACCAGAATAAAGACCATTGAGAATAAAAAAAAACATGACTAGGTTATGTAATAACTAAAAATTTTGGTACTGGCTTAAAGCAAGACACCCACTAAAGATTTCACTGAAGGATAGCAGAGCCTAGATGAACAAATGAATGTTGGAGAGTAAGTTAACACTTTTTCTATTTAACTCTATGTGTCCTTTAAGGATGGCAAAACAGAAAGAAGATCAAAATAGATTAACTAATGTATTGGTGAGCAACCCCTACAGCTGAGTGCATGAATTTTTATGTGTACATAAACACACACTTGCACTGTACTCAGACTCCCTCACTGTCACATTAGTCATGTAATCCAACCAAATCTGAGAGAAGTGAGAGAACTGGAGGAATATGAATCCTCACAGATGGTAGATCTGAGTGCCAGAAACTATTCTAGGGCTGCACCAACCTTAATGAAGTGCTGCTTTACACCACCAATTTCACACCATCAATTTTCTTTATTATCCATCTACTGTATCTGCACTTCATACCCATGGTGTGAAGCATGAAATTGCAGATCTAGGGCTCTTCATTCGACAACCAGGCTTCATCAGAGCAGAGTGAGTTAAGCTTGGATGCTTAGCTTGCTTGGCTTTAACACTGAACCTTTCACTGTTCGCACTTCTGCAGGCTGGCACTTCTGAAAGAGATTACGTTCTTAAGAACATTGAGGGGCAAAGGCTAAAATGAAGCAATGACAAGGATTTGCAGCCATCAGAGACCAAATCACTGCTTGTGTGTGTGTGCTACTGTGTGACCGTACACGTGTCTGGGGAAAGTGACTTGGTGTTCCATAACTTTTAATTCCAATGAATACGCTCTCTCACTGACACTTGGCTTTTCCTCTGGACTGAATGGTCTCAGACACTGAAACATACAGTATGCTATTATGTAATGTTGGAATGCAAAATAAAGCCTCCAGCCTTTTCAATTATCTTGTTTAGAAATTTAAAACAAGGAAATTTCTGGTCCATTGCTATGGTAACTCTGTGATGAAGATCAGAAAATATCAGCAAAAATTTGTGTATGTGTTAAAGATCAAAACTCACCAAAAAAGAAAATAATGAGTTTCACAACAGCAGTGGCACTTTAGTAAGAGGAAAGTCCTACAGAGACAATCAAAAAAGACACCAATTTACAATGGCCATTTTAATACTGCTAATTTATTTGCAAATGTGCTTGATTCCAGCCCTTGCATAAATTCACACCACTAACAACAAAGCTGAACATTTATGTAAGCAGCCTAAGAAACAAAAACATCCAAAGATATTAGGCATGTGTAGTCACTTGTTTTCATTTTGCACAAAGGAAATCACACCAAAACTGACCACCTTTGAAGGATGCCAATACCAAGTCCAATTTTATTCAAAAGAGCAGCACAACAACAACATCACTGCAGTAAAAATAAGGCACCAAGGGAAATACAATGAGAAAGATCAATATTGATTACAGGTGTAATATTAATTTTTTCTCTTTATTTTTAATTGTTTTTTTTATTATCTGGCTGCAATGTTAACATATAAATTGAACTTAAAAACACAAAGCTTTTGCACCAAGATTTTCTAGCACTAACTATAAATAACAAATCTTTGTTTTTCAATGCTGGTATAGTGTCTCATCACTCCAACAGTCACAGATACGGGTGGAAAGTGTGCCAAGGACAGATGAATTTGCCTTAGCGGCCTGGTCTCACTCAAAGGATATATCACAGGGGAGCAGAAAACTCCTCGCCTCCTCTTTGGCAGGTGAACAGCCAACATAAAAGGTTTTTAACTCATTACTATCTCTGCAACTCCAATGCCTGGACCTCACACACAAACAACAATTCTGTTTATTTACCAAACATGAAAGCAATAATTTGAGGGTGAACATAGAAAGATGACACACTTTTAATTGTAGGTCGAAAGATGTTTGTTGACGTGACAGAGATACAAACAACATTTTTTTTTATCTGTCCTGTTTTTGCAATGTCCTCAATTTGTGTGTCAATGTTCACCTCTACCAATACTAACACTGTGTACATCGTGGGCCTTGTGGGCATGAGTGCATTGAATAACAGCAAACAGCCTACTAAATTACATCTACAAACCCAGAGAGGAGAGAGCTGCAAAGGTTCAAATTACCTCCCAAAAATCAAAATACTTAACCACTTAAATGTGTCCAGCATGAGGTGATAACGACACCATTTAATATCAGATGAGAAGTTATCTATACATTTGTGTTTTTTATAATATATATGCTAAATTCACCTGGCAAAAGATTACTCCTCCCAAAAAATGTAACATTAACCTAATCACAAATTGTAATTGATAGTATATCATAACCACGACTTACAGCAGCGTGGATGTGGAGCAAAACTTAGATAGGTCAATGGCAGGGGCGTCATTAAAAATCGGTATTCATACCTTCAAAATATTAACTGTTAACCTACATAACCTGTACAACCGCTGTAATCATTAGTAATGACTTTGGCCCTTATTTTAATGTTATAACGCACAGGACAAGCGTCCCTGCCCCTCCTGCTCGAAACATACCAGACGTGTATAATTTTGAAAATAAATGAGCCAGAATAAGGCAAAAAACAGCAGACAGAAAGTTTAATTATACGCCAAAGTAAGTACCGCGACACAATAAAAATACTTTACCAGAGTCACGTAGCTATTACCGCTAAAACTGAGAACCGTAGGCGTTCACCGCTGACAGTGTTTATAAACACGGCCAGCTAACAGTAACGTTAGCCGGAGCTAGCCGGGAATACACCGTTACGAGTAGCTGCCGTTAGCCCGACTAGCTCGCGCATTTCCTGCGTTTTCGGCGGCAACCGCGGTAGTTACAGAGTAAATCTCACGCCAGGCTTAGTGAACAATACCCGCTGACTCTTTCTGCATTTGAGGCTATGATTAAATTGCTCACCTTCCAGAAGCCGAGAGATGAGGCTGTCCACGTTCAATTCACCCTCCGCCATCTTCAAACTGATGTGGTACAGTGTGTGCCGGGTATGCTCCCCCTACAGACACCAGGGGGCATCATTGGGTACCAATGATGTTTTGGGCAGTTTTAATCACTCGCTGCAGAGACTTCCTGTCCTGGGTTGTGCAGGTCCCATG
>JAPZDY010000007.1:8728516-8739863 GCA_029783645.1 Ctenochaetus hawaiiensis
CTTGGCATGGGAATTTTGCTTTCTTAAGTTTCCTTAAGAAATACAGCCGTTTCTGAGCTTTTTTGACCACTGCAGAGTATGCATGTGACATAATGAGAAGAAGCAGTCGGTGACTTTCATCAATATAAGGAGATCATAAAAGAACCCCTTTTATGTTTAATGAGTAAGCTATGTCATTGATGTGGTGATTAGGGTGAGACATGTGGGCTGTTGTCTGCTGCCCTTTGAGCCGAATCATGGTGGCATAAGTTGTTTGCGTAATTTATGATATGATATTTGTTTTCCTGGGTTGTTAAAAATAAACACTATTAACATGTAATGCTGATGGTTTGCTGGATAAGCAGGCTGCAAACACATTAAGGCTGTTTGATGTCTGGTTGTCCAGATGGTTGTCACCTGAGCAATTGGCCTATTGTATCTGATTTATTGCAAACTATTTATTCCAAATGAACTGAAAACATATTTTGTACAATTTGAATTTAACAAAAATACAGACAAAAGAAAAGAAACAATGCCAAATTCCATTGCCTTGCAGGCTTATTTATCATTTCAAAAAATAGACACACAATGTTGGACTCAAACATTTGACTTCCAAGAGTGTATTACTGTTACATTCAGAAAGAGTAACTAAGTCATTTTAATTCAAGTACTTACAAATTTAAAAGTTTGAAGTCCATATTATGAATTTCACTCAAATACATTCATTTGAAAACTACTTCTAAGTTATTCTAACAAATTCAAATACATCAAAATATTTTTTTATTAAAATTAAACATTTAACAGTAAACAGATATTACACTTCATAATGCACAGTGGTTTCATTCTTAAAATGAACTCAAAATCTGACATGTTTGAACTGTAGCAGTTGGTGACAACATGGTCTCATTAATTAAGTTGTTAGACCAACTACAACATTTTTACACGACTAAGAATTCTTTCACACTTTCACTTCAATAAAGTTTAAATATAGAGTTTTAATCGGAGTTTGAATCAGTTGTCCTATTCACTGCTCTCTCTACATTAAGATAGGTGTAGCTTTCCTACCTGCATACAGTAATATTTTATTATTCAAGGACATTAAGTAACTTATCCAGCCGAAGCAGACAGTGCTATCTTATCTGGTCTTACTATAAAAACATTCCGTATCATCACCACAACCAATATGCCTTCAGCAATTGCTTTAAATACTGCAACACTGTTTTGTATTTGTGTTTTTTTTTAAATTTTTCCTTGAATAGTTCAGTGCAAAATTACAGAGGGTAGCACTTTAAAACCCAGTGCCCTTCATCTCCACTGCAGTCTTCATCTGCTTTTTGCTTCTCTTTGCTTTGCAGTAGAAGAAGAGCCAGGTGACAATCAAGCCAACCAGAAAACCCACCACTGCCAGTACAGCAGCGAGCCATGCTTGCACTTTGCCCTGGTCATTAGTTATGGAGGGCGTGGTTTGGACTGGATGTGTTGTTGAAGGTGTGCCCTCTGTTTTGGGTGCTGTAGTGGAGTCTGCGACGGGGAAGCTGTTAACCCTTGTATAGATGTACGGATGCTCCTGAAACACACCAGAGCAAAGGTCCTCCATTCAGTAACATTCAATTTTATGAGCCATTCATGTCACTATGCACAAATTGCAGAGATAAATCACAGCTGGATCAGCAGCGGTGTGTGAGGAGTGCTTGAGTTGCAGCTCTCTTACCTCAGTGGGGCACTTGATCCTGTTCCTATCATTTGTGAAAACGTTGTGCGTCTGTTTTTCACCCACTGGCTCCAACTGGGGATCAAACAGAGAACATCTTTGCTCAGTCCATGTCCAAACTCTACTAAGATTTAATATTTTTTTAAAAAAAGACTTACACACAGCCCTTCCCCTGTCAAACAAAGTTACCATTAAACTGTTCGCCCTGCCAGACTCACCATGTTGTTCCACAAATTTACAGCCATTTCAGCATGTCCCCGTTCATTGAAGTGGAAACAGTCCAGAGAGAAGTAGGTGTCATCAGCTTTGCCGTCCTGGAGAAGAAAGAGAAAGTGAAGAAAGTGTCAGAGTTATATGCTTAGAAGGAAGGGACTTTTTGTAGCTAATATTTGTTTGTATCTGTAGAGTGCAGTGGAGGTTCTGGGGGCTTACAGAGTTCACAGGAACAACGGTGTTCTTAAAAAATGGCTGCACAACAACAGCAAAGTCCTCTCTGCCATCATAGCGGCCTCCATACACCAGTTTTTCTGTCGCAACCTAAAGGAAAGACCACAAATGCTCATTAAGAAATAATGAATCTACAAAAAGTGCATATATATCACTTCAAAAATTGACTGAACTGATCATTAAATGTCCAGTCTAAGTACAATGGAGGTTTCAAGTTTCCATGTTTCATTAATGTAGCTTGCATGATGGATCAGGATTGGCTTCAAACTAGTCTTAACGTACATGCCTCAAAGTGTCAACCTCAGCACAAAAATCCTCAGCACAAATGAAATAACACGAAGCAAATCTAGTTTTTGAGAGGAAGGGCACTCAAATGAGATGTTGGTCCCACATTTTGGTCTCACTGCTAACCTGTATGTCCCGATTGACCCGTTTTACTTCAGCCAGCTCGAGGGAATCAGGTCCTGGTGACAAGAAGCACGGGCAGACAAACCTGAGGATCAAAGAAGGAAAATATTGATGATTAATGAACATAAAAGGTTTCATTACTTATATAACTAATACTAATTGATATAAAATGAGACCTCATGCATGGTAAAAATTGAATTTGTATCTCTTTCAATGATGAGGTATACTTCAATGAACATCTTATAATTACAGTAAAAAAATTATTTTATAATCAGATCAATATTAAGAGAAGTGCTGTGATTTAATGGAGACTTGGAATTATCTGTCAACATACGGTTGTAGAACATTGCACCCAAGACTGTCCCTTTTAACCCTGCGGAGTCCCTCAATTTCAAAGATTTCCATGACATTTACGATCATCCTCGGAACCTACGGCAAAAAAGCAGGAAAAACACGACTTTTTAAAAGTTTTAAAGAGTAAACATGAGAACTGAGTCTTTCATCTGTTAAAATTTAGGGGAAGAAATGTGAAACCATTTAGTCTATGGAATAAAACTGAACTTTTTCAGTCCATCATGGTATATCTTGAATAATCAAATGATGAAATATATGCAGTTTTTACCTCATTGTAAAGCATATCCAAGCTTGTCATCATGTGGTTGCTGTAGTTCTGAGGTGAATAAAGGGCCTGCAGTTTTGAAACCCAAAGAAAATTAAAATTACACACAATGTAAAAGGCTTTTTATTAATTCATGGTGAACACATGCATCCTATTGCCTTTATTTCACTAGCAGCTGTTCTCTGTTGTGGCCAGAGAAATGCAGAATAAAAAAAAAAAGAAAACACATTTCAGAGAAACTGGCCAAGTTTGTGGCTAAAAAGCACAAGAACCAAAAGAACCGGCGCCATGCAACATGCATGAATGCTGTCACTAGTACAGTCTCCAAGCTCATCTTAAATTGATGCTTTGCTTTGATATTCTGCTTCAAAGTGCAAACATTAAAAGAGACTACCCTGTCAGTGGAGCACGAGGAGTGTAATGGAGAGAGGGAGAGAGAGAGAGAGAGAAAAGGGAAAACAGAGGCTAAATGAAAAAAAGGAGAAGGAGGGAGAGAGACAGAGACAGAGACAGGATGAAGAGAGTCTGGGTTGACCCCTGTGTTGCTTCTGCCTCTTTGAGAACAAGGCCCGTCACTGTGCCCCATGTGCTTGTTTAATTCTGACAGAGGCTGGGGTGTTTTGTGTTGGAGGGGCGAAAGTGACAGAATGTGCTCATTGAAAAGAAACCACGTCTGCTCTCATCTTACTCTGACACAATAAAACAATTAGGGGAGGGCCGCTCACAAAGCTTGATTATTCTGCTCCAGTGCGCAGTCCCACTTGGAGAGTGATATCATGAGACGGCTCTATACACAGGGCATCACACAACACTACGGGATGTTTAACCACTGGGCTGTGGTAGGAGACTGTCTTTGCTGTGGAGAGTGCTTTGAAATGTCCTTCATCTACTGGATCATCCTTCATTGCCTGTGACAACTTCTCAAAGCAACTCACGCGGTCATTGCAGTACTGGCACAGGTCATTGCCTCCAATGAAGAGGGTCACCAGCTTCCAGTCGTTCTGGAAATCCACCGTCTACATCCATTAAAAGGATGGAGAGAGAATCAGAACCATAGAGATGGAGCAAAGATGGCAGTGTTGCATATTAAAAATATTATAATTTGTGCATCACTGTGTGCAATACTCACAGAGTCATTTTTCATTTTATCAATCAGGTTGCGGACCTGGCTTGGGATTTGACTGCATCAGGAATGAGAGGTTTTCATGAGTGCACAAAATCGTAAAAAAACAAAAAAATGCTTGCAAACGAGCACTTCAAACTTGAAAGTGGATCAAACAAACTCACTATATTTTAGCCCCTGATACGGCCACGTTGAAGCCGGCCTTCTCTTTGCCTGTTCCCAAAGACATTCCTTTGAGACCAGGATTGAACTTCTTGAGGATATCTGATGAAAAAAGCAGAGATATCACTGCACTGAAGACAAAATACTACTTTTGTAATAGCCCAACTCTGCCATCTAGTGGTGCTAATTTGTATTACGTGTCAAGAAAGCCACTAGGCAAACAATCTTGGGACTCACTAGGTATTGTTGTGACTGTCTCAAGAACGTCATCTCCCCCAACGCTTGTTAATGAAAAATGAAAACAAATAAAGTTTATCATCACAAACCAATGTGCACAGATGTGTTATACATATAAAGCTTGCATGCATTCTCTCACCTCCATGCCACCCCTCTGTACTCAGTTCTCAGCTCCAGCAGATTCTTTGACTTCGCACCAAAGGCGGCCTGCATAAAGAGAAGGATGGTTAGATTATTCAATTGTTTCCAGACACACTTTTCGCTTTTTCTGTCTTTGACAAGTTAATAATATTCTCTGACCTTCCAAGTTAACTTGATTTACAAGCACCGTGAGGAAGCATAAAGTGCAACACATTCCACCCACCAATGGCACAGTCATTACAAACTTATGCTTCGTTACTTAACATTATTTAAACCAGCAGAACCTCATATTTGCTTCTGGTGGAGATTCTAACAAAAAGGTGCAAAATGTGAAAAACTAGACTTTGTTGAAATGCTGTCTTGTAAAATTTACACTACATTGTTATTACTTGCAAAAAGAGGTCTATTCCATCTGTCAGTATTAGTTTTACACCATTTAATACACCACTTATGAAATAATGAACATCTGGTTACATAATAATAGGATGTTGTAAAATATTCTGGCATTAGCGATAAGATAAGTGAATGTAATTTACTTTTCCTTAATAAAAAATGAAAGAGAGAAAAAAGATAGGGAAAGAAGGAGAAATAAGTGTACCAAATAAGGAGACTGAGATGTAATTTAAAGTTGTAATGTAAGCAAGTGAGCTTTAAGTTCAGATCTTTTTATCAAAATCCTTTAATGCCAGAAATATTCTGGTGACAATATTGCGTATAAACTTACCGATAAAGAGTCTCCCAGAGCTCCTACCACTTTGATGTCTCCCGGTCGCACACTGTGAGCTAACAGAAGATCAGCATGAGCATATTTCATATCTAACCTTTCTATTTCCCTGCAGGCACTACAGTAAACATCTTGCATGTTTACCTGAAGTGGGCACAGAGTTGGATGGAGTTGTGTTAGCACAGGAGAAGTCACTGCCCCAATTCTAAAGAAAGACAGAGATGCATTTTGAGACATTTAAGGCTCTAATCTTATTTAGTGTCAAGCATAAATAATAATTTCATGCGATTTTAAAATTGTGCTCGAACTGTGACTTACTGAAGGTGAAGGGGTCGTGGGGGGTGGGCCTGGAAACGTGTAGTCGCTGTTGACAGCAGTCGCAAAAAATGGACTTGTCTAATAAAGAAAGAATGAATGACTAATTAATAGACGAAAAAGATTTTTAAAAAACACATAATGTTTTTTTTTAATATAAATTGTGGGACAAAGTTACCTCAGATGGACACATCAGATCAATGCCAGCTTGAAAGTCTTGTGAAAAAGTCTTATTGCCCACTGGCTCCAACTAGGAGAATGTGAAAATCAGCCATTTATTTTGGATCACTGTAATGTGCATTAAAAAATAAATGTAGGAAATTTCTTTTAATAAAACCCACCATGTTGTTCCAAAGAGCACGAGCCATGAGAGTGTGAGCCTTCTGGCTGAGATGAAAACAGTCGGGTGAAAGGTACGAGCGATCAGGCCGGCCGTCCTTTTTAAAGACAAATGACAGGATGGAAGAAATTTTTACAAAATAGTACGATAATAAATAAATCAATAAATGAAAACACCATTAATGTTTCAGGTGTGTCACTTCTTACCTCTAATTTAGGAAGGTAAATCTCCCTCATGAAGGGCTGCAGCACCACAGTGAAGTCGTTGCGTGTGTCATATCGCCCAGAGTCAACCAGCTGTGTCATAGCAAGCTGGACAGAAACACAACCGAAGGACACAGTGACTTTCCACTGCCAATTATTTTGAGATGAAAACATCATGACAATGATAATTTAGCTCTTATGTAACAGACATCAAATTCAGACTGTTCCTTTTGGCAATTGTTAGTCTTGTACCTGGTAGCCTCTGTTGTATTCATTGACCTTCTGGAGCTCAACAGATCCCTCTTTCGGGTTCAGTATGCATGGGCAAATTAGACTGCAAAAAAAAATTAATAATTAATTAATAATGTCTTGTTTCTTTTTGCATCATTCTGTTAATATTAACACAACCAAAAAGTTCACCTACCGCACAAACCAGCTGGGACAGCCCAGACTGCTATCACTGTGCAGCTCTCGCAGTGGAACAATGTTGAGCATCTCCACCAGGTTGACAATCGCACGAGGCACCTGGATGATACAACAGTACAACAAGTTTGTAGGCTGTCTGTGCTTTGCATGGCAAAATTGAAACAACAAAGAGGAAAATAAAAACTAAAATAGACAATTAAAAAACAAGACAACCAACTACAACAATGAAACAATAAAATGTTAATAATTCATAAATGGAAGCTAATGAAATAAAATAAACTCCAGGAATAAAAAAACAAAACAAAACAAAAAAAAAGCACTTAGTAAAACTTTAAAACTAAAGTGTCATCACTCCAAATAAAAGCCAGATTAAACAGATATATGTTTTATTTCTCTTTGAAAATGATGTGCTAACACCCAGTGAGGTTGCATGTTGGTGCAGAAAAAACAAACCTGGCTATAAAGGATATCGAGAGCTTCTTGAATACGAATGGCCACATTCCTGGGTGAGGCATAAATCTGTAGGAAAAGAAAAGTTTCCTACTAGTAAACAAGATCTAAAGAATGAGATTGAAGACCTTTGTACAGAACTATGAGGCAAATTAAGATGAAAGAATTAGTTAATTAGTCAAACAAGAAAAAATTTCTCAGCATCTAATTTTATAATCAATTAAAAGTTAGTAATTACTGTTTTTCTTTATGAAATTATCTAACATATTATTTTCAGTTTTAGGAAATTGTGATTTGCATTTAACCCCGCTCTCTGACATTTAAATGCCCTAACATAACCCTGTAATGAGGAAATAATGTGCATGTGATTAATTGATAAAAACATAATTGTTAGCTGTGATTGAGGCAATTACAAAGTCCATCTTGTCAATGGATTTTAAACCTAAGTTTTTGTCCTCCGAGATAATTTAAGACATTTTAATGTTCATGAATGAATAAGCGAAATATAATGGCAAAATGAATACAAAATATAAAATAATTGTGAAAATAATAATAATAAAAGAGTTAAATGTGCTCACGCTGTCTGTGCAGAAGTCACATATGTCATTGCCACCAATAAACATGGTGATCACTTTCCAGTCGTTCTGGAAATCAATGCGCTGTAAAAGAAGATAAGGGTAAGTCTTCTGTTAATTTGTTGATTGTGAACATGAGACTGAAGAAAAGGTTACATGAGAGCAGATTTTAATGTGCTTCCACTGTAGATCATAGCTGCCTTACTGGATCAGTTTTCATTTTTTCCACCAGGACCTGCACCTGTCCCACCATGTCACTGAAGACACAAAGATTTCACAGTGACATTTAAAAAAGTGCCAGTTCTTTGCTCCGACATGTTCTAAATTCAGCTAAATTTTTATGCACTAAGAATTAAAAATGTGAAGATGACTACTGACCTGCTAGTCGCTCCTGGCACAGCCTGATTGAGGAAAGCTTTAGGTGAGTCCTCACCACCTATTCCCTCTGAGAAGCCGGTCACGTTGAGATTGAACTCTTTCAGGATGTCTGCAGACCACGAGCACAGGAGAAAGTCGGAAAAAACAAAATTATAATCGAACTGATGCACATATTTGAGTTAATGCTGTAGTTTAAAGTCAATACAGTCATCAAAATCATATTTTTTTATATTTATTTATTCAATCATTAGTTTACTAAAAAGGAGTTTTGTATCAAATTCCGCTTACAATATTTCTGCAGTTGAAAACTATGGAGCGGGTGGAATTAAATTATGGTTTTAGTTTTTAAATCTATGGTAGTTTTTCTATAGTAGAATTGTTTTTATTCTTTTGTTAAGTCAGTAGCATTCATCAATTGTTAATTATTCTTAAAATTCTCCTTGTGTACTGTAATTCCATGGTATGATTCATTTCTGTAGTAATATAATAATATAAGATTTTTTTTCTTTTTTTTTTAAATTAAAAACACGTAAAAGATTTAGTATTTTAATACTCGTTACTAAAAAAATCCTAAAATTTTTACTTGTTGAAAGGTCAGGCACAATCTGACGGTATCTGGTCTGATATATCTATGATGATAAGACATCACAATTGTAAAGCAATACTATAACTGTGATATAATGATAACTGAAGAGATAAATCTTTCATAACCCATTTTTTGGGGTCATTTAATTTTAGGTAACGCAGTTACATATTTTTTTATATAATAAAATAAGAGACAAACATACTTGGTAGAGTTGTTACTGTTGTAATGTTTTCATCTCCACCAATGCTGAAAATTGAAAAAAAAAACAAAAAAAACAGCTTGTTAGTTTAAAATGCAGCTCACAAAAATAGCAAATGAACAGCTTAAATGTTACTTAAACAAAGGTGTACATGAGCTTATCATACCTCCATGACAGTCCTCTGTACTGATTCATCACTAATAGAAGGTTGTTTTCGTCCTTTGCACCCACACCATTGGCTGCCTGCAGAAACATCAGAGGTAGTAAGTTTATGTAGAGATGATTTACCATATCATGAGGTTAATTCAGTATTATATTTAGTATTTAAGCTAATATTTGATCATCATCCTTAATGGAACCCTATAACATTCCCTAACATCCACCCAAGCAGCATTTCATCCCTTGAAAGTCATTTTTGCAAACACATCTGCATACATACAGTACAAGCACAATAGGTTCATATCTTTACAGTCATTGTCATGTTTATTATATATGCTGTACATCTATACTTTCTTTTAAGTGGAATGAGTAAGTTTTAGCTTGAATCAAACACTCACTGTCAAAGAGTCGCCCACAGCCCCCACCACCTTGATATCTGCAGGTCTGAGTTCATGAACTACACAGAGAACAAACAGGTTCAGCTCAGTTACATTGAGCTACACTCCTTAAAAAGTATTACCAGAAAGGAGGTAAAAACACATATTTTACCGGATGTGGGTATAGTGGGAGATGGACTTCGGTCTGTGCAAGTGATATTAGTGCCCATAACCTGCAAACATACAGTATTTTTAAGTCAGTTTGTTTGCTTTAATTCTACACTTTGGCTCTGGACCTGAGTTAAAACACTTACAGGATCTATTCTTGGAGAGGCTCTTTCCTCTCCTTCAGTGCGGGAATTTTTCTGTGTCCGCAGGAAAGGTTGTTCCTGGGATGAGAGATCAAAATTTAGATATCAGGTTGAAAGTGTGTGTGTGAGGTTTGTGACACATTTCTTTGCAAAACTTTTGCAACAAGACTGGAAGACTACACACAGTTCCTTCACACGAAAGGCTGACTTTGAAATTGACCGCATTATGAGATTGCATGCCTCACCTGGGTAGGGCAAGGAATACTAATGGAGCCGCTGTCCATGACCCCTGGCTGACCTTTCGATGGCTGAAGCTGGAGGAGAAGAGTCATTACTGGGTAAGTTTTAAGGTTAATGTGGGGCCACCCTGCGCAGCCAATGGACATTCAGTTTCAACTGATTACACAAGCCTTGTATCGACGACTAGATCTAGGCCAATTAAAGCTGGAGAAAGTCCTCCTGTGGGAAATCTGACCATATTTTACTACGTCTTATCTAATCAGACTAACAAATAAGACAATCACAGTCCATCTCACTTTTGCTTTGAATAATTACGGTAACTCTTCCAGGTTCATACATTTTACAACTGAGACACAGTTCAATGTTGAAGGTTGTCAGACTATAAAAATCTAATATATACAACGATTACACTGTACATTTAATTGTCACATGGCCTTGAATTCATAAGAACTTACCAGATTTGTCCAAAGCTGAACAGCTAATTGATTTGGGTCAGACAGTGTGTTCTCCTACAAGGAAGTATGCATATGCTAGTTACACATTAGCCATTTCAAGGCCCTTTCATGCACCATAACTGAAAGACAGGCAGCATGATATATAGTTGTTAGTTACATCATTATTGATTATGACTGGCGACTTACAGAGTCTGACATTTGTTCAGGAATGGCTGGAGTAGACTGCAGCACAGCAGCAAAGTCTTCTTTGCTGTGCCACTGTGGATTTTCCAAGACATGACTTAAAGAGTCCTGAAAACAAGACAAATACATTTTGGTCAAGTTAAGCAGCCAAATATGATTCAGAGGAGCATGAGCCACAAGCACACAAATTGCCTTTTATTTATATGTATTTTACCTGCAGGGTTTTCAAAAGAGTTGCTTTCTGTAGTCGCTGCTTGAAGGCTTCACCTCTCATACACTCACACCTGCTTAAAAAAAGCGACAAAGCAAACACATCACTGCCATTTGCAGCTTTCAATTTACAGGATCAGAACACTATAAAAAGCAATGTTTTCACAGTGTCGTAATAAAGATGAGCAAATATGAGGTGCTTTGTTTGCTTTTCATAACTAACATTTAGGGCTCTAATTTCGTAGACCAGGCGCAGGCGCGGCGCACATGCCCTGCGCTGCGCCTACGCCACGCCAACTGGGTGTGGCCAGCGCACTTTGCAATTTTCGTGAACCGCGCAGTCCGGCGCACTGCGGCGCACCCACGCCTCCGTCCCTCCCACCGGCGCA
>JAPZDY010000007.1:8760994-8772820 GCA_029783645.1 Ctenochaetus hawaiiensis
TATAGTCATTTCATACATCTCATCAGATTTTTACATCGATACATCGCGTATATTCGATATATCGTGCAGCCCTAGAACAGCCTCACCAGATGATGCATGAATAGTGAAAAAATCCCAGGAGAGGTGTGTACAAAACAGTGACTTTTTCACAAAGTTAATAGAAAGGAAGGGTGTGTTAGACAAAGATGCTTAAAAGATGCCTAGTGCATTTAAACACTGATGCCAAATGAGTCCTCACAAAGCTTTTACAGGTGATAAAAATTAGAAGTGATAATGTGTTGAGTAAGGTTAAACTATAGATGAAGAAATGAATTTAAAATACAAAAATAAGCAATATGTTAATCCATATCAATGCATCTCTAAAGTACTGTTTCTGAAAGCATTTTCCCAAACACAATGCACAGCATACTCCTCATAATCCAAGTCTGAATTCTCTGGCAGTCATTTTGCATTCCTCTCTTAAAAACCAAGACCAGACATCCCAACAGAGCAAAGCAGAGTGAAGAGGTCAAGCATGTCTAGGCTAAACAATGAGCTTAAGTGGTGTGTGCGAGAGAGAGACAGACAGATAGAAGGAAGAATGACATAGATATTGCTGTATGATTGCATTTAAGTGCAGGTCTATTTTTACAACCCAGAGGGCACTTAAAGAGAACAAAACTCCAGAATAACTTTTCCCTGCCATCATATTTTTGTGTACAGCCACTTTTAAGCAGCACTAAAGGCAGGTAATAAGGGTTGCATGTGTTGTACATGTAACCTAAATGTACACAGGTGAGGAAACAAATGCAATAAAGCCTCAGCCAGTATCATGACTGATAATAATCCCAGTAAAACCAAGACTTTGCATGAGATGAAGAAGACATTTTGACTACTTGAGACTTTTGATCAGTCTCTCAGTAGTATATATGTTTGAATTGGATGGGGGAATCATTGACATTGGCAGCTGAACAAGTCTATGGATGTGTAATGACTCAGGATCAAGGCACATGACAGTGGCTGCATCATAGACATTCCCATTCTACCATATCGATTAATGCAATCACTCTAAGTACTTTAAGTGATGAAATAAACCCGCATCAGGACTAAACCAAGCCTCGTCTATGCAATAATTAGCTTATGTGTCATTATTTAACGTGCACATATTTTCCATAACCCAAAGGTGGAACAAACAAGAAACAGGGACTTTAACCAGAAAGTCAACACGGGTTCGCCAACGTTTAACTTTAAGCTACAGTAAATGGTTACAAAAAACAAGCCCTAAACGAAATTTTCCATGTTCTGTCTGTAAATAATTATCCCTGCGGTCGGCAAGTTGCTTTGTAAATAATTACTAACGTTAACCCTATATCTAAAATGCAACTGAGTGACAAACAGTGGTGAGATGTGGAGTACAAATGAACTGGCTAATGTAACGACAGCTGATGCTCCTTAATCGCGGGACAGTTTTACTGAACAACTAATCGTAACATCGTTTAAGTGCAACTTACCGTAAAGACTGAGGAAACTTAGTAATTAAACACTATGGCTCCCGCTTAAGACGATAAGTCTATTTGCTGTCGGTGCAATGTTTAAAAGCAGGTGCAGCTTATCTGAGTGTAAATGTACCACTCACAGCCGGGGCTGACATTAACAACGTGAATGCTAGTTTAGCGAGCAAAATCTAACATAAAAACTAATGCTAGCTCATGTTAACCGCTGTCCTGCTCGTTGTAATTACTGACTAATGCACAAGCAAATGCAAAATAGTCACAGCATACTGTCACATCACGATATACCCACCTTTCGTGTTTTCCTCCAGAGTTAAAGTCTGTCTTAGGTGAGCTAGTTCTGTTAGCTCCGATGTGTCCAAACACTTGGTTGCGACATAGCAGTTTAGCAAGCCAGCTAGCAGCT
This sequence comes from Ctenochaetus hawaiiensis, assembly GCA_029783645.1. Taxonomy (NCBI): domain Eukaryota; kingdom Metazoa; phylum Chordata; class Actinopteri; order Acanthuriformes; family Acanthuridae; genus Ctenochaetus; species Ctenochaetus hawaiiensis. The sequence goes on from JAPZDY010000007.1 coordinate 8,762,891, forward strand.
TGCTAACGTTAGCTTACTAGCAGCGCTTGTAAACAATTGTGTTACTAACGTGAGTCCTGTAAAGTGACGCTTGTTGAAACTGTTTTGCAGCCGTTTTTTTACGCACGATATAAGCCCAGCCAACCATGGGTCGAGCGCAACTTCGCTTTTTCTTTAAGTGTCTTTACTTACTATGACCGAAGTAGAAAAGTGTGTCCGCCTTGCTGTTTTGCTAACACGACCTCTCAACTTGTCACCTCTCACCTGTCCTTGCAACCAGACAACAGCAGAGGGTGCTGTTTGGGCAAGTTACACAGTCAGACAGTGACACAGGATGCGGTGTGGATTTGGCATGTTTATGGTGACTATGGGGGTAACATTTTAGGGACTACACGCAACCATAAATTCTGTAAAGGACATGCAAGAGAGAAGGATTGTGAAAGAAACACTACATGAAAGCAAGTACGAGTGAATTGTGAGCCTTTGCTAAACCTTTCGACCTCTGTGCATAATAAACAAAACAACGCTCACAACAGGAGATAGAGTCTAAAATCCCCTTTTATGTGAGGGGGGAAAGTTAAGTAGTACATTTTAATCTACCACCGTTTCATCAAGAATTAATGGATAATACTTTTAACCAGGTGGAGATAAAAAAAGAAAGTTAGTTATCCATTTAAATAAACAAAACATAATCCTCATCGTTAACACGTGTTAACAATGAACAAGACATGTCTGACCCCCCTTGGTTGTTTAAAGGAGTAAATATCCAGTTGGTTTCACAGTGTTTTAACAGACTCTACCTCACAGCCTACTTCATTTCTGGGAGTTTAACCTTTGAAATGACATGTGTTTTAAATCAAGGTTCAAATTACTAAAAATGAACCTAAAATGAAATATCACTTTATTTTGTGTTCACTAGCCTGAAAGTTTTTTCTACTAATGTTGCAGATATCTACCTCAAGATCCCTATGTTAATGATATGTCAGAACTCATTGAAATCTCAAGTATTGTACTGATGATACTTCTTGACCAAGTCCCCCAACATAGCCTTTTAAAGTAGTGTAAATCCTTGCATGTGTCATTTGTTTCTTTTACCCACAGTTATGAGCTGTTCTACTGTTACAAATTACCTCAGCATTCAGTGATGTGTGTGTCTGTGCGCACATTAGTCAATGTGTCTGAGTGTATCCGAGCATGCACATGTACTCTTTTGTGTGTATGCATGCTGCTGCGTGTGTGGTGAGTGAGGTAGAGACGGACTGACAGACAGGGTAAAAGAGAGAGTGCACTTAGTCAAACTCAAGACTTTTCCATGACCTGTTCCTTATGGCATGCACTCTATCTGAGAGACTGAGTGAACTGTATAGCTTTGTCAGTATAAACTTTTCAAGGGTCAACGCATCACTTCAGAAGAGAACGGAAAAACTTTGCTTTGAAACAAGCTCTCATTTTTTCAGTTTAGTGCCAACTCACCTTCAAAAGACAAGCACATCCACATGATTAATGATGCCTGTCCAAAATAATTTAGCAAAAGCGATTTGATCAGGTACTCCTAATCATATTCCCTTTTAGAATTCCAGATATCTAAGCCCTCTGGTTAGAATCAGTCATTCTGATACATGAAAAATATAAAACATGTACATTTTAGTCTGACATGAGAAGCAAGCCAAGTCAAATGCAACTTCTCCTGCAATGAAAGTCAGGATCAAATTAACAGATAAATGTGGAGAGCAACGGCATTAATTCACTTTAGACATGCCGTTCCACTTACATAAGTCCATGTGGGAGAGACAGAGTGACTTTTTCGGGCATTGTACACCATGTTTTGGTTTATTTTAAATAGAGTCTATTGATAGCACTTTAACAAGGCTTTATTGAAAAAAAAAATCTCATCTAGTTTGTTTTTTTGAAAACATTCTTGCCTCTTAAGACCTCTTGTGCTTTTTTGGTGGTTCAAAGAGGGGACATGGATGATTTAACTTAAGTCTTCTTCTCTTTCACTTTACTTCCTCTCCACATTGTCTCAGCCTCACACCTGTAACAGCACACGCACAGCACTTTTACTTCATTTTTGCATCTTAATGCAATCTTTTGCATCTTTTTTGTGCTTATCTCAATCTGTGTATTTGTCCTATCCCCTCTCTGTTTCCTCTCTTTTTCCACTCTGGTCTCTAAGGCAATAAGGATCAGAGTAGCGGGGCCATAAGCGGTCTATTTATATCAATGACAGCCTATGGAAGAACAGCAGGCTGTGGCTTAGCACATTAACACACAAAACTATGGTATAAAGCGGATGCCAGCCGACATGTATTGATCAAAGCTTTAAAAGCTCGAGGATGAGTTTGAGACATACCTTACATCACCCTGTTAAATAAAGAATGAATCCCAGGGGGCTCAGGCTCATCTGTCCAAATAAGTGCTGTAGTTGTGAGTCCAGCAGTTGCATTATGAAAGGCTGGTCTGCTGATGAGCAGGTACAGAGAGCAATTTGGCACGGAGTATTGAGAATGCTCGACTCTGATTAATTGTGATCTTACAAAGGCTTTGTTTTGAATAGCAATCAGTGTTTCGTGGTCCCCTGTTCTCGGCTGGTGTATCACATGGCACTGTGAGGTTTTCAAATGTCAAACATATTCAGGGAAAGGACAGAATACAAAAAAATTAAGTTACCTCACCAACTTCCAAAGGTCATGTGCATTTTTTTCCCCCATCCATACTGTTTGGCATGTTGCCTGGAAAGTAGAGTTAAATTTTACAAGGGGAAAAGTGACACCAAGCAAGTTCCCAAGTGTCATTTTTGATTTGGTTATGCTTTGCTTTATCTCAGCAGGTCTTATCTAAACTGGCTGGCAGGAGAGACAACCAGTCTCTAACCTGAGACATATTCACGTCACAGTGCAGGTGTTCGTTATGCTCTCCCTCCTCAACATCCTCAGTTTTCCCTGCCTGACCCCTTCCCCTTTTAATCCTCCCCTTCTTGTTATATGCCTCTCAGTGTATCATACTCCAGCTCTTCCCTTGTTGACAGTGCCAGATTAATGTCTACGCTTGGTGGGCTGTCTCCAGACAGGTTATAAATAACTATCAGAGTTTTTGCTTCTTGTCCTGAGAGCTCTACTTTCTTCTCACACTTGAGAAACCATGGGAAAAGAATCTTTCCCTTACGCACATGGCACTCATAATAACAGACACGGTTATACATAAAACCTCCAAGCACATGTGCCGTTTGCAAGCTCTGCACAAGCACACAGACACAGTTAAGCATGCACACAGAGAATAAACCGTGGTGGCTTATACAGTTAGGTTGCAGCACTAAAATAGCAAGGTTATAAGAACAGGGGCACTGTTTATAATGAAATGTTAACTTACGTTACATAACCTGTACTGTGGGAATGCAGAGTACATTTCAACTGTCATGTAAGTATGGGAAACTTGCTGAAACAACAGAATGGAATAAAAGTCTGGGAGAGCGAAAAATAGAAAGAACAAGAAAACAACCACACTGGAGAAGTAAAATGAGGAAAGGGAGTGGAAAAAGAGTTCATCGGATAAGCATTATTTTTCTTCTCGTGACTGGAGAGGGAGAGGTTATGTTATGGGTGCATGGCGGGGTTAGTGTGAGTTTACGTGTAGAGGAGTGACAGTGAAACAGCGTTAATATGAACTGTAGTTGGGAGTCGGGGAGAATTTAGGGGTTGGCAGGTCAGACTCTGCTGACACACTGGGATCAGCGATGGGATTGTTTCCATTGGAAAGAATTCCAAGAATGGGCTAGAAGAGCTATCAGTGACTTCACTCAGAGGGCTCTGACAACAGTTTTAATACATAGCCAGGCACACAGGCTCTTACGTTCAGAGATACTGCCAACAATGGTGTGCGAGACACACTCCGTTCCCTTGTGTCACCGGGAACTCTCAGTGACTCTTGCTGAGTACTCATCTTACAATTTTCAAAACGAATGCTCTCCCCTCTGACCACCAGCGGAGTGCTTCGGAAAAATAATACTTCCACACAAGAGGGACAAGAGATGAAGTGGTTGTAGTTTTAAGTTAAGTTGGCTAATACACTTAAAATATCCATGACTTAATAAGCCACAATGAAACTGAAAGCAGGGAATTATTTATTAAGAGTGTAACAGATGGACATTTTGGGAAATATGCTTATTCGCTTTCTTGCAGGGAGTTACATAACAGGATTGAAATCCCTCTCATGCCTGTACAGTTTCTAAATATGAAACTGAGGCCAGTAGCCGGTTTGTTTAGCTTAGTTTAGCATAGCTTAGTTGTATTTGTATGGGTTTAACTGCTGCTGAGTAGGTTTTATTACCATAGGATGGAACCAGGCTAGCTGTTTTGCTAAACTAAGCTAAGCCTCTACTGGCCCCAGCTACATATTTATAGAACAGGAATGCAAATAGTAACTAACTCTAAGAAAGAAAATACAGGTATTTTCAAAAATACGCCCCCCCGCAAAAAAAACCAACAAAAAACTAGACTGCTTTATCAAGACTGTGTGTTTGCAATTTTATCAGACTGAATGGACAGTGGCTGGTCAAAAAATATTTAAAACAACTTTATTCATTAACAGGAAATGTGTTTATGTAGAATCCACTCATTCAAAACAGAAGCTGATTAAGAAAATAGGTTTTCATGACCACTAAAGTGAGATCTTTCAGGGTGTTCCAGCTGACAGTTAAACCGTAAACTGCACAGATAATGGAAATACAGCTTAAAACACAGTCGTTTATAATGAAATCTAAACCTCTTGTTAAAATTTCTTTTAGCTTCTAGTCTCAGGTTGTATAATCAAGTTAAAAGGGGCAAAACTTTTCAAAAGTATGACTGTTTTCAAAACGATCAGAAAGAATGGAAAAGACTGTCTACTTTTAGTTTGAATGTGTTCGGCTCAGGGCTGTTCTCAGTCTTTGTCATTCTATTAAGTAAACCAAACCCAAAGTACAAACAAGATTGCTGCACTACAAGACTTCAAGGGTTGACTCACTTACACATGTTTAAACATTACTTTATCAACTGCTTTTCCAAAAATGACAATTTTTAATATTTTATCAGCTTTGCCCTTCAAGAAATAACCTGCTCGACTGACATTTAGTTCTCCACGTCTTACTATTTTCCTTGTCATTCAAGTTCTGTTTGCAGAAAGGCTTAGAGGAGGCCGATGTGATGAGAGGGCCATTGCGTGTCTCCATAACAAGCATTTGTACAATACATTTATCTCATGAGCATTGCAGAGCATGCTGGTTAATTTTCTTCCACTTTCTGCTCACTTCTCTAAAAAGATTCCACTGTGGTTTCTGAATGTATTGCTTTAACTTGTGGCAGAGGCACTTTGGTGTCGAGGGCAACAAGACAGACTCTCAAATGTTAATTACTGGTTTCATTAAGAAAGTCTTTAATTGGAAAGGTTCCTTAGTGAGTTGATCAGCTGGGAAGTGCCCGAAGTGGAGAGGTTAAAGCTAAGAGCTGCTCAAAATGTCAAAATGCTATCTAAAGATGCTGCAGGGGCTTCCTCTCATGTCTCTTTAAGCCCCAGAAACAGGAATTTACTTTATTAAAACTGAAGTACATTGCTTTTTTTTATATTCCTTTCTTCAGTAGTATTTGAAAGACAACACAAAGTTCAGAGGTTCTTGGCTGATGTCACATGATTGCGTAGCTGGATGCAAGTTCTGTCAGCCTCTCTGAGGACTGTGGTCGTCCTTTTTTTAAAAAAGAATTTCTAATGATTTCTTCTTTCCATGATCTCATGACATTTTCCACTGAGATCAAGGAGCAAGTTGTTAAGAAAACAGATTAAAGGACATTCCTTTTCTAGTCCATTCAGAACTAGCTGCTCCGACTCCCAGGGCCAGACACACACTCTGCTGCTGACCACCATTATCAGCTGGGTGGGGGGGGTGGGGGGGGGGGTATTAATAACTCTTTATGCTCCATTTTTTTCCAGGAAGAAGGAAGCAGGATAGAATGTCAGTTCATTGTTCCCCTTCCAGGAAGTGACCATAAGGCCCTGAGAGTACCACCTTGGCCCATCTGTCAGGCCCTTGGCCCCCGAAGGCCCTACCGCAGCAACTCTGACTGACTGTTCCCGGTATTAGGCAATCAAACTTGACCTAGCGGGTCACTAATACAGTACAGAGCAGCAAATCACCTGAGAAGTTTCCATTGTAACAGTGATCAGAAAGCTTTCTGTTTATTCTTGTAAATCCTCCAACTCCCCATTAGAACTTTTCCACTCAACCACATTTTATTAGTCTTCTATCATTGTGGTGAGTGTTTATAGGCAGAGCGGGAGGACTTAGCTTTTATACCCCCGACTATCCTCAATATTTCTGCACTTGTTAAAAACCTCCAAAGGTTGGCAGGTCAATGGCCAATTTTCTTCATATGGGATTATTTTGATATTTTTAACATGTATTTTTTTTATATAAAGATAGAAATCGGGGCTGCATGGGAGTTTGTTTTTGTTGTAACTAAGAGATTGTGTGTGCATGTTCAAGACAGGAAGCAGAATGTGGCCTGCTTTCGCTTCTACATACACGCATTTGATACATGCATCTATATTTGTAGAGAGAGATTCTGTATGAGAGATGCTAAGCAGGAAGTACTACTGCTTTCCTCTAACCACTGCAGGTGAAGTCGAAGGGGAAAATAAGGAGGAGGGGTAGGGTTACACGAAGGAAAATTCAAGTAAACATAAGTGTCTTGGAAACAACACTTTGAATGCAATGAAGGATTACCCCTGTAAAAGACTTGCTTACTTAATCTTGTAGCATAAATATGACAGTAACTCCTCACGGTAAACTGTTCTCACAGTAAAGTCACACAGTTGGATAGCAATTTCAAATGTTTATTTACAACCTCTGTAAATTGTCACAGAGAAAAGTGGTCTAAATACAAAAAAAAAACAAAAAAAAAAACAAGAGAAAGATGGCGGCTAATCTCCCTGAGCTTTACAAAAACAATGTGGGACCTGTAGGTGACAGACAGGAGAAAGAGAGAGATGTTCTGTACACAGCCCTAATGCCACTTAAATGAGAAATTACAAAAACAGACATGTCTCAGTCATGCTTGTACAACAGAGTTTCATATTGTGTATACAGAAGTGAGCTCTTTTCCACAAATTTGACTGACAATACTTGCTTCACAAACAATAAGTGGTGATTTTAAGAGTGAACAAAAAGAACACCAACTTTTAAAAAAAAAAAATTTTGTTAAATTGCAACACAAACGAAATGACAGTCTTTACTACCAGAGAGCAGGTTAGATTTCCCATAAAACAGCTTTTGGCAAACAATCAGGACTAATTGTATTGTGGATAAAGAGTTTAATACAGTTTCAGATATCGCCTAACTTATTTGCTAACTCTCTCCTTCAGTGTGAATTAACCATGACCTGAACTTCATGGTGTGAAAACTATGGCTGCTTTTAAAAAGAACAGGAAGACCAGGTAAGAGTTTCAATTCAGGTGCGTACAGCTCAGAGGGATTCTCAGTCTTTGTCTTTCTAAAAAAAGTAAACCAAACCTAAAGTACAAACAGGATCAGTGCACTAACAAGGCCGCAGGGGGAGGTTGGCTCATTGGGAACAACTATTTACATATCCTTCATCGGGTCTGTACATTGTATTATCTACTGCTTTTTGAAAAATTGCAATTGTCAGTCCTTACTCAACTCTGCCCTTTAGAGCTATAACCCACTTGCATCACATTTTGTTCTCAACATTGTACTATTTCGCTTTGTCATCTATGTACTGTTTGCAATAAGGCTTAGAGGAGGCCAACGTGATGAGAGGATCGTAGCATGACTGTGCCTGCACTGCAAACAAGCCACTGTACAGTGAAGTTGTCACTTCAGCAATGAACGGAGCATGCTGGTAATCTTCCTTTCACTTTCTGTTAACTTCTCTAAAATGACTGCCTTTTTTATTGTGAATTTGCGACATAAGGTCACAAAAAAACATCCAATTTTATTATTAGGGAAATCCCAGTAACATTTTTACATAAAATACCCACTTCTCAAAAAAAAACAGACAAATCACAAAACATTCACTTCCCAGAAACTGACAAATCTATGGACAGCAGTGGCAGTCACAATAATTAACATGTCAATCCAGAAACTGAACACAGGTATGGACAGTGCACTGTAGACGATAATCCCCATGGGTACCACAATAGTTCTGTATGCGAGTATAAAGTCTCTGGGGTCATGACGCCAGCCATTCCGGAGTAAAATGCAGAGCAGTTGAAGCCCCCTGCAGTGTAAGAGCTGTCCATGGAGCACGGAGCTGCCGCTGTCCAACGGGACATCGGTTCTGGGCCGAGACACACACGGTGGTAGGCATGGTAGGAACGTGTAGGTCAGAGGTGTGCGTGTCTGATCTTTGCAAAGTCTGTTTTTGGTGGGTTTGCAGTCCAGGAGGGTAAATCATTGTGTGTGTGTGTGTGTGTGTGTGTGTGTGTGTGTGTGTGTGTGTGTGTGTGTGTCTGTGTGTGTTGCCTGCGTGTATTGCTTCTCTTGTGAGAGTGATGCTTTGGTGTCAAGGGCAACGAGATGGTATCACAAGACACTGAATGTGCGTCTGCCAGTTGAGTCTGTCGGAGTGCTGAGGTGCAGTGGAACCAGTGTGAAAGAGAGGGGCGAGTCTATCAGAAAGGAAGAGGTGGGGGAACATGGGAGTGCAGGTGCTGCAACACAGCCTCTAGTGCTGAGAATTCTGTGTCGGCTGTCCGTTTGGGATGCTGCCATTGTTCTGCTCCTCTTCCTCTTCTTCCTCCTCTTCCTCCTCGCTGACCAGAAACTCCTCTGGAGGCCAGCGAAGCTCACCGCTCTCGACCTCCCCCTCTGTCGGCTCCACCACGATGGATGGCAGACGATCTTTGAGCTTACAGCAACGGTCAAAGTCTGAGGGGTCAGGGAATATCTGAGGGCAGGAAAAACAAGAAAATTCTGGTTATTAATTATTCATTAACCCCAGGTGTTAAGACAATTCATATTCTGATTTGTAGAGTATTTTTAAGCTAGTAAAGCAGCTGTCCCCTAACAGAGGGGCAAGAAACTATTTGTAAGCATATTTCTAAGCAGTGCTAAGTGTACAATAGGCTCTGGCATACCAGAACTTAGTCTTGAGCCTTGCAGAACACTTGCAGGCACCACTACAAGGCTAAACAACTGTGAAGGAAGTGATGTGAAGACTAAACATGTGTGACGGGAAGTGGTTGCTCAAAATCCCATTGGCATACCTGCTCTCGCCCGGCCCACATTCCTCTATTGCACAAGGGGACAGTTACATCATTGGCTGTGTATGGATGAATGAGGAATGTCTAGCGAGACTCACGGCAAATGCTGCATCATGTTTAATCTAAATGCTTTGAAAGGCATTTTGCCAGGCAGCTCGTGGCTGCTTACAAACTCGTACTGTACCACGTCAGCCAGTGCTCAGAAGATTATACAAGAGCATAATCGTGGCATTTCAAATCGGCAGCAATTTTGAAAACGCAAAAAGGTGAAGGTTTACTAGGACGTGATTTGTGCATAAATAGATCATCCATCCTTTTAAGGTTGGGCATTTAGTGTTGAATACTTTATATTCCTGCAGAGATGGAGTTGGAAAAAAGATTTAGGAAAGGAGGTGAAATCAGCGGATCTGTAAATCCAGACTGATACGTCTGCTTATAAACGCGTCGCGCCACACTTGAATGTTTGGATTTAAACTGAAGGGCATGAGAGACGTTCTGACAAGAGAGATTACATGCATTCCCTGTCCTGGCAAGACTGAACATCAACCTCAGACTTTCTCTGTTCTCAGGAACCGGAGAAATGGCCCAGGGGAAAAAGCCTGCCACTCCTGGTCCAAGAACAGTATTTTTTTTTTTTTTTTTTTTTTGCTGTTGTTTGGATAAGTGGATGAATATTTTTAGACCTGCATATTTCACTCA
>JAPZDY010000007.1:8774703-8797512 GCA_029783645.1 Ctenochaetus hawaiiensis
CACTGGTGGGGGCCCGTAGGGGGGCGTGGGGGCAGAGCAGGGAGGGAGTTGAGAATCCTGACTGCCTGGTGGAAAAAATATTTTTGAAAAAACTGTCTTTGAGCCTGCTTTCATTATCTGGCTCTTAAAATGGACATGGTAACTGTCATGTACATATATGTGTGTGTTTGTGTGTGAGAGAGAGTGTGTTTCCTACCTGGAAGGAGAGTCTGTCCTTGCTGGGGCTGAGCCTCATGTCCTCCATGGGGGTGCTGTTGATCATCACCTCAGTCATATCTCGGCTGGGCACAAACACTGGGCTGCAGGGTTGAGAGAACAAGTTCAGTGATAAGATACTGGACAGTGAAATCATGGACCAGAAGAGAGACAAACATATCTCAAGTTCTTTGTACTTTAGCCTGACATCCAGAGAGCAAAACACATATTACACATGACCCTTTGGCATGGAAAAAAAGGTTCATAGTGGTGATTAATAACTGGATTATCAAAAATTGTATGAGTAAATGTAATGTTGTCCTCATTTATTTTGCACTAAATATACCAAGGAACAGTCAGATTGTAAACAGTGAGGAAAAATGGAAGTGAAAAGTCATGACGGAGTCACAAAAACTTTCAATAAAAACATGAAACAAAAACATAAAACTGACAAACTCTGAATCTATCAAACCATCCATATATAAATACACTCACACGCACATAACATTGAGGTCTGAAAGTCCTGGTCCTTTTACCTGTATATGTTCAACAGTTCTGTTTATACTCTGCACATCTTGACCACAACACACCGAGCACCCAGTGTGTGCTCTGCAGTGCTGTGCTAATGCACTGCAAAGCTGCACAGCTCGAGTTGTGGCTTGCATAAGGTGGCCGTTTCTAAATTCAGGATGATGTGCTCTTGCACTAGCAACCAGTGAAACACAGTCATTGTGAGAGTGTGCTGGGGGCGTGCTGTGGTATTTGACAGGGGTGGAACTCGATGCACTCAGTTCCATCAAAGCTTGGCCAAACTTTCCATTTTAGATGAAAGTAGCAAGAGTTTGTTTATCCATGTTCAGTGCATTCGCTATCCAGCATTGTCGCAGTACAGCTTTAAACAAATGACTTGAAGCAGGTCCCAGGACTGACAGTGACGTTGTCTTGAGACGAGATCCTGAGTGGCCTTCTCACGCTCTCTATTTAAAGCCTGGTGCCTTGTGGTCAGTGGCCACAGGCTTGTGGTTTGTGTGGTCACTGACTATATAGAACAAAGAAAATGGAGCAGGACAAGAGGCTCGCTCAACCTCCCATTATCTGATTCAATGGACTTTTGGGAAGAGATGTTGTCTTTTTGGCGTATGCTTGACCTACTTTGAATAGTAAACAAATATGCTTATTTTTGAATACTGCACAATGGTGAAAAAGTCTCGGTAGTTTGTTTAATAAATTAGTTTAAAATAAGATGTGAAAAGGTAAAATAGTTTCACTGAATTAATTTACTATTCACCACTATCACTATTATTCATCTATTAGAAACACACTCGCATTGCAGTCTGTTACGTAAGGCTAAAAAACTGAGATCGTTTCAGTGTTAGATTAATTGCACAAACAGAAGTCTCTTCTAAAACTAAACAGTCTCACAACCTACAATAGTTTTGCTTCATCTGCAGTTACAACATGAAACGTATTCTCTGGAATTTCTAAGTACAGTGGCGTCTTATTGTCTCCATTTATGACTCATACAAGTCGTTTTTGTTACACTAAATAACTCTTCAAGAATATACCTGCTCATCTTTGTATTTACTGGAATATGTGAGACAAACTGTCCCACTGCACATGGAAGTGCACCTTCTGTTCCAGCAAACTGTGTTTGACAAATAAAACCAACATTATTTAGGTTTTCGGGTTTTTTTTAACCTTGAAAATGTATCATTTAAAGGGAGAAATCACAGACTCATCTTTATAGATGTAAGACATTCAATTCATATGTGAACTCACACACATCCACGGACCAAATGGATTGCAGTCTTCATGTAGACTTAATAAAAGAGCAGGATTAACATAACTTCATTCTGAGGAGACATTTGCGTGACACCAGTCAGGAGATCATTAACCCCTGAAGGAACAGCATTTACAAAATTTTTTTTCCATCTCTGCATTTACACACGACCCTTGTTCCTTTCAGGAGGAAACAGGGGCATCGGCAGGGGTTTTTTCTACAAGTGAGGAAATTTAAAGAATCTGGCTGAATTACTATAAAGTAATCTTTACTGCACTAGTAAGAAAACACAGCATACTTGGCCAAAACAATAGCCGGATATCCAAAAATAAAGAGGAGGCCTGAAGGATACGTGAGGTTTAACATGGAAAAAATTAACTCAGCTGGGGCAGCTCTTGAACTTATTTCATCCTTGAATGGGGTGCAAAGAGGGTGAGGCAGCCATGCAAAAAGCAGCAGAGGAGGGGACGGAGGGATGAACGGGGACGGTGAGGACCTGAGCAGTGAAGGAGAGAGGAAGAGAGGGATGGAAGGGAAAGAAAGATAAACACTCGGGCCTTGCCAGTCATATTTCTGTTCGGGGATTGTATAAACATCCTGCTCGGCTAAGAATAACAGAACATCGGCCTAATAAAACATAAAGGGGCACAATGAGGAGGAAGTGGGGGTGCACGAGAAACAAGCCAACCGGGGAGGAAACAAACATACAATCACATCTTTTACTGCTTCAAGTGTCAGGGCCGAGCAGTTGTCTCTCTCTTGCAGAGTTGGATATTTGATCTTGTAGAGAGGAGATGTTAAGCAGCTAACTATGAGTAACTAACCTGTTCATGCATGACGTGAAACAACAAGTTAACCGAGGCCAAAGAGCACACATTCGGCAGTCATAATACACCATGATATGCAAGTGACAAGACATACATTTTAGGACAAATGGCCTTAATTGATTAATGTGTGAGGCCGGCGTGGCAGATGGTTCTTTAAATCAAGATCCCGTCAAGATGATAAGGCTTACTAATGCCACATCCAGTCAGGACACAGATGGACAGCAGGTGCAAGACACAGACAGACAGTCATGTAACGTGTGTCCAAAACACACATTGGAAGGATTACTGAAGTTTAGAGCTGAAACTATTTGTTGATTAGGTGTTGACATTTATCTGCAACAATTTGTAAAAAAAAATTGATGAATCACTCAATTTTTTTTAAAGGAAAAACTCACTAGAATTAGTTTTCAAACTCCTAATATTTGGGGGTTTTCTTTATCTTTTTTTGACAGAGAGTTAAGTACTTTTGGGTTTTGAAATGCTGATCGGAAAAAGATTTTGACTAAGAGTTTATAACTGAGAATTATCAGCACTGTAATTATAATGCAATACTTTTAAAGTAAGTCACATAAAAGATAACCAAGTTTATAGGAAATTTCTTTCCAAGTGCAGTTTTTTAAAATCATCCCACTGCTAACAACCAACTATAGTATGAAAGCAGACCACAATGTTACATGTTTTCAATTATTAACCCTATGCATTACAACCACTGTATGTGCAGACATATGACCCACTGAGGGGGCAGACACGCCACTTCAAGCTCTTTGTAAAACATCTACTCAACTTCATTATAAAGTTACCATATTTCCTGATGGCCTTAACTTGAGTATGACACCAAGTCCATCCACTTCTCTCAAGACCGGACAAGGCCAAGCTAACTTTATGCATGTCTGTGCTGTTGGGGGCGCTGACAGGAACCCCCTGTGGTCTGTGCAACAGTCTTGCTGCACGGGAGAGGAATTTGCATGTTGCATTACCACCATTGTTTTCTCCTCTGCCACCCCTCAGTTCTTACTACTGTGATCATAAATCTCAGCCTGTGTGGCAGCAATGCAAAGCGGCTGATGATCCATGCCAACGCTGAGCTTTCCACCGGCCAAGTCACACAGCTCTGCAGGTATGTGGGCGGTACAGGGACTGAGTAAGACCCCCCAAGGCTGTGCTGGAATGAATGGGTAGTATCCAGAATCCTGTGGGTTGAGTCTGCCTCTGACAGCACGTCGGGATCAGTTTCCTCTCCAGTGCTTTATTGTAATCTTAGTGATGTGCGATGAAGTGAAAATCTCATTGACCTTATATGTCTGGCAACTTGCACCAAGTTATCTACATGTGCTGTTATGTACATATGTTCGGCTATTGTTTTGAGAGAAAAAAAATGTCTTCCTGTTCATAGAAAACCACAATGCAGACACTGAAACGCTTGAGTGGAACTTGCAGCAAGGTGACCCAGTTCAAATAATGTTCTAAACTTTCAAAACAGATCTTTGAAATAAAAACGACCCTGCAGGTAAATCCAAAACATGTTTTTGTATTTATCATCAAAATGACATTCCAGAGGCTTAAGACAAAGCATAAGTCTACTGTAAGTAAGCATAGACGAGAAAGCAAAGTGTGGTTACAGTAAAGAGGTTGACTTCGAACTTCCTGGTAGAGGCAGCAAGAAGCTTGCTAAGGTTTCAACAGCGCTCGCAAAACAAATGTTTCAAAGCAAAGTGCACATCCTCTCTACAGACAGGAAAACATTCAACAGATAAGAGAACAGAGAGACTCAAGAAACAGAGATGCACTCACTATTCCTGTGTTAAGAAGTAACTAAAAGAGTTGGGGGGGTACTGACTGCCAGAAGACATGGTGAAAAAAATGGCACAGAAAACAGATAGCAGTAATAATAGATTAGAGCAGAGTGCATCCAAACTTCTCCAGTAGGACTGCACCTGCAGCAATAAAGACCAAAAGGATGAAAGCAGTGTATTGCTCAAGTCAAATGTTTAAAGATACAGCAAGCTTGTGAGCTCCGTGACTAAAAAAAAAGGCAGGAAGAAAAAAAAAGCTCTTGAAATGGGATTGCAGTACATTTTATCCATGAATAGGATAGCGTTAAACGAAAAACTATGTGACCACAATGACCTTTCTGAATTGGCACATGGCAGCAACATTTATCAAACAGGAAAATAATTAGCGTTAATAATAATAATGATCAAAAAACTTTTTCCTTTGTTTTTCAAATTTATACCACGTGAAATTTCTGATTTCAGGGGCAACACCCAGAGGAAAATCTCTAAAGGAAACAAGAGTGGGTGTAGGAACAAAGGTAGCTGATTCTTGGGGAAATCACCGGGCTTAGAAAAACCCTCATCGTTCTTACCTGTCATGTTGCAAAGCATACGAATCTAGTGTTTAATAGACGTACTTGTTTTAATATTTTGCATCAATCAACAGAGAAGAACATAAATCTAGAAAAAAAACACGCGTGAACAGAGGAGTACTCACCAGTATATTTGCGGGGAAAATACAGACATGAATTCACACCTGCTGTCAATTCTGCTGATTAGGGAATGTAATGACAGCCACTGACTTCTCTCTACTTTTACTTGTGTTTCTTTGTCCGAGGCAGCGATCACGCAAAAACGAAAGTAACTGTGCGTCAAGTCTGACACCCCGAGGACCACAACGCAGCTCTTTAAATTGGTGCGTCTGATCATCACCACAGTTGTGTTGAGTATTTATCTGAGAGGCGTGTACTCAGTTCACCCGGAGACACACCTCCTCCCTGCACGGGCCAGAAAAACCTCAATGGCAGCTTATTATCAGCGGGAGCCAATCAGAGCGCAGGTGGCTGAAAGCACTCCGCCCCCAAGTCCTGATGACGACAGCAGCGACTGAACCCTCTCACTGGGAATGGACAAGAAGATACTGCATGATGCTATTGATTTGTAGTCTCCAAGGCAACAAAATGACAGTCTTACCTCCTCTTGAATGACAAAAACACACTGATTCTTCTGTTAGGTAATCCGTGACAATTATCCAAATGAGGAGCGAGGGGAGGGGAGAGCTCCTCCGCCTGGACTCATTCACAAATATATTCCAAGGACAAGTCAATGTCTGCATATTTCAGTCGAAATGAATGATTTCCCTGCATGGTTTTTGCTTTTTAATATTTCATATAAAACAAGGCATGCACAAAGCATACAGACTAGCCTACACTTTACCACTGCAAGCAATGGAGCAGACTCTTTATCAGATTTTTTCCCCTAAATTTTAAAATTATTTGTAAAGATAACATTAAAGCCTGATTTTCTAGGACATAGCATTGTTTTTGTTATTGTTTAGGGCCTCTGGGATATTACTGACCTTCCCTTGCACGCAGTGTATTGTACATTGGCTTGGATAAAGCAGGTGCACAGGAAGCTCTCGAGTTTTAGGGGTAGATGGTAAAATGCAAGTAGGCCTCTACTGCCATCTTGTGATTATCCAAGGTTCAATCATTAGGCGTCTCATTCATAAAAACATACATAGTATATATTTTAAATGGAGGTAGACACTTTATTTTAAGATAATATTCCCTCATTGTCTTGTCATTGTCATAAAATTATACTTTAAGATGCAGCTCACTGCATCAGCGAATCTGGTAGTTTGCAAATGCCCTTTATAAAACTCTCTTGGGTGACAGCAGATGGCACAAATGCCTTGCAGAAAGATACATTTTGTGAATCTGATTTAAAAATGCTCCATAAAGAATTTTCTTTAACCCCTTCAGAGAAACTGTGAACAATTGTCACTTAACCTTTAGGTTTTTTCTGTTAAAACCTACAGAGGTTTAAAAAAAACTACAGAATATATATACATATACAAAGAAAAATCAACAAATATGCCTACACAAGACATTTAGAATAAGCTGAAAATGAAACATTCATAAAAACATGAAGTTTTGGGGCAGAATGCTTCACTTGTGGATAAGCATGACACAGCTTCAGTGACGATTCGGAATAAGTTAAGACCGAATATTAAATGTGATGTTAAATGTCAGTCAGTTTGGAAAAAAGGATAAAACTGAATATTAACAAAATGATGGTAAAGTTTTTCTTATCCATCAATGACTTATCTTTAATTTCTGTGCAGAAGTGATTGCAGAAAAAAAGGAGCCTTATGTTGGCATGTTTGAAGTTGAACTAAAACTAAACAGCCGAGAATTTTTGGGTATATCTGAACCAGTTAAAGACTTCTTTTACTGTTATCACTAGTGCTGATTTAATGTCATATGAATATTGTACTCAAGTAGAGATGTTTCCATTGATATTTTAAAGCTTAAATTTATAATATTTGTCAATGACATCAATGCAGTGTATTTACTAGTGGTGATTTTTGGTTGGTGCACTGGTATCTTATTATTTATGACTCTCTTACATGTCTTTGCAGCTTGCCAACAAAAGCCTTGGGTATGAATCAGCTTGAGACTCAATCACAATACAAGTTGATATTGTAAAGATCAACTGTTTTTTCTTTCTTTTTTTTTGTCTATTTGTTGTTTTGTCCACTCTCATGGATTTTAATTAAGTTCATCTAGAACACACTGTATGAGATCCTTTCATGAAAAAAAACACCAAAACATCAATTCATCATTTATTGCAACCTTGCACATTCCGTTCCTATGTTTCATGTACAGTTGTGTCAGAGTTAAGCTCTCCCTTTCAAGCAAAGGACAAAAACAAAAAACTTTTTTTTAAAGATTCATTGACACAAAATGACCACACGATGTCACTAGTGTTTATGGAATAACCTAGAGGCCCACAGTATGAGATGCACAGGACCCTAAACTGCTATTAAGATTACATTTAAGTTAACTAAACAAGTTTTATCAAAGACACTCCCAATAAAAACTAAAGAATGAAAAAATAAAAACGTTAGGTAAATTGTATATAATTTTCATTGCAGACTGTGTGAGCATACAGTTTTAACATAATACACAGGTAGGCAATTACAAGGGGCTTCTTCCATCTTTTCTTTCCCAACAAGGGAAATTTTGCCTGAAAGGTGAATCTGTGTGTCCTGTTGAAAAATGCAAACACACAAAACAAACAAAAAATATTTTATTTCCATTCATTCATTTCAAACGAATGACTGACTAAAAAAAAAAATATATATATCTGCCCAATTATAAATTTAAGCCTATCTGATTAAACATATAAACATTTATTATCACACACATTTTACTTTTAATGATCCATTCCACCTTGACCTTTGACCTTTGCAATGCGCGTGCCGCCCAATCAAAAGTTTATCACATTAAGTCAATTTAAAGCACCATGGGAAACAGATGGGCGCTACCGCAAAAAAGTGTCGTCAATGTGGATTTAAGACAAAACAAACAAATCAAGCATATGGCTGAACTCAGTTTTTCAATAAAACCGTTTGAGACTCTACGACAGAGAAATAAATAAAAGCTGGGAACGGTTAAAACAGGTGTAACGTCAGTTGAAGAAACTGAGCCAACTGACGTTAGCAGCCTTGCTCATAATTTGGCTAATTGCTAAAATGCTCATAGCGGCTCCTCCAGGTTGGACTTAGGGTTATTACTATTTCATTGATTGTTGGTCATTTGTGTCTAAATGTCTGAATTTTGACTCTTTCCGGGTTGATTTTAGTAATTCTAATATGTTAATTAATATTTTGTACATTTGAACAGTCATATGTGATTTATCATGATCAGGTATACATGCACGCAAATCTGTCCATATAAGTGAATATTGCTATTATTGTTGGGTTCAGACTCACTGGACTGATATGAAATGCAGCTGTAGCCAATCTTTTAACTGTTTGTGGCTTAGTTTGTAATATGTTACTGAAACAATGCAAAATGTTTGATATTGTACATTTTTTACTCAGCCTATTTACATATCTTGTTTTAGCCTGTATGGTGAACATTACAAGGCTATCGGCTGCACAGTAGTGATCCGGATATTTTCAGCCATTTTTAATTACAAACCTAAGAGGGAAAACAAGTGGACTACACAAAAGTCATCCAGAGTGAGCACTAAATTCCCTAAAAGCCACATCATAATCACAGTTACAGGCACTGTAATTTTGCCTTGACTGCTTTAAATGGTTGAATAGTGAAGGATTAAGAAAACAAACTGTTCCTGAAGCTTTTGTTAGTAAAACCGGATTATCTGAGCACTTAGTCACTTCTTTAAGGGCTCTATGTTTGGAGAACGGCGACCCCCTCTGTTCATTTTGAGGATGTGGAGGTTAGGCCAGCTGCTTTTATCACTGCTCCACATAAACAGCTGCACATCTGGGCAGGCAAAGATGCCTTGGGGGAGCAGAGGGGAGGCAGAGGACCGACTGCACAATGTGTAAATGAACGAGGCCTTAAAGGGGACTGCAGTCGATAAGCACCCGTCGTCCTCTTGGCTCCTTTTCAAAGCAGGCTTAAGTTTCCCTTTTTGGACTAGAAAGTTTTAACTTAAAAAAAAAAATTGTTGACTTTTCATTATTGTTCACCGCTTTTGCTTATTGTCTCAAGTGAGGTCATTAGATGCATGCTCTCTTTATTGGAGTTACATTAGTGAATCTTACTTATTTCACTTTACTATGGCTTCAAACAAAAACTAGAGAAGAGCACTGGATAAAAATTTCTTATGAAAATAATTCTTATTCTCTGCAATCTGCAGAAATACTCTTCATAAAATACAGTTTTTTTTATGAAGAGATCTTTCCCATATCACTCTGAGTGTTTCCATGTTGTTGTTGTTGTCATATGAGTTTATGTTGGTCAGTGGAAGCATGTGCAGGCCTTCAAGGTTTATCTTGTGTGGGGACATTGGCAAGTACATTTTCATGCATATGTGTGTGTTTGTGCATGTGTGTTGCTAAGGGACATCTGATCCCTGGGCTCACCGCATGCCACGCTTGCTTGCAGGTGGTCTGTCCACACTTGGGGGCTGAGCAGATTTAATATTTCATAGGAGTACAGCACACCCCTGGACGCCATCATTGAGTCCACATGGTCGGCCGGAAAGCTGCTCTGTGAACACTCAGCTGAAATATTCGGCCTGCCAGCCCCCTTTCCACCATGCTGTTCACTCACTTGCTGGGCCTCACAATTAAAAGCTAACCACAGCCACAGATGTTGGCAGCTGTCTTTAGCCCGTGAGATGCCACTCTGAAGTCCAAAGAAAAGGCAGACAAAAGCAGAATGGAAAAGCTGGACAAAAAGTAAAGAAGGGAAAGCAGAAAGATCTGCTTAAGGCATTTAATTTTGAAAGGTTCCAGGCTTATTGCGCTCGCTTGCCCTCAGCTCCTCCTGTGTTAATGCCCCCTCCATCTTAGCACACTATATAAACAGGAAACCACCTTCCAAAATCAAATGTTAGGAATTCAAGTTCAGGTCAGAATTTCATCCACCATTCAACAGAGTGCAGTTTAGCTAAACCTTGACCGACGTTTGCCATCATTTATGGTGTGGAGCTGGACTTTGGCCAAAGAGAACAGAGTAAACTACACCAGCACCACTATTTCAACAAGGTCAAACCCGATTTAGATTTGAAACCAAAGCCAAAACAGGGCATCTTGAAGCTGTTAGGAAACTATTCCAGATCTTAAACAGACCAGGGGGACTGTGTACATCTCCCTAATTGCACATGTCAATTTATGTACAAGTGCTCAGTTTAGTCAAGCTCTATTGCTACATTACCCCCCTCCTCCCCCACTTTTCTCTTGTTCTGTCACTGTCACTGTCTCCCTCTCTTATGCCTTCTCCCACGGGAGTATTTTTTAAAACATTTAATTTTCAATGCGTTTTAGGCCTTTTATCCACACACAAACACAGTCTACGCTGGATACGCAAGACAGAGTTTTTTTTGCCTTTGACAACATTTGTGCAGCTTGTGCTGGTGCAGGAAATTTTTTACATGTTTACACATATATGTACAGTTGCTCTGTTCTGATATTAAGAACAAAGGCTTCAAAATACACTCCAGAGCTTGCTACATAATTGAAGACTCTTACGACACAGTTCCTGCTGCCAAATTTGCAGGTTTTGGATGAGAACATGTCTAACATCTAGCTGCAGTTAGTAATAGCTCTTTTCAAACTTCTTATTGGCCAAAATTGCTTAAGGGTTTTTGTTAAATTTCGGCCTGTTGGCTTAGCATGCTTGTGACAAATGTGTATTTGCATTTTCATTTGGACAGAAATTCATTTAAACACACTGCTTGTAATGATAGGATAGGGTGGGGGTGGCGGAATGATCTCATTTAAAAAACATTGTTGTACGTGTGAACTAGGCATTATTCTGTTCTGTCTTACACACACTCACTCAACTTTCATGACAGGAAAATTCACAAATTATAATTGCGCATAGTCTTAAATTTTGTGAACGGTGTGCTTACACAGAGCAATAGAAACACACTCTCAGTCATGCACACTCTCTCTCTCTCACACACACACACACACACAAAATGTTAGGCAAACCAAAAAGAAGTCACTGAGACAAACCATGTCAGCTCACAGCTTGACAACTTGTTAATGTTGTGCGACTTCTCTGGGAACAAAGGATGCATTGCAGAAACTCAAGACTGCATGTAATTAATCCAATCCCAGCAATAACTCTCTCAAATATTTACTGTATTCCACTATCAGTGGTGAGGGAGACAAATGAAGAGCTTAACAAAGACCTCACACAACCATGGGAGTCTGCTGTTTCTAGAAGACTGTGTTAGAAGAGCAGGTGAAAAGAGTTGTTACTCACTTCTAGACCGTCAGGAACTATATAATGTTTTAACACACTGACGATAAGCCTTCTGGGACCTTAATACAATAATGCTGTCATCACCTGGTTTGAGAGTTGAGGCTCAGTGGTGTGATACAACCATCCAGCATACATGGGAGACTGACCAAAGCAAACAGAAAGATTTCTCTCATGTGTTTTTTTTTTACATATATCTTTAGCAGAAATACATTTGAACTCTTCTGATCCCAGTGCACATATTATATGACTTATCAGGACAGGAGCTCTTTTTTACCATTACATTCCGACACATACTTTAAAAGGAGGAAAATAAAGCTACAAAATAAACATTTAACAAAGATGTTTTAAGGATCACTTCAGACAAATTACCTTAAATTACAAATAAATTAATATGTGAATTTTTTTTTCATTTAAGGTAGTTAGCCCTGCATATAGTTTAGACATGAGTTGAAGGTTAATTTGTTGTTCTCAAAGAATTAATAATAACATTTAAAAGCATGCAGTAACACATTTAGCCACTTAAGCAAGTTTAAAAAACCGGAGGACATAACTTCTGACAGAAAATGGTTATAGTGAAATGATTGGGTTATTAGCTTTTATTTCAAGCCGTGTTTCTGGCCATTTGACAAACGTACGCTGCTTCATGTTTATGCTACTTTCATCCCTGTTTGTTGTCAATTAACTTCTGAGAAATGTATCTCGCTCTTTAGCTCCTATGTTTACCAGCTGCGACAATTTGGCCCTTATTGTTTTCCCCTTGTGAGACTCTGTGTGTGTGTGTGTTGTGTCATCATGACAAAATGTGCTTCTGGAAACACCTTTTGTAGCATGAATAACTACAGACACTGTTTTGGGTACTTTGCCAGATGTTTACACAGCACATCTGTGGTCAGATTTTTTCAACTTGATAATGCACAACATTTTAAGATGTAGTCTCGAAACCTAAGTGGTGTGTAGGTAAGATTAAAATAAAGGCTAAGCTCAAAGATGGGGATGGTTTGTGCAGGGGCGCAAAGGTAAGGAAGGCACCATTGTCCACCCCACGTTACACTTGTGGACCACCTTTCATTCTAAGTTGTGGACAACTGCGCCACATTTTATATTGTTCCCAGCACCGGTATTGCATCTCACTAATCTGTATGTTCCGCCTCCAAGCCAGGAAGGGAGGTGGAAACAGCACCAAATCAAAATCTGTGTAAAAAGCCAAACAAGCACGCCAGGACAGGGGCGCAATGTTTTGACGACGTGTTAACTGTGCAGCTTACTAGCAGGAGATTTAAAACAGTTAGCAGCAATAAGCTGCTAATTCAAAGAAGAAGAAGAAGAACACCAACCAAGAATGTCTGTAAATTAGGAAGACAAAAAGATAAAGCCAGTTAAGGTGAAGCTGAACTTAAGAGTGTATGACGTATGATGCATGATATATGTACATGCAATGTTTGACCTTCCCAAAAATTATCGATTACATCACAACCCACTTGTCACCGACGCTGCAGCAAGGAGTATGAGGTCCTTTCATAAAAAATGTTTTTTTCACAGTAGCTTCTCAGTCTCTCCTGGCTGTCTATTTTGGATATGAATACATATGAGTAAATAGCCATACTTAGAAAGCAATTATCAGGCAACACTTTTACATCTGAGGATAAAAGTGAGGCAGCGCTGTGGCAAAGGTCACTCTCTCAGTGCGAATAAAAAATAGTTCTCTAACTTGCCTTCATCTATGTCTGTGTAAATTTATGAATTATTAGCTGTAAAACTATTGTTCCTGCAAGGAATAACCATTGTGAAACCAAATTATATAGATGCTTTTTGTCCATCATTTTTTTCTTCAGTCAACATCAGGTTGTAATCCTCTAAGAGTCTTTTTCAAGATGTAGCTCCGGTGTTAAACATGGCACTAACTGAGCTTTGATTAATCCTTGTTTGTGTGGAAGGAGACTTTCAAACCCTTGATGTGAGCCATAATGGATTTTAACACTAGAGGGTAGCCTTTTCAAGCAGGTTTAGCTGTTTTCCACCCACCAAATATTTCAATAGTTGGGAGATAGGACCATTAAAATACCTTTAAAAGGTCACAGAGAGCCAACTTCGAGGTTTGTTGTCTCACCAGTTCTGAGTTACACTGAAAGGTGGTCAGGATGTCTTAGGGGTAAGACGAAGAGGGGGGTCCTGCCATTCTACAGGTTCACAGGGAAGATGGCCAAGCATGTTTGCTCATGCCATGGGACACAGTGTTTTTAGAAGAACAGCAGGAGCAGTGGAGGGGGGCGGAGGGTGGAAGGAAGGAGGAGGGGGGGAGAAAAAGCTCTCAAGGAGTCTGGTGGCCACATGTCGCCGTAGCTGCTCAGTGCTTGGATATTGCAGGCTTTCGTGCAAAACATTGATGCAGAGACTGAAAATAAACCCTGTCCAAATACAGGGTTTGGGTGGTGGACTGGTGAGGACAGGCCCTCGATGAGACTTTTACTAAAACCTTTTGCTCCTTGTCCGTCAAACTCTGGTCCCTCCAGGGCCAAATGTTGACCCTGACCCCGAGCTTCCAACCCCAACCAGCTAAGGGATTGTACAAAAATTATTGGGGTGAATAAAGGGGTTCAACTCTCCTTATTTAGGTATTTACCAGATCAGATAATGCTGTAACCTAATGTTGCTACAATCAAATGTCCCTCAGATTAATTAAATGATGCCTGAGATAGGATTTTTTTTTTCTTTAGACAGCCTGTTCAACAGAACAGCACATAACAGCTTAACAGAAAACATCCTTGCGGTTCATCTATTGATTTGTTTTATTAACAATAAAACTCACAAGGGAACAATCAGTCAGCAATGAGAAAAAGTAAAAAAATGCATCCTCTGTTGCTCTCCCAAAAATTCAGACTTAAAAAAAAAAATCATAGCCCATGCCCTCCTCTGACCCCTTTTTGTGTGCAGTCCCTATAATGTTGTGTGAATTATTATTATGTTTCTTCTGTTTTGTTTCTGTTTCAAATATAAAAAATATCCCACAGAGTGATTTAAAGCCTGGTTTTATTGATTACAGTTTATTCGAGTTGTTTTCTATTCGCAAAAGTCAACAGCCACAATACCAGCCATCTGTTGCCATATTGAGAGCAGACATGTCTATATTAGTGTCAGAGACACCCAGAGGTATGTCACATTACCACACAGTAAAACAGGTTAAAGAGGACCTTAATTGCTTGGTTGCTGTCCTTTGAAAAGTTCTGTTTTCCTTGGAAGAAAGCTTTCTGAAAGCAGACGAGCCAAGGTCGGAGCAGAAGGAGAGAGCCACATCAAACGAGGAGTGTGCATGAATCTGTCAGCAATGAAGGGCTATTACTACAGTAGCAGCACCATGCCTTAGGGAATATGCTGTCAGCTTCCTCATTAAAAGACTGACCTGGGCAGGGGAGAACCTCAGGGTTAGCTCACATTTTCAGCTTGACTCTTTTGCATTTTTTTGGGTGGGGGGGGGGCATTTTTAAAAGATAAAGTGAATATAATGAATAAAAGACTACATTAGTTTTATGAATGTGTGTATCCGTAACCATTTTTTACACAGCCTGTTTAATGCAAGAATGTTGCATTGGTATGGCATCTCGCCGTTCTGTTTAAAATTTACAAACATGAACTGGAGGAAATTGTTTTGCTGCCTTTGTGTCTGCAGTCAAAGGAGAACCAGAGACAAATGTGTGTGTAAAAAAGGGTGAGCCGCAAGACGCTGATGCTGTTGTGTTACACATCACACAACCTCTGCAACACTGGCAAACTGTCTAAAATCACACACTTGGGTGGCATTTTGCCGGCGTTGTTTGATTCAGTATGAAATGACAGATCCGTTTTATTTCCAGATCACTGTCTAGAAGGGATTTATGCATGTGTGTGTGTGTGTGTCTGGGAGAGGGAGAGATGCCAAAATTGAGATAAACAGAGCATGTGTGTTTGCATCCTGTCTGTGAAATTAGAAACACAAACACATCAGATCTTAAACAAGCTTACCACATCCAACTTCTGCGAACAATTAGAAAAGCATCGACACCATTCCACACTGACTTTGACACGCTATGCCTAAACCCTTCACCTTTCGCAACGAGTAAACACACACACATTGTTGATAAAGATAACGGGGCTCTGCCAAACAGGCCACACGAGGACAAAGAGAGAGAGTGATCCATCTCCATCATGGGTAGCCACTGAGCGTCCGGCCTGGGGATAGACAAACCACCACAGAGGTTGTGCAGTAGTTAGTGAACCTGTCTGTCTCCTGTCAGACTGCTGTCACCCACACATTGAGCCGAGCATCAATACACACCAGCCTTTCCCTTCCGATTTTCAGGCTCATATGCACTAGATGCACATGTTTTGATTGCTGACGGCCATGTCAGGAGTCAAGTAGAGCCTCTTAAAATGTGGCCTAGGGGCAAGGGTCATCCGCTAATGAGTAAAAGCTTTTTTTTCCCCTTTGTTGGCAGGGAGGGAGTAAGGAAATGTGCTCACTAGGTGGTAGGGAGGTGAGGAGGGGGAGGGAGGGGAGGAGAGAACGTGTGAAGGGACGGGTAGTGGCAGGGGAGAGGAAGGGTGAAAGGGCCGAGCGGGCATAGGGAGGGGGTGTCAGGAAGTAAAGCAAGAGGGGAGGCAAGAGGTGAGGTGTCAGGTGAGAGGGGGTGATAATGATAAACTGTGTTTTTCTGTCGTGTTGGACGGAGAAACAGACAGATGCGGGAAAAAAGGGAATGGCAGGATGGAGATTTGTGTGTGGTGAGTCAACTATTAAAAATGAATCTGTTACCAAGCAAAAAAAAAAAACAAAAAAAACATTTTCTAGTCTTGTTTTGGTATTTATTCAAATACATCAATGATCATGAATCAAATGATGTTTTTTGAACATGTAGTCTGTCTCCTCTTAAATCCCTCTGAGGCCAGTTTTATGATTTTGAGCAAGACTACTCTTTTAATCGGAATAAAAAGCCAAATAGAGAAAAAAACAGCTTGTTCAAATGCATCTGTGTTGTTTTGGACACGAGGTTTTTTCAACAGCTGTGTATTTACATCTGAAGCAGTGGAAGTTTGCTTAACATTTTTCCATCTCATGCCCTCTGAAACACTGTTTACCGTACATACTCATGCAGTGTATTAATCTTCCCTCCCCACTGCGCTGTGGGTGTTGTAGAGGCTTGTCTGAGACCAGACAGCCTGACCCTGACATGCTAAAATTGCTTCACAAGAAGCCCCCTTTGCAACTTGACTTTCCCTGCATCCTGGTGGGCCCGGTGGACTCGGTGGGGCGGTATATATATGAGGATGTGTAGATGAGACACCGGCTGAGAAGAAAGCCAACCCTTGTGCTCTGAGAGTTAACCTTAAGTGCTGCAGTACCTTTGAGTGCAAAGAAACGCTCTTTGTTCCCTCTGCTCATCTGATCGGGCCTTTACCTCTGCAGCCAAGAGGTGTGTGTGAGTGTGTGTGTGTGTGTGTTTTTGTTAGTGGTGGCGGGTTGTTTGAAGCCTCTCTGATGGTCTTTTGGTGCTCTCCAGGAAACGTTTGTCTGTGCATTGGATGAGCTCCTCCAGATGTTCCCATAATTCCCCTGGATGTATATGTGCATGCCTGACCGTGTGGGTGTGCGTGTGTGCGTGTCTGTGTGTTTGGATAGAAAGGGGAGGGAGGGGGGCGATGTTCCAATTAGAGATGGGTAAACTGTTGATGTAAAAGAAACTAAAGCTAACATTTACAGGCCGTGACTCTGTGATGTCTCCCATCGTGACTTCAGTCTGCACTGTGGCATCAGGCCTAAAGCACCGTTCAGACAAGAGAGGGCCTTAAGGATTGTTTTTAAATTCCACATTATAGTTTCCAAAGACCACTTAAGTGGTCTAAACACATTTTTAATGCACAATCACTGTGGAAAACACTTAAGAACACTGTTTGTCTGAACTTTAAATCACCTGCGAAAGTGTCGATGAGCAAAATCAGGAGCAAGATTGAAGCCGACATGGAAATTTGACCTCCATATGTACAGGGAAGCAAGTTAAAATGTGATACTCCTTTGTGAAATCAAAGTACTGCAAAACAGCTATAAAATCACTCACAACTTAACAGCCAGTAAGAGACAAACTTGCATGTTTATATGGTTCCTTAGTGGTAGAAGGGCTCATCTCCAGCAGGAACCAGGAAAATTGTGGGATCATACTCAAAAATGGTTAAGAAAGAGGTAAAAAAAAAAAGATCCTAAGTAAGGTTACCAATGTAGAATGGTAATCTACTGACATGAAATTATACAGTGACACAAGGAACAGCTCATCCGTGACAAACATAGTTGGTAAAACGCGCTCCACTCAAGGCCCATTTACTTGATCGTTTAGAAACTTTCGACAGCTGTCTTGAAACTTTTTATGACTTCTCCACCATGTCAGCTTAAATGTGCTTGATAGTTTATTCTTAACCTTGTCATACTCATCTTTGTATTGGAATGATGTGCAGTGTTTCAGATGTGGGTTTTTTGTCGTGTACCATGATAAA
Organism: Ctenochaetus hawaiiensis; assembly: GCA_029783645.1. Lineage (NCBI taxonomy): Eukaryota > Metazoa > Chordata > Actinopteri > Acanthuriformes > Acanthuridae > Ctenochaetus > Ctenochaetus hawaiiensis. Next base: position 8,792,771 of record JAPZDY010000007.1, read on the forward strand.
GTCTGAAATTCGTTCGAACCGCGTCGCAGCTGCCAGAGCTGATGGCGACCACTTAAGACAATGCTTGTGATCCCATTGGATGTGCTGCAGTTTCAGAAGTTCTGCCAAGAATATGCTGTGTTAAAGAGAAGTCACAGAGCTGCACAGAGCAGATAAAGCTGGACATGAGTCAGACACATAAAGACTTTAAATAATTTTCAAAATAAAAAATCCCCTAATCACCCTCCACCTCCTTATCAGATCATATCACTAAACAAACATTTAACTGACAAAAAAAGGAAATGATTAACCTGCGTAGAATGCTTTTCCATGTAAGAAGCACATAAAAATGTAGAAATCACCAAAGGTAAATCTTAGCAAGTCATCACTTCACTTCTAAAATGCCCCCAGTGGTCTTTGAAGCCACATAGAACAAAACCTTGTTAAAGACTTGACATTTCAGAGAAATCTTAGAGTAAGATTTCCGCCACAGCACCTCAATGCACTATACATATCATTTCAATTTTTGTTCATTACATTGAAAAATTACGTATAAAAACTTTACAAGAACAATTTCTTCCAAAACTAATATTCCTGTAATCCACAGACCTCACTGTGACCCAGCACTTTACACTGGAACTTTCTGTACTCAAAGTCTTTAAATATGTTTTGTTTTTGACTTGTCCACTGCGAACAGACACAGCCGTCAATGAAGAGGTTGAGCCATTGCTTGAACAGCCAAGACCAAAATAACATTTAGGGAAAGCAGTGTGGGACTTACTGCTTCTTTAGAAAAACAGCACTTTTCTGGAAATTACTGTGAATCAAGCCTATTTTTTTTTTTACCTTTGTAACTTAGAAGCTTGTTGTTGATTAAAGATGACATGATGTGGCTGTAAATACCTGCGGATAAGAAAAAACAGAAATCAAGGGGCTTTCCCAGTGACTTAGTAGGGAACAGACACAATGGATGATTCAAAAGCACCAGAAATATAAGGAAAATACCTGCATGAGACCATCAAAGATGCAGAACAATAACACCAGTGAATGGGGCTTATATCTTATTTTCAGTCTATCCGGCATTGAGTGCACGAGTGTGTGTATGGGCCTTGTAGATGTGTATTGCCACTGCCAACACATAGCTGACTTGAGTGAAGAAGCAGACTATGTCAACTCCTGCTTATGAGTTGCTTACGTCTCATGTTTATTTTTCTCATTTGGGCCAAAGTTTAGCTAGCTCCAACTCCTGCACAGAGTGCAATCTAAATCCCTACATTAAACTTAGTGAAAGTAAACACAATTTAAAAATCTCTTCAAGGTTTTTTTTTTCCTACTTTTTTAAAAACTTCTTTATGCCTTGAAACTCAGACTGATTTGTTTTCATTTTGAAGCTATATTTAAACATTATTGTATTGGCCTAACACTCAATCTTATGACTTTTAATGTGAAAACACTTACTATGTTCCCATGCTCGAGAGAGTTAGACCCATATGTAGAGAACTTTACAAGCGAGCTGTTGAGCTTGGTGCATCACAGAATTGATGCACCAAGCTCAAGAGGTTTCTTTGAATAAATGTTTGAATAAATGTCTAAATTTTACAGATAACCTACTGTTAAGGACTGATTTATTCAGATGTCTTTCTTTTAATTTGTTATCAGACTTAAATTATTTGAGATACAAGGACATCCCACAAGGATTAACAATCTTTCCTTTCATTGCAGTGGATGCTCTACTTTTTGTGTCATTGTCTACAATAAAAAGGAAATAGATGAGTAAATCATTTATAGTTTACATAGTACTACTAGCAGCTTCCAATATTCTCTTTCTATTAAGTTTAAATTCATTTGTGCATTACATTATCTGTCCATTGTGTTTGTTTCCCATCTGACAGTCCCCACCTGAAAAATTCCAACATTCTCCACTTCTGAAGAGCACACTTGAGCTGTAACCTCATTTGGACAGAGAGCACCTGTGGAGTGCAAACAATTATCCCATTAGTGCTAAGAGGGTTTGCTCTTGCTCACCTTAAGGAGCTCTTATTCCCGCCCACCACTCCTGCACCGCTGCATCACCCCTGTGACAACCCTCCATCCTCCAGACAGCTTTGGTTTCTCCCAGCTCCCACATCTAAAGCCGGGTAGTACCTTGGAGGTGTGGCAGCACTCTGAAGGGGAGGAGGTGGGGGAGTCATGGGGATCAATAGTGTTCTCCTGGTTGACAAAGCTCAGACAAAAAGGGCCTTCTCTGGCTGAGACAGACGGGCCAGCCCACACACACCTGGATGGACAGGGGAATCATAAGAAGGCTCGCAGCGCTTCAAAGCCACTCTGCCACCTGGGCTCATCACTGGAAATAAGGAGGGGTTTGTGTGTGTTTGTGTGTGTGTGTGAGGACACACACACACACACACACACACCAAAGGGGTTTAAATGTTAAGTCTCAGTGACTGAAGTCCTACTTATCTCAAAGTGATAGATACACACAGATATCATCACAAACTGCTATACAACCTCATGTACAGACCAAACAAACACTTAGCAACCCACCCACACACACACACACATATACACACGTACATCCACCCGTGCACACACAAACACACACACAGCTTCATGGTGAGGCTGGGAACCTGGGTGCAGGGCTGCTGTAGGAGCTGTTTGAAGCCAGCTGTCACAACCTGACAGCCTGTTGTTTTAGAGGCCTTTGGTATGGCCGAGGGGCCGAGGGGAGAAAAACAACACCAGGAATGTGTACAAGTCAGGACCTAACAGTAAATCCTTCGTCCGTTTCCTTTCTCCCAATGCAGACAGAGGGGAGCAGGGCCTTCCAAGGGAGAGAGAAAAGGGACGTGGGAGCACCTCGAGTCTCCCAAACAAGCCACTGAAGCGAAATGCATCTCCCCTCACATTTTTCTCACACCTATTATTCTCTTGTCTTCGCTTTTGTTGTCTCTTGTTTTGCCCTTAATTGTATCCCGTTAGTCTCTTGATGTTCTCTCCCTCCGTCTCTTGCTCCCTGCCCCATGCTTCACACATGTGCTTAATTGTAATTGTTTTATCATGCGGCTGTTTATCCTGTGGCTGTATTCATTAAGAGCAGACGCACACAAACAACCGCTTAAGAGGGAGCAAGAAAGAAAAAGTCTGGGGAATTCACAGACACAAATACGTTCAACACACATATCCTCCTGGTGATGGACGCAAACATGCCCACGAATCTGCACTAATCCAGCTAACGTAATACAAACACAAACACAAAAACATACAGTAACATCCAAGTGCCTTCATAGTAAGCACATGTATGTGGATACATGACCTGCCTCTTTCTCCTATGGGAAAAAAGTTCTTGTTGCGACAGTATGCAAATAAGTCAATAACATGCATGCTCACAAAACACAAGAACATGCAGACACAAGACTCTGAATGCTTAAGAGGAGCAACAAAAGTACCACGTCTCATGAAAGCATCCTGGGAATTGGTTTGATGCTGCTGAGTGCTCGTCTCAAGTTTGACATTTCCGAAAGTTTTGTTTCTGAAAAGCAACATTTGGCAAATTCTTGGAGACACACACACACACATTTGGAGAAAACATGAAGGAGTCTTTTCCTCTGGTAACATCGCCCCCTCCCTGTGCAAACATTTTGTGATGAATTCACAGTTGCGTGCTTTGATTTCAGTAGACAGAACTCACATCCTCAGTCTGATCTTTTCTCACTCACTGTTGTCGTTCCGCTCTGAGTTTTGGTCACTGCTATTTCCGCTACATTACCGTACCTTCTTTAATCTTTTGGCGTACGGCGTAAATAAATGAACAAAACGCAGCCACAGTGAGTATACACAAAGTTTCGCATGACACCACGTTTCTACTTTGGTCAGGATGATGTTGAGGCCTCCTGAAAGGGACTCTCCACCAGATTTACCCATCTCATATACATTTTACTACTCATAAGGAGTATTTCCCAGTGAAAAAAAAAGTGCAATATTTTTTTGTGGCCGTGACTGGGGCTTTCCAAACTTGAAAAAAAAAAAAAATAACATGATATCTTAATGATGTGATGAGTTGACAGTAAAAATGTGTTGTGTGAACATAAAAAATGACAAATTATTTGTGTGAATAATGCAAAAGGGGAGCTTTAGGGAAAGATGTTAAAATCTAGCTGACTGTCTCACCTCCAAAACCTGGCCTTTTACTGTGTACAGTAGGCTAAAAGTATAAGGTGCATTTCGGATTGTTGTTCTGAAAAGTTTAACAAATTTTTGGATACCTTATTACTGACTTCCGAAAAATGTGTGTGGATGATGGTGTTTAGAGAATGTAAGCCTTTCTTGAACAGAGAACAACTTCTACAGCTCAAACTGTTAGCTGTGCTTTGGGAAATAGCCTCTGGCGATGTTTGTTGTAAGCATCAGACAACATGATCTCATTCTGGATTTCATTGACATTGTGGTCAAATCATTTTTTTTTGCCTCTAATCTTGTCTTGTTGTCTTAATAGTAATGTTAGATTATATACATGTGTGTATTAGTTTTACCTGCATTAGAGCATAATAGTGGTATTGAAATAATGACCAGGTTGTCACAAAAGTCAATTCATTCATTACGCAACACTATTAATTATTGTTTTGTGCGCACGCACGCACGCACGCGCGCACGCACATGCACACACACACACACACACCCACACACACGTACGCACACAAACCGAAGCACACAAGGCGCCAAAGGTGGTGACAGAATGAGAGCATGTTGAGGAAGAGAGGCCC
>JAPZDY010000007.1:8798510-8836012 GCA_029783645.1 Ctenochaetus hawaiiensis
CACACACACACTCACACACACACACACATGCAGGCACATGCACACACACACACATTCACAAAGGAGGGGGTGCACTAAAGCCATGACCCTGGTGGTCTAGTCTGCTATACATCATCGTCCTCAACACTCTTCCAACTCCTCTCTGCGCTTTGAACTGAACATGGTTCACTGAACAAGCTGCTGCCTCCCTATTGGGATACATAGAGAAACCCAGAAAATCACCACAAAACGCTGTGGTGAAACTTTATGGGGCTCTCAAAGGAAAGGCCAACAGATGTTTGAAAAAGCTTTTATACCATTGTCCAGGCCGATCTCTCCTTTCCTATGTACGGTCTTACAATGTATGGTCTTGCAGTGGAATATCGTGTTACAAAACCAGCTTTGGCTTTCCTGAAATAATTGTGGTCATGATTGGAATTCATTAAATAAGAGTGCATAAGATTCTGGTTTAGCCTCATGAAGTTTGTAGCTGTGTCCGCTCCAAGTCTCTCAATGACTTATTAAGTGCCTTGGTAATTACATCATGGCCATGAGAGAAAGGGGAGTGGACGCACTGGTGCAAGGTCTGAGAGCAATATTGCTGTTTACACAATTAGAGTGATACATCTTGGTTGTGTGAGTATGCTGTGTGGTGTGTGTGTGTGTGGTCGGTGAACATTTGTTTCCTCCCTACCCTACATGTAAATACAGTGTAAGTGAGTGTTCTGACAATCAAGCACCTGAGCCAACAATACTCCCTTTTCCCCTCCTGCACTGAGTGGACAGAATGAGACATTGAGACAAAGACAAAGGGAGAAAGAGAAAGAGATCAAAATAAAGTGAAAACAGAAACTGAGAAACAGAGGAAGAGGAGACAGTAGTCCATTTTCTTATAGACTGTTTAAAAAGGAAAGGAAAACCTTATGAAAAAAAGAGCTTTTTTTAAAAATTCTCCATTGTCGTAGCAGAGCTGGCAGAAGATTTAATAACTGGCTTTCATGCAGAATATGTTCGTTGAATTTGATTTTATATACTCTAATACACATAATGTCTCTCTTGATTCTTATTGTTCTCATGCTATTTAAGTTTTGTAAATTACTACTTGTTTCATTTTATGTATTGTATATCACTACTTCTTAAAGCAGCAATATATAAAAATGGGTTTTTCATGTGATGTGGCGCCCACATAGTCTCAGAATGCAAGAACACTGTCATACATACAAATGCTAGGTTTCTGAATCAATTACGTCATTTGTTATGTAAATGCATCTTTCTTGCAGCCTTTTTTATTTTGCAAAGCTCTCACCGACTACTGAAGGCTACTCTGAGATTTACTCTTGTTTCTCGCTTGGTCACTCTCTTTTTCTCTTCTGTCGCTTCCTTCTCTTCTCTTCTTCTTCTGTTTCTTCGCTTCTGTCATTGACGCTGCTCGGCGCTCGGCATTGCCGGGCCCCCCTGGTGGGCAGGGAAGGTCAGGTTATGGGGGAATTTTGGAAACCCAGGGCAGGTAAAAGGGGCGAGATCTGAAATAGTAGTAGTTAGTATTCTGCAGGGGAAAAAGACAAGGAAAAAGTACGAGACTAGGAGTTGGCTGACACTGTGACAGTAATTCAGGGTAAGGTCCATTAGCAAAGTGGAGCTATGAATAATGTGAAAACATGCATTACGCCTCCTTGCTGTTGTATTTATCAGCTCACATCTGTCCATGTAACAGCTTTTGCATGTGATTTGTCTTTGATTAGCTGACGTAGAAAATGTTTTCTAGTTTTAGTGCCCACCTGGAAACAGCACAGTGAAATTAATTCATGCTGGGTGAAGTAACAATTACTTGTGGGTTTTGTGGTGGCCTATTAGAGCAGGGTTAAATAAATTAAATGGTGTGACATGATAGCTTCAGCCATTTTCTTCCTGTTTCTATGTGTTCTCTCTTCGGTTAGCTCTGTTAAAAAAAAAAACTGCAATTACCCAACATGGAAAATTTGCACGCAACCAAAGTTTAACTTTATGCAAAAGCACAATGCAAATTTATTTCCCCCGTGAGAGATTCCAGTGGTTGATACCACTAAAATTAACTGATCTTTCTCTGAAATGTTGTTATGAATGCTGCAAATAAGGGCAAAAAAAGTGAAGAAAGGTATTCTACAGAAAACTCATCATGTAAAAATTTTTAAGTGCTGAATGTTTGTGATTAAATGCAATTCCCAGCCTTTCCGTAGAATGTTAATGACCTGTCCACAAACTGACCTACATACAGAATATATTTATTTACAAAGAGTGGGTAGCCAGCTATTTCACATCCACATTCTTAACCATGATGTCAATCCCTCTGCAGGGACATCGATAATAAACATGTACCACTAGGATACTGAATTCTCTCTTGACAGCTGCTCTCAGTTGTTTATGTGCAGCCCGTACATAAATGCTAACACGGGGTCTCTAAATGGCCGGTCCCATATCAACCCCCTTTCCCAGACTGCTGCACTGGACTTGGCCCTGAGGGACGACTGCTGGCCTTGGGGTCTGCCCCCTGGCCTGAGGTCCGCCCCCCTGTGTTGCCTTGTGCAGCCTCAGTCCCCGGGGGAGTTGTGTTAAGCAACCCCCCTTTGTCCGTGGCTCTCTCACCACCATGAAACAGGGGCCTTCTCCTGCACCTCTTGACTGCAACATTTGACAGCTAATATTTTTCTTCCGAATCTGTGTCTGTAATCCGCACTTCCATGTAGGGATCCCGTTACGACCTGTCTTGAGTAGGCCAGCTGTTCAAACAGGGTGATTAATTAAAGGAATTCTGTTTGTAAAACAATCCCCGACCTCTCTCTCTCCTGCCATCTCAAGCTCTCTCTTCCACCATCCTGCACTCTCTCTCTCTCTCTCTCTCTCTCTCTCTCTCTTCACCATCACTCATCCTCACTCTCTCGCTGCCTGTCTCTCTGGTTCTCTCCCTTCTAACCCCCAGTTCAGCCTCAGCCAAACTCAGCGAGTGGTTAGTCCTTATTAAGACCACAGAGCGCAAAGTCTGCGGTCTCCTTGCATTAAGTCTGATTCTCCCTGAGGTACAGCACATTAACAAGACAAACATCTCAAATAAAGCAGGTTGAGCAAGGGTGTGTGTGTGTGTGTGTGTGCATGTGTGAGGGTTTTTTTTATATATATCTGGATGTGTGAAGTGGTAGCAAGGGGGTGCTGGAGCTCTCTGGGATGCAGGAGGGGAGGTTAGAGGGAGGTGTTGTTTTTTATTGCTCAATTCCTTGTAGCAGGTGAGCTCTCTTGTTGCCAATTAAGGAGCTGGACACTCACTCTTTTTCCCTCCCCTCCTCTCCATCTCTCAGTCTCACTGCTTTCCGTGAGTAGTGCAGGTGCTTGCTATTCATCACGGCCGAGACAGATGCCTCAACTCCCGTCAGGCCGTGCTGCGCGTGGTGACCTGGCTCGTTCACACCGTCCAGCAGCGTCAGGGCAAAAGGGTCACATAGGCCACAAGCAACACCACACACTTTGTTCTTGCATGAGCACACGCACACTCATCTTGCACAGCTGTCTCATCACAGGGTCCCCGAGCACAGATACCCCTGACCAAGGTGTTTAGAGAAGCCAGAGAGGTTGGAGTGCTCACAGGACATGTACCATTGTGGTGAAAACACAGCGCAGACTTGGTCCAAGATGTAAACAGCTTGGGCCGCACCTAGTACACATGAGACATGCATGCACCCAGTGCTCTCAACTGTAGTCTGTCCACAAATGCGCACAGATGTTTCATCACAAGACACAAAAGAGACCATAAAACCAATTGGACCAAAACCCATAGCACACGACCTTACACATGCCTCGCAATCGGTTCTCTCCCTAAAAAGCCAACAGGGAGTTTTTGAAAGTATTTCTATTAGGAGTCTGGGTTTTGTCTGTCTAACAACATCTGTTGTGAAAAAGGAGTTGGTGAAAGAATTAAGGCAAGGCCCTGGATAAGAGGCCTCGCTACCAGGGTTACTGAACAATTCTGCTTATGAGCAGGGGACTACGCCACCTGGTCACTTCAGGTCTCACACACATCAAACACATCCTGTTACTGGGGTTGATGGGGGAGATCCTGTACCTGACCTCCTTTACATCACGTCCCAGTCACAGTACGGCAGGCCGTGCCAAATGCCTGCTTTAAATTCCTGTATCTGGCCTGGAGTTTACAAAAAGAATGCCTGAACTTGTTACAAATGAGGATTAATCATGGGAAAAGTATGACTTAAAATGAAAACTGGGGAAGTCATGTGCTTTGGGATTTTGTTGATTTGTAAAACTGGATAACTTACTTGATCTTTTCTATTCTTGTCAGTGAAATACTCTGTTATTTCCTTAATCTGAGCTAAGCCAGCAGAGTGAGGGATATGGAGCCTGATGCTAAGCCGACAGAGTTTAATACGAAGAGGTGAAACTTAAAAGTGGAATTACATCGCTGCTGTGTGGCTTTTAGCAGCCCGGGCTCTTCCACAACTCTGAGATTCCAGGGAGGTATTAGGTGACTCTAACCGGAAATCCCCTCTCTGTGACCGCTGGCGTTTGTTTTCCTTAGCTGAGCTCCGAGATGGGTGGCATTGTGGGCCTGGGCCTCACTCATTCTGTCTTTCCCACTTCCAGATGCCCAGGAGGGAATCGTTAGAGTTGCCTTCATGCCCGGCTGGCATCGTGTGGATTGGGTCCAGCTTATAACATGCTGGGCTGCCTGGTTACAGTTTACATTCCTCCCGTACTCCCTCCCTTCCTCCATCCCTCCCTCTCCCTTTTCCATCTGGCCCTGCGGCCAAGGCTGTACCACCAAAAAGGAGGCTCACCATTCTCTGTGGCTGAGAGGCTGGAAGACCTTTCTGCGTAATTACAAACAGACACATATTCACGATTTTGGCAAATTGGTGATCTCACACCTTTGCACTGCTGGCTGCCTGACTGTTCTTCTGGAGTGAGCCAAGGGGCAGGCAGTGTCAAGAGGCGTATATGAGTGAGAGTTTGGGCTGGGTTCCTGGCTGGACATGGTAGTTGGAGGGGACAGAATACTGTTTCAATCAAGGCAAAGGAAAAACCCTGTGTGGTGGTAATGGTGACTTGTTTTTCCATTTTAAAACAGCTTGCTTTGACAGAGAAAAAAAAAAGATATGTAGGAAAGGAAATGGGCCAGTATGGAGGAAACATAAGTAAAAAGTGTGCAACAAACATGAGCAAAAGAAAGAATTAGAGGACATGAGAAGAAAAGGGAAAACAAGGAAGGAGAGGGAAGGAGCTGGTTGAGGAAAAAAGAAAAAGCGAGGGGAAAAACATCTTGAGCTGGAAGCGTTCCTTTATCCTGGCCAATCTCGGCTGCACCTGTGATGACAACCCCTTGTGTGCAGTGCAGTGATTGTGTAACCTGGAATGAAAGGGGAGGGGGAGGCTGTGGATGGTGTTAAGGGGCTACAGAGGGGGAGAAAATGACATAAAGCGTTCCCCCTGACTTGTAAATCCATGACAAGACCCAGACAGTCACCCTGGAACCCCCACCCAGTGTCCCCCTGCAGGGCATCGATGGGAGAGAGAAGGGAGAGTGCAAGGGCACAGATCCAATGCACTCTCTCTTTCTACTCCTGTTACCCTATATTGCCCCTTCGCAGCCCCTCTCTCTTATCCTCCAACATGCACACACACGCACATTTTGTGAGGGGCAGTGCGTTTCTTCCATTCCGCACAAGCTGTTGTTTTAAATCATAATAGTAACCAGACTGTAATCACATTATTGCACACATGGTGATTTTGACAAGTGGTGGGAGTCATGTGCTGAGGCTTTGGCAGGGTTAGCACACCATTCTCCCAGCTGTGAGCTCAGCCCCCTCCCGCCCTCCCCCCCACATGCACACACACGCACACAAACACACACACACACACACACACACACATACACACACATACACAGACATATTTACACACTCTACCTCAATCACTCTCTAGCCCCCCTCCCAGGCAATATGTTCCACTGTAACCTGCATGCATTAGCGCGGCCTAATCTAAATCAGATTTCCGTAAACTGTAGTTACACATGTGCTTTGAGAATTTCTTTGCCAGAAAAAAAAAACGCACTGCATAGGTTGTTTTGTTCAAACACCGTGTTTACCTTTTTCTGACAAGCGTCCTCTTGTGGTCTTGCAAATAACGTCTGTGCTTTCTCAGAGGCAAAGTTGTAATAGCATCTTGAAGAAAAAATGTTTTTTTTGCAGCATGGGTTTTATTTCGGTTGTTGCTGCCATCACGTCTATTGTTATACATATATGTATACATCCATTACAGTTTCAATGATGACATTCTTGTCAAATTTCGAATGAAATTCTCATGGGTTTGTTTAACACTGAGGAGATGTTAAAGACAGTATAGGTGTACTTGCTTTCAGTCGTATTACCACACAAGGTTGTAGCCAGTTTTGCAAAACTGTTGGCTTTTTTTACAACCTGCATTGTTTTTTCATGTTTGTGTTAATGCTTGTTGACACTGTGAAACCAGACAGTGGCCTATAATGGCACATAAAGTTGCCATGTGTGGGCTTATGTACAGGCCCTCACATCCTCAGACCTTTTCTGTGCTTCTCAATGTTTACAATATAAAAAATTAGACTTACACAGCAAAGATGGGGTTTTCATCCTGTTACCTACCAGCAAGCAATACTGATTTCTTTAAATCATGGCCACAACCGTCACCTAAATTTAATCAGATAGTTTTAGCTGCCTTAACTTAATCCTAATGAAACCTTAATCATAGAAGTGGTAGATGAGAAAAGGCTACGTTATTTTTTTTTTTTTGTCCTGGGGTTGTTTTGGAAGAAATGGCAAATTTCATTGCAGCTGGTCGGGGGGGCGGAATCAGAAAACACTCATGGTTTGTTTTGGAAATGTGTAACAAACAACTTTTTCAGTTACTTAGGCATGAGGGTTTGTTTTGTGCTTTCTGTTTTTTTTAACTCACTCTCTCACAAGATGTCGGCTATTTTAATGTTGACTGATTAAGACATCATTGAATCAGACAGCAACTCCGTGTGGATGCGTCCAAGTGTGCATCTGTCTGTGCCCACACATGTGGCAAGACAACTGATTCGGATCACAAGGGAATCCTCAAAGCGCCACAGCTAGGCATCACGCAGGCAAAACAACCACCGCGCTCCGGTCCACGCCTCAGGATAACGTGAGAGAGATGAGGGGTCGAACCCGGAGCACTGCTCTCTTTTCTGTCCCATCTTTTCTTTCATTTCTTTCGGAGGTGTGGCTGCACTCTCCACCGCACCGCTAACAAGATCAGGCTGCGGGGTGGGCCTCATCCAGCTGGCTCTTTGTGCGTGTGAGTGTGTGTGTTTGAAACAGACTTGGTTATTGAAAATAGTTGTAAGAGAAACTACACTGAAAACCAGCATCGTGTGTGAGAGAGAGCGGGGAAGAGAGAAACTACCAAATAATAGCTTACCCAATCTTTCCACAGTTTTAATACCAATCAGGCAGTGGGCAATCTGTTCAAAGTCACAGAGGAAGAATGACGAAGGGTAAATTGATTATATCCACCACAATTTCTCTCAAACATTTAGTTAACAAGGAGGATGAATTTAATCATTTATACTAACAAGAACATACTATTCCCCTTCATCCCTCATGTGTTTTGAAAATAAAGACATTCTAAATGATGGATAGCTGAGACTGACTGACAGATAGACAAGGAGTCAGCACAAACAAATGTATGAAAGCATAAACACAGGCCTTGCTTTTTTGCTGGTGAGATGTTCAACAGAGCTTTGCTGTCCCTGACTTTTATTCTCTGTGCCATTGTGGTCTCTGATTTATAGCGGAAGAAAAAGATGAGAGAGAACATTTCTCTCTAAACAAAGAAAGCAGATGTACTTTATAAACCCGCCGCACTAAAAAACATACCGTCCTCTCAGTTGCTTGACACGTCAAAAACATTTTGTGCAGCTCCAAATGCTCAGAGGTTCAGACCTCATTTTTTAAAAGCTTGCAGGTTGCCCCCTTTTTTGCACTTGGTGGTCCAAACATGAGATAATACTCACAGCCCAGGAATCTCTGGAATGGTTTTGTTTAACTTTGCCTCCAGGGAGAAATATATTGTGACGATCCTTGGAAATATGATGCCCATATTTGCCTCCTATCTGACAAGGCCCAAAGTGGAAAAATCACTCCATCAAATTTTAAGAACCGAAACGAGATAGTAGCCTAATGTTTTGTAGCAGAGTGATGTGGCTAGAGACCATGAGGAGTGGAGATGTTAACATTTTGAACCCTCACAGCTGTTATCTCCTCTCTAACATGTAGGCTTGGCACTGAGGTTAAAGCATACCTTTAAAGGAACATCTTCTAATCCACACATGTGGCTATCTCAACATTTATCCGAGCATTACATTAATGCATATATGAATGCAATATGTGCATGTGCAGATTTTTATGTGCACAAAATTTAATTCATTTAGTAAATATGCAAAAAGTGAATATGTATGAGAATGGTGCTCTTACTAGAAAAATGGTTGTGTGTGCAACAATCATATGAAAACCTCACCTGATTTTTTTTTTTTTAATCCAACCCTAAGCCTCAAAAATGAAAGGAAAAACAATGACTTTGGACTGTGATGAAAACATGTGTTTCATTGGTTTTTGTATTGGCCTGTTTTGTATTTGCGGGTGTATTTATTTCAGATGAAGGAGAGCCAAGGAGAGAGCCGAGGAGAGTGTGCCAGGCCTCAGTTTGTATGCAAGCTATAATTTCTGCTTTCTTTGAAGTCTATGTATGTGTGTACATACCACATGTATTGTGGTGTTGGGGTATGTAGCGTGGCTGTTCTAAAATATACTTGCCTTACTTTAGAGTACTCTGCAGAAATACATTTAAGAGTACTTCTGTTTAACAAATGGTGTTTACGAACTTTAAGATTTTGTTCAAGATTTAGGCAACTAAGCTGATGGGGACACATGTGATATAATCCTTCAGAAAAGCAGACTTTGCCATAGAGACGGACTGTCAACATCATATGCTTCAAGAAAGGGGTGTATTGTGACATATTGCATTACATTGTACAAGCTGACAGGATTTTATGTTCACCCCGTGTGTGCATATGCACATTGTCCTTTTTTTCATGTCAATAAAGCGCACATTGAACCAAGCTGAACCGGACTGAATTGAAAAGCAGGCTGTTATTAACGTTAAATAACAAAAACAGCACTCAAAAACACAAACGTCCTCAGCAACAGCAGTAAACTACTTCAGCAGATGGGCCGGTTCTTCCTGTCTGCAGCCACTCAGCCCGTGATGATGGAACCAAAATCTCTGCTCTCAGCACCCCAGAGATAGAGGTGCATAAAGGGGGCAGAGTTAAGTGTGTGAGGGTACAAATATGGATGACTCAAGCCATGTCCAGTGTAGGCTGAATACATTTGAAAACTGATATATTTTTTTCCACTTTTTGGCTTTTTATCTATCAGGCAGTTATGTTTCACACCCATAAAATGTTAGATTAAGTTAATAGTCTGTAGATTAAATTGCTTTTTTTTTTACTTTTTAGTGGAAAAAATATATCAACTAGAACACATTAACTGTGTTTGGCAATAGTGTAACCCAAAAAAAAAAAAAAAGTATTATCTGGTGATTTCTGATCTGTAGAAACTCAGTGGCATAACTGGGCTATGTCATCCCAGTCCCAGTCCAGATAAAGACACTTTAAGTCAGCGAGTGGTTGTTGACTGAAAGTAAACATGACAGCAGCAGCTGCTGTCTAAGTTGATGATGGTGGTGGAAATTTTTTCAACTTGTCAGTGCAGATCACAAAAAAATGAGAGAGTTGCTGGAGCTAGCTTTACTTCTATCTCTGAACAACACCAGCTTTAACATTTGATTATCCAATCTGGGTCAATAAATAATGTTGACAGTGTTAGTTAGCTACACTTGCTCATGAATCATTTTGGTTCACTAAACTTTTGTGTCAGCTTGAAGAAAAGGGAGATTTTTCCATTTGCTGTTGTGTCCAAGTTTGGGTAGAAAACTTTTTAGAAAAAACTTGAGTACTAATTTGGTAGAAAGACTTTTATTTTTCTCTTTTAAACCGGAACGCCTGATTTATCCTTCTTGGTGTGGATGTGGGTTTCGTGACTGTTAAGTTACTCATCTATAGTCCTCGGCATACTCATCCAATTAATGTTTTTTTTGTGGCTGTGGCTTTGGGATCTAACAGGATATAAAAAGGTGTAACACTAATACTGAGGAAAACAAAGACCATTAGACTTACCATATTATCCCCCCTCTCACCAAAAAAAAAAACAAAAAACGTTCAGGTGTGAGAGGTGGAAACTGTCATTAATTCATATTGCCTGCTGAGTGACACTACACAGGCAAAACCTTTAACAGGGAACATCAAAGTGAGGTTCAATTAAGGGTGCAATTCTGTCCAAACAGTGGGTACCTTAAAAAAATGAGAAAGTATCTCTGTGTTGCGGGAAAAGCAATGGCTTGTCGCGGTGACTCAGAGAGAAAATGGCCCACAGAATGAGTCACAAACGCTAATTGACTCACTCATAATGGTAATGGAGTCACCCTCTGAAGAACTCCGCATGACCCTGAGAGGGAAGCCACCGGTACGTGCCGTTGTAGTAACTTGTCTCACGGTAGTAAAGTTTTTTTTGAGGAAGACAGGTTTCTGTAAACACCATACCGGACAAATGACACACCATGCACACTGCAACTATCAATGGGATCACTTTATGGAGCAATTTGACAAGTTACAAAACACAGACAGCCAATCAAGGTCTTTCGAAACATACAGATTGTTACATTCACAAAGAGATGTCATTTTACCCACGACACGTGAGGAGTTTCGATAAGTTCACAGCCTGAGGTAGAATGTAAATTAGTCTCCTTTTCACATCGGCCATTAACTTACCAGTCAACGCTTGTGCTGTTAAACAGTCTGTAGCGCTCATGAGTCCTCCAGAGTTTGTTTTGTCTTTACTGATTTCTTTCAAAATTGGCAGAATGCCAAAAAAGAGATGCTGACTCATACCAAAGTATGAATGAGATTTGTCCCTGAAAGATGACAACAACAGAGTGCTGGATTTGCTTTATTCCTCTCATCTTTGAAAAAGTTTGCAAGCCTGTGTCACTCTAACTTTTTATGTCTCCCTGCACAAACCTAAAGCACCAACAGGTCGTCAATATCTATTTTCCACAGCAAACACAGCTGCACTTGCTTGGCACCATTGTTCATCTGTGTGGATGCTCTCGTCAGTGTTGTTTTAGTTATTAGTATCTAGTTGTTCCTGGTTTGTGCACCCCTTAATGAATATCTAATTTTACAAATAAATTCTAATCACAAGGTCCTTTTTTTAATCTAGAGCTTGGCTATTGCCAGATCAAGAATGAGCCCTCTATCCTCTCATTATTTGTTAGCTGTTTGCAATTCATTTAACAGTTGACTGTAAAGGATAACAGGCAATGGTGAAAAAAAAGAAAGAGAGAGCGAGATGGCATGTAACCAAAAGAGCCCAGACAGATCGAAACCACACATTTTGAACATATGGTATGCTACCAAGACCACTGATATGCCAAGACTGCCATGCATGCAGTTTTATTATGCATTTTAACTGAGCTTATAAATACATTTCTCTGATTAACATGTCTTGGGTTCAAAGATTTTTACTGCCAGCGTTTGGTCTGCAAAGGATTTTTAAAATTCCAAGTTTGGAGTTCCAAACAGAGCATTAAGTAAAAACATATTTCCCCCAGTTACACATAAAACACAAATAATGTTCAGATTCATAGCAGATCATCTCGCTTTCAATACCCATGCGTCAGAATAACAACCACCTGCCCCATTGCATGTTTGGTATCTAAAATCTGCTCGTCTGTAATCTCCTGAGGTTTGCAACATCACCTTTGAGCTGGCATATCATGGTTGTGTCTGATCTTGTGGGTTGAGGACATGTCCGCCCTCTGGCCCACATGTGAAGATAGCTTGCTCAGTGCGAGTCCAGATAGTGGCCCCTGAGCTGTGAAACCCCACGCTTGGCAGGATGCAGAGCTGCAGTGATAACTCACCTGTGTACTGATAGAAGGGGAGACAATGTCCCAAACAGATTAAAAGGCAAGCTGATTGCAAAACAAGATGCATAGTTTTGCTGAAGAGATAAACACAAGATGGAAAAATCCCAAACAAACCAGTTTAAAGAGGCTATTGGATGTTTTTATCTTGTCTCTTTTTTTCATTTCTGGATTTGCGTGTGAACAGCTTGTCATTTATATTAAATAATCAGGACTATTCATTTTTGGTTTGGAACTCCTACAAAACAGACACATTCAAATCTGTTGTCCACAGTTCAGCCTCAGAACCACATTTTTGGTGGCACATTTTCAAAACTAAATTCTGACATGATATATAAAACTCTGAAATGTAAACACTGATGGGAGATCTAAGCAGAGCAGTTGAATGTCTGATCTCAATCTCCTCTTTTCTCTCCTCTCCTCTATTTACAACCTTCAGGAGATGTTCTGTTGTCACGTAATGGTCTTTACAGTCTGCTGGCAAAAATGTCATGTCCAAAAGCCTATCTCTCTTATCCTGTCAGAGCAGGCAGGAGATAGTCTACCTAATCTCTGACAACAGGGATTGTGTGATGAGTTTCGTAGATTTGCGCAGAATGATGTGTGAATATTTTTGTTTATCTCGCTGGTAGATAAACGCCAGGCTCTGTGATACGGATAAGTCACAGGACTTCTCTGAAATTTCTCTATCACAAGTTCAAGTTAGTGTCTACAGGTGTTAGGTTGGTGTATCACACGAGAGATTTTGTCTGTTAATCGAGTCTGCCAATGAGTGTTGCCTGTGCAGCCAAAGCCTGATAGACCTGCACTGTATTTAAATGCATAAACAAGTCATTGTAATGCTCTGGGTTTTGTGTCTCTTCGCTGGAATGAATTAGAATCAAAACTGATCCCAGAGAGGGAATTGCTCCATAAACTAAAAAATAAAAAAAGAATAATACTAGTATCCAAAAACACCCACATTATGCTGCAAAATGTCTCAATATACTTATATGGGAAATAAAAAATAAAGAAAAAGAAATATGTGAAAATGAGTGCCTCATACTGCCTTATAAAAGTTGCACAGTTGAACATATGTGCATGGGCATGCATATGCGCAGCCTCAGCAATTGTCTTATTGTCAATATTCATTAGAGAACCAAATCCACAACAGAAAATAGTCCCCAACAGATCCACTGTTTTCTCCTGTTGATTTATGTTGGTAAAAATGACATTGCCCAACTTGTTTAGGAAATTACTCTTACGCTTTTAAAGATGAGAGGGTGTATTTAGGTCCTGTTGTTGAAGAATTACATCTTACAGTGGTTGGCTTGGTGCTGAGTGACACAGATGCACTTAAGAAGTCAGAAAGTATTGTTGGTTTCATTTGGTTGGTGGTCAAATTTTCCTATTTTTGGCTTTGTTCTAATTGTAATTTAGGTGCATTCAGAAAAAAAGAACTGAAAAAACACAAACTCCAATTTCAAAGGCTTACCATAAAAATTTAAGCACAAAGTTAGAGTCAGACCCATTCCCATTCTCTTTATGTCACGTAAAAAAAGTACCATCCTGCTTCAGTGAATAAATAACTCTAGAATAGATCCATTTGGTATGCAAACGTTAAATTAAGTAAAACTTGAAGGGAAAATATCCAGTGTGCCCATGTTAAATAAAATACGTTTTATTTTCAGAGTTTATTCACTACTTTGCTACAATCATACTTCTTTTCTGACTTTGGCTTTATACTTCTTAAAAACTCCTTGGCCAATTACTTTACCATCAACCTTTATTCTATGCTATTCTCTATTAAGTGTCTTAAGCTACGCTGGGGCTTTTATGGCTTCTTCACTGTAATGTCATGGATTCCCAGATTTTAGCAATTATCACAGCAAATACAATCCTATTTTTATCACTACACCCTGTTGGCAAAAACAACAAAACTAAGATATGGTTATTGAATTATCTTTTATACACCGATTACATAATGGCATAACTGTCAAAATACGTTCATCAGTTGACTGTTTATTTTTAATTTTCACGCTGGTGTAGATTTATAGTGACATCAGTGAGAACACAAACAAACTGACATTTTAAATCATACAACATCTTCTTCAGAGTTGCACTAAATCAATCACAATGTTGCACTGCAGTTAAATTAGCTTGAGGTCATTCAGTGAGTTAAGGAATATGTCAGCTCCACCCTCGCAGTGTACATGAGTTTTATGGTATTTAACATAAAACAAAACATAATTATACAATATGGCGTGACATCATCGTCCACAGGCGTGGGACTTGTAGCTTTGGGGATTGTACAAAGTCATGAAGCCATTCTGACAGGCAGATCTTCGTGGAGGTAGCCTCACCACAGGTTTAACCACTGCCGGAAAACTCAGTGAGTTACTGTAAAAAGCTTCAAGTTTAATATGTGAATGTTGCCACACACACACATGAGGTTAGCACAGCTCCGAGGGTGGCTCGGAGGACTTTGCTTCATGTCATAAAACAGGCAGCCAAATAAACAACACTGAACCGATGCACAAACAAACAAACAGATTCCTATTAAGGAAGGAATTAAGGAAACTAGCTAAGTGACTGCAGCCTCTGCGGAGGAGAAAAGCATGCAGCCAGCCTGCCTGAGCTCTGAGAGTGTGTCTCTGTGCATCTGAGAGTGTTTATGGACTGGCTTTAAGTGGAAGTCATTATGGGACGTTTGAGTACACTTGCGCTGATAGCAATGGTTCTGGGTCCTCCCAAGGCTCCAAACGTAGGTGGTCCAGGCCATGAAGGAAGATGAGCGACAGAGGGACGAGAGAGAGAGAGCAAAGAGAAAGAGACAGAAACAGAGAGAGGAGAAAGAGTGAGAACCAGAAAGTTTGGCCTCCACCCTTCCTCTAGTATTTGCCTCTGCTGCAGATGTGGTCGTAAGAAAGGGAGGGAAAAAAATCTCCATAAAGTTATAATTATCCACATGAATGCAGACCAAATTCTGGAAAACTGCAAACACACATGTACACACAAACACGTGGAAGTTACACACTCACTACACACTGTTTTGCAAAAAAAAAAAATCGACCAACCAACCAGAATGGTTGTATAGCTGACTCCTTCTGGTTGGTTGGTTGGTCGATTGGTTAATGAATTTGCTTCTGTCCAAATAAATTCTCATTAGTCAGACAACTGCTGGTTACTTTCATAAGCAGAGAAGCATTTCATGATCCATTTTCAGGGGCAGGAGGAACATATGCAGACCTGATGTATTTCTGAGTGATGTTGTGGCTATGTTGTGTTAGAAAAAACATTGATTATACATTTAATATGCTCCAAACGAATAGACACTGTCAAAGAACCAGCTCAAATCCCAACATTGGCCCCCCATTAGAGGACAGAGGGCCTGAGTAGATACAGATTATTTTTTGATGGCAAAAAAATCCCGAAGTTTTAATTTTTGCCATGTTTTAAGTTTCTTGACTTTTTATTTTATAGATTATACTGTTGAACTTTACATTAACATGTTGTAATGTGGCAATGTCTTACAAGTATTGTAATATTGAAGGCCAGTGAAGAGAAACTAAAGTGCTTTTTTTGTACCGAGCTTTTACTTTTCTTTGCGCTGCCTTTGACTTTTTATAAACTGAACTGAGCATCGGCACAATTCCTTAATGTGTGATTTTAGACAGCCAGCCCCGGGCAGCAGAACTAGGCTCTGCGGCGTTCCAAGGAACACAGCCGGACCAGAGAGAATTTGACAACATGAATGTAGAGGATCAAAGTCATTCACAATGGTTCCAACCAGGACTCTGACCCAGGGGACACAGCAAGCAGGGACAAAAGAGGTGTGTATGTGTTGTTGCTGTTTTGAAATGTGATAGACATGCACTTAATTTAATAATATAGCTATGTTTTAAAAAAAAAAGTTACAGTAAAACTGCAGTAATTTGTTTGCTTACAAATCTTGTTTAACTAAGGTACCTTCCACTCAGTGCTCTGTGGCAAATTGAGCTAATCTACAGATGATATGTGAGGGTTTTTTGCCCACCAACCTTAACAGTTCTACATTTGCAAATCTTTTAGAAGTGCAAACAAAACTCAGATTCATATAAAGCTTAGGAGTTGTGCACTGACTGAAAGTGTTGCATTAAAAATACAGTAAGGCTGAGTCAATAATTAGACATAAAAGCAGAAAACCTGTAAAAGCTTAGACCCTGCACGTCCTTAGGGGGAAAAGTCCTTTCAAACGTCTTGTGCATTAAGAAGAAAAGAAAAACCTGCTACTTTTTACATTGCAGGGTGGAGACAGACAGTGTGCACTGCTCTGATACAACCGTTCCATGAGCGGTTACAATCTGTTTACTATTGCATGCCTACAACTGGTTTGTATCAGCAAAGTTTACTTAACAGTATATTTCACCTCAGGACATTTGGAGAGATAACCAAATAAACCTTTCAAGGCAGGAATGTTCCCTGGAGCTGCCAGGTTCAAAGTGAAGCCCTCGACGCCCCCTTAGCATTGCGCGGTGGGTGCCTGCACTCAGGGTGGACATGTTTTACTGAGGTCTCACTGGTCGCTGAGACATGGCGTTGTAATGTGGAACAGGAAGTACATTTTAGCATGGAAAGAAGTGCATAATGGTGGTGGGATAAAGGGTGGTTTGACTTGTGGGATGGAGGTGGTGGTGGAAGGGGGGAAAC
Organism: Ctenochaetus hawaiiensis; assembly: GCA_029783645.1. NCBI lineage: Eukaryota > Metazoa > Chordata > Actinopteri > Acanthuriformes > Acanthuridae > Ctenochaetus > Ctenochaetus hawaiiensis. The sequence continues at coordinate 8,815,245 of JAPZDY010000007.1, forward strand.
ATCAGCTTTGACACTTCGCCCAGAAGAGCACACTGAGAATTCAAACATCGTCTCTCAGATGTTCCACTTCCTCTTGTAAATTGCAGGAATTCTTTCATGTTACAAGTGCTTTTGTTTTATGGCCACGGCCCTGGAGAGTGGCTCTGCAGAGCCCCACAGCTCGCAAATTTCTCCACCCGTATGGCTGCCACAGGATTTGAGGCCAGTGTGCGTATGTATGTGTGTGTGAATTGATTGAGGGCGTTAAGGGAGAAAGAAAGAGGGAGGAGGTGAGTGTGTGGGCATGTCCCTTCCTTACTAGCCACTCCATTCATCACTTTGTTGTCCCAGCTGCAGACTCAACCGCAGTGTGGTGCATCCCTTTTGAAAAGTCAACATGATAAGAATTCCAGGACTGAAGTGGCACAGCCCACACTTCCTTGGCACTCGGAGTACTTCCTCTTATGCCCGGTCTGCGTGGTGGACTGGGACTGTGACAGGCCTCTGAGGTCGGTTCAGTTACTCCCCAAACACATCGCGTCTTGCCTGATCACACCAATGATAGGGTGTCTTAGCACCCAGACTGTGATGTCATACTGTGACACACAGGAAAGGGAATAACCCCGTCTGGCCTTGACAAACAGTCGTCTGCGTCCCCCAACCATCTAATTAGGATAGTGTAGACATGCGTCAGCGTGACGACAACCATGAACCACCAGAATGGGTGGAGCTGGTACCAGCTGGTCTCTCAAGAGGATCGAAAAGATTTAGACATTTAGATTGTTCTCTCTGATTTGTGTTTCAATATAACACAGAGAAGCCATAGAAAAAGGTGACACTGCTTGTGATTTAAAATGTGACATCAGACACAAAGCTGTACAGCATCCAAATTGACCGCCTGAGAACCCTCTGGAACATTCAAACAACAAGGATCTGCAGCCCTCTCCTACTTTTGGGATTTCCTAAACTTACTGACCTCAGCTATTTTGTGCTTTGGCGTCTCTTCCCGATAGAATCCATCATATGTCCCACAGACAGCTAAGGCCAGACAACTGCCAGATGGCGTATCTATTTGCTCCTCTTTAACTCTTCTCTGTGCACCAGATAGATAGATGTAGGCCGACAGAAGGGGGGGGGGACTTTGGCTCAGCACCAACAGGGCTGCACAGTGCATTTGCTCTCTGAGTTTAATGCACCTGGGTTCAGAGGAAAGGGGGCTTGATTCAGGTCCATGCTGACAGGTGGGACCATGTCAAAGGTGATCTCAGGGCAGAGTGACGTATGGTCACCATACTTCTCTCTGTTCTCTCTGCGCGGTTCTTCCTCCCTCCCATCCTGCTCTCTTTTTTTCTTTTTCTGTGTGCTTGGCAGGGGAGGCTCAGACACGAAAGGCATTAACGCAGACTTCCAGAAAGTCTGCTTTTCAGAATTTATCTTGCAATTATAAAACTCACATGGCGGACAGTGTGTAAGTCTGTGTGTGTGTGTGTGTGTTCGGCTGTCCGAATATCTGCTCTTGGTGGGTTTTTTTTGTGTGTAAGTGCTTGTGAAAAGTGTAAAAGAGCTGTGTTGTGGATGTGTGTGTGTCTCCTTGGCCTTGCATGTGCAAAAAGCTGGGTGCTGGAATCCATCCACTGCCAACTACCCAAACACAATAAATCAAAACAGGTGTTTTACTATGTTGAATGCTGTAACATAAAGTCCAGACGCTTGCCAGGCAGTTCCTTTCCTCCTTTGCCACTAAATCAAAAAACAGAAGACCAGGATGAAGTCAAGATGTCAAAGATGATGCTTTAAATGGCTGCCTCCAGTTCTCATCGTTTCTTAAGTATAAACAGTGTAAAAATTGACCCGATAAATCTCTCTTTGAACTATGTAGCTACATAGAAAACTCTTTGAACTATGTAGCTACAACGATATCAGACAGTTTGCTGCCCTTCAGCAAAGACTTGACTCTGAGTAAAAAAATTGCAGAAACGCCTCCTCAACCAAACTCACAGAGCGACAAAATCAGTTTGTATTTTTGTGGTTGAACAATGCACAGCGATGACTCACGTGAATTTTTTCAGACCTTTTTTTTTCAGCAAATTTATTTTCCTTGTAAACGAACAGAGTAATAGAGGACACAAATGTTGACCTGAAAAAAGTTGGTCTCCTGGAATGGCCATGATTGTGAACAGGGACCTTTAAGCTTTGTTTTTGTTTCCTTCTGGTGTGAAATGAATATGTATGAAACAGTCTTTTATATAGTTTAATTCTAAAGTTAGAAAGATGTCTGCATAAGTTTATATTCTTGGTGCCTCCAGTAAATTAAGCTTCTCTTTCCCCACAGTTTTCATACAGAAGTTCCCAGCTGATTGCCTATTTATTGCTTCTGTAAATTACAATCTTATCTGTACTCAGCTGTTAATCAACACAGAAGAAATATTGTCATTAATCCTCCTGGAAAAACAGTCACTATATATCTACACTTTTTTGAATCACTGCTATAGTGTTGCTTACTTGGCACTGATATTATGGGTGAGATGTGAGTGTTGGCTTCACATACAAACTCACATTGATCTATTGTTCAAAGACTGATTTTTACCAATGCTCACAACACGGAGGCCACCAACACTGAAGATATTAACCATTCCCATACTTAATGTCTATACTTTATACAACTGGTTTGGTGTTCAGTTTTGGTGTTACTGGCTCAGTCTGTTCAGCCTGCTGCTTGTTTAATGTCTTTTTTGTGAATTGCTTTTAAAAGACCTAAACTACCTGCACCCACAGGATTTTCTGCCCAGTCAGCCACTTCACAAAGCCCACCTTTCAGCCCGCAGTTTGAAGTCTTACTATTACCTCTCAGCAAATATTACATTTCACTCCTGATTGTGGGATGTCTAATCTCCTGTAATGTTTTATTGTCATGAAGACATGACAAGCTATGATTTCAAAGCAAACACTGTGGTGAGCTATGGCAGCCTGACAGAAGACCATCCAGCCACACTGTGATCATTCGGTAAAGGTTGTCTGCCCACAGCCCTGGACAAAGAATACTTAACTACCAATATGTACTGCAGACCAGTCCACTACAGATCCTTACTGTTGAGTACTGTTATTTGTATAACATTTCATTAGCCAAGCCGCAGGGACGAGTTAGGACAGGCCTTTGTGTTAAAACTCATATGAGGTGCTCACCAGGTATCATTCAACAAAGTCTGTGATATTTACCTTTGTTCATCGCATCTAATCTGTCTCACTCAAATATATATTCCTCATACTCCCCTTTCATTTCTTTGTCTTGATCCAGCTGTCTTCTGCCTGTATGAACAGCGTGCCTCTTACCCTTACTTTTCCTTTCAGTCCTCTCCGTATGGTCTGGAGTGAATCATGTGCATTTAATGACACCTAAGCAGAACCAATGTAAGCAGTAATTTGACGTGAAGCACCGAAATCTGTCAAATTGTTGAGAGTCTGCAGTCAAAACTTCAGCTGTGGTTTACATCGCAGCAGTGAACCAGTCTGGGCACAGTCTTACTGTTCTTCTTGCTCAAGAAACATTTTATCTTCCAGCCACACATCTGTCCATCCACCCTTTCTTTGGATGGCTGAAACACTCAAACAATCTTATGTTGGCCATTATGCTCTTTAACTGTCCTCACTTTTTCCTTGCCTCTCCCATTAACTCCTCATTTATTCCACTCTTTTTCTCTCTTTTCAAAGCTGTCACCTGCATTTTAAACGGACCCAAGCAAAACAACTCATAAAATGTGGTTTATCCCGCTTTGAGTGCTGCTTTGAATTTGTCCTTTTGTGCCTTTTGACAAACATTTAAGTTAAAAGAAGCCATTGGCGTTTATTGTCTTACGCAGGTATGATAATTCCTTTTCCTGCTTTCTCTCTAAGTCTCTCGTTCCCTCCTTATTCCCTTCATCCCTGATTTGATAGCAGCCTGTGCTTGTAACAGTTACAGTACCCAGCCCATAATGCACTCCAGACGGCCTGACTTCCTAATGACTGGTTGTGCTCCAAGCCTTTCCGGGCACGGCTGTGGCCGCGAGCCTCACACAAACACACATAGATGTACACACTCTCTCTCCCTTCTCTCACACACACATGCACACACACACACACACACCACGTGTTGACCAGTCAAACAGGGGTGCCTTCGTCATGCGTCTGTCCCGTCCAGCATCAAATCCGTCACCCTGTTTTCTAGTCAACACATCGTACGACAGCCAGACCTTCCATCTTTCACTTTCTCTCATATGTATATAATTAAAACATTTTGGATGGCAGGTACATGGCAACAAGCTCCAGAAATAAGGACATGTGGCAGGAGCTCGCATCAACCCATGAAATCCTGCAGCATGTCTCCCTAATGTAAAGGACAAATGAATGCATGTGTTTTGGAAACCCCCTCACTTGATCCAGTAGAGCAGACCAAACTCAGGGATGGCCTGTTCTTCATTAAAACGCTGTACTTCTCTACCTTTTTCTCAGATTCTTGCAGGATGCTAGAACCGAAACAAGAGAAATCATGTCTATTGACCGTTTTAGCTCATATCTCTGGTGGATCTGTAGTAGTTTCTTGATGCAGCTCAGTCTGATACCTCATACTGTCAGTCTGGAAGACCCATATGCAACATCTCAGCAGGGGTTTAGTCCATTACCAAGGCAACAGGTCTGTTTGTTTGGTGTGACTCTCCTTTTTTTATTACTGACCGAAATGTTTAATTGCAGGTCTTCACAGTCTTTTCATCCCATCTGAATTTTCCAGTAAGGGTTGTAGTAAAAAAAAAAATGCCTAAAACAATTTTTTGAAAACACTCTAGGGAGCCAAATTAGAGGGTTTTGTAATATTGCATAGATAAAAGTTTTAAGTTCATCATCAAAAACAGATACAATGGTTTTAACAAAAAACGTCCTCATAAGTCAAACATATAGGATAAAATCCAGGCCATGGAATTCAGTCATAATCAAAGTTTAGGTTCTGTGGATATAGTCCAACATATTTCTTTATTTTCTGAAGAAAAAAAATCCTAATAACACAAAAGCATCTTGCTTGATTTGTTTGCTTGTCAACCACCTGCTCAGTTTCTGGTTTAAGTACTTAATGAACAAGCTTTTTCCACACAGGAAGAGGTAATAATATCTGAAGTATATGATCAGTATTCACTTACACAGTCACGCCGTCCCACAGGACTCAGCTGCAGGTTTTTAACTGCACGGCCCATATGTTAATGATCTCACTCTTGAATGCCCCAACGTCCATGGCTAAATGTATACAGTTGTGTATGTTCATGCCAAGAACAACAAACACCCTCTTGACAATCACTCATAAAGGAGGGAGTGTCAGAGTTTATTCAAGCTTAGAGCTAAATCTGGGGAAAAGTGCTGGCTTATTTTCTCTCTACACTAGCTTAAATGTCCAAATGCGCAGAGATACATAAGTTGCTAAAACAATGCTGCTCCTGTAAATGAAAATGCTCAGGGTTCGAAAGCACCAGGCTGCATATGGGACAATAATAACAGCCTTAGGGTTTACATGTCGATAAATCTGTTTTGATGGGGACATTTTCTGTCTGACAGTAATGCTGTTATTCTTCTCACTACTTTCCACTCGCCTCAGCCCTCCTTCGTCTGCAGGTGGCTTGGGACCCAGTGAGGGCCCTGCTCGTTCACTGAAATGAACAATGTTGCTTTTGGCTGAAGCAAAAAACCTCTAATTGTAAGCCAGGTCTCCTATCTTTGTCAGAATACGCAGCTGATGCTGGGTGGCCTCCCCGCACAAACATACAGTATTGTGCTCCCACCTGAGGAAGCATGTTCTTTTACTGACTCAAGATTAACACTGAGACTCACAAACAGACACACACACACACACACACACACACAAAGGGGGAGGTTGTGCTGTTGCATCCTGCCACCAGAGGGTGCAGACAATGTGCCCCCATCACCCCTGACTTCAGCCCAAGATTCCTTTAGGGACTAAAGAATGGGTCTCTGGATGTTGGATTGGCAACATTAGCCAAACAGACAACAATGAGCAGTGATAGAATACACACGTACATTTTCCGCTCGTGCACAGTCGTACGTTCAAAGATGTGACCGCATGCATCTGCTTGAAGATGAGGTGGAAGATACAAGCTTTTGTCTGTCTGTTGTGAGTCTGCTTTTTGTTTCTTTTTCTCACAGTCAGTCTCTTTTGCTCTTTCTGTTACACACACACACATTCATACACTCTTTCCCACTGGTTTTCCTGTCAACAACACAGTATTATGGAAAGCAGAGGCAGCACATTTTGATAATTCAGAAGCATCAATGCTTTAGTCGTGCTCTAGTGAAAACTCAAAGGTCTTGTCTGTGAACTTAACAATCCCTCTTGCATCTACTGTTCTCTGCATTCCACAACTAACTCTACCATAATTTAAAAGCACTTATCTGTTTCTGACCTTCCTAGCAGAGTTTTTTCACTGTCTCTATCTCTTTTTACTAGTTTTTCAGGCCTCTGCTCAGTCTTCTATTCCACTATACAGTCTGCTCTATTGCTTTGTGCAGTTAAAGAACGCAGTTCCTTTATATCTCATGTTGATATGGATTAGCTGCTTTATTATTTTTTTCATATACTTTACAGCTATGTGACATCAAATGTCTTTTAAACAGGTTTTGCATGACATGCTGCTTCAAAATCTTAAAAAAAAAATCTACAGCCTTCTTCACTGTTTTCAAGTTTAATCTTGCAGATAAAGACTTAGAAAGTTCATTAGAGCAGTGAATACTGGGTCTGCTGGAGGTAGCAAGGTCAAAAATATTGGATCAGTGTTAGATGAGACCACAGGCCACTCTAGCTTTTCTTTTGTTGAATTATTTAAACCTCTATATAAATATGGAAACGTTATCAGTGCAGAGAATACAGTGTGTCCAAAGCCAACTAATGGGAGGCAGGGAGGGCAAAAATATTAGTATCTGTTCACTCAGCTGCAGTTTTCTCTTGGGAAACTTAACAATGTTTGTCTTCTTTATCTCAAGTCTAAGATTCCCGCTTGCCCAGTGAAATCAAATATACAGTTGAAAACTATGTGGAAGTTAATGAGCTCAACACATCTGACATTACAGCAGTGGCTTCAGCTCAAGGCTAATGTTAACAATGACAAAAAGTAACAAAAATATGTCTGAATGTGTGTCAGAGGCCTTACTATGTTTAGCTTATCTGGAGACTTTTTTGAAACATTCTTGACAAGATGTATTTTTTTTATTTTTAGCCAAAAGGGTTTTAATAAACATCTGTGCTTTTCTAGAAATGATAATAGTGTAGAAAAGTTCACATGTCACTATCAAGTCTGAACTAAGTCCATTTTCTCCAAGCACTGTTCATGCACCTGGTTATAAGTCAAGTCCTAATCTCTGAATAATACAAACTTAAGTTAAAATATGAGTTCAGATTTTTTGAAAAGGGGCTACATGTGGTTCTCATAACCCTAACCCTAACCTACAGTAGATGGCAGTGGACATACCCCAGGTTAGAGAAGCAAGTAGGAATAGTAGGAGCATTTCAGCCACCAAAAAAGATAATATCAGTGTAAGAGTGCTCTATTTTTGGAGTATTTTCACTGCTTTACCTTGCTGTTGGACAGCCCCTTAGGATGGGGAATCGAAGCTGTTATATCCATCTATGCTCTCTTCAAAGCCACCAGACTGCTTTGACGAAAACAGTAATTTTGCCTTGTAGAATACGAGAGTTGCTGGTCTACCACTGCCTCTGTCGGTTAGTTTTTTTGTGTTATGCTGTTTAGTTTGGATCCGAACTAAAGTGTTAAAACACCAAAGTCACACAATAACACAAACTAACCAAAATTGTTAAGATTTTAGCCTACGGTCTGGACCAAAGTTGTGGACAAACTGTTCAGACTTAACCTCCATAAGGCCATGGTGCTGGCATTGCTAAAAATGGTTGAAATAACTGTGATATAGATCATGTATATTTTTGACGGGATGTAAATGACCTATGATAGAGATTTTCCCAGGCTCAGTCATACTAATTAGTCTGTAATTCCCCAGGGCTTTTTGAACTTGCTCAGTGTTCCTGTTTTGCTATTTTTCAGTCTTTGTACACTTTTTTTTTTTTTGACATTTCCAACATTTGTTTCACATTTGACTGTCTGTGACCCATGCAAACATCTGCTTGTAGCCCAAGAGAAAGTTTGTGAGACTGATGTGTCATCAGCTTACAATTTTTTACCATGGGTAGAGTCATACAAACGCAGAAACACACACACACACACACACACACTCACACACACACACACAGAAACACATAACTGTCTGTGTTACACATTACTCCTGCCTTCCAGCACATACACAGGAACATACACACATGTCCATGCGACAGACAGCCCACACCATCTCTCAGCAAAGCCACAGGAGACGCAAAGCACCAACCCTTTCCATTGGTCTCCTCCACCATCAAATCTTGATAACCTCTGGGGCTCTAGTTAGCTCAGAGCAGAACCAGACCGCCACTTTAAAGCACACACACATGCATGCACACACCACAAATATCCCACCCCCAGTGTCCCTAACCGTGGCTGACACATCAAAGGGCCGTGTCCGAGGAGGGAAGTTAGGGAGGGTCTGGGGAATCATGGGAGACAAAGGAAGTGATTAAGAGATAAGGATCAGTCTAAGATATGACATTTCATCCTGGGCAGATCCGGTAGACACACTCCATTCAGAGGAGGGTATATAGCAACGGAAGGGAGGAGGGAGGGCAGGAGCTGTAGGGTCTCTCTCTCTCACAGCTTTCCTAGCACCTCTCCCGCTTCCACACTTGGTCTTTGAACATGGGAAACGGTCTTTGGCGCTAAAACTCCCCCGAAATAGACTCAATTAGTCTTGCATCTTCCGATCCGGGCCACCCCAACCAAAAACCCTCCCTGTTCCTACACACACTGTAAAAAACACAGGACAAGAACATCAAGCAACTTCAAAGGAGAGTCATGGGTTAAAACAACTCCCTCAACTTATGTACAACAAGCAGCCGTCACTCAGGCACAAAAACCTAATCTGTTGCTGATTTACTACCTGGTTGTACATATTCCTCAGCCTCTCTGCCAAGGCACCAGTGGTTCCTCATTTTATTTGCTCTTAAATAGTATTTAGCGACACAAAAGAATCGAATGCGAAAAAAAAAGTCCTCATTGTGGACCTAATTGCCTCAGGTTCGTGTTACGGCTCCGGTTTCAGGTTGTTGCTTTCAAACTGTAGCTCGCAAGCCAGAGGCACAATTCCACCTGCCTCTCGGAGAGCCACACAAAGGGTCAGCATATGAACACAGAGGGAGTCTGTTAGCAAATAAACACTGAGATCTAACTTCGGCCGTGCTCCAGCCAAACACCAGTTCTCCTCTCAGATATTTATGCACCTGAAAAGGGAGAAGCTGCCAGCAGCCCTAACAGGCTTCTGTAACTAAGCAGAACAAAACAATGAGCTGTCACCGGATGACACGACACTGTATATCAACTAATATAAGGCTGAAAGGCAAATTAGTGCTTCATAGGGAAACAAATGGGTGAATAAGATGAAGCAGTTGTGCATAAACAGCTTTGTCTAATTACAGGAAGCTTTTTACAATGTCTCATTTTGCCAGAGGCTTCGAAAGCAGTGGAGATTGTAAAATGAGGTATACTTGGTTTACTCACTGTCTTTAATTTCCTGCCATATGTGTAAATAAAGACAAAGATGTGAGACAATAAGTTTGACACTTTATTTTGCCACTTGTTTTTACAAGAAGCAAGAAAAAAGAACTGTCTGCAAGGCTTTAAATGCTGAAATGGAAGAAGAAAGTGTGAAATGGCTGCATGCATACATTTTCCATTTTTTTCTCAAATTTAGTTTATGTGAGTTGATTGCACATGTAAACCCTGCCTCTTGTAAAAGTGCTCAAATTGATACATTATTGCCTGCCCACTGATTTCAACACTGACAGCACAAACACAGTAAACACATTAAAAAACAAACCGAATTATTCTAAAAGTCTGTGTTCAACATCACAAGTACAGCATTAGACCAGATAATCTGTTTTTCTCATGTTTTCTGTAACAGACTTGCTATGCTCAAGAGGGAAGCTATCAACAAGAAGCTTTACCATAAATGAATTAAAAAAAGAAAAAAATTTATATACATTATATTCTTAGCTCAGACCTCTTGGTATCAGCATAACCAGTGAATAAAATTAACATTTTTACTCTAACAAGAAACAGAAGGAGGCACCCTAAGTTACTTAAAATGGAAATAATGTTGTAAAATGAACTTGTTAAAATAACAGTCAGTACCCTGTAAAAAGAAAAAAAAAATAGGATGAAAAGTGTTTTCAGTGAGCTGGTACAGTGCTGGAGGGTCAGCCAGCACACCTGTTCAGTTGGAGATGCGAGGCGGGGGCTCTAAATACAGGCCAGAGCAGCGTCAGGGGGCCGGGCTGTCCAACAGCCATCTTTTCATTAGCCGTATCTAATGAAACTGCACAGGGCCTGAGGAAGAAAGGCCTACTGCAGGGACACCCTGCCCTGCCCGAAATTACACCAGAGACTCGCCCACAAAAGAAGCATTCCGTCCGCACAGCGACACTGGCACTTGACACCAAATTTTTAACCCGCATGTTGTTTCTTCGACAAGTGGAAATTTCCACTGCGATCCCTTCCCAGCCAGGGAGGCTTGGTGAGAGAAAACGAGTGTCGAAGGGGTTTAATCACACAGTTCGTAGCCCCGACCTTACACACACTCATACGCTCTGTGGAAGCTCGACCCTTCGTTCCTGTATGCTTTGTTCGGGAACAGTTGTCAAGCTGGAAATATCTGATATTCTTTCTAGTCATTCAGGCAGCAATTAATGTTATTAAGCTTTCTTTTAGAGACCTTCATTGTTTTTCTTGTAACACTACTGACAGACACCAGGGGTGTTAACAGCCAGAGCAAGCAACTGCAGATTTCTAACTATATGCACATACTAAAGTGTGCATGTGAATGCAAGTACACAAGCATGCATGCTCACATTTTTTCTTTAAGCTACCAAAAATAGGCTTTTTTGTTCTTAATGTAGCAAAGTCTCCTGAAGGGGCAATGTAGAGTTGCAACTACCTATTATTCTTATTATCAATTTATGTATTATCAGTGACAAGTATATAATTGAGGCAGCTGAGTGCTAAAAGGCTTTACCACTCAATAAATGAAAAAGTTAATTATTTTTCACAAAGGATTGTTTCAGGAGTATAAGAAATGGTTTTCACCTTTGCCTGAACCTTGAAGGGTAAAACTCTCCTCTACTATTACCCTCTACTACCTGCACTGTACGTACTGTGCATCTGTGTGTATGCGTTTTGTGCCTGTGACCCCGAGGTCAAACTATTCCATCGATGACAGCCTTATCCCTCTAAATGCACTGGGAGTGTCCTGGCTGCCATGTGCTAGTGCCGAGGTGTGTGTGATGAGTGGAGATGAGCCACAGACAGGGGTGAGAGGAGGTGTCACACAGATAACCCCTACAGATGGACAGCAGGAAGGGTCTAAGGTTTCAGATCTGCATGTCAGTGTGTGTTCATGTCTTTGTGTAAAAATGATATACCCTGAAAAAGTGTATAAGAAAGAATCCGCATGTGTGTATATGCATGTGTGTGGAGGCATGAGCAGGAGAGTGAAACAAGAGGCCGTGACCTCAAGCCGCACTGACATGAGCTATCATCACAAAAAGCCCTCCTTATTCTCTACCGAACTGAGAGAGCGGAACAAGAGAGCGTCCACGAACTCTTTCCAGTAAGGGGCTGTGCCACAGCACAGCGTGATGCACCCAGGCCTTGATACATTGTCCATAAACACTTGTTTTTGTATGGTTTAGTATCATTGCTCGTTGTTTGTCTTTAAGGGTCAATTCATCCAAATTACTGAAAAAGAAAAAAAAAAAACATTAATACCTCTTGCGGTATCAAACCCTGCTGATAGTTTTGGTTTTTACTTGCAGAGATTCTTGGATCTCCACTGCTGGTCAAAAGTTCTGCCATGACTTAAATATGATCAAGGAGAGCAGAATTTTCTTTGTGGTGTTTAAAAGTGATATTTGAAAAATTAAAGAGCAGCAGGAACACTCACTCAGAACATTCTCAACACACAGTTTTCTTTGAAACTTCTTGTGTGTTTGGCAAGAAACAGAATTCTGCATTTCTGTTGATATATCCCAAGCATCTGTAGTAAATGAATAGAAGAATACTCAGATTATTTTCTGGTTGTGTGTCCTTTTTATCACTTTTTTGGTTTCAATTTAGCTGGAGGCACAACAGGTGCTGGACCATTTAAATATCTTATGGTTGTTGTAACGCTAACCCTCACAGGTATTAAATAGTGATTTTAATGCTAGGTTGATGTTGCATGTTAGCCCAGGTGCTACATTTAGACTCCATGAAGTCATTTGTTCATGTTCATAAAGTTATCTCAATGTAAATAAAAAAGATGTGAGTATAAATCAGTGGATGGGTGTACAAAATGGTAGATTTCAAAAAGAGTTACAGTGGGTGCGTAGAAAGAGTATATAAACCCCAGGAAAACCCCCAGGAATGGAGTAATGTTGGACTGGCATTCAGTCATTGGTGGAACAACAAAAAAAAAGGCAGATGGACAGGTGGACACCTGGACAATGTTGGATGAGTTAGTAATAGCAGCTGGTTTGCTAAGTTATGTCTTTGTGTCATTGCACTTGCTTGATGTTCAACTGTGTTAGCAAAGCTGTCGACTGATCATAAGCCAAGTCGGGCCGTTTTGACAGGCGATTAGCTGGTGGCATGTTATAGCCATGTGTTAGCAGCACTTCGTTTCTGGTTCAGGTTATGTTAGGTTGACGTGCTGCTGTCTGAGCTGGGTGCTTGAGTGGGCGTGTTCATTGTAAGTTTTCAGGACACATTATAATGATACCATCAGGTTTTAATTTTGTTTCTACTTAGAATGTACTTTAATATCGAAAATGTTATTATAGAAACCTCAGATGTGTATTTATGCCAGTGTTGTTGCACTCAGAAACTGAGGGGATGATAAATTGCACAAAATACCAATTTCTTTGGAATGTTTCAACTAAATTGACTCACAAACTTTGAAGTTCATTGGTAAAGATGTTTCTAATGTTATAATGTGTCATGTAACTTACCTGTTGGCTAAATTAAAGACATAAAACACACAGAATCGGATCTCTAACATCTGGTAACTCCGGGAGAAACGAAAGGAGGGTTTCAGTGATAGTGTAATGAAGTTCACCCACTCAAACAAGGTAATGCAGGCAAGGCTCATCTTCCTTTGTTCCTGCGGGGAAGTTTACTGTCTATAAACACTGGGCTTTTACGGTGGAACGTCCATAGACGTAAAAAAGCTTTTTGAAGACTTCACCCAGTCAATTAGTCAAGCAGTGTCAATAGACCTGCTGCATAATGACTCACCTGTAATTGCGTGAGAACGAGCACTTACAGGAGACTGAGTGGCACGTCACATAGGAATGACAAAGCCCTCAATCTGTTTTTTAAGGGCTCATTCTGTAATTGACCCCAACCAGCCGACTGCCCCTCGCACACACACTCACTCACACACACGCTCACATTTATCTGTTTATTTCCTGAAGTTCCTAAGAATCTCCTGGCTGGTGGTAACACTCGATGAAGCATTTGGGACATGATACTGGTAAAGGTTTGAGCTTCACCGCCTCCAAACACAAACTTTTAAGGGTTCAACTCGTAGATGGCTGGCCGGTAAACTAAAGGGCGGACTCACTGGGTGTACTGAGTTTAAATAAACGTCCTTCTTTGGGCCTTTTAATAAACATGCATCTTCTCTTTTTTTGGAAGGGAGTGGGATAATGAACAGGCAAGACAATTACCATAACTGGCTGATGTTATCTTAACTTCAGGGGGAGATCAGTTGAAATGTTGTAATTGCACTGTCAAGCTGCTGAAAAGACACCCCCCCTTCCCGTACACACACACACACACAAATATACCTCCCACCCTTTACCCCTTCTCCTCTGCCTTCAGCCACTTCAAAATGAAATTCTTCTCCGTCTTCTCCTCCTGTAGCAGTCTGCCTTTTTGACGCTGATATGCAGGCATCAAAGAGAAGCCCAGCAGCCATTAGAGGGCCTGGGGGCCTGCACATGCTCCAGTAGTAGAAAACTTGTCAATGTAAGAGATCACCTACTGCTGTGACTCTTTCATCTTTCGTACCATACAAGTAAAAAAAATATATAAACAAAATATAAACTTTTTCAAAATTAAGAAACATGGTTATCTTTCTCCTAAATCTTTGTTCTAAGACTGACACCAAATTCTTGTGAACCAGAATGTGCAGTTTTAAAGCATCAAAACTTTACATTTAAGTGTTTAAAAAATTATAAAATGCTAGCTGTGCTGTCAGAATTTTTTAATGAGTTACGTTTGCACTCTATACATCATCTCATCTGATGTACTGGACACCATATGCAACACAAAGCAGAGTCAACGTCCCGCAGCAGTTCAAAGGAGTCGCTCTCTAAACATTATCATATAATTTGGGCCAGCCGTCAGCTTGTAAATAAGTGATGTAGAAGCCCATTGTGTGATGGGGCACAGGTTGGAGACAGGCGTCTTTGCTCTGTCGGCATGAGCCACAGAAGACAAAGGCAGGAGACAGAGCGTCTAACCTTTGATTCTTCTGAAGCCCCAGCCGCCTTGTGTCAGGGCAGGACGCATCGGCCACAATCATGCCCCCAATGTGGGGACGTCAAGAACAATAGAATCACTCTCCCACAGTAAGGCTCAACAACCCCCACCCTCCTCATCTGCAATTGGATTAGAGAGTGTCCAACCACCACATGTTAGCCTAATTGACATAAAAGTGAAATTTGAGAAAATAAGGCCTTAACCCAAACCCTTTGAAATGGCACACCAATTATTTAACAGCCTCTGTCACTGAAAACAGGATAAAATTGAGAAAATGTAAAAGCCCTTGATGATAATTCCCAGTATATGTCTTTTATACTAGTGTGAATCATTCAAAGCTGTTGAGATCCCAGATAATATACCAAACAGTCTTTATTGGGAATGACAGAGTATCAGAGAGATTTCTCTGCTTTTATCTTTCTTTAAGCTAAAAAGGTGATTGGGAGACATTAAGAAAGGGCATCCAGCTTAGAATTTAAATTAAAATTCATGTTAAAACAGTAATAAATAATTACTGTCAACTTTTATTTTTACAACCCTCTTACATCAGATAGTTAATACAGATATTTTTACAAAAAGGTAAAAATGGATTTTGTTGTAAGGGGCTTATTAAAATCAGGTAAAAAGGTTAAAGTCAGTGTACATTTCTGATTATTTTAACTGATTCCTTAAAGAAATCAGTGTTGTGACAAATTCACGCAGTGCTCTAATTACAGCAAATACACAGGGTGCTTCTTGTGATCTGCTTGAAGGTGTTATTGGAAGCAATTCATGTTTGTTTTTCTTTTCAAATGTATATCATATGAAAGCAATAAATATTACCAGTAGATAAATTTTACTTTTTAGATTGTTTTTTACTATTTTCTCAATAAAAAACCTTATACAATCTAATGTACATTATGAAAAGTTGTACAGCTTTTTATGTTTAAAATAAGAACTCAATTTATTTTTAATATGTAGATATAAATATATATATTTTGTCAAAATATATGATCATATTGTCAAAGAAACAAAAAAAAATGTGAGACAAACATACACCTCAACATAAAAGTTATAAATAAGGGACCAAGTGAGCATTTTTGGAAGTAAAGACCTTCTGATTTGTTTCAGAGTCCAGTTTGCTTTTTCAAGTCGCCAGTCCATGTCTGAGTTATAGTTAGTCTCTGTGTTAGCGGCAGCCGCAGCCCTCCACTACCATTTCCTGGTAGTTTTTTAGGACCACCTTGTCATGTTCGTCTAGGTAGAGCATGGAGATGGCGCTGAGCTCTGTTGGCACGCAGCAGGCCTTGGGAATGTTGTTGTTCACAGAGTTCACCAGTGTCTGAACAATGGCATGGTTGGTTGAGTTCAGATGATCAGCAAGAGGGAAGGGACATTCCCCATGGCAGTAATAGGCCTGGTAACCAGGGGGCGCCACTATCCAGTCATTCCAGCCTACATCGCTGAAGTCCACATACAGTGCGTGGCGCCGACAGTTGCGGTTGCGTTTACGACCCCGCTGCTTGGGGCTGCGCTTGGTCCGGCGGGTCAGCGGGTGACCCTTTCCATCGTGGCCAAAGGTAACCAGGAGGGGGCGCAGCTGTTCCCAGTCCTCGTCAGGCCCCTGGTGTAGTGAGCGGCTGATGCGGACGTGTCGGCCCTGGTGGCGTGGCGTCTGGTTGAGGTGTAGAACCTCCACAGCCAGCCCATAATTTGGGAGGCCTTCACGAGTCCAGCGCAGCACTGCTGGGCTCACGTCAAAGCTCTCCCAGCGTGATGCATTGTGTCGCACAAGCCGCGTGTCCAAGAGCTGCGTGATAAGCTGCCCTCGCTGTGGGGGCTTCAGCACCTCGTACACGTTTATCCGGTGTAGCCCTTGGTCATTTGAGAGGTTGTCAGCGATGGCCTCATCAATCTGATGACGGTAGAGCCTTAGTTCAGCAGAAGAGAGCAGCTCATCCTCTGGAATGCTGGTGAGGTTGAACAGGAAGCGAAGGGGCATCGTTTCTCCATCTTCAGACTCATGCACTCTCTCCATGTGCTCTGAAAATTAGAAACGTTGGATGTTGGATTAGCTGTAAAATTCCTCAATGTTCAAAATTTGTAGCTTTAACAAATGCAAAGTGTTGAAAGTATGTTCAAAATTTAGCTTCAGATATGGATCTATAAATTGAAAAATATTGAGTTTCAAAGTTTACATGAGGCTTCGGTATTTCCGATATACACTAATCTCACACTTCCTCTCTTTAATGTGGCTTAATTAATTCCAACTAACGTGCATGTACACCTTTTAAGGCCTTGGGCGTATTCGGATATTTAAAAACACATTTTCCATGCTTCCTTATCTATCTATAAGGATTATCCAGCCCTTCTCTCAATACCTTTCTCTTTCTCGCTGAAACACGCATTACAAGGAGGGTGGTGATTAACGTACCACAGCTACAGTATAAACACAGTGGAGGCTCCCTGTTCCACGCTCAGTCTGCAGATTTCTGGCAAGATCACCATTGTTGGGGAAAGGAATGTTGTGTCTACTATTTTCCTGCTCAATCCACCCCTGTTATTTCACACCCAGGCCCTAATCTTGCCCAGGTGGTTCTCATTATTAAAACCTGCTGTGTTTCTGATTAGCTCTGGAGTTTGTTCACTTAAGACGTTTATCATTTTCATCATGAATAATCATTAAGGATTCAGACAGATAAGCAGAATCTCACTTATATGCAAGGGAATGCAACATATTCAAATCCTCACTTAAGCTCATTCAAATTTAAAATAGCGCATGTACATACCCTCTCATGTCTGCTTTCTCATTTAATTTACGTAATCATTTGAAATGACTAGAACTGTTAGATGCAGCCAATTAAAAAGAAAATATTTTTTTGTTGAATTAAATTGTCAACCGCTCACGAAATTTGTCTTTGGCTCACCAAACAAAAGGGGTAACATTATACGAAACAGACGAGCAGTTGGGAAAAAAAGCACACAGATGAGGTCACATGACACATACGATGACATCAAAAAATTAACATGAAAACAAATGTGTCAGTGTTTGTGACTTACATGTTATAATCCTTTTGCAGAATTAACAATATTAATATTACTTGGGATAAAGGACTTTCTAACTACATTTGTAGTTGTAAGAGGGACTCTATAGCACCTCCTGGAGCTCAAAGACTTAAATTAACTGCAGAGAGGATGGAAGCTATTTGCCAGGATACTCCTCGCCTTGAGTGGTAACATGGTTTACCTAACTGTAAACATGTCTCCTTACCTAACTGTCCATCTGTTGCAGATTGTTATACTTTACTGTTTTGGACAGATCAGTCAGCTGAATCACACACTATTGCACAATGGTGCTTCCATGAAAGCCAGCACTCCCACTCAGAAGTCCTCAAACGTATTATTAACATAGTTTAACAAAGGAGAAGGAGGGCAAATGCCTGTGCAAAGCAGTAGAAAACCCATACATACATACAAAAACATGCATGTGTGCACTCACACACATTGCATCACATGCAGTAGGTTCTCCTCCTGCAGTGGTGTGCTTTCTTCCTAAACCAGTCTTGGTACAATGCTGTGCAAGTGTGTGTTCTCCTATGCTACCACTAGCAGTGTGTTTGACGAGCCCCATTAAGGCTGACTCATCCCTCCTTTCTCACTCCTCCCCCTTAAGGACAGACATGTTCTGTTGCCCTACAGCTCCCAGGTTTTCAGCGGCGTGCTACAAGATCGCTTCCTCACTTGCTAAATCTGGTACATCACCTCAGTTTCTCCGCCACGGATTGTTTTCAAGCATTTATCCAACATGTTAGAGTCTAGCTTTCCAACCTCAGCTTAAGTTTAACACATCTGTCACCCTGGAGATCCTTCAAGTCTAATTGAAACCTCTGCGCTTGTCACTTAAACTAAGCAGACCCAAGTCACAATAAACAGAAACCCTTCTAATGTTCCAGTCTCTCTATCGCACTAGCTTCTGAAACTGTTTTCCATCTCTTTAGAGAGCTTCAGCGGCTGCTCTCAGCACCCACATTGTTGGCAGTAAGGGGCTTTATTTAGAAGCTTGCAGAGTAGCATTAAAGATAATTGCATGTTGAGGAAGGTCCTTCTAAAAGAGCCCTCCATATAAACTGGAGACATGAGAGAGGAGCACACTCCAATTCCAGGCCAAGACTGGGCTTTTTTAAGCCATGTTCTGCTGGGTGGGGTAAGAAGTGTAAGTCAGTAATATGAAGGTATGCCTTTCCTTCAGCTGCTAACCAAACATGCAGAGTTTTGTCAAATGAGGCTCCTGAGAGCTTGTCTAGCAGAATTTTTTTGCCTCTCTCTAGACAGTGTTTGGTGACCACATCCTTAGATTCCTTGGTTATGCTGAGATGGGTGGAACTGCCTTACAATCATGTTTCAACTGATGTAGGAAATGTTTTTTTTTCCCCTTTAATACTTAACAGTCCTCGCCCATGTTAATGAAATATATTACTACCAAAATTATTGGAATGCCTGGCAGGAATGACCATGAGTATGGTGTAATGTTTCTGTGCTGACATGATCCATTTATCATCTCTCCCCCTTGCTGATGACATTATTTTCACTTTTATTTTTTGAGCTCCTCCATTTTTTGCCCCTTACCTTCGTGGTGGAAGCCCCTCACAGTGTTGGCTCGGCTGGCTGACCTCTCCGGGTACTCAAACGCGATGTCATGTGCTCCGGCCTCTTCAGCCTCCCCGGACTGTAGCCGGTAGAGGTCCAGCAGGTAGCGAGGCACAGTGGCCGAGCGGCTGGGCCGCGGCCGCCTTTTGAGGCCGAACATGTGCAGCAGCGTGGCCTCGAAGTCCCGCAGCAGTTCATGGCTCTGAGCGGCCGAACGACCCTGCAGGCCTGGTACTTTCTTTTTCCCTTCTTCAGGTATCAGACTAGCATGGTTGCTCTCTCCCAGCAGGACTTGGCATATTAAAATGACCATCAGCATTCGATTACCAGGAATCATGATGTCTCTGAGGGCAGCAGAGGATGGCACAGAGGGATAACACATTAGGAAAAAATTAGCACAACAGAGGGGAAAAAAATAAAAAAAAAAAGACAGTAAAAGGAATAGACGGCCTCCATTTTTACTAGCACAAAGAAAGTGTCTTTTCTAGATAACTTCGCCCACTTATGGACCTGTAACCCACTAAGAGTAGACTTTAATTGGTTATATAGTCTAGTCTGCCTTGTTTACAGTAAAGCGGGCCCCAATCTGATAGACCACTTGCAGTTTATCTTTTATCTTTCCTCCAAAGGTAAACAACTGGTTCAAGAACCCAACTTTTTTGAATGGAATCTGAGGTCCATTCCTCTTTATTCCCTCCCCCCTCATATCCTCCTTCCTCCACCATGATTAGACAAATAAAAGGAGCAGCCCCAGAGTCAGAGCAAATTCTTAACTTGATAAGAAGCCATGGTTCCTCCGACAAGCCACGAGGCAAAACAAGGACTGTGTGTCACACATTTCTCCTTGGAAAGCTTTCCCTCTTACAAGTGCACTGCCCAACATCCAAAAGGACTTTTATGTCCAAGTCTGGTGAATGCCACACGAACCCGTGACTCAGTGGACAGAGAGGAAAGGGGAAAATGCAAGATGTAAGAATGTGTCACATGCCACAAGTTGAATAGCATGGTCCACTTACTTACCGACAGAAAATAAAGCATGGGAAAACAGTCCATGTTTGTTGGGAGCAGTCGATGGACACGTTCTTCCAGGAAATGTTAGGTGGTGTTGGGCGGCTGCAAGAGAACGTTGGAGTGACCCTGTTCCTGGAAGATACAGATAAAGAACACAGGGAAATTACACACTGAATGGTGCTACAAACACTTGAGGCTTTTACATGTATTTACTTAGAGAGCACTGCAGGAAAGGTGTGTATAAATGTGTCACTGTGTGTGTATGTGGGTAAGCACGAGAGACTCAGTGTCTCTTTAAGGCTTATCATTTTGGCTGGTGGCTTAAGCTAGCTATTTACTGTAACTTTAATGTAAGGAAGAATGTGCCACAACACGGACAGCAGATCATAAGTGTCTTGCACTCACCTAAAACAGAAAACACATGGCATTATGATATTAACATCC